>OY755192.1:8376265-9068278 GCA_963576735.1 Bedellia somnulentella | reverse complement strand
AGCAAAATATTTGAATATGAAGAGATTTTAACCCCTCAATCGCAAGGTTAACCCTCAGCGGCCGATTTCAGCGAAATGAATAGTTGTGATAAAATCTGTCCAAAGCTTCTACACACCTTGAGTATGGTATCAAAAGAACCGTATTAAATAGCTCTACAGGATGCATAGCAAAATATTTGAATATGAAGAGAATTTAACCCCTCGATCGCAAGGTTAACCCTCAGCGGCCGATTTCAGCGAAATGAATAGTTGTGATAAAATCTGTCCGAAGCTTCTACACACCTTGAATATAGTATCAAAAGAACCGTATTAAATAGTTCTACAGGATGCATAGCAAAATATTTCAATATGAAGAGATTTTAACCCTTCAACCATACGATAGAGCAATTTCACGTACAAAAAAATGATAAATATTTTCTGACACGAACCCAAAGCTTCTACACACCTTGAGTATGGTATCAAAAGAACCGTATTAAATAGCTCTACAGAAAGCATACCAAAATGTTTTAATAAGAAGAGATTTTAACCCTTCAACCATACGATAGAGCAATTTCACGTACAAAAACATGATAAATATTTTCTGACACGAACCCAAAGCTTCTACACACCTTGAGTATGGTATCAAAAGAACCGTAATAAATAGTTCTACAGGATGCATACCAAAATATTTGAATATGAAAAGATTTTAACCCTTCAACCAAATGATAGAGCACTTTTCCATTTTTAAAATACGACCAACTCAAGCTTACTGACTTCTACTACCATACTCAAGGTGTGTAGAAGCTTTGGGTTCGTGTCAGAAAATATTTATCATGTTTTTGTACGTGAAATTGCTCTATCGTATGGTTGAAGGGTTAAAATCTCTTCATATTAAAATATTTTGCTATGCATTCTGTAGAGCTATTTAAAACGGTTCTTTTGATCCTATATTCAAGGTGTGTAGAAGCTTTGGACAGATTTTATCACAACTATTCATTTCGCTGAAATCGGCCGCTGAGGGTTAACCTTGCGATTGAGGGGTTAAAATCTCTTCATATTCAAATATTTTGCTATGCATCCTGTAGAGCTATTTAATACGGTTCTTTTGATATCATACTCAAGGTGTGTAGAAGCTTTGGGTTCGTGTCAGAAAATATTTATCATGTTTTTGTACGTGCTAGTGTGGATGGTAATGTTAGTAGAGGACGACCACGGAGAACACACTTGGACCAAATTGAGAGTGTGCTCAAAAAGGCTGGCGTCCGAAGTATGAAGAATAAAAGAGCATGTATGAAAAGATTGATGGATGTGAACGAAGCTAGAGAGGTTTGTCAGGATCGTACGAAGTGGCGATCGATAGTCTCTGCCTACCCCAATGGGAATTAATGGCGTGAGTATATGTATGTATGTATGTATGTTTTGTACGTGAAATTGCTCTATCGTATGGTTGAAGGGTTAAAATCTCTTCATATTAAAATATTTTGCTATGCATTCTGTAGAGCTATTTAAAACGGTTCTTTTGATACTATATTCAAGGTGTGTAGAAGCTTTGGACAGATTTTATCACAACTATTCATTTCGCTGAAATCGGCCGCTGAGGGTTAAACTTGCGATTGAGGGGTTAAAATCTCTTCATATTAAAATATTTTGCTATGCATCCTGTAAAGCTATTTAATACGGTTCTTTTGATACCATACTCAAGGTGTGTAGAAGCTTTGGGTTCGTGTCAGAAAATATTTATCATTTTTTTGTATGTGAAATTGCTCTATTGTGTGATTGAAGGGTTAAAATCTCTTGATATTCAAATATTTTGGTATGCATTCTGTAGAAATATTTTATACGGTTCTTTTGATACCATATTCAAGGTGTGTAGAAGCTTTGGACAGATTTTATCACAACTATTCATTTCGCTGAAATCGGCCGCTGAGGGTTAAACTTGCGATTAAAGGGTTAAAATCTCTTCATATTAAAATATTTTGGTATGCATCCTGTAGAACTATTTAATACGGTTCTTTTGATACCACACTCAAGGTGTGTAGAAGCTTTGGGTTCGTGTCAGAAAATATTTATCATTTTTTTGTACGTGAAATTGCTCTATCGTATGGTTGAAGGGTTAAAATCTCTTCATATTCAAATATTTTGGTATGCATCCTATAGAACTATTTAATACGGTTCTTTTGATACCATACTCAAGGTGTGTAGAAGCTTTGGGTTCGTGTCAGAAAATATTTATAATTTTTTTGTACGTTAAATTGCTATAATGTGTGATTGAAGGGTTAAAAGCTCTTCATATTAAAATATATTGGTATGCATACTGTAGAGCTATTTAATACGGTTCTTTTGATACCACACTCAAGGTGTGTAGAAGCTTTGGGCAGATTTTATCACAACTATTAATTTCACTGAAATCGGCCGCTAGGGTTACCCTTGCGATTGAGGGGTAAAAATCTCTTCATATTCAAATATTTTGGTATGCATCCTGTAGAACTATTTAATACGGTTCTTTTGATACCATACTCAAGGTGTGTAGAAGCTTGGGGCTCATGTCAGAAAAGTTTTTAATAATTCATCTAGGGTGGCTGCTCTACATTTTGTTTCATGGGTTTAAGGTTCGCGTTCGGGCAGGTTAACGGCCTAGAGTGTCGATGCAGCTATTTATGTGGCAATGAGGCTTCTTAGATGCTGAAATTCCTGGTTTTACACCTTTTTATATTGAAACTTTTTAATTTGGTCGGGTTATAATCGGCCGCTGGAATCGGCCGCTAACTTCACACCGGTCGGTATTGGGGCTTGCGGTTGGAGACCCATCACCAGCAACCTTTATTTCACCATCTTTTCCCCACGCAATTTCCAAAAGTAGCAGAGGAATTTCTAATTCCCTAGCTCTGGCTACTCCTTTAAGGGATTTATAGCCGTGAGTATATGATGTATATGTATGTTATGTATGTATGTATGTATATAAGTTGGTGTTATTCTTTGTAAGACATAAACAAGTTACTTTTAGTTGGTAAGACAGATTATTGTTAGTACTATCTAGATTTTAGAAATGCTGCTGTGCCCTTGCAGGGTTTCATGTGTTTTAAATTTAAGTTCTCATGTATGCTTGAACGCAATTTGTTGAGTTTGATTCAAATAAAAACAAAACATAGTAGAAGTAGAGCTTAAAAAAGTAAGCAACTGTTTCATTGGACTCGGAAATCGTATGTTTAACTTTTTTTTTCATAATTCCTTTTAGATTTTGGAATTGCCCATGAAACCGACATAATTTATAAAAATCCTACTTCAGTGTTCATGGAATCAAAAGATAACAACCCAACGCGCACATACTTGCGCAAAATGACTTATATGTCAACTATGCCATATAAATGAACGGATTAAGAAAAACTTTCCTAAATCAATAAACTATACTAAACTAGGGTATAATAATATGTATTAATAAATAATATGCCGTGTAGTGTCGGCTTAGAATAGCACTACCCCATTTCTTCCGATGGGTGTACGTAAGAGGCGACTAACGGTATTGGGGCTTTTAAAGGATTTTTGGGCGATGCGGTTGGAGACCCATCACCAACAACCTTTATTCTACCATCTTTTCCCCGCTCAACTTCCAAAAGTGGCTGTGGAATTTCTAATTTCTCAGCTCTGGCTACCCCTTTTAGGGATTTATAGCCGTGGGTATATGTATGTATGTATGGATTAATAAACTCAACGGATAAATAAATTATGTATAATAGAAGTAAATTTTGTTAAGTTTAAAAGAAAGTTTTTTAAAGAAATTGTTACAACATGGCAATAAAATTGTATAATGCCCAGGTATAAAATAAACTATTTTATTATCTGATAGAAAATTGTTTTTATAAAGTAAATGACTTCTTAAGAAAATGTAACATTTGAAAAAAATATGACATTTTATTAAGAATATCCTCTTCTTATTATTTATTCTTATTGACAAAGCATGTGAATTAAATTTTTGTTCGTTACGTTTTTTAATATAATGATTTCAATTTAATTCTAATATTTTTTTAAAAATATAATTACAATGTGTCGATTATTTGTAACGACATGATAGTCCAGTGGGTAGAACACCCGCCCGAAAACAGAAGGGCGTGAGTTCCAATCCTAGGTCGGCCCTACACCAATTTGTCTTTTCTAAAGTCATATGTGTGGTTAATTTATCATTGTTGTTAACGGTGAGGGAAAACATCGTGAGGAAAACCACATGGCTGAGTTGTACCTAGTCATGTGACAGTGTATTCGTACAAAACGGCGATAGGCCTGCCCCCTATCACGTGAGTACACTGTCCAAGCAAAACGTGGGTACTTTCTCCGGACACAAGATGGCGCTGCCATGTGAGTTCAGATATTGGTACCTCTGCCAACCCCTTCGGGGATAAAAGGCGTGAAAGTTTATGTTATGTTATGTTTATGTATAATTATTTGTCAACCATTCTACTCATGTTTCTTGTATAACAGTACCCCATTTCCCCGTGGGTGATCGTAAGAGGCGACTAAGGGTATAGGGGCTTTTTAAGTGATTTTTGGGCGATGTGGAGACCCGTCACCAAAAACATTTATTATTAGCGGCTGAGGAAATTCTCATTCCAAAGCTCAGGCTACCCCGTTAAGGGATTTATAGCTGGGAGTATATGTATGTATGTATGCATATGTATGTTTATATATTTTATATAGTTAAGGACACCGTATTTACCTAAATTTTAGTCTCTGTTTTGCTTAGTCTGTGATAATGCATAATCGAGAAATTTAGATGTACATGTAAAGTTTGCCTTTCAGCATAAACTAATAATCACGGTGTTGTGACTTGCGTCATTAAAATGAGCTGTTTATGTTAAAGGTTAAACGGTAGTGCAACATAGTCGTGTAGTACCAGCCAGCTTAGGATGTCATTACCGTTTTCTATTCCCGGCTTTTTCAGTTGTTTTTGGGCGATGCGGTTACAGAACCATCACCAAAGATACTTTATTTCTACCATCTTGTCCCTTATCAACTTCCAAATGTGGCTGAATGGAGAGTTTCAAGCTCTAAAGCTCTGGCTACCACTTTTTGTGATTTATGGCCGTGCGTATATGTATGTACATACATACATACATACATATTCTCACGCCGTTAGTTCCCATTGGGGTAGGCAGAGACTATCGATCGCCACTTTGTACGATCCTGGCAAACCTCTCTGGCTTCGTTTACATCCATCAATCTTTTCATACATGCTCTTTTATTCTTCATACTGCGGACACCTGCCTTTTTGAGCACATTTTCTATTTGATCCAAATGTGTCCTCCGAGGTCGTCCTCTACTAACATTACCTTCCACATTGGCTCTATATATCTCTTTCACCAATTTACTGTCATCCATCCTCTCTATGTGCCCAAACCATCTCAACATTCCTTTTTCTATCTTTCTTACAATATCATCTTTTACACCACACCTTTCACGAATCACATCATTCCTCACACGATCACATAACCTTACATTACACACTTTTCTGAGGGATCTCATTTCTACTGCATTCACTCTACTTTCATGCTTCTTCTGCCACACCCAACATTCACTGCCATACATAAGCGTAGGAACGAGGACAGCATCATGCACAGCCATTCGGGCCTTTTCAGACACCGACTGACTAGACATTAGACTATCCAGTGCTCCATTTACCGCATTACCCTTTTTCACTCTTCTCTCGATATCTTCATCACACTTTCCATCCCTAGTAAACAAACTTCCCAAATATACAAACTCTTTCACTTGTTCCACTTTCTTACCATTAATCTCAATCACGCATTCGGTCATATTCACCTCTCTCTCAAAAACCATAGTTTTTGTTTTATCCACATTCACCCTCATTCCCTTTTTTTCAAAAGACGCACATGCAATATTCATCATCTCTTGCAGCTCTTCCACCGATGATGCAAGTAGCACTTGATCGTCGGCATATAAGAGGCATTTGATGATGAATCCACCCATCCTCAATCCATAATCACTTTCACGCAACTCTGTTAAACAGTCATCCATGAACAAATTGAAGAGCCACGGGGAAGCTACACAACCCTGTCGGACACCCCGAGAGATCCCGAACCAGTCAGTATTTTCCCCGTTTACTCTCACACATGCACTGAAATCCTCATAGAGTGATATCAGTGCACGTATAAGTCGACTCCCCAAACCGAACTTGGATAACACCTCCCATAAACACTTTCTTACCACCCTATCATACGCCTTCTCTAAATCAATGAAGGAGCAATACACCTTTCGGTTCTTAGCTAAGAACTTTTCGGTGATGCTCCTTAAAGAGAAGATTTGGTCCATACATCCCATTCCCTTTCTAAATCCTGCTTGCACATCCCAAATTTTATCATCCGTTTCATTCATCACTCTTTCAATCAAAACCTTTGCATACAATTTACCGACAATGCTGAGTAGTCTAATTCCACGGTAGTTTCTAGCCTCCTGGTGTGACCCCTTTCCTTTATATAAAGGCACAATCACCGCTTTGCACCAGTCTTGTGGCACTTTGCCACTCGACCAGCATTTTTGGAAAAGGAAGTACAACCAGGAAGCCACCACCCCTTTACCAGCCCTCAGCATTTCAGTGTTTATCCTGTCATACCCTGCCGCTTTCCCTAGTTTCATACTTTTCATTGCTTTCATTATTTCTTCCATACTGATCTCACTGTCACTAAAGTCACCCATAACGTCGTTCCAATCAACATTACTGCTGATTGGCAAAGAAATGGATGAATCCTCTTTTTCAAAGAGTCCCTCAAAATAGTTCTTCCATACTCGTCTTATGCTACTTTCATCCGTCGCCAATTCACCCTGTTCATCTCTCACAACATTCACTCTCGTGTTTTGGGAAACTCCCTTTTCTTTCCGGATATATTTCCAGAACAACTTTTGGTTATTCCGGAAATTATCAGAGAGTTTCCACTCACACCATTCTATCAGATCACGCTTTTTCTTTTCTATTTTCTTCTTGACCTCATTCTTAACTCTCTTATATTCATCTTCAATGTTCTTCACTGCATCATCTGTTACTCTCGCATCCATTCGTTTACTAGCTTTAATCGCTAGTAAATCTAACCAAGCTTTCTTCTTATCTCCAACTGCCTCTTTCACATCTTTATCCCACCAACTTGTTGGTGGTCTATTTGTTCTTTTACTCAATCCACATACTTCCGTCGCACATTCAACCATTGACGATTTGAGCACATCCCATACTTCTTCTATTTCCAATTCATCCTTCATCTCCACGCAACTTAGCCTGTCGTCCAATTTCTTCATATATTCATCTCTAATATTTTCATCCTCTTCCAATTTCTCCACTTTTATTCTCGCAAATTCAGTTGTCGACACTTTGGCCCTGTGACGCCAACGCGTGCACAGTCCCCTTAATCGTGATATCGAGAGAAAGTGGTCTGTGCCAACGTTAATGCCCCTATGGACTCTGGTGTCAACAACCTTTGCTCTTAGCCTTTCATCCACTATCACAAAATCTATCATACTTCTCTCGCTTCCTCTCTGTCTAGTATACATATGGATATCTTTGTGTTCAAACAACGTGTTCGTAACACAAAGATTCCTCTCCAAACATACATCAATCACTTTCTCACCATTCTCGTTCACTCTTTTATCACCAAACTTTCCTAAAACTCTTTCACAACCGTTGCGTGACACACCAACCCAACCATTAAAATCTCCTAACATAACAATATGTATGTTTATGTATATGTATGTTTATATGTAAAACTATGGTGGTGTAAAATTTAATGGTTAATGATCATGGCACCAAACATACAAATTTGTGGCCATTGAACTCCTTGGTGTAAATTTGCATTTCATGAAATAGTGCTCTTGGTTAAACACTCGGTGCATTAAAAGAAACGGTGACGTTGGTAGAGAGTGACTTGGTCGGTATATTCGCCGAATTGTACTCATGAAGTGTCGCATTACTATTTGGTATGGAACATTTAACCTCAATTGGCCTAGACCTCGCTTTTAAAACATACCCTTTTTACACTTTAAATCGATTAAGGACATAAAACTAAACAACTTTGCTTATGGAATGCATATCTAAAATATTGTAATTTTGAAAATAATTAATAAATAAAAAGTGTTACTGCCTAAATCAAACTGGGAAAATATGGTAAGTTTCTTAGCCTTCGCTAAAATAAAAATAAAACATCTGGTCAAATCACAAGATGTTTTTTAAAAGCTTTTATTTAACTTGCAATGTATGTTTGTGTGTTCGGGTGAAATCTTTGAACTCAATTTTGAAGTAGATATATTCAACCGTTTGTGCTGAAATTTTGTGGACGCATTTTGTTTGGATGACAATATATGATAAGACATGTGACGTCATTCTAAATTCAATATGGCGGATCATACAAGATGTCAGAACAGTTATATTTAATCCACTTATACAATATGGGTATCAAATGAAAGGGCTTGTTAAGAGTGACTAGAAAAAGAATATGACGTCATTCTGAATCCAATATGGCGGACCATGCAAGATGGCGGAATAGTTACCTTTAGTCTACTTCTACAATATGGGTATCAAATGAAAGGGCTTGTTAAGAGTGACTAGAAAAAGAATATGACGTCATTCTGAATCCAATATGGCGGACCATGCAGGATGGCGGAATAGTTACCTTTAGTCTACTTCTACAATATGGGTATCAAATGAAAGGGCTAGTTAAGAGTGACTAGAAAAAGAATATGACGTCATTCTGAATCCAATATGGCGGACCGTGCAGGATGGCGGAATAGTTACCTTTAGTCTACTTCTACAATATGGGTGTCAAATAAGAGGGCATTTTGAGAGTAATAATAACTTGAAAATAGCCAGCGATAACTAAAAAGTAAAAAATAAAAAAAATTAAGTAAAAAAACATTTTAAGAAAAAGCTTTTATTTAAACGCTCTAAAAAGAAGAAAATAAAATATTCCTTTTGGATTATACTAACAACTCCTCATTATACACAATTTATATATAATAATAAAAGCTTGTCGCTCGATTTACCACAAATTATTATGATATAAAGGAATGTTGATAGGTATGTAAACCTCGCGACAAGCTTTTATTATTATATATAAATTGTGTATAATGAGGAGTTGTTAGTATAATCCAAAAGGAATATTTTATTTTCTTCTTTTTAGAGCGTTTAAATAAAAGCTTTTTCTTAAAATGTTTTTTTACTTAATTTTTTTTATTTTATTTCAGCTCAAGCTCACCTCACTATGCTTTCTCAGTTTGATCTAGGTACTATACTTTTAAAGTATTAATTATTTTGAAACTAACTATATTTTAGTTAAGCATTCCATAGGCAAAGTTGTTTAGTTTGATGTCTTTAATCGATTTAAAAAATAAAAAGGGTATGTTTAAAAAACGAGGTGTAGGCCAATTGGCTTAGCATGCAGACGTACGTACTGTTAGAATGGGTATTGAAGATTGGGTTTTAAAAAAAAGAATTTATAATTTGAAAAGTCGAAAAACTCTATAACCGAACCGTCCGGATTGAGGATTGGAGTAACACTGAACTAAAGTACATGTTCGATGGTCCATGAAACATAGAAATGCTGATATAGCATATTCTACAACAACTAAGCAATTACTCTTACAATGTTCATTTATAACAGCCCCCCGTTTAAGAGGAAAATTCCGTGAAAAAGGAATTTTACAAATTAATTCTTAACCTGGAATTCGGTACATTAGATCTTTCACTATTTTCTACATCATTAATTGGATTTATATCATCCATAGAAACGTTATTATCTACTTTTTCAGTTAGAGAGTTTTTCTTTAATTTATTAATATAAAATACAAACAAACATAAGATTAACACAAAAAGAATAAAAATAATATAAGTTGTAATTGGGTATGCTACATGGTATTGTAAAATATCTGACTGTGATACAATTTTATCTACGTTTTGTATTATTTGATTAGATGTAGATTCTAATTCTTTAAAATTATTTAAATTAACATTATGTAATTTAGACATAGGTAACTCAGAAGACATAGACTTAAATTTTGTAATATTACAACATTTATCATAAATTATACTAAAATCTGTTTTAATAGGATTAACATTTAATTTTATATTTAATTCAGGTATCATTTCTTTTTTCCCAGAATGGGCTATACAGTCAAGAGGTAAATTAAGTATTCCTGTTCCTATTACAGTTACATCTGAAACATTTGAATTACATTCAATAGTGATTTTTGTAGGCTCGGATTGAACATAAATCCATTGATTTCGTTTTAATTTCTGCCAAACATTTATGTAACCTTTTAAAAATCGTTTATTACATTGTACAGGAATAGTAGTTAAAGATTTAGTTATGATATCTATTTCACAACTGGGGTTAATTGAGGTAGAGTATAAATTTACATTGTTACATATATAAGTATTACTCGGTATTTTATAACATGATTGAATTTCTAAATTATTTAAATAACAATAGGTTGTTGTGTCCTCATTTAGTGCTACATATTTTCCATTGGGTAAGACAAAAGCAAATGATTTAGAATTCTTTTTATAATGTGGTATAGGTAAAGGCATAACTTGGTACAATTTAAACATATCGCTATTAATTAATGGTATTTTAATTACAATTAAAACCTTTTTGTTTACATAATAAGATTCAATTCGACTTATGCTAAGAAGTATATTTATATTATCTATATCTAATCTTATGGGAAGTTCTGAACCTTTTGGTAATCGGTGTACATTATTCACTAATTCTTGAAATATATTTTTATTTGTTATTACAGAGGGGTGGAGAGTATGACTATTCGTAAATAATATAGAATTAATGATATCTTCTAATTTAAAGGATAAAGTAAGTAAGCTAGATTCTAACATATTACTAATTTTATAAATTTGAGAACTTATTTCTAACTTATTCCTTAACGATTCAAAGCTATTAAAGCTTGCACTTAAATTCCTCATAGCTTTATGAAGATTTATCTCATTGTTATATATAATTGATAAAGTTTCATTAAATCTACTTATAACCGACTGAGTGAGTAATACATTTTGTTTGAGTGATGAAGCTAAGGATTTATCATTACTTTCTAAAGACTTAATAGCTAAACTATAATTAACAGCGTCTTCTTCGTCCATATTACCAAATAAATGCTTAATTAAAGACCCTATGCCTGCAAACCATGCAGACCTCTTACTATGGTTTGGGATCAAGTGAGAGATTGATTCATAGTCTCTCATAATATCATTGTGACGAGATCTCAAGGGTAATAATACGTTATCACACGTGTTTAAAATGTTAGTTTGGGAACAGTAATTTTGCAAATCATTTAATGTATTATTAATTAGTTCAATGTGCGGTTTAATATATGATATATCGATAGGGATAAGTAAATGTAAATAATCAGTAGTTAATTTCATTTTGCCAATCGGATCAAAGTAAATTCCTGGACTGTTGGTTATAGGCTCGATCAATGTGGTTGATGAGGGTTTCGGACAAATGATAAATATGCTGAAAGAAAAAGACGGAAGATTTTACTAATTAATCATTTACGTTAGCTGGTTTGACTTCATCAAAGTGATGCTTTACATGTTTTCTATTTATAAGCAAAGATAATGTATTATTTCCATGTATTTTAACGATTTTATACGGTCCTTTCCAGACTGCTGACAAAGCTTTCCTTAATCTAAGATGACATTTTAAATAAACAAGATCGCCAACTTTATATTTAGTTATTTTTGTAAATCTATCATAATAACTTTTAGATCTCTGTTTGGAAGCTAAAATATTTTGAATTGCTTTTTCACGTGATAATTTCAGCCTATGTTGTAACATTTTCAAGTATTCGGGATACGTAGAATCAGGTTGATTATTATATATGGAGTCGGGAATAAACGGTTTGTGACCAAATAATAATTCGTAAGGAGAAAATTGCGTGGTAGTATGTACATTCGAATTATAAGATAATATTGCTGTATAAACGTATTTATGCCAATCCGTTTGGTTTTCACTAACAAAAGATTTTAAGTATTCCTTTAAGGTTGAGTGGCTTCTTTCGAGTGCGCCTTGTGTTTGTGGATGATAAGGAGAAGACCACAGCTGTTTAATTTTTAAAAATTGGCAAACCTTTTTGAATAAGTCCGCCGTAAAGTTGGTTCCTTGGTCGGTTAAAATGGTTTTGGGTATGCCGAATAAGGAGATAAAGTGAATGAGACATTCACACGTTTCTTCTGATGTTGCGTTAGTAATAGGGTATGCTATAGTATATTTGGTGAGGTCATCCTGTAAGGTGAGTATGAATCTTAACTTAATTAGACCAGCCTCAGGTAATGGTCCTACAATATCAAGGCTTATTCTTTCAAATGGACGGGTAGAAGTCGTGGTTATTTGCATAGGAGATTTGTTTGTCTGTCTATAAGCTTTATTTATTTGGCATAGTGTACATTTACTTACGTAGTTTTCTATATCTGATTTCATATTTTTCCAATAGTAACTTTGTTTGATTCTATTATACATTCTCGTCGATCCTAAATGTCCAGCAATTGGAATATCATGGTTCTCTTTCATAACTCTACGGATTTCTTGCAAATCTGGGTAAATAATATTATTGTGGTAAAGGTGAACATGAATATTAGTATTATGAAATAAATATACAATTATATTATATATTTTAATTTGTGAATATTTGTCAAATGGTGTTTTAAAATCAGATATACTTATGTTTTCAATGGATTTGTCCGTTACTAGGTCATTTCTTACTGTTTGAAGGCTTAAAAATATGTCATTATAGGTAGAAATGTCATAATGATGAACTTTAATGAACATGAGATAATAAGTAATGTCTTTTATTTTTAACTTTAAAAATGAATTAAGTGTTCTCTCTTTTTGTAATATTTCCTCATAGTTTTCATATGCAGAGATTATTTCTTCTATATATGGCATATTATAGTCTAAATCAATAGATACTGGTATGATAATTGTTTTAGATTTACATTTTAGTAGATTTTCTTGATGTTCAGTTATTAATGTGTTGTATGTTATTTCAGGATCTTTGAATACTTTAAGGAAGTCTGAGTAAGTATTATTAATAACGAGTGGTGTAGAAATTTGATTTTCAGGTTCACTGCTTGTAGAGGGTTGCGGATTATCATTAATACTGGGTATAGATTGTGTTTCAGTATTCGGGTTAAAAGGATTTTCAGGTAAGTCAATATCGTTAGAATTAGTCGGTCCAATATCTATATCAACCGAGTCAGGACTTAACAAATCTGAGATGGGTATATTTACATTTGGATCATTATTCGTAGAAGAGGGAAAACCGAGTTCTTCAGGGTTAATTAAGTCATCGGGTTCAATTATTTCTTCAGGTTGTATGGGATTGACTATCATAGAGTTCATTTGAGGAGGATAACGAGAGAGAGCATCAGCGTTACAGTTAATTTTGCCTTTTTTATATTCTATATCATATTCAAATTCTTCTAATTTAAGACGCCAGCGTACTAATTTCGAACTGGGATCTTTACAGTTGAACAGCCATCTGAGAGGTTTGTGGTCTGTTATGATTTTAAATCGACGTCCGTAAAGATAAGGACGGAATACTTTGGTCCCGAATAGGATTGCAAGGCATTCTTTTTCAGTTACACTATAGTTAATTTCGGCTTTATTGAGTGTACGTGAAGCATATGCAATTGGGAGGTCTTTACCAACTTCGCCTTGGGATAAAATGGCAGAAATAGCAAAGTTTGAAGCGTCGCAAGTTAAAATGAAAGTTTTTGTAAAGTCTGGATAAATTAATATAGGAGCTGTGATTAATTTTTGTTTAAGAGTTTCGAAAGCTAACTGTTGTTCATTATTCCAAATAAAATGAATGTCTTTTTTGAGAAGTGTAGTAAGTGGTTTTGATATTTTTGAAAAGTCAGGAATGAATCTTCTATAATATGATACAAGTCCTAGAAAAGATTTAATATCTTTAGGGGATTTAGGTATCGGAAAGTTTTTAACACATTCAATTTTATCGGGATTTGGTCTTACACCTTTATCACTAATTATATGGCCTAGGTATCCGACTTCTTTTCTCAAGAATTCGCATTTTTCTGGTTGAAGTTTTAACTTAAATGAACGTAATCTTTGGAATATTTCTGTGAGATTTTTGACATGTGAAGGTAAATCATGGGAATATATCACGACATCATCAAGGTACACGAAACAACGCTCACCTTGAAGGCCAATAAGAGCGGTATTCATCAATCGCTGAAAGGTTGAAGGGGCATTTTTCAAACCAAAGGGCATGCGAGTGAATTCATAATGGCCCTGTGGTACACTAAAAGCTGTTTTAGGTCCGTCAGCTGGATCCATGGGGATTTGGTGAAAGCCGGAAATGAGGTCCAAAGTTGAGAAATACTGGCTTTTACCTAGTTGATCAAGGATATCAGATATGTTAGGAATAGGAAAAGTATCTCCGATTGTTATGTCATTCAATTTACGGTAGTCAATGACAATTCTCCATTTTTTCCTACCGGAGGTATCGACTTTCTTCGGTACTATCCAAATGGGAGAAGACCATGGTGATACGGATGGTTTTATGATTCCATCTTGAAGCATTTTGTCTATTTGATTGTTAACTTCTTCTCTGTGAATTTCGGGAAATCTGTATGACTTGGTGTGGATAGGTTGATCGGAGGTTGTTTTAATTGAATGTTGAATAGCGTCTGTAACTGTCAGTTTGTCTTCGGGAAGATGAAAAATATCTGAATATTGGGAACATATCTCGTGGAGTGCGGTTTTTTCTTCATAATTTAAGTGAGAATCTCTTAATTGTTTTAATACTTTATGTGATCTATCTAAGCTACTATTATTATCATTTGGTTTAAACGTGCAACTTGCATCTTTTGTAACAGGAAATAATTTTAGGTTGAGATTTGAATTTAATTTAACTGAATTTTCTGAAGTATTTAAGATAGTAAGGTTAACTCTATTATTATCCTTTACTGTAACCATGCAATTGGCAATTAATAATGTCGGTGAAATATGTTGGTCAAGAATCATACTTTCTTTCAATTCTGGGTTGCTTATAGTACATTCAATTACAGTTTCACTTCTGGGTTTAATTTCATATTCAGGATTGTTAAATTCTAAAGGAAAAATTATATTATTCAATACTAGGGTATTATCTACGTAATTAATGTTACCTTTCATTAAAGTCATTAAATCAGTGCCAATAATTCCATCATAAGGTAAACAATTAGAAGGAAGTAAGTGAAAATTAAATTTGATTTGCTTATTCTGGTAATGTTTCGGGGAGAAAGTAATAGGTAGGATACCGGAAGTTATGAGGGGTTCTGTATTTTCTTGTGAATCTATACCTTTAATTCTTATTTTTTTATTCATTATTTTAGATTTATGTTTAGGATCGATTAAACTATCTTTGATGAGGCTAATTGATGCTCCGGTATCTACAAGGAAATGAAGTGGTTGTATAATTACGTCAGTGATAATATCAGTATAAGGTAAGTATTTACTATTTGGATTATTTATAATTTGATAAATAATTTCTTTTTCGATTTCAGGTGAAGTAATCGTGGAAGATCGTATTTTGGAAGGGTTTCCAGAGATTTGAGAATTAGAAATATTGATGTTTTCGATAAGTTTTTGTGGATTACGATTAATATTTTTCATAGGATTAGGATAAGTATTCGTATTTGATTCATTTGGAATACAAACATCTGGATGATTCAGATTTGTATTAGATTTTTCTTTTAAATGGACACCGCGTGTTGGTGATTGATTAAAACTTGAAAAGTGATTGCTCGGAGCAATATGATTTAGGATATTAGTATTCGGATGATTCGAATATTTTTGATTGTTATAAAATATTTTAGGAATTCGTTTACGTATATGATTTAAGGACGAATTATTTTTATAGGATTTAGTATGATATTTATGCTCATTGGATATATTGTTATTTAAAAACTCCGTTTTAATTAAAGGATTATGATATTTGGTATCGTTTTTATGAATTCTCTGTCTCGCACGACACCGTATCGAGACGTTTACATGTTTAAATTTTGGTCGTTTGTAGGATTCGCGTCTACTGTGTCGATTCCGTCGTTATTATTTGTTTCAAATTCAGACGAATAATGCATAACCGGATGGGAATTAGGATTTTGACGCATTTGTTGTCCGGAACGATACTTATTATTATTATATTCACGTAACCTGCAAACATCTATAGTATGACCTACCTTTTTACAATATCTGCAAGTAGGTGCATTTGAAGGTGTAGCTGTTGGGTTTCTAGGTGGTTGCCTGAAATTGGGAAATTGGCGAAGGTTTCCCTGTTGTGATTTGAAATGTTCTGCTTTCGGTTTGTGAACTATCCCTAAAATTTTCTCCTCTGAGATAGCTAAATTGATTGCCTCGTTAAGGTTTTTCGGATCGCGACAACGGACAATATTAGAAATTTGGGGTTGCAAACCCATTAAAAACGTGTTCAAAGCTAAGTCTTCCATAGCGGCAACACGTCCTACTAACTGACTTTTTACTTTGTTGGATATACTAATTTCGGTCAACAGTTTGGAAAGGCACGTCTCTACTTTAAGTGAAAATTGACTTACTGTTTCTGTTTGTCTCTGCCTACACTCCTGTAACTCGCACAGTAAATGGGAGTAGTGTTTACGTTCACCAAACTGACATATTAAAAATTCTTTTAATGATTTCCAGTCATCGAATTCTTTAATGGAACATGCAGTTTCGGCTCTGCCTTCCAACTGACTTAAAATGAATTTAAATACTATTTCTACTTGAGATGCATCGGCTAAGTTAATTGCGTTATCACAATTATTAATGAAAGCGGTCAACCTCTCACGTGACCCATCATAAGATTTTATAAATTTCAAAATTACGTTTAATGAAACACTCTCCATTTTAATTGAAGGTTTGGTAGTTGAATCGGTGTCTTTCTTACTGGACATTAAGACAATAAAATATTATAGTATACAAAAGGGATTAGTAGTTCTTATAACTAAAACAATGGAACACTTGTGTTATGAGTAGCGGAGCTCTGGAATGCGGATGCGGTGCGCCGGGCCTCGAGTCGAAACAACGATAAGAGATCTTGTAGCAGTAGAGTTGTCACGATAGATGACGATTGGAATAAGATTGGATAAGCATGCCAGACTTACATGGACACCATGACGAAAATTCTTGATATTGACATCGTCTTGAAGTAATGTTTTTTCTTGATGGTAAAATAGGAGAACACACAATATAAATGTTTTTAGCACTTTGTTACACTTTCGGGAACTGTTCATGAATTGTTCTAAATTGAATGTTAATGTTGAGTGAGTGCACTTTGACGGAACGGAGACGATTCCTGGGATTGTTATGATATTAATCCCCTTTTCGCTGCCACCAATGTTAGAATGGGTATTGAAGATTGGGTTTTAAAAAAAAGAATTTATAATTTGAAAAGTCGAAAAACTCTATAACCGAACCGTCCGGATTGAGGATTGGAGTAACACTGAACTAAAGTACATGTTCGATGGTCCATGAAACATAGAAATGCTGATATAGCATATTCTACAACAACTAAGCAATTACTCTTACAATGTTCATTTATAATGTATTGTTAACTAGTTGACTGGCACTTCATCTTCCTGACAATAAACCTAGATATTACCTAGTTTCTGTAATTCAGGCATAACAGCGTGTCAAACATCTAATCGTCCAAAAACTACACCCTCATTTTCCTTTTTTGAAAATAATTTTGTCCCCTTTACCCCTAAACGCCTATTTTAACCCCCTAGGGGATAATACAATGAAATTTCTCTTTTAATGCATATTTATATCATGAAAGGAGCCCTTATACAAAATTCTTAAGTTGTAAGCTACAGAATGACAAAATCTGCATACAAATTTTAGGGTCCAATTTTGCCCCTTTAGGGAAATATGATTATTTCCCCTAGACAAATCATCAAAAAATGTAATCAAAAACCTGTACGACAATTTTCAAATTTCTAAGTCTAATATTAAAAAAGGTACATCTGGGTCTGTTTAAAAAACGAGGTATTTTAAACATACCCAGACCCCTATTTTATCCCTTTAGGGTTGGTATATCTAATATGCTCTTCTTTGTGCTCACTTACATAATAAAAGACGCCTTTGGACAAAATTTCAAGTTTCAAGGTATAGTGGCTTCAGCTGTGATTTACCTTTTATTAATATAGATGGAGTTTTATGTAGAACGTTTGCACTTAAAAGTATATGTACATACATACATACGTATGCTCACGGCTATAAATCCCTAGAAGGGGTAGCCAGAGCTAAGGTATTTCTTATTCCTTAGCTACTTTTGGAAAGTTGAGAGGGGAAAAGATGGTAAAATAAAGGTTGTTGGTGATGGATCTCATACCGCATCGCCCAAAAATCCCTTAAAAGCCCCAATACCGTTAGCTGCCTCTTACGTACACCCACCAGAAGAAATGGGGTAGTGCTATTCTAAGCCGACATAGCAAAATATATGTCACGTGTATGAACCCGTTAAGTGTTCTTCTATTTCTGGAAAATACTTAACGATGATGTGTTATAAAATGCTTTTTATTCAAGCTTTATTTAAGCTAGCACAAAACAATTTGACTTCATTTTATTATATGATACACATACATATCAATGATATTTAAAATAGCATAATGATTACGTTAATGAATGCAGATAATAATGTTCGTCTTGTTTTATATGTTCCTGTGAATAGTCAATATTATATAAAATATTATTTTTGATAGAAACCGGACATCTATCTACAAGAATTTAAAAAAATATATGCAAAATTGCGCACCAAAAAGTAAATTTGATTTTAAATAACATTGTTGATGGTTCATTCCTCTCTACAAGTAAAACATTATCTATTCAGAATATGTACATTTATTCAAAATAAAACTAAAATGAGGTTTTGTTGAACAAAATATTCTTCTGATTAGCTGTTTTATTCAGCAGAATAAAGAGATAATACGAACATTGTGGAATACATAATAAGTTTTTTTTTATGAACGTATTCCGACGACGAACAATAGAATATTCTTCATCATACTCTTGAAAGTTACGACTTTGTCTGTTTATGCAGATCAGCGTAAAAATATATCTGAATATGCAGAAATAATATTTAATATTTACGTCATAAAATACTTATTACTTTGTCGATATGTTATGGGTGACATAACTTTCTTTATTGAAGACTGTTAGACTGAGTTTTTATGTTGACAAAAAAGATCGACTTGACTCCCACCTCGGAAGTATTGGGTTCGTGTAAAATTTGTGAAATATTCAAGTTTGGTTAGAATGTACACAATTACTAACGGGCAAAATGGGAGGGGATAGCTTGAACCTCAGAGAAACTCCTCAGCCACTTTTGGACGTTGAGCCGGGAAAATATATTTATTTATTTATTTATTTTTCCACATTAACAATACCATTACAGGACAAGCCTAATTCGATATTGTAGTTTTAATCTTTACATTCCATTAATTAATAAAAACTAATTAACTAACAAAAAAATACAATTAGGTTACATTAAAACTTATAACTTATTTATAACATTTATAAATTAATTTACATACATACATACATACATACATATACTCACGGCTATATTTCCCTAGAAGGGGTAACCAGAGCTAAGGAATTATAAATTCCTCAGCCACTTTTGGAAGTTGAGTGGGGAAAAGATGGGAAGAATAAAGGTTTTTGGTGATGGGTCTCCAAGCGCATCGCCCAAAAATCCAATAAAAAGCCCCAATACCCTTAGTCGCCTCTTACGACACCCGTGGGTAGAAAGGGGTAGCGACATTCTAAGCCGGCACTACACGGCAATTAATTAATATTATATACAAATTAATTTAAATTAAATATAATCAATTAACATTAAATATAATCAATGAACATTCATATAATTAATTTTAATAATATAATAAAGGGTGGCTGATAGGTCTCGGCCAACGCCACTTCTCCTAAAAAATACTTTAAATGCCCGCAAACCCAAAGTCACCTATTGCGACAACCGCAGAATGGGTTTGAGTTATTCGAAGCCATATATATATATTGCTGTGTAGTATCGGCTTAGAATAGAACTACCCCATTTCTTCCGGTGGGTGTACGTAAGAGGCAACTAACGGTATTGGGGCTTTTAAGGGATTTTTGGGCGATGCGGCTGGAGACCCATCACCAACAACCTTTATTTTACCATCTTTTCCCCACTCAACTTTCCAAACGTGGCTGAGGAATTTCTAATTCCTTAGCTCTGGCTACCCCTTCTATGGATTTATAGCCGTGAGTATATGTATGTATGTATAAGCCTCTACATAGCTATATTCTCCCAAAACTCAAACTCAAGCGTTCCCGCCGTATATCCCCAAAGGGGCTGGTGGAGTTCCTAATACTTGACATTGTCATCTAGTGTCAGCAAAACGTTTTGCTATATCCTCGTGAGAATAAATCAAGCAATATTAATCTGAATCAACTACTTTCCTGCAAAATCTTATCCGGACCAAACCAACGGTACATATAATAAATTTTCAAACATTAATGTTAACAAAATGTAAAGCGAAGCACAATCACTCAGACTTCCAAATGCTTGTTAAAAGAGAGTGCTTTATGAAATACCCAGACATTCTGTACGACAGGGTTGGGGTGCAACGTTGAGCTTTTATCATTATTTTACTTTTTAAGGATCTGTTAATTGCTCATAAATTGTATGTTACTCACTCACAGCCCATATATGTCCCCACCAAGGGGCTCGAGCCTACCCTATATAGGGCGATTAGGCCATAGTCCATCACGCTGGCCAATTGCGGGTTGGCAGACTAACGACTACTACCGTAAACGTAGCTGGGACCGACGGCTTTTCGTGCCCTCCGAAGCACGGAATCATCTGAATTTTCGGATAATCAGGTGATTCAAGCCTGCAATATCCTTCCAAACTGGGTTAAATCTTACAAATTAAAATTATAAGGTTACCACCCCCGGGGATCGAACCCGAGACCTCCGTACTTGGAACCAAGCGCTCAACCGCTAGACCACGGAGGCAGTCGACCACGTTTACCCCCGAAGGTAGGTAGGCAGAGATACTAATACTTCTGAACATCACATGACATTGTCACATGATGTTCAGAGCACCCACGTTTTGTTTTGACAGTGTACTCATCACAATGTTTTCCCTCACCGTTAACAACCATGATAAATTAACTGCACATATAACTTTAGAAAAGACAAATTGATGTTGCCCGACCCGGTATTTGAACTCTTATCGTCTGCACAATAAGCGGTGTTCTACGAACTGAGCTATCACGGTTATCAATGACAGTGAATTTCTAACAGGCAAAGGTTTTTATGTCCTGAACAATGCCTTCAACTAATATGGAAGTCTCATTGCATTCACAAAATACAAATTCAATGCATATCCAAACCTGTCAAAATCCGATTTTATGTCGATTCAGATGTTTGTATGATGCCGAATCATTGTCGAGTCGGTCGACATTTCGGGAAGAGAAATTTTGAATTTTGATTGAATCCTTTATGTTTTTTATGAAGTGTTTGAATTGATACTATTTTGGATAATTGGGCAACCTGAACAAAAGCTGACAATAATGTATCTTGATGTTCAGAAGTATAAGTATCTCTGCATTATGCGGCGGGAACGTTTGAGTCAGAAAAAAAGAATCCAAAGCTTTTTTATTTGAAATACATATACTCACGGCTATAAATCCCTAAAAGGGGTAGCCAGAGCTAAGGAATTAGAAATTCCTCAGCCACTTTTGGAAAGTTGTGTGGGGAAAAGATGGTAAAATAATTGGTGATCGGTCTCCAACCGCATCGCCCAAAAATCCCTTAAAAGCCCCCAATACCGTTAATTGCCTCTTACGTACACCCACCGGAAGAATGGGGTAGTGCTATTGGAAGCCTACACAGCATTTGAAATAATACATCCAATTTAGGGTATTAACATGCATACATACATATATTTACGCCACGAGTTCCTATTGGGGTAGGAAGGTACTGACAATCGCCACTTAATACGATCCATACCAACCTCTAGAGCTTAATTATTATTCATTTGTCGGACATTATGATGAATAAAGTATAAATGGTAATTGATATCAAGTCATATCACCCATTTATCACTTATAAGTTTTATTTTTACAAAAAGTATTATAATAATAATAAATAATAAAAAATAATAAAAATTTATTCAGTTTTCAAAAGTACATAATATTCGTCTTAACCTAGTAAGTTAATTAAAGTACAAAATATAACATTATCCTGTTCATGAGCTAGGTAATTTACCTGTATTTCAGGCAACAATAAACAAAAAAGGCTTAAACTATCAGTTTTCATATAACGGTATTGGTAAGTAGTGTATAATAATATTATGACAAATGCTATGTCATAATACTATTTGTCTGCCGAATAAATAAATTAATAGCCTCAGCAATTGCTGTGTACACAACTATAGCAAGATATGGGGTAGTGCTTCACTACTGCACAGCAGAGAACTACTTAGAAATTCATAATTTAAATCAAACTGCCAACGTAATAAAATATGATTAGTAGTATTTTAAAGCTGGGGATCGTTGAAATGTTTGCCCGTCACTAAACGAAAGAACGGAACGTTTGCTCTTTTCGGATGCAAGCGGAAATTTTGTTAAGCGTCGTATTCGGAAACAGTATTATTTAAAACTGATTTATATTGTAAGTACGGTTGCAGAGCGATATTTTGTGGGAACTATAGTTATTTTACAATTGTAAAAGTTTGAGCCGTACTTATAATATATGAAAGATATAAATTTCAAAAACGGAGAAACCAGAGCTTCAAAAAGAATTGTGCTACTTTTGGAAGTTGAGTGGAATAAAACATGGTTTGTAATGGGCCAAGCACACCAGCCACATCGCCCATGTTCTTCTAAGCTGGCACTTCACTGTCATTGAATTCATGAATCGGTATTATTATTTAATAAAATTAAATTGCCTATTGCCACTTCAGTTTGGCAACAATCACATTGCATTTTATCGTAGCGGATTCGATCGAGTAGTGAAAATCTCAACAATAAAAATTTGAAGTTATGGGAGGGAGCACCCTGTAGATACATTGAAAATATTATTTAAAGTTTACATAATGATAGTAATTAATTATATTTTTAATAAACTCCTTGCCTCCGTGGTCTCGCGGTTAAACGCTTAGTTTCAAGTACGGAGGTCTCGGGTTCAATCGGAGTAAGATTAAACCCAGTTTGGAAGAAAATCGCAGGCTTGAATCACCTGATCATCCGAAAATTGAGATGATTCCGTGCTTCGGAGGGCACGTTAAGCCGTCTGTCCCAGCTAATATTACGGTAGTAGTCGTCAGTCTGCCAACCCGCAATTGGCCAGCGTGGTGGAATCACCAAAGGCCAAATCACCCTATATAGGGTAGGCTCGAGCCCCTTGGTGGGGACATATATGGTTTGTGTCTTTGGATTTGAAATTTAGCCCTCTCCATTGCCCTTTGTTCAACTTTGAGCCTTTTTATGAGGCTCATTGTAATATGCCACTTGTAGCTTAAGTTATTACTGACAAAAACTACACCTTGAGCATATACTATTCATGAAAATATATTAATTACTTTAGAGAGGCTGGATGATAGTAAATTTGTGAAAGAAATCTATAAAGCCAATGTGGACGATAATGTTACCAGAGGACGACTTCGGCGGACTCATTAGGACCAAACAAAGAATGTCCTCAAAAAGGCAGGTGACCGAAGTATGAAGAATAAAAAAGAGCATGTATGAAAAGATTGATGGATGTGAAGGAAGTTCGAAAGGTTTACCAGGGCGTCAACAAAGTGGCGATCGATAGTCCCTGCCTACCCCAATGGGAACTAACGGCTTCATTATATGTATGTATGTATGCATATTAATTGCATGAACAATCCTTCCTCAATAATAATCTGAATAATAATTTCTCACCAGAATATTCCGCCAGCAGTACAGTTATAGCCAAAGCCGAATTCGCGCCTATCCCAGTCAGGAGCAGCGCTGTCATCGTTAAAACGAGCACCGCTCTGCTGCAACTAAACACGATGCTTTGGGTTAGTTACACACAAACCACAATTCGGGATATATCTTTGTTCATTATTTTGTGTGTTCATTTTATTCTAATACTCATCGGAGCTTTGGGAAAATAATGGGCTGAGATACTGGTTTTTGTGTAGTATTCATTACATATAAACGTAAACATAACATAAACGTTCACGCCGAATATCCCCGATGGGGTTGGCAGAGGTACTAATACTTCTGAACATCACTTGACTTTGTCACCCGGTGTTCAGAGTACCCACGTTTTGCATGGACAGTGTACTCACGTGATAGAGGGCAGGCCTATCGCCGTTTTGTAAGAATACACTGTCACATGACTGAGTACAACTCACGATGTTTTCCCTCACCGTTAACAACCATGATAAATTAACCACACATATGTCTTTAGAAAAGACAAATTGGTGTGGGTCCGACCCGGGATTGGAACACTAGTCGCTTGCACAAATCTCAAAAAGGGGTAACCAGAGCTTTAGAAATAGAACTCCTCAGCCAAATTTAGAATTTAATAGGGCCAAGATAGTAGTAATAGAGTAAAGTTGTTGATGGGTCTCCAACCGCATCGCCCAAAAATTACTTTAAAAGCCCCAACACGCTTGTAACCACGGGAAGAAATGGGCTAGTGATATTAACAATAATCATTTCAATAACTTCTTACCAGAATATTCTGCCAGCCACACAGTTATAGCCGAAGCCGAAATCGCGCCCATACCAGTCAGGAGCAGCGCTGTCATCGTTAAAACGAGCACCGCTCTGCTGCAATTAAACACGATGCTTTGGGTTAGTTACACACAAACAACAATTCGGGATATATCTTTGCTCATTATTTTATGTTGATTTGATTCTAATATTCATGGGAGCTTTGATAAAATAATGGGCTGAAATACTGGTTTATGTAGGTAAAAGTAATCGTGATAGTTTAGTGGGTAGGACACTGCTTATCGGGTGACGATGAGTGTTCAAACCTCAGGTCGGGCCTACACTAATTTGTCGTTTAAAAGTCATATGTGTGGTTAATATACCATGGGTGTTAATGTTGAGGGAAAACATCGTGGAAAAGCGCATATGCCTAAGTTTTACTTTGTCCTGTGACAGTGTATTCGTACAAAACGGCGATAGGCCTATCCCCTATCACGTAAGTACACTGTCCATGTCCAAGCAAAATGTAGGTAATCTGAACACCAGGTAACATGGTCACGTATTGTCAAAAGTATTAGTACCTCTGCCAACCCCTTCGGGGATATACGGCATGTACGTTTGAGTTTGACTGTTGTATTGATAAAATAATATTAATCTAACGAATGTAACATATTGATGTTGTTAGACGAGGATGGGCACGCAAAACATATGAAGACCAGATTGAAAACCTTCTTACAAAGGCGGAAGTCCGAAGTGAGAGGAACAAAACATACATACATACATATACTCACGGCTATAAATCCCTAAAAGGGGTAGCCAAAGCTGAGAAATTGGAAATTCCTCAGCCACTTTTGGAAGTTGAGTGGGGAAAAGATGGTAGAATAAGGGTTGTTGGTGATGGGTCTCCAACCGCATTGCCCAATAATCCCTTAAAAAGCCCCAAGTCCGTTAGTCGCCTCTTACGTACACCCACCGGAAGAAATGGGGTAGTGCTATTCAAAGCCGACACAAAACATCATGTATGAAAAGAATGATAAATGTGGGTGAAGCAAGAGAAATTTTTCACGATCTTGCAAAGTGGCGATCGACAATCTCTGAATACCCAAATGGTGATAATAGGCGCGGATATAAGTAATATTATAAGCATAAAATTATAAACAGTAAATATTTTTGGTTCGAATGTTTATAAGTACGTATGTAGATTTTTGATCATTTAAATTAATTAATAATAATAAATAATTTTTAAACGGTTTTGCTTTAAAACGCATTGACCTAATTGTTTATGTCATTTTTTCTGTAATCTATTATTTTCTATATTTTTAATGCAAGTTTTAATTTTGGAACTCCTAAACTAGATTATAAAGTACTTCTTAGTACATAGATTTATTTATTTATTTATTTGAACACTTTATTGCATACATAATAGATATTATGTATTTTACAAAAGTACAGAACATAAAAACTTAGTACACAAAGGCGGACTTATCGCCTTAACGCGATTTCTTCCAGTCAACCTTTAGACCATAGATGTTTATACTGTATTACTAAGCCACTGCAGTTTAGGTACATTAAAGTTTGTTACTATAGCGTTGTTCGTTTGAAAGTTAAACAATAAGTAAAAGTTAGTTGTTGTATATAGATTAACTTAAAACTTCATGTTTCGCATGTGCTGACCAATGTGCAGGAAATTTGAAGAGATAGATAGTGTAATGTTTTATGAGATAGTTTTGAGTGATATGACTACCAACTGTACTTCTATTCAATAGTATTATTTCTGTCATATTTTTATGTGCAATAAATATTTTTTATAGACCAAACTAACTCAAGCCTGCACTCACAAATTTGTGATTATCCCCTCGGGAATCAGACTTTCCTGCTGGGCCACCGAGGCAGTTTACTAGACAGTTCAAGACAGAAACTGAAAAGGAAATTCTAAAACAACAATCTTTTATTAAGTTTTACCAAAACACTATTTCCTTCAGTTTCATAATTTAAAACAGTGGAAGAAAGTACTCTTTTCGAAAGCACTCAATCCGAAAGCAAATCCGATTCGCTGTGCAATCTCAAACAGAACATGAATTTGTGAAATTTGATGGAAGTTTCCGGAATAATCCAGTTATAGTAGTTTGGCCTAGTTATAACCGACCACTCGTTCTGTTTGTTGCGATAACTTGGTTTATATGCTGTTTTATATCATTCTATGGTTAGAAGTAAAATAGAGTTTTGATATTCGGGATGTATATGGGTTCAATCCCCGCTGAGAGCAACATTTATGCGATGAGTATAAATGTTTATTTATTACCAACATTCTTTATTACACCATCTTTTCTCCACGCAACTTTCCAAGTGTCTGAGGAATATCTAATTCCTTAGCTCTGGCTACCCCTTCTAGGGATTTACAGCCGTGAGTAGTATGTATGTATAAATGTTTGTTTGTTAGTCTTGGATGTTATTCATATGTGTATTAAATAACATTAAATATATCATTCAGTTAGTATCCCATAATACAAGTTTAACTTAGTTTGGGGGCTAGCTTGATCCGTGTATAATATGTCCGTATAATATTTATTTAATATTTTTATAATGATACAGAACAACGCAGTTGAATACACATACATACATATACCTACTCCCGTACTAACGAATAGTGCAATAACTCGTGTTTTTGGCCAAACTGAGTTTGATACAGATTCGTAGTAAGCAGAACGAGATCTATATTTGCTTATTAGATAATTTTGTTGTACGTGTATCTCAGTAACATCTTTTTTATCAAGCACAACTGCTACATATATCAAACAAGATACATATTAAATACAAAGATTGATGATTTACAATACTATGCTTTCCTTAGGATGAGCGCAATAACTCGAAGTCTAGGAAATATTTATTCTTCTATTGTGGTAACGTAAATAGAAGTACAAATGCCAGTTATTAAAGAACTTATTGTATTAATCAAAAACCAGGTTACTACATTATATTTCATTATATTCCAGTCAAAGTTACAATTCGATGAAATGAAAAGTTTAAACGCGTTCTTCTCAATAGTAGCTTCGACCAAGTTATTGCAATCGGACGTTAGGATGGCAGTATACTCACGGGCATAAATCCCAAAAAGAGGAAGGCAGAGCTTTAGAGCTAGAAACTCTTCAGCCACATTTGAAAGTTGACAGAGAGAAGATGGTAGAAATAAAGTATCGTTGGTGATGGGTCTCCAACCGCATTACCCTAAGTTCACTTAAAAATAGGCCCATGCCATTGGACGCCTCTTACGACACCCGTTGCTAGAAAGGGCTAGTGAAATTCTAAGCCGGCACCACACGCCAATTCATTGAATACTTCGTAACATACATACATATCCTCACGGTTATATTTCCCTAGAAGGGCTAGCCAGAGCTAAGGAATTATTAATTCCTCAGCCACTTTTGAAAGTTGAGTGGGGAAAAGATGGTAAAAATAAAGGTTTTTGGTGATGGGTCTCCAGCCGCATCGCCCAAAAATCCAATAAAAAGCCCCAATACCCTTAGTCGCCTCTTACGACACCCTTGGGTAGAAAGGGGTAGCGACATTCTAAGCCAGCACTACACGGCATAAAGTCTTCGTAAATAATTTTTAATTCCATACTAAACCGTTTTACCAAGATCAAATAAGTAAAAGGTAGCAAACAAAATGTGATACCCTGTTCTTAAAACAAAGGCGGGAACGCATCTCTCCGCACTAAATTTCCCGCCATAATTAGTGAGTGACTTTTCAGATGTTTCTAGTTTAATGTTGCGAAAGTAACAAATATAAAATGTTTACACTGACTATTTAATACTGACTATTAAATGAAATTTAAACTTTCGTCTGGATTAAGATTAATAATTGACGATATGAATGTTTTTATATTGACAGTAACTGACCTAAACTGCTACTAAAGAAATAAAAAATACTAATGCTGTGTTAAGAGTTGAACTAATAAAAAACGAAAGTTACATTACAAAACATAAATGTTTCAAAGGGTAAGAATTCTTTACTGCCATTTTACTGGACGAATGCGTCGCCGTGCTATGCTAAGATCTAAACCGGGGCGGCGGGAATAGTGTTCCATAATGGGAGGCAACGTAAAAGACATAAAAAATACACACATAAAATTTAAATTGCTGTGGAATGTAGTTTAGTGGCTTAGAATAGCAATACCCGTACTTCATTTCTTGCCGAGGTTGCTCTTAAGAGGCGGTTGGAGACCCATTACCAACAATCTTTCCCCCGACCAACTTCTGAAGCTCTGACTACCCCTTCTAGTGATTCAAAGCTGTGAGTATATGTATATATGTATGTATGTACAATAAAAAACGTCACTGACATTATGTATGGCAATGCCATTATTTGACGGTTCCCTTCCACATCACGGGCGCAAAGAAGGCGTAAAGTCATTAATTCAAATGGCAGACCTTTTATTCGTACCATGACCTTTTAATAGTGATTTTGTTCCCGTTTATAGCTAAATAATAACATAACATAACATAACATAAACGTTCACGCCGAATATCCCCGAAGGGGTTGGCAGAGGTACTAATACTTCTGAACAGCACGTGACTTTGTCACCTGGTGTTCAGAGCACCCACGTTTTGCATGGACAGTGTACTCACGTGATAGGGGGCAGGCCTATCGCCGTTTTGTACGAATATACTGTCACATGACTAAGTACAACTCAGCCATGTGGGTTTCCTCACGATGTAATAAATAAAGAATAAATAAAGGAAAGAAAAATTTCGACACAGGCGGGGATCGAACCCGCGACCTCGGGTAAACGCCCCGGACGCTCTGCCAACTGAGCTACCGTGTCAGTTGGCTGCCAATGCGAAATTCTTCTATCCTTTATTTCTTTTACACGTTAAAGTAGTGTTTGCGTTTCCTACCTCCGAATTATTACTAATTCGAAAGGCCACTTGTCTACCTTTTCAGATAGAATGCAAATGTTGAAAACGCCTAACTATCACATAATTTAAATCTTTTTGTTCATGAAAACCTCATGTGGGGATTATTACTAATAAATAAAGAATAAATAAAGGAAAGAAAAATTTCGACACAGGCGGGGATCGAACCCGCGACCTCGGGTAAACGCCCCGGACGCTCTGCCACCTGAGCTACCGTGTCAGTTGGCTGCCAATGCGAAATTCTTCTATCCTTTATTTCTTTTACACGTTAAAGTAGTGTTTGCGTTTCCTACCTCCGAATTATTACTAATTCGAAAGGCCACTTGTCTACCTTTTCAGATAGAATGCAAATGTTGAAAACGCCTAACTATCACATAATTTAAATCTTTTTGTTCATGAAAACCTCATGTGGGGATTATTACTAATAAATAAAGAATAAATAAAGGAAAGAAAAATTTCGACACAGGCGGGGATCGAACCCGCGACCTCGGGTAAACGCCCCGGACGCTCTGCCAACTGAGCTACCGTGTCAGTTGGCAGAGTGTCGTGGAGGTAGGAAACGCAAACACTACTTTAACGTGTAAAAGAAATAAAGGATAGAAGAATTTCGCATTGGCAGCCAACTGACACGGTAGCTCAGTTGGAAGAGCGTCCGGGGCGTTTACCCGAGGTCGCGGGTTCGATCCCCGCCTGTGTCGAAATTTTTCTTTCCTTTATTTATTCTTTATTTATTAGTAATAATCCCCACATGAGGTTTTCATGAACAAAAAGATTTAAATTCCTCACGATGTTTTCCCTCACCATTAACAACCATGATAAATTAACCACACATATGTCTTTAGGAAAGACAAATTGGTGTAGGCCCTACTAGTGTTTGCACGATAACCGAGTGTTCTACCCACTGGGCTATCACGGTTGTAAATAATAATAATAGATTATTTCCATTGCACAACACATTAAATAGTTTAACAGAAATAATGCTCTTTATATAGACGTACTAATGGCAGTCGTGTCAATCAAAGCAGTTTCTCCTAGACAACCTTTGGATATAATCTTAGAGAAAAGAAATATTGCCGTGTAGTGCCGGCTTAGAATTTCGCTACCCCTTGCTACCCACGGGTGTCGTAAGAGGCGACTAAGGATATGGGGGCTTTTTATTGGATTTTTTGGCGATGCGGTTGGAGATCCATCACCAAAAACCTATATTTTTACCATCTTATCCCCACTCAACTTCCAAAAGTGGCTGAGGAATTCATAATTCCTTAGCTTTGGCTACCCCTTCTAGGGAAATATAGCCGCGAGTATGCGAGCTGTATGTATGTATGTAAAAGAAATATAATTTTCGCCGTAAACTCTCAAAGGAGTGGTATAGTATTGTTAAACTCTTTTAACTTTATTTTTTTTTCGTTGGCACGTATATTGGCACTCTTTTGAATTAGATAGGAACAATGTTTTAACTACTAAACAGGTTTTTACTAACTTTAATACTATTTTTCATTAATACTACAATGAAACAAAAAAATATTAAGGTACGAAAACTTCTGAACATAACCAGTAATTTATTTTACATATTATTATCTTCTTTCTTTCTACCTTCGGATGTCAAATAAGTAGAGGTGACTAAGGGTATGGACTTTATTAAGTTGTTATTGTGCGATGCGGTTGGAGAAACATCACCAACAACCTTTACCATCCTTTCCCCACTCAATTTTCCAAATGTGGCTGAGGAATTTCTAATTCCTTAGTTCTGGCTACCCCTTCTAGGGATTTATAGCCGTGAGTATATGTATGTATGTATGTGGGTATTCAAAGTACCCAAACCCAAAGCAGCCACTTGATCGGGGGCACATAATTACACTGTAGTATAACTAAGTACAACTCAAACTAGATTTACTCAGATGTGTCAATCACCGTTTAGAGTCTCGATCAGTAAACTTCATAAATGACTAAAGAAACCACATAAACGACGTGATAGCTCAATGGGTAGAACACCGGTTAACGTGCAAGCGACTAGTGTTCAAATCCTGGGTCGGGCCTACACCAATTTGTTTTTTCTAAAGACATATTTCTAATTTATCATGGTTGTTAACGGAGAGGGAAAACATCGTCAGGAAACCCACGTGACTGAGTTGTACTTAGTCATGTGACAGTGTGTTCGTACAAAACGGCGATAGGCCTGCCCCGTGACTACACTGTCCATGCAAATCATGGGTACTCTGAACACCAGGTGACAAAGTAACGTTATATGCAGAAGTATTAGTACCTTTGACAACCCCTTCGGGGACATTCGGCGTGAACGGTATGTTAAACCACATAAATATGTTTTTTATTCAAAACCGTACTTAATATATCTGCAACCTTCTTAGTCAGCGGTGAAGACAAGGAGTACTTCATTTCGCTGACTCACCATCTCCATTCAATTTTATAATAATCATTGTTAGATTATCCACCCGCTTTCAGTTTAAGAACGGAAAGTTCTCGAAATTCTTTGAACCCAAAGCGGGAGGATTGAAAGATGTTATTGTGACATAAGGCATGAATTTTTTTAAGTATTAAGGCGTAATGGTTTTGATTAAAACACCTTTATTTTAATCTCTTTTTTGATCTCAGAGCAGAAAAGGCATGAAAGAATCACGTGACGTGAAACGTTAAGTCTAGTTACATTATTGCTTATGTATCGTCAACGTTCTATGTTCGAATTTGCCGCCAAAAAGTATACGTCAAATGTTCATTCACTTGCCTAACCAATCAGCAACGTCCGATGCAAAGGGCACGCCAGTGAGAGTTTTCTATTGGCTGCCGCGAAGAGTGTAATGGCTGCTTTCCAATCGTGTGCAGCGATTCAAATCGCCAGCGAGAAAATGCAATATTTTCCTAAGAATTTTCAATTATTTTTGTACTATTTGTGTTACGCTAATATCTGTGCAAGAACTTTTAACCCGAACGTGTGTGTGTGTGTGTGTGTGTGTGTGTGTGTGTGTGTGTGTGTGTGTGTGTGTGGGTTTTGCTAAATATAGCGTTTCTAGCTCGGTCGACCGAGCATGGTGTGAAGCATTCCTATCGTTTTCTGCCAATATCCACTCATACTGTGGAAATGTCTGCTCCTCGCTTTTATAACATACCCTTTTTATATTATAAATCGATAAAGGACATCAAACTAAACAACTTTGCCCATAGAATGCCTATCTAAAATATTTTAATTTTCAAAAAAAAATATAATTAAAAATTGTCGTACCTAGTTCAAACTGAGAATGTATAGAATGAGATTCTTTGCTTCAGTGAACATAAGAAATAAAAAAAACAATTTGATCTATGCTTTTCGCTCTTTAAACAAAAATATAACTTCTTTCGGTATTTTCCAACGAACGGTGCCATTTCATAAGGCACAAAATGTAACAATAATAATAGAACATAAAACAAATAAGAAAATAAACAATTTAATGCGAATTTATCAATCTTTTTTCGATCACGCGTTCTGTCAAGTTATCCACTTCTTTACTCTTATTTCCTATCTTTCAAATGACGCATATGCAATTTTCAAGCAAAAGAAACAAAACAATAAGAAAAAAACAACAAAAGTTTATTTCTATGAATTGAAAACTAGTTTAAGTGACATATTTTTAAAATCATAATTCATTACCAAACTCATCACAACATATTGTATAGAAATCTCATTAATCACTATTCGCAATAGGTACCTTAATAATAGGGGGCAATTCTCCCAAGATCGATATCATTTTTTCTATCATAGAAATTATAATCCGTTCCGTAATTAAATCCGGAAGTGTTAAATTTCGAGGGAAAATATCGCAAGTAGAAATAGTATTTCTATGGATAGACTAAAACGTATTCTCACACTCCGTAGTAATTTTTCCTAAGACATTAAATAATGAAGAACGAAATCAATGATCCAAGCGAATGAATTGAATGAAAGATCAGTTTGATTTTCATCTTAGTTATAAAAATGTCTTTATATAAGTGAATATTTACATATTTTTTGATATGTTTTATTTTCCTTATAACTGGCACTTTGCCGGTAACTAGCAAAGTCTGAATCCTCAACTGGCGCAGCCAGCAACTGGCTTCAGTTTTTCATATTTTTATAATGCCGCGTTAAAATTGATCCAAGCAGACATTATTTACAACTTTTACGATTGTGTGACTGTTGAATGTTATGTGACAACTATTACATTTTAATTCTCAATGTAAATTCAAACAAAATTTGAAAACAAAATGGTTACCGTTCGCACGACATCTTCAGATGTCATCATATCGACTGATCGTGACCACGCGATATCATCCTTTGATATATGTCTTCATATCGACCGTTTTTCAATAAAAAAATATCGATTCAATAAAGTGAGAATATCACAAGTTAAATATCGATTGCAAAATATCACAAAAATGATAAAAATCGAAATGTGTACCGTGCGAAAATTGCCCCCTAGAACGGGTCATTTTTTCGAACATGCGACCAACATGCATCGACTAATAAGGCGTTACTACGTCAAAATGAATCAATTTTCCTAAATCTCAGGACTCAAGACTCAAACGTTCACGCCGAATATCCCCGAAGGGCAGTGTTGCCAACACTTACAGAAATAACCCCCCAAGAAAATCGTAAAATACCCCTAAAAACCCCTAGTTTTTTAAATGGTTGTATCTACCAAAAAAAAACTGTGCTGTGTTGTGTCGGCTTAGAATAGCACTACCCCATTTCTTATAGTGGGTGTACGTAAGAGGCGACGAACGGTATAAAGGAAGGGATTTTAGGGTGATGAGGTTAGAGACTCATCACCAACTACCTTTTTTTTACCATCTTTTCCCCACTCGACTTTCTAAACATGGTGGGGGCATTTCTTATTATTCAGCTCTGGCTACCCCTTTTAGAGATTTTTACCTGTGAGTATATGTATGGTCAAATAAAAACAATTTATGGGTATGTGTAGGTTTGCCAAGTAGTTTTCACTCAAAAATAAAACTCACTTTTGTAACTGACTAACTGACTAAGTACAACTCAGCCATGTGGGGTTCCTCACAATATTTTTCCTCACCGTTAAAAACCATGATAAACACATATGTCTTAACTAAAAACAAATTGGTGCAGGCCCGACCCGGGATTAGGACACTAGTCGTCTATACGATAAGCGGTGTTCTGCCCACTGAGCTATCACGTCGTCCTTCCTAAATCTTTGTTTATGTTGGAATTAAGATTTACGGTTGCCAATATTTCTAGAATCTAATTTGGACCCATCCTAAAATATTTCTAGGCTAGACAAGCACATAAATTCTTATTTACAGATAAAATATATTTTTGCTAGAAGGCTTAGCTTGTAACTTTTATTTTTCCTTTAAATAAGAATTGAAAAACCCATCCCGTAAAAGTGAGATAATTGATTTATTGATCTACAAAAAGACTACTTATTTAGACGTTTTTTTAGAATAAAGTTCAAATGTTAGCCCTTACTTTCTACTAAGGTTGTTTTTTTTTATTATTGTATCTATTTTTTCCTCTGGGAAAAGTAATATGATTCGTAAATCTTCAACCCAATCTTTTTTAAAGTATAAGCGTTATAAAACAAACAGTCGTAGTGTTTGTATCACAATATAACTGTCATTTTAAGCGCATTCAAAAAAAAATTTACTTTAGTTTGACTAAAATATCTAGCAAGCATTATTGAGAATACCGTTCCAAAACCTTTTTACTTTAAACACAGTTTATTCCTCTTACTACAATGTTATTTATACCGATATACGCGATAGTAAAGTACGATATTGCAAACTACAAAAGGCTTTTAAAGTTATAGTGTCATATTTCACCTGGCAGTTTTAAACTCAAAAGAAAATCTATTACCCTACGAGCTGCTATCGACAAAATGTGTACTGTGAGTATATGTACTTTCAAAATCGATATTTTTCATTTACTGGCATTCTAGGAATAAGAACAATCTTCTTACACCGAACTAGTAAGTAAGTAGGTATTTTTATGGGACTCTCCCTCCACATGATCCACAAAATCCCTGATGATATTTTGGAATTACCTACGCGATCTTTTAAACATATTATTAAGGCCATGCTCGTGAAATAATCCTATTACAGTGTTTTTGCTATATAATTCTATAAAATAAAAAGTTAGGGACAACACATAAAGGAAAAAATTGATAGTTATAAACCTATTCCTGGTAAAAAAATTGTTAGTTTTATATTAAATTCTCAATTGGTATTTACTTTAAATTATTATTTTATTTCAAATTGCCATTCAATACAATTTTAATTTATTCGTGATGAACTTTTGTGGATGTTTGCTTATTTAAGTTTTAATTAATGTTTTAATATTTATTTTCATAGTGTATGTCAATTGTTTGTCCTAATTAAATAAATAAATAAATAAACGTTCTTAGATCTACCAAATGTGTATGCAAAATTTCCTTTAAATCGGTATATTCTTAGATCTACCAAATGTGTATGCAAAATTTCCTTTAAATCGGTTCAGCCGTTTCGGTGGTGTTTGGTGACAAACATTGTGACACATGAATTTTATAAATAAGATAAAGTGTTTTCCCCCATTCTAATCCACAGAACGAACTGCTCTCGCGTGCACAACGTTGAAACATTCAAATTGAATTTACAATCAACATTGATGCTACGAGTATATTAATTAAACGTTTTGCTATCGAATTTGTTAACATTTACTGTAAAATGAGCCGCCAAATCTCATTACGGGAGTAATTAAAATAATGTTGTCAATTATTAAAAACAGCTTCAACAAAAGTGATGTCAACAAATTAAGGAATAAAGTTCCAACATAATTATTTTATACATTTTAATTAATTAAATGTTGGCTTCATTATTATAGCGGTATCAGATGGGTTGGTCTAGCGTATTGAAAGTCAATGAACCATTTTATATTAATTTATTCTTTAAACTTTTTTAAAACCAAAATATATATTAATTTAAAATAAGTTAGTTTAATAAAGAAATTGTAGTACATGCGGGACACATAGAATTTCTCTCCTTTTTTAACAATAAGTGCTGTTAGTCTTAATTCAACTTACTTCAAGAGAATTGACGGAACCTAAATTATTTCACTCATAGCGTATATTCCTATGGAGATGGGCAGAAATTCGTGATTTCACTATGTGCGATCCTTAAAAAACATACTTCGCTCACATTCTAGAATCTTCTAATGAAGGTATCTTTAATAAAGAGGTCGTGTTGATTTTTTTTTCATTTGGTCTTGTAACGTTATAATGATGAGTATGTAATAAATAATAAATACATATTCATCATTAATATATTAATAATTTTATTTAAGATGAAATATTAACTTATTCGATTATGAGTATAAACAAATATATGAAAACCAAATTTAGTAGTGTCGTTGTATGATTTGAAATATGTGGTCTGTGGCCTGAAGGTGAAAAAAGCTACGAGAAATACTTACAGACTTCCGAAAATATGATATGGGATAAATTTTGCGCTCAATTATCAACTAATCTATTTTCATCACTTTTTCAATATTAACTAAATCTAACGTTTATGCCTTATATCCCCAAAAGGGTGGCAAAGGCAGTAATACTTCTGAACAACACGCGACATTTTCGTCATCTGACTCAGAGTACCCACGTTTTGCTTGGACAGCGCATTTATGTTATCGGGGATAGGTCTATCGCCGCTTCGTACAAATTCACTGTCGCATGACTAGCTACAACTCAGAAATGTGGTGTTTGTTCAATATGTTTTCTCTAACTTTGATAAATTAACTACATATTTGAATCTAGAAAAGACATTCCGAATAGGTGTAGGTTTAAACTCGCGTTTCCTGAATTTGCAACGTTTTGACACTTATACTAATATATCACAGTTATTATTTAAAATTAAACTTATATTAAAAGCGCTCTCAGTAATAAAGAAAATATTTTAAAAGATTAAATTATAAAAAGACGTTTTATGAATATTTTTAATTGAGGACAAATATCCTTGTCGAAATATTTTGTTATTATCCGCTCCAAAGTCCTAACGTAATTTCTGTATTTAAATTGAAATTCCGATTTCAAATATAAATAGCCAAGGATCCATACTCAACCTTTTTGTAAAACGAAATAGGATCCGATCTGAAAATGTCTGTGGTGAATATTTTGTATGTCAAGAGGACAAAAAGGAAGGAATATGTATATGATATGTGGTTTAAAGAATTCAAATTAAGTTTAGGCGCAATATCATGAACCATTGAAGTTAAACAAACAAAGATGAGGTCTCTACAATTATCGTTTGAGTTTGCATTTCTCTATAAAACGGCGGATAGAATTGTGGTGTGACTTGACATACAAAAGTGACCCACAACAGATGTAAAATGTCAGGAAATGAAATAACATAACATAAACGTTCACGCCGTTTATCCCCGAAGGGGTTGGCAGAGGTACCAATACTCCTGAACTCACATGGCAAGCGCCATCTAGTTTCCAGAGAAGGTACCCACGTTTTGCTTAGACAGTGTACTCACGTGATAGAGGGCAGGCCTATCGCCGTTTTGTACGAATACACTGTCACATGACTAAGTACAACAAAGCCATGTGGGTTTCCTCACGATGTTTTCCCTCACCGTTAGCAACCATGATAAATTAACCACACATATGACTTTAGAAAAGACAAATTGGTGTAGGCCCGTCCCAGGATTGGAACTCACGCCCTTCTGTTTTTCGGGCGGGTGTTCTACCCACTGGACTATCATGTCGCTTGAAATGAAATAAATTATGAAAATATACAAAAGGTAACTGCTATAATTTTCATTGAAAATAAGCTGTCCAGTGCCGGCTTAGAATGTCACGAGTGTGATAAGAGACGACTTATAGGCCTTATTAAAGTGATTTTTGGGCGATGCGTTTGGAGATCAACGTTACCTAATTTCTACCTTTTTTATCGACTTCTAAATGTGGCTGAAGAGTATCTAGCTCTAAAGCTATGATGACCCCTTTCTGGGAATTATGGCCTTGAGTATATGTATGTATGTAAATATAAGCAGTTTGTTGACATTAAACATTTTATATGTCTTGTAAATATGATATGAAGTTAGAAGAAGATGACTTCTGACACAGTGACATAAATTGGCTCTTGTTTGAGGCAATCCCAATATGTTTTCATTTGAAGGACAATATCTTCACCAAACTATTGCTATCTAGTGAATAAAACTGAAGGGCTGAAAAAGGGTGTACAGTTAGATTTTATCTCTAATGTCACAACTACAAAAAATGTATTGATTTTATGGTATATAAGTTTTATCATATATTATAGGCTAGTTTTTTTTAGTTCGTTACAATTAGTAAAAAGAATCAAAATTAAAATTTAACCGACAATTTAAAATCGGTCCTTTAACCAAAAACAATGAAAAAGATACGCAGAAATTAAAGCGCTGCTCGAATTTTGTTGTGAATTTTGTACAGAAAAGCCTTAAAAGGTTTCTATTTTAATTAGTTTCTTATTGTATTGACTTGAATTTCAAATTGTTTTGCCGAATCCTTTCATCGTTTGTAAATAAGCCGCCGCAAACTCGTCGCAGAGAAAACTTTCATTTTGTATTTCATGACACCTGAGACATCGACTTAATAAAGATATAGACTGGCGGAACACTAATTGAAAGCAGACTTGTGCTTCGCCTTCGCTCTACACGTCTTCAACACATCATACATTACCACAGCTCATATACGACTTCTAAATTAGAGGTGACTGTTTGAACTAGTAATGTTAATTTGATCTAATTTTGTAAAATATATAGATATATAGTTGATTAACCAAGTTTAATTATCGGTGAAGAAAACTCGAGAAACTCACTTAACGCTAAAACATTCATATATATGGTAACGGTTATAAATCCCTTGAAGAGGTCGCCAGAGTTGCAGAATAAAAAAAAACTCAGCAACTTTCGAAGATTGAGTGAGGAAAAGACAGCAAAGTAAAAGTGATAAAAGCAACGGTCCATTTATCCCCGTTTTTCGTATTTCGCATGTAACGAAACTCCTCCTAAACAGTATATACGACCTCAACCAAATTTTGCCTAATGGCTAAACGAAGAATATACATAGAATATTTCATGTCCGAAAGATCTGATCATTATCCAAATGTTTAACAGAAACCATTTTTGCTTTTGTCCGGCTTTACTCCAGTTTTCGGCAGAAGCTTCACTGCCAACCTAGAAGGTGTCCAATCGCATCGCCCAAAAATTACTTAATAAGCCCCTATACCCTAAGTTAATTCATACTTATAACCACTACGCAGCTAATAAATTAACTCGAATATCTTTTCTTATTGTAAAGTATTGATAAATATTAAATCTTTGTCAAATTCATTTCAGGGATTTCATTGTTAAATTCTAGATGAATGTGAGATCTAATGAAAAGACTTTGCCACAAATTAATGGATGGTTAAAGACCTAACCTTTTTGAATATGATGATATTATTTCTTTAATTAATTAAATTTTGTATAACAACGTTAAAGAACAGACTATCTCTTTTATCAGTAATATGACTAATAACGTTTAGCAAGTTTCATCCCCTTGTTATTGATTTATATTCTTATTTTGGGGTTTAGTAAATAACTTGATATATGTCTACTTTTGTAAGTTTTCCTATTGTTTTGACTATAAAATAAAATTGGAGCTTTACCCGAAATACTATATTTAAAATAAGATAATGATTACCAAATTTATAAGTCAAAACAGACAAACAGCAGGTAGAAACGCATTTTAACCCTTTGACGACCACAGGGACGTATTTGTCCCCAGCAATAAAAGTTAAATAACTTAAACAAATAAGGTTTTATTGCTAATGTTTGTTTTAATTATTGATTTTCGAACGCACCTTCTTTTGTTTTTTTTTTGCCAGCGCACCGTAAGTGTCATTTGTGAAAATTTATTGGCGGGTAAATATTGTAATTTTCTTGGCGCTATTATTAAAACTTTCGAAGGGCTATAGATATATGTAAAAGTTAGTTGCCGATTTAGAAAATACAAAATAATAACTGCCTGGTAAGTAAACAATACTTTTCCATACATTTCAATGTAATTTTAGTGTTATTTACCATAAAAAAGCTATGTTTACGTTTTGGGACACCGGCTTCCCTACGGTCAGTAAATGAACTTTTCGTTCACAAACAACGCATAAATAACAGTTAGTTTTTTCCAAATTTACCTTCACTTATCACGTTATTTTATTGCAGATTATGTCTCGTAGGGGACGTGGAATTTTTGAACTCTCCGAAAATGATGTACTTCACGTGTTGTTGGCTGACAATAGTGATGACGAAGATGAGTTAGAACTTGACGAAGAAGATCAAAGACTACTGACGCAAGACGACGAGCAAGGTATTTCTTATGTTGAGATCGAGGAACCATCTACGCAGCCACCAAGATCGGAGTCTCCCCAGCCATCTACATCCACAGCAGAAATACCTCAGCCATCTACATCCACACCAAACCAACCTCATCCAACTTTTCATTGGACTCAGAGAAACTACACACCAAATGTGTTTCATGAAGTTGATTATAGTTTTGGAAAGGTGCTTATTTATTTAGAAACGGACGTAGATTCGTTAACACCATTCGATATTTTCTGTGCAACGACGAATTTTGACGTTTTAGTTGACCATTTGGTAACTGAGTCGGTAAGATACGCGCATCAAAATGGACGACAGTTCTCAGTTGAGAAGGAAGAGATGAAAGCCTTTCTTGGCATAAACTTAGTAATGGGCTATCACATCTTGCCATCTTTGAGAGATTATTGGTCGACTGAACCAGATTTGGGCGTACCATACGTATCAAATGTAATGCCAAGAACCCGGTTTGAAGACTTACGAAAAAACATGCACTTCTGCAACAATGAAGAAGAAAGGGATTCAAGCAGCCCAAATTACAACAGGGCTTACAAAATCCGACCGGTAATGGACCATTTGAATTCGGCGTTTCAGAATGCTTTGAACAATACAAAAACACAGTCAATTGATGACTTTGTATGATCAAGTTCAAAGGGCACAATGCCATGAAACTACGGACGGAGATCTCTGAAAAGATCATTACCTTCACATCCCATGGAAAAGACGGATTCCAGGAAGCGGTGTGTAAACTGTGCGAAATACAAAATTGAAAATCGCACTAACAACAAATGTGTTGTGTGTAATGTTCATCTTTGCTACACTACTAATAGGAATTGTTTTTCTGAATACCATTGATAAGTTTATGTTTTCTAAATAAATAAAATATAACTTGATAAATACATGCTTTTATTATAACTATTATGTAAAAAAATACCGGAATTACTAAAGAAGCATTGAAAAAAAACTTGGTTGGATAATGTCAAACATAGGAATTTTTACACCCTTACGGACCATAGGGACACATGTGTCCCATAAATTTCCACAAAAACCGCATGTTTTTTTTTTACTTTTTCTTCAGATTATCTTTAATTGGTCTAAAATAAACTATAATTATCCACATTTAACTCAAAATAAGCATTAGAAACCTTATGGTCCTGAAAGGGTTAAAGAATGACGACTAGAAAATATTGCAAATTTTATTTTATATTGTTTATTTGTGTATATGACTTGCTCTGAGTTCTGTGTGTGTTCTGTCCGTGTGATAATGTGGAAGTTTTTGTTAATACACGAATATTCCAATAAAGTTATCTATTGTAATCCGAAATTGAATTATATAACATAGTTAAAAAACAAAATAAATAAATGAGGGTACTCAAAAAATTACTTTTGCTATTCATATTTTTTATATTCAGTCTGGAAATATGCTCATTACAATCTAAAATTGTTTGCCATTCATTTTTATGGAATTAATGAGTCTGAATTATATCTTATTATCAACTTAATTGGATGTTTGAAGCCATTATTTTGATAATATTATAATTATTTCACGCTTTATACGAATATTATGTTACCACGAGGATACTGATAATAGTTTTTCCTTTCTTGAACAACTTATGTAAAGTATTAAAATATTATCAAATCCTATGAATACCATTTAGAAGTTTTCCAATGACTCAGAATTAACAATTCCTCAGCCAGTTTTGGAATTCGATTGGGGAAAAGATAGTAAAAGTAAAGTATCGTTGGTGATAGCCGTCAAACAGCATCAACCAGCAGCCATTTATCGTATTATTACTTAATTTTATTTACAAAGTAAATAGCTAAATTGTGTACCGCGGCAATCAACAAATCAAATAACTAATCCTCATTTGGCGAACTAAGTAATTGATTCTATTGACGTGTTAATGCCTGTATGTCATTTCAGTTAGTATTTTGATGGAAATTCAATTTCGTGTAATATTAACTCTCCATATCAGATTTTGGTGTGAATTCGGTATGCAAAGTCTTTTTTTGGTATTTATTAAATATTTTTATTCGATAGCAAACACGAAAATAAAAAACTAATTTGAATATTTTTCATTTAAAATGAGTAATTGCAAAGTTATGATTTTTTAAAGATTGTTCAATTTTTGTACTTAATGACGTCATCGATTGAAAATATCACGTAGCGACATGCAAATAAAGCGAAATGTTTAGTAAAAATGTTGCTAATTGCAAAATATTTCACGAATTTGTGATCCCAAATGAAATTATTACGATATTATACTAAACAAACCTATGATTTTCGATGTTTTATTAATAAACTGCAAGAACGAATGTCTTTGACATAACGCTGAAGGTCAAATACTGTTACAGTTTTTGGCTAAAATAACGGTCATCTTAGCTCTGTTTGATTTAATTTCAAGAAAATATGTTTTAAAAACATAATATCTCGAAATGGTTTTGTAATCAGCACCACTTTTGTAAAACTTTGCATACCGAATTCTGTAGAGCTAATGATTTGAATTGGCTTTTAGTGTTCAGAAATAGTACCATAGTACCATAGTAATTTTCAGATGAAAGGATTTCTATATTTCAACAATACCAATATTTTAACGCTTCTATTTGCCTTAGTTTCTTGTAAACTTAACTAAACGCGTCGTCCAGAGATTGATATTCAACAATAATATCAGTGAGACATGAGCGCAATACACAATGAGCCCGCCAGGCCGTCGACATATGTCGGCAACTTTTTGTCGGCGCCGGCGGTCTAGTTTTCATACATTGGACGTAATTCGTTCAACACAGGACCCGGGTTGTGTTGCCGGGTAATATCGGCGGCCCTATGGGCTCAGTTTGTATCGCGCTTAACTTTCTCTTTTTAGTCAAATAATATTTATCTTTTCGTATTTTGACTATGCTACAAAAATGAAATGAAATTAAATGAAAGTATGTATACAATTGCATTTTACAAGTCAAATCCACGGAAGTGCGTGTAATGCATCTTTGAATTATTAAATAAATATCATACGCACACACATATACTCACGGCTATAAATCCCTGGAAGGGGTAGCCAGAGCCAAGGAATTAGACATTCCTCAGCTACTTTTGGAAAGTTGATTGGGGAAAAGATGGTGAAGTAAAGGTTGTTGGTGATGGGTCTCCAACCGCATCACCCAAAATCCCTTAAAAGCCCCAATACCGTTAGTCGCCTCTTACCATCATGTGCTAGTGCTATTCTAAACCGACACTACACGGTGTAAATAAATAAAAAGAAGCTTAATGCTCTCTTTCTTTAGCTGTGCAACTTAGCTAAGCCTACTTAGAATCGCACTACCCCATTTCTTCCGATGGGTGTACGAAAGAGGCGACTAACGTTTTTAAGGCTTTTAAGGGATTTTTGGGCTATGAGCCTGGAGACCCATCAACAATAACCTTTATTTTAACATCTTATCCCCACTCAATTTTCTGATTCCTGAGCTCTGGCTATCCCTACTAGGTATCTGTAGCCGTGAGTATATGTATATATAAGGGTATATATGCTCTCTTTCTGCAAATAAACTATAACTGTAAAAAATACATATTCGACAAAATTTCTCAGTATCTAATGTGTCTATGAATGTCTAATTCCTTGGCTCTGGCTACCCCTTCCAGGGATTTATAGCCGTTATGTGCGTATGATATTTATTTTATAATTCAAAGATGCATTACACGCACTACCGTGAATTTGACTTGTAAAATGCAATTATATACATACTTTCATTTAATTTTAAATTTTTGTTTAAGTATTCATTATGTATACATACATACATACATATACTCACGGCTGTAAATCCCATGAAGGGGTAGCCAGAGCTAGGGAATTAGAAATTCCTCAGCCACTTTTGGAAGTTGCGTGGGGAAAAGATGGTGAAATAAATGTTTTTGGTGATGGGCCTCCAACCGCATCGCCCAAAAATCCGTTAAAAGCCCCAATACCGTTAGTTGCCTCTTACGTACACCCACCGCACCGGAAGAAATGGGGTAGTGCTATTCTAAGCCGGCACTACACGTATGTATCTTTATGTATATTATGTATTCATTATGTATCTTTTTATTTTTAGAAAAACTTCTTAGTTTTCCAAATAAACTCCACGTAAAACCGTGGGTAAATGATAGTTACTAAATATTCCAGCGGGTAACTTCCAAGGCGCGGCTCGGTGCCATCGAAAAGTAATTAAAGGTTGCTCAAACGTTGCCGTAATTTCCGACCTATCCGACGGTTAATTGGGAATTAATGACAAAATGCAGGAGGCAGCTTCAAACCTTTGAATAGTTTATCTTCCGATAGAAATATTACAGAGGCTTGAAGTAATTTATCACTATTTAGAGCGCATTAGTTATATTGAAATAGAGTTTTGGGTTTCTTGTTTTATATCAATTTGATTTATACTCCGAAGTAAATTAATATTAAGTTGCAATTTCACGTTCAAAAAACATAGATTTATCTTTTCACTTTGAAATAAATGATAATTTTATTTTATTTTATTTTAGCATTTTAAACATGATTGAGACCTGCTTTAAAACGCGCTCAGGATTAGGAAATAGTTATGCTTTAGTACTTTATTTATTTGACTAGGTTTAGAGATTTATTACTAATAAATAAAGGAAAGAAAAATCTCGGCACAATTTCAAAATTAGTTAAAATTCGGAGGTAGGAAACGCAAACACTACTTAAACGTGTAAAAGAAATAAAGGATAGAAGAATTTCGCGCTGGCAGCCAATTGACACGGTGGCTGAATTGGCAGAGCGTCGGGGCGTATACCCGAGGTCGCGGGTTCGATTCCTGCCTGTGTCGAGATTTTTCTTTCCTTTATTTATTAGTAATAATCCCCACATGAGGTTTTCATGAACAAAAAGATTTAAATTAGAGATTTATTTTATTATAGCTCGCATAATCATTCATTATTATTTGATAGGATAGTCAAGCCAAGCGGCATTTGATAGTCTTTATTTTCCCCGATGGGAACTAATAGCGTGAGTATATGAATGTAAGAATCTTATTAGTGAAAATGACGCCAGTCCAAGTCAAGAAAAATATATTTGTTGCCAATTCCCGTTAAAATATATCTGTTATTTTATGTTTTATTCTAAACTAAAATTATACAATACGAGTAAATTTTATTGGAAAACATATTATTACCGGTAGAATAGATGAGTGACATTTTGTTTCACGCGTAAACTTATCATCATACCCCGCAGCGAACTAGCGAAACCGTGGCATTTGTGAGATAGGGTTGTCATTTTAATACAACAAACAAATAAATAGAAAGATTGTTATTTAAATCATCTTTATTCTTTAAAATAAATTTCATTTCACCATGAAATTATTTTTAAATGAACTAAGCTCCTCTATAATAATATTATTTTCCATATATGCATTGAAAGAAATACACCATCTTGAATCATATACACGTTCTGATACATTTGAACCTTTTTCTCTATTGTATAAACAGACTTTATGTTATAAATCATAGTTGCTAACCCTGATAAACAATTGTCATTTGCCACGGATTTGCTAGTTCATAGCGGGGTATGCTTATCATTAAGCAACATTTTCACTGTTGCTCATTATGTACCGCTTATTTTGTAACTTTTTTAAATATTTCCTTTTAGATTTTGAAATTAACTGCGATAGAAATGGGTTGGTGCTATTCTAGGCTGTTGCTTCACAGTATATATTACCGTCCTTAATAAATTAGACTTAGCCAAGACATATAAGGCCTAACTCACTATTTGTCCTCAGTACTTGTATTTGCACATGTCTTTAATAAATTAAAAATGCATATGACTTTAGTAAAGACATATAAGAAGATACTCGCTGAATTTTCGAGAATAATCAAATAAAATAAATTTTAGAAAGCTATCAATAGATCAAAGCATAGACGTTTGAGAACTTTTGGGCCAAATTAAAGTGTCACGAGTGCCTCTTTTGAAAGAATGACAACTTTAATTTCCTCAAAGTTTCAATCAATTTCACCAACAGGCTTCCAACCCAAGATACAAATTGGTACTATCAAAGGTTTTTAAATCGAGGGATGGCAAATCACAAAATTTTATAGATTAACCTTTTTTATGGAGCCTTCAATTTAGATGCAAATATGCATTTAAGAAGTTTCAATTAAATATCGATACAACGGCTTTATATTAAGGATGTTAACATTTAAGTTTTCAATACTTTAGTTTATTAGATCTTTAAAATCAAAATCAAAATCATTTTTATTTTCATAAATGTGGTACAATGAAGACGTTGCATTATTATAATTGGTCCATCATATTTAACTATATATGCTAGCATGCAAACATTTACATTAAAAAAAATTACAATAAATTTACTAGTTATATTTATTTAATTCAAACAGCCGCGAATTTCAAATTATATTATTATTCTGAAAAAAAAATCATTAAGTTCATAAAAACATTTCTCTATCAGCCATTTTTTTAGCTCACGTTTCAGTAAATTGAGTCTTAGAGTTTTAAATTCTCTTGGTATCTTATTATAGATCCTAGCTATCATTACATTGCAATTTCGTTTTCCCAAAGCAGTTCCCGCGGTTGGAACTATAAGTTTAAATGGATCCAATGAATGTTGTCTAGTATTACTGGGGTAACATGCAAAGAGATCATTATTTTGTCTCACAAGCTTCATAAATATAGAGGCAGGTGAGGGTCAATACTTTTAATTCTTTGAACCAAGGGTGACAAGAATCCCAAGGATAAATCCTACATATGGCTCTTATACATTTCTTTTGTACAATAAATACTTCTTTGGTTGATTTGTAAAAGTATTTCTTCTTCTATATGCCTTTTATCTTACTTCCTATACTATCATACTACTTGGTCATTTTTGCTTTGCAGTTTCCTCATCACGGCTTATAAATATATATAAGGAATATTAAACTATAGCTAAAAAAAACATTATAAAATGAGAGAACTTCTTAACACTAGTTTCTTATACAAAAATAATGTGTGTTATCGCAGCAAAAAATCATATTTCGAGCTTGTACAATCAAAAACCTACGGCTACTATTAGTTTTATTTGGTTCCTAAAGAGATACAATATTTATTAGTAAATTAATATCTCAAGACTCAAACGTTCCGAGGAACAATACCAGCATCAACAGGTATGTGGTAAAACTGTGTCGTATATGTTTCTACGACATGTTTTTTTCCCCATTAACATCTTTTACAAATGACAAACATACATAAAGAAATGAGGGAATTATAAATACTTATTTTATCTAAGTGTGACAGCCCTTAACACTTGCGGAAATTGTTGGTACACGTAATCAACGGTTATGGTTTGGACCAAAGTTGCGACTCATCAAAGTTCAAAAACTTTTGACGTGGAACTGACAGATACATGACAGATTATAATTGTAGGATTATCTGTGTTTTTGTAGATAACATGTTAGGTTTGAATCATATTACGCAACATCAATTGAGTTAGAATTGTGCCTACTGTTATTTTATTTCGACGTTTAAAAGAACATACATTCACTAACGGCCATAAATCCCAAAAAGGGGGAGCCAGAGCTTCAGAGCTACAAACTCCTGAGCCACATTTTGAAGCACATACATGCTACACGGCTTTAATACAGAATAATTCTGAAGTCACTTATTTTTACTTAAATATAATACTTTTATTTCCCAAAACATGGCATTTATTTGAATCGTAGTTTCGTTTCTGAACTTTTGTCTATAAAATATCTGAATTAGACCTGAACCCATGATTCATTCTTAGTATAAATTCAAATTCATTCAAATTCAAATTCATTTATTTCCAAAAACAGTACATTACAGTTATTCTTATATCTGTGGCCCCCGCACTAGGTTAGACCTGTATCGCGGGCAGCCTAATAAATTATACAAAAAAAAAAGATCTCGGATAAAATGACAATATAATTAATTCAATCAATTAATAATAATTAATTAATTAATAGTGATTAATTCATAATATTATGATATTATATATATTTTTAGGTACAATAATATATACATTTTTTATTATTTAAGATAAGGTTAATATAGTGAATGAGTAGGTGTATGTGTGTGTGTAAGTGTGTGTGTGTTTGCGCATCAGTTTTGTGGTTTTGTGTTAGGTCACTCGTTTATTCATTTTGTTATTTTTAGAAGATTCTCAGTCTCTTCATAGTCTAGGGTAAGAAGATAGCTAATAACTTCAGACTTAAAATTGCCTTGATTATTCTTTTTTAATATTTTGTTAACTTTTTCATACAGATAAGGTCCCAAAAAGTTGAAAAAATTCTGCGCAAAGGTAGTTTTTGTGCTAGGTCGGGGTATAGATTGAACACGAGATGGAAGCAACTTGCCTGGTTCATTCGACCTTCGGTATATGGTGTGGTAGATGAGTGATGCACGTAATATAAAAAGTTGACGCACAGAAAGCACTTTAGCTTCCTGATATAGCAGTTTTGTGGGATACCGGAATGGTTTGTTTAGAGTGACTTTCAAGACGGATCTTTGGGATCTCTCTGCTTCAAGCATAGCTGTTTTTGCTGCTCCACCCCAGGCCAAGATACAGTATGACATTACTGACTGGCAGAGAGATTTGTATACCGTCAAAAGAAGGTTGATTTCTGCAGCTCCTCTGAGCAATTTCACTATGTGACTCAGTTTCCTCACTCTACTTGAGACGGCGGTAATATGATTTTTAAAGGATAAATTTTCATCTAAGATTATTCCAAGATATTTCAGTGACGACGGGTTGTTCAATTCTTGGCAAGTACACGTTTCTGAGAGGCAGTTAGCCGAATGAACCTTAAGGGAATGAGTTGCAGAAGGTTTTGATCTTTTAGTCTTATGAAAGCAAAGATATTGAGTCTTGGAAGAATTAAGGGTAAGTAAATTCCTGTTTCACCCAGCGAGAATTAGATCTAGGCTGGATTGAGCTTTATTAAATGCCTTTTGCCAGGAGGTCTCTCTAATAATAATGGCAGTATCATCGGCGTAGCAAAATATTTCCATGTTGTTTGACTTTTGGAGGACATTTGCTACGCTGTCAATGTAGATGATAAATAGACTTGGCCCTAAAATACTACCTTGAGGGACTCCGAAAGGTATATCTGCCAATTTGCTCTGAAATTCATGAACAGCCACATACTGTTTTCTCTCTCTTAAGTAGCTACTGAACCATTCCAGTGCTAGGCCTCGTATCCCCAGACGTTCGAGCTTTCTGAGCAAAATCACATGTGAAACAGTATCAAATGCTTTTGATAAGTCTAGGAATATGCCCAAACAAGCATCACCGTTATCTAAAGCCTAAATGACTTTACTGAGAAGACCATGAATAGCATCCTCTGTGGATCTATTATTGCGGAATCCAAATTGGTTAGGTGAAAGGAGCTCAAACTTTTCGAGATAGTTTGTTAATCTCTTGGCAAAAACTTTCTCCAGTATTTTTGAAAATGCACAGAGTAGAGAAATTGGTCGGTAGTTAGAGGGATCGGTTTTTTTACCAGATTTGTGAATTGGAACAATTTTTGCTGTCTTCCATGTGTCGGGGAATACCCCGGAAGATAAACTTTTGTTAACAATAAAGGTTAGTGGTTCAATCAGATAAGGGCGTAACTTTTTAATTGTGAGGTTTGTAATTTTGTCCATACCTGGCGCGCTTTCAGAAACAAGAATATCTATAATAGACGAGACTTCAACTGAATCAGAAGGAGTGAGAAAGAAGGAATGAGGTGAGTCGGAAGCGTGATCTAGTTCCAAAGCTAATTCGCTTTCTGTTTGGTGGATTTCCTGTAATATCTTATTTGCTAGATTTTGACCGACAGTAGCAAAAAATTCGTTGCAATTTGTGAGAGACATTTCAGGGGAGGTATGTGATGAAAGAAGCTCAGAACATGGTGATTTTGCTTTATTAAGGCAGCAAATATTTTTTATAGTTTTCCACAATTTCTTAGGGTTTCGAGTATTTGTTGCAAGTTCTTCACTCTCATATTGTACTTTTAGTTTTTTTAGAAGTTCGCCTAGAAAATTTCGGTATCGCTTGTAGCTTGATTGTAGTATTAGGTTACTCGGTTCTTTTTTCAATTTTAAGTGGAGATTGTCACGATGTTGCATACACCTTAAAAGGCCAGGTGTGACCCATTTTTTAAGATGGGCTTTTTTTCTACTAATCGTTTTTAGATGCGTGTGTTTGTTTATGTGTTGCGTCAAGGTGGTAACAAAAATTTTGGCTGCGTCAGAAGCATTGTCTGAGTCGTACATTGACGACCAGATAGAAGGATTCTGCAATTCTAGCGCCAGTTCTGTATAGTTAATCTTCGATATAGTTTTGATGTGCTTAGGTCTCTTAATACGGGTTTGGATGCCAGTAATTACAACATCATGATCAGTTATGCCAGAGGCGAAGACAATTTCTACACCTTGTAGCGAACATTCCAAAAAAACGTGGTCTAAGCAAGCCTTACCTCTAGTAGGCACAGTAATTGCTGGAATAAGGTTCATCTCTGCTGCCAGACAGAGGTAATTGGTTACATTATTATTCCTGTCTAACAGATCAATGTTAATGTCACCCGCAACAATGATTTTTCTATTAGACATGACCTTTTTCCCTACAGACTCGAGACCCATCATAAAATCATCTAGTGCTTTGGAGCTATTGTCAGAAGGTGAGCGATAAATACATATGATAGAGAAATTGTTGGAAAAATCTAATGCTAGGCAATCCGCCCCTAAAATAGTCGGCTCCGTTACTGAAACAGACCATTCCTCCCTAACATACACAACAACCCCTCCTGCCTGGTTTCCAATTTGATGCGTGTAATGGGGTATGAAACCTGATAATTCACGAATAATTGAGCATGTACCTAGGTGACATTCGGTAAGTATGATAATGTCCAAATCAAATTTTAGTCGATGCAGTAGCAACAAAAACTCATCAAAGTTTTTTTGTAAGCTACGTATGTTAAAAGTTAAGATTCTAAAGTTATGAATATCCTTAATTAAGTTTTGACAATTCTCAGCTGATTGAATGGCATGGCACGGAATTAAAAATATTTCGTCTACATCACTGTTAAAATTTAAGGAGGCCATTTACATAGTTGATTAAAAAAGAGTATAAAATATCCATAAATGTTAAAGTGCGAGCCTTTCTTAGTGACCTTTAAATTGTTTATTGTAATGGTATCATGCAAAGTATGAATGTTTTGTTCTAGTGTAAATGGTATGTTTTTTTGTGAGTGTAAATATGATGTATATACGTTACTTTTAAAATAATCACATAAATGAGAATAAAATAAATATTTAAAATAAGTAAAAAACAACAGTGTCATAATGTGAGTAATAAAACAAACGACAATATCAATTACAGTACAAATGATGACAGTAGCTAGAAGATCAGATGGACGATTTGTTTTCTTCCCGTTGTATAGTTGGGCTTGGCAAAGGCTGTTGTAGCTTGTTGAGGATATCTTCATTTGATTTTATTTGAATCGCTGATGATCCTTCACGCTTTCTGATGTATATGAAACCGTTCTTTACCCAGCAGAATTTATATCCCGCTTCTTTAGATTTTATTCGTGATTATCGGAAGAGTAGTTTATTTTCTTTAGTTAAACGCTCAGAAATAAAAACGTTGTGGGCCGTATTCTCCGGAACTATGTCTTCAGAGGTAAGATTTTTCCTGATTTTTGCGGCTTTTAAAACTTCATCCCGTTTGTTTTTTCGAACGAAGCGCGCCACTATTGGTCGTATATAAGATTTTTCCATAGATCGGCAAGATCCCACTCTATTAGTCCTATAATAAGTAAGCAGAATTTAGTGATTATAACAATACAATCCGGTTGTCCTTAACCCAATGCCGGCTACCAGACGTCAATTGTATACATTTTGGACAAACTGTGCAAGTCGGTATGAAAATTCAAGAACATGGCCATACACTTCGCTGCAACCGCCATCTAATTACGTATCTTTTGCGATCGCAATTGTGTGTAAAAAAATATGACATTAAGTAAGACAGTCTTGGAACATGCAACACAATCGACAGTCACAAAACACGGCAAATCAGGGGGCAGTCCGTTGCCCGCTACCCAGCAACCGGTGTGTAATTGTGTATTTCAAACTTACAGTAGCAAGACTGATGATATTTTGATATTAGGTGTCCTCCAAAGTGTGCTTATGCAGTGCACTGTACCAAACTTTAGTTACCGCGCATTTAACAACTGCTTACGCGAACACAATGGCAGACTCTCTGGCACATTCGCAGCGTCTGTTTCTACTAGCTACAAAATACTATATACAAACATCCATATACTCAAGGATATAAATTCCAAGAAGGGGTAGCCAGATCATCAGAATAGACAAAATCTCAGTTACTTTTTTAAGATGAGTGAAGTAAATACTTTACTAGTAAGGTGTCCCAATCATTTACAAATCTCCAAAAGGGAGGATTAGAGAGTCGCCTCATACGAGAAAAAATGGGGTAGTGCTAGTCAATGTCAACACTACACGGCATTTTTATTGTAAGAAAAAAGGAAAATTTACATTGGATTACAGTGGGGTGTACATTTACATCTTACAGACTGGAAAAAGTCTAAAAATTTTAAGTAAAGTAAGATTAAACTAAAAGACATTTTTTTGGCAAATTAACACACACACACACACACACAAAAACAGAATCATTGTACTAAAAACTCATTAAAAACACAAAAATTTAATTATGAAGTGAGTTTTGGAACTTAAGTATTGCATTGTTATTTATTAACAGCATGATATTTCCATGCCAAACTGAATTCCGTCATTTAGAAGTATGAAAAGCATTCTTTGTCTAGCGTAAATATAATGAACCGATATTTTCTTTGAGTTCGATAGCGAAAAATGTATTTAAAGCAGAATTGCTGCTACGAAGTTCGTGCTGCGTTTTGTAGACATGAGAATTTCGCTACGAGCAGCGTAGTAGTTTTGTCGTCTACGATATTCTTGTGATATATCGCCGCGTAGACATTTCTTTGCACGTATTTAATATATATTTAAATTGCTATTCCTTTTGAGACGTATTTAATTTGGATCTTTAAAATGAATAATGTTTCAAACTCATCATAAAAAATATAATAAGTGAGTCTCTTCAAATCCAAAAAAAATTACATTGTAATTAGCCCCAAAAAGCTCTAAGTAACTAACATAGATGTATTAATATGGAATATCGAGTACTATTGTTCTAAAGTGTCCTAAACAAGGACGTCTCGTTCTCAGTATTGTGAACATCTGATGATGTTATTAAGTGTTTTAATAACAGTTCCTCAAAACGGTTACAAAAGCACTTATTTCTTGATACATATTCTATATGTATTTTTTATAAATTCTAAGAAAAGGTAGCGTAATCGAAATTTACTAAGCCACTTTTTTAAGTTAATATAAATACCGGTGAATATAAACTGTGCTTAATTTTTTAGCAAAAGTGTTTGTTTTCATTCAACTTTTCGTTTTCTGCTTTGTTAACAATATGTCTTGAAATTCTAGACCGTAAAATTGTGAAGACATGATTCGTTATTTATATCGGTCTGGTTTATTATGTACAATATATTGTTTTTGACATGTACGTACATTTATATTTACTCACGACTAAAGATTCAAAAATGTAATATCTACAGCTTCAGAAAGGGAATTATTTGGTAACTTTTGGAATCTGTGTGGGGCAAAGGCAGTGAAATAAAATTTGTGTATATAATATAATATTTAATATTTCATTGAGTTTGTATCCCATAATACAAGTTATACTTAGTTTGGGGCTAACTTGATCTATGTAAAATATGTCCATATATTTTTTGAAGATTTATAGGTATTTAAGGTAGATAGGTAATATCGTTAAGTACAGTTATCTTTTTTGTATGTCTATGGTCAAACCGAACGTCGCGTTGTTACTTGAAAATATGAAAAGGCATCTAAGAGAAACTGTTTCTTCGTTCCAGTTCAAGAGATAGATCTTGCAAGTAGGGTGGCCATAATTTACTAAGCCAGATATATTTAATTTGATATGTAGAAAGAAATAATATTTAAGAACTTCTTGTTTTCCTACCTTCCTACATTTTCAAAGTAAGGTAATTAACAATTAAGGGTCATTTAAACTGTATACTACTCCTTGAATATGTTTGATTAGTTTTAAAATAAACGTCAATACAGGTAATTTTGTATATGTATATATATATATATATATATATATATATAATGTAGTATGTAGTGTCATGTGCTTCATTTCATTTCAGTGTCGGTTCGAATTTTATTAAGTAAGCTTAATTAGAAAATATACAAAGGCGTCAATAGTGGGCACAGTAATATTACATGCTTGTACTTTCACAACGTTTTCATTCCCGGTTGGAGTTGCTGAATTAAAATAAAAAAAACATAAGGACAATAGAAGTATAAATTTAAGACTGTTCCTTCATTTCATTGAATTAATTTAAATCATTAAGTATAGTTTGAGTTTTAAGCTCTTAAAGTTTTTTATGCAAAAATTTGATAATTGATTTTTAAGTCTAAAATAACCGTTTGACAAAAATATTTAACAGTAAGGATTAACATTTCAAACACGTTTATAACTAATATTTATATTTAATTTCATAACATAACATAACATAACATAAACGTTCACGCCGTTTATCCCCGAAGGGGTTGGCAGAGGTACCAATACTCCTGAACTCACATGGCAAGCGCCATCTAGTTTCCAGAGAAGGTACCCACGTTTTGCTTAGACAGTGTACTCACGTGATAGGGGGCAGGCCTATCGCCGTTTTGTACGAATACACTGTCACATGACTAAGTACAACTCAGCCATGTGGGTTTCCTCACGATGTTTTCCCTCACCGTTAGCAACCATGATAAATTAACCACACATATGACTTTAGAAAAGACAAATTGGTGTAGGCCCGTCCCAGGATTGGAACTCACGCCCTTCTGTTTTTCGGGCGGGTGTTCTACCCACTGGACTATCATTCAATGAAACGAAATATAGTAGTCATGGTGACCCTCCTTACACAAACAATGATATTACGGTCTTTAGGGTTTAAAATATTACCTATTTCATTTTGATATATTTTCAATTCTAGAACGTTATTAGATACGATGACACATTTGTAACTTAAAGTACCAATTTAGAATTTACTTAATGCATTTAAACCTACTTTTCATGACTTCGTGGACAGAAACCAAACATTTAATTATTTACTGCCATTGTTTAGTTCTATAATATAAAAATACTTACGATAGACCATGATGTTTCTAAGGAAATAAATTAATGAAAGTATGTTGATATTGCTATATTATTTTAACTTCAAAAACAAAAGTTGAAACATGTTTATTTTGTTGGCTTTCCCGTTTGTAGTGATTGAATCAAAACAGCATTGTTGTTTTATGTCCAATCAAAGCTAATTCACCTTTTCATTATCGGATAGGAGCCGCGCATTCTCAGGCTCGCGTCCCGGGGATAACAACACTTAAATAGATAGATTAAAATGTGGAAGGTAATGTTAGTAGAGGACGACCTTGGAGGACACATTTAGATCAAATAGAAAATGTGCTCAAAAAGGCAGGTGTCCGAAGTACGAAGAATAAAAGAGCATGTATGAAAAGATTGATGGATGTGAATGAAGCGAGAGAGGTTTGCCAGGATTGTACAAAGTGGAGATCGATAGTCTCTGCCTACCCCAATGGGAACTAATGGCGTGAAAATATGTATGTATGTATGTATTAAAATCATATCCTGAAATCCCCACTTCAGTAAAAAAGGGACAATGGTAGCACTAAATGTATAAAACAAATGGTTACGTTAAAAATACGTCAAACTTTCAGAATTACAGACTTATTTACTACGCAGTAAGTTCGTACTCGTATTGGGGTAGGCAGAGACTATTGTTGGCCACTTTGTAAGATCTTGGCAAACTTTTCGATCTTCGTCTTCATTAATTCATGCCTCTTTTTATTGTTCAGACTATGGCAGCTCTCCTTTTTGAGCCCATTAATTATTTCATTTGTTTGATTAGCCCCACATTTAGTATAAATAATGACTTGTACACTAAGTGCAACTGTGGGATATATTTATGAATATAAATAAATAAATAAATAAATAAATACATACGGACATATTATACACAGATCAAGTTAGCCCCAAACTAAGTAAGACTTGTATTATGGGATACTAATTCAACGATATATTTAATATTATACAATACACATATAAATAACACCCAAGACTAAGAAACAACATTTACGCTCGTCACATAAATGTTGCCCTCAGCGGGGATCGAACCCGCAACCTCCGGACCGAGAAGCTAGTCACCTATCCACTCGGCCACGGCTGTCGTCAATATATAACGCATATACCGATATTAAAAAAGCCTAAGAAACAATTATTGATATCACCCTATTTTTCTTGCATCTTTAGTGCTAGTTTGAACAAAACATAAAAAAATACATCTTTTTACAAATTGTTTTCGAGAAAAAAAGAATTACCTATTTAAAAAAAGGCAGGTATCCGAAGTATGAAAAATAAAAGAACATGTATGAATTAATTGATGAACGAAGCTAGAGTGGTTTGCCAGGATCGTACAAAGTGGCGATCGATAGTCTCTGCCTACCCCAATGGGAACTAGTGGCGTGAGGAGACGTATGTATGTATATCTACAATATGTATGATACAATTTAGTATCACAAAAAGAAGGATGGAAAAGTTAGTAGTAAGGCGACAACTTTGCTGTGTGAAGCTTCTTAGAAAAGTGAGAATTAGGTCGGAGCTGAAACTTAAATATTATTTGCAAAAGTTTGACATGTTTGCTAAAGACTTCCATTCATACATACATATACTCACGGCCATGAATCCCAAAAAGGGATAGCCAGAGCTTTAGAGCTAGAAACTCCTCAGACACATTTGGAAGTTAATAAGGGACAAGATAGTGAAATAAAGTATTGTTGGTGATACAACCGCATCGCCTAAAAAAACAAAAAAACCTCATACTTTTAATCGCCTTATAACACTCGTGGGTAGAAAAGAGTATTGACATTTTAAGCCGGCAATACACGGCATTATTTTAAGCTCTAATTGTAATTAAACTATTATTTAAATGATGGCCTGCGTTTTCGTTGTTTTATTTTCTCTTAATAGAGCTAGTGTGGATGGTAATGTTAGTAGAGGACGACCACGGAGAACACACTTGGACCAAATTGAGAGTGTGCTCAAAAAGGCTGGCGTCCGAAGTATGAAGAATAAAAGAGCATGTATGAAAAGATTGATGGATGTAAACGAAGCTAGAGAGGTTTGTCAGGATCGCACGAAGTGGCGATCGATAGTCTCTGCCTACCCCAATGGGAATTAATGGCGTGAGTATATGTATGTATGTATGTATGTTGAATTTTGTATTTAATTGATGTAACCCATTTCGTTCCATAGTTGTTAAAAAAAGCAACCGAGGGACCTAAATTTTCTAGTAACAGTAAGTAAAGGAATGTTAGTTAATTTAATTACAAATGCATTTTAGTTACCCACATGCGCATATCGTTAAAACGCAACGTTCACTATGTGGTTGAATTTTGGTTAACCGCAAAACTAACAATACAAGTTCTTGCAAACAATTATTTTTGTTCTTTAGACTTCGGACGCCTGTCTTTTTCAGTTCATTCTCTATTTGATCTTAATTTATCCTCCGCGATAGTTGACTACTAACAATACAATCCACATTTGGTCAATAAATCTATTTTATCCCTCTCTTTTTGCGCCTATCACCAATCACGCTATTTTGCAGTGTATCACATAGCTTAACAATTATTATTTTTTGAGGTGACTCTATTATTTGCAAAGTTCAAACTACAATAAAATAAAAAATCTCACCCTATAACATGAATAATAGGCTTTACGAGACATCCATCAAAGTTGGAGCCCGTGCTCGATGTGGCAAAGTTCACTACAAGATAAACACAGACTTAAAAGTTGTCATTGTTCTTCAAAATTGTCTTGGAGACGGAACGGGTAAACGAGTTTTAGTTTTACAATGGTGAGATTGCTTTGATCTTGGCGATTTCATACGCAGATTTTTCTTATGGTGATTATTGTAAACTATTGTATAATTTAATCACAAACTATAAAGAGATTACTTGAATATTGCATGTGAGTCTTTTGTAAGAAAGGGAATGAGGGTGAATGTGGATAAGACCAAAACGATGGTTTTTGAGAGACAGGAAGATGCGACAGAATGCGTGATTGCGATTGATGGTAAGGATGTGGAACAGGTGAAGGAGTTTGTAAATCTGGGAAGTTTGTTTACAAGGGATGGAAAATGTGATGAAGACATTGAAAGAAGAGTGAAAAAGGGTAATGCGGTAAATGGAGCAATGAATAGCCTAATGACCAGTCAATCGGTGTCTGAAAAGGCCCGAATGGCTGTGCATGATGCTGTTCTTGTTCCTACGCTTATTTATGGAAGCGAATGTTGGGTGTGGCAGAAGAAGCATGAGAGCAGAGTGAATGCAGTAGAGATGAGGTCCCTCAGAAAAAATTGTAATGTTAGATTTTGTGACCGAGTGAGAAATAGCGTTATTCGTGAAAAGTGTGGTGTGAAAGATGATATTGTAAGAAAGATAGAAAAAGGAATGTTGAGATGGTTTGGGCACATAGAGAGGATGGATGATAGAAAATTGGTAAAAGGGATCTATAGAGCTAGTGTGGATGGTAATGTTAGTAGAGGACGACCACGGAGAACACACTTGGACCAAATTGAGAGTGTGCTCAAAAAGGCTGGCGTCCGAAGTATGAAGAATAAAAGAGCATGTATGAAAAGATTGATGGATGTAAACGAAGCTAGAGAGGTTTGTCAGGATCGTACGAAGTGGCGATCGATAGTCTCTGCCTACCCCAATGGGAATTAATGGCGTGAGTATATGTATGTATGTATGTATGTTGAATTTTGTATTTAATTGATGTAACCCATTTCGTTCCATAGTTGTTAAAAAAAGCAACCGAGGGACCTAAATTTTCTAGTAACAGTAAGTAAAGAAATGTTAGTTGATTTAATTACAAATGCATTTAAGTTACCCACATGCGCATATCGTTAAAACGCAACGTTCACTATGTGGTTGAATTTTGGTTAACCGCAAAACTAACAATACAAGTTCTTGCAAACAATTATTTTTGTTCTTTAGACTTCGGACGCCTGTCTTTTTCAGTTCATTCTCTATTTGATATTAATTTATCCTCCGCGATAGTTGACTACTAACAATACAATCCACATTTGGTCAATAAATCTATTTTATCCCTCTCTTTTTGCGCCTATCACCAATCACGCTATTTTGCAGTGTATCACATAGCTTAACAATTATTATTTTTTGAGGGACCTTATCTCTACTGCATTCACCCAGCTTTCATGCTTCTTCTGCCATACCCATACCTAAGTTTCGCTGCCATACATAAGCGTAGGAACAAGAACAGCATTGTGCACTAGTAGGTAGTTATTGGGCATTCTGGATCACTTTTGTTACATCTCGTTCACGGCTCCGCCGCCGTTCACTCGATGACAAAAAGCGATCCAACATGTCCAATAACTGATCGGTCTGTCAGATGATATTCAACAAATATTTTTCAGAATCTCACTCATGACATGTTAGGTATCATATAAATTAATTGGGATGCAGATACTTTTTAGTTTGACACCGAATCTCAAATGCGTGATACCTATACCTAGAAATGAAATTTTTAAAACAGAAAAATACATTACATTTTGATAACTTATCTACTTTGGACTCCATAAACAAAACATTTCGTCATGGAACTCTTTTACCAAATTCAATAAGATGTGTAATTTGTGGACCGTCCAATTGCGGAAAAACTAATCTTATGATTGGACTTCTATTGCATGAAAATGGGTTACGCTATCAAAATGTATACGTGTATTCAAAGACGTTACATCAACCGAAATATATTTTTCTGGATAAGGTTTTAAGATTAGTACCTAGCATATCTTTTACAACATTTCATGCAAACCAGCAAGTCCTTAGCACAGAAGAAGCAAAACCTAATTCTATAATAATATTTGATGATGTTGCGTGTGAAAATCAAAATAACATGCGTGATTACTTTGCAATGGGCAGACATAAAAATATTGATAGTTTTTATCTGAACCAGACATACAGCAAAATACCAAAACAACTCATTAGAGACAATGCAAACCTCATCGTACTCTTCAAACAAGATAACATTAATTTGCGTCATGTATATGACGAACATGTTAATACAGACATGAGTTGGCATAAATTTATAGAAATGTGCACAAAAATATGGAGCGAACCTTACAGCTATTTAGTCATAAACAAAGATTGCGAAAAAAATAAAGGCTACTATCGCAAGCAATTTGATACATTTGTCGTTTTTACTACCTGAATGAAATATATTATATAAGACCATAAGTCGATGATAGTTTGCATTCACATCAGTAAACTTGTTGACAATAGAAGCAAGGAAAATATGGATAAAAATTTAAAACAAATTGTAAACGCCGCTGAAGCTGTAAAGAGAAAATTTAAAAAACTGCGCAATTGTGAATCTGAAAATGAAAAATCTCTAGAAAGTATTTTTAAACCTGTTCTTAATCCTCTTAACCAAATTACTAATGAGCTTAAACGAAGTAAATAATGTTTATGAAGAAATGAAAATAGATGAACCTAATGATTGGAGTACTTTAGATGAAACCATTAAAAAGAATAGAAGATCTGATAATTTTATGACTCCTTCCAATAGCATTAATACATCAGTGGAATCTGATAATGCAATTTCGGAAAATGAATACGAAGATGAAGATGACGGTAAAAACGAGTCAAGTATGAGCAGCATACATCCGGATGGTTCTTCATGGTCACTATCATCAGAAAACATAAAAGACATTCCTTTTGGGATCAGACATGTTCGAGGCAAGCTAATGCTAGGGTCAGCAGCTGTTACTATCAGTGATAGAACCATTTTAGTAGGAGAACATAACTACGATAAAACTCCTGGTTTAATGGAATTATTAACTAAACGAATACCTAACTCATCAGTTATAACGAAGGACGATATTATGAGCTACAAGTCAATGTTGTTAGAGACAAATGTGCATAGGAGAGATTATGATCGTAATAAACCAATAAAAAGCAATAAGGGGAAAAAATACTTGGAATTTATAAAACCTCTCTTTGCCAATGATAAAAAAACTCAGGACAGTTATGTTCAAGGTTCTGGATTGCCAATACTAAAAAAATGGAAGAGAAATATCGACTATGTATATTGGGATGATCCAAATGAGTTAGTAGAGAGGTTGAAATTATTGATTGCGTCGCGAGATGCTGGTAACACTGGTCTTGATAATGAAATATTGTCGATCATAGAAGAACTGAATGAAAATGGTTTACTAAATTAAGATAAAATAAACTAACGTTGTAACTTTAATGTATTTCTTATTTCACCTTCTTACGCTTAAGTTGATTATAATTCTATGATTACAATGAATATTGACAAATTTGGACACCATGTTCATAAACGTCTACGTTTTTCTGACTTATTGGGTATTGCTGATAATGCCTTGCTTAAAAAAGAAAACGGCTATTATGATCTTCAGTCATCACGCCTCAAAGGCTTACAAGCTCCTCAAGAATTAAGTGAAGCTGTTAATAAGGAGTACGTTGATATGATCATAAAAGAACTGTGCACTAAAGATGAAGTTAGATTTATACTGAGCGAAGTTGTGAAAGAAACAAAGAGGGTGATGAATGTCTTTATAAATGATGTCTATACGAAACATGAAGTAGATAAAATCATAAAATCAGTGACTAATGATGAAGCAACAAGTAGTAAACGAAATTCATAAAAATGCAAGAAAAAATTTCTTACGGCGTTCTGTTATGCTTAAGGGTATTGATGATTTGTGGCAAGCTGATTTAATCGATTTAATATCATACCAAACTTATAACAAGGGTTTTAAATACATACTGGTTATAATAGATTGTTTTTCAAAGTATGCGTGGACTGTACCTCTTAAAACTAAAACTAAATCAGAAGTATCTCTAGCATTTGAAGGTGTTTTAAAGAAGAGTCAGAGGCGACCAAATAACTTACAAACAGATAAAGGAACTGAATTCTATAACGACTTATTTAAAAATATAATGGAGTCCTACAAAATAAACCACTATTCCACATATTCAGTAAAGAAAGCTTCCATAGTCGAGAGATTAATCCGAACATTAAAAACAAAATTGTTTAAGTCTTTTTATCTCCAAGGCAGGTATAAATGGGTAGGTAATCCATTGGAAAATGTTGTTAAAGCTTACAATTACACAAAACATCGTGTTATACAAGAAAAACCTGCAAATGTCAACAAAGAGAACGAAAATATCGTAATGAATAACATTCATAAACATCAAGCAAAAGCAAGAAATAACAAGAAGCCCAAGTTTAAAATCGGTGACCACGTTAGAATAAGCAAGTACAAATGTTTATTTCACAAAGGGTATACTCCCAACTGGTCCACTGAAATATTTACTATAAAAAAGGTGAATAACACTATTCCTGTCACGTACGCCATTGAAGATCTTAAACAACAACCAATATTAGGCTGCTTTTACGAGCAAGAACTTCAAAAAACCAAATATCATGATGTTTACCTAATAGAAAAAGTCATTAAGAGAAAAGGAAATAAGTTATTCGTTAAATGGTTAGGATTGAATGAAAATAGTTGGATCGATAAAAAAGCAATAATTTAGAATTTGATCTTAGTTCGATATTAGTTATGCAAGGTGGAGGACTAGTTAACAGTTTAATAAACAACTTACCGTTTGAGTTACATTTACCAGGATATAACTATTGTGGACCTGGAACAAAGCTAGAAAAACGATTAGCACGAGGAGACAAAGGTGTGAACCAACTAGACGATGCTTGTATGCACCACGATATTGCATATACAAAATATAAAGATTTAGAAAATAGACATAAAGCTGATTTGCAATTGTTAAACATGGCGAAAAAAAGGCTTCAAGCTAAAGATACGCAGAGAGGTGAAAAAAGTGCATCATGGCTAGTTAGTAAAGTCATGAAGACGAAATTAAAATCCGGTGCTGGTGTGAAACCTTTTAGATCAATAGTTTCAAAAATTAAAAGTCACCTTAAGAAACAAAAACTGAATAACAACAAAAGTGCTATTGAATTTGCTTACTCAGTTGCCAAAAAGTTGATAGGCAACAAAAAAAACGTTAAGGTACCACGAATCATTCCTATACCAAAAACTGGAGGGATTCTACCTCTTATACCAATTTTTGCTGGGCTCTCAGCACTAGGAAGTCTAGCTGGAGGTGTTGCTGGAATAGTAAAAACTTATAACGAATACAAAACAGCACAACACAACTTACAAAAACCTAGTTGTCACAAACACAAAGTGGAATCAATTTCGTTGGGAAAAGGTCTATATATTAAACCTTACAAGAAAGGGAATGGTTTATTCATCAAGTCATCAAAAAACTAGTTAAGAGGCTGCCTAAGCGTGCTCTTACAAATGTGGATATTTTAGAACACGCACAAGAAATACCATATTTTCGAGGAGTTTATATGAAAGACGCACTGCCCAGCAGACCAAGGAGTATAGGAGTAATGTGGTGTAGTCAATTTGGATGATTCTGCTAACGAAGGGACACACTGGGTAGCCTATATAAAACTAAAAGAATATTGCGAATACTTCGATAGCTTCGGGGATTTGAAACCGCCAGCTGAAATTTTAAAATATCTTAATTTTCCTGATCTGTATTATAATTACACCAAATATCAAACATTTGATACTGTAAACTGTGGACATTTGTGCTTAAAATACTTACAAGATTTCTGGAATAAACGTATAAAATCATATTGTAATCTTTTATTTTCATCATTCAGAAAATGTCGTTCACCCTATCAATTACCGGTAATGAGTCACTTTTAACTACAAGCTATTCGCCACCGCTGCAATTAGAGGGTGAATATGAGTGTGCTCTATTATACATGTCCACTTTTAATTCAATTCCAAACATTGATAATCGAAACAATAAATTCTACCATGGTGACAAAGATGTTATTGAAATACCAGAAGGAGCATATGAATTGCAAGATATAAGAGATTATCTTAGAGAAAAAATAAATGATAGCTCTTTTAATCTATATTGCAATAATAATACTTTAAAAACCTATTTAATTAGCTCTAAAGATATTCATTTTGAGAAAGAAAATGGACTTGGGAACTTACTAGGTTTTGGTGAACATACTCTTGAAGCTAATAAATTACATGAGTCACAGCATCCAGTCAACATTCTTTCAACAACTGTGGTGCGGATAGAATGTGACGTAGTAAGTGGATCGTATATAAACGGTAAAAGCAGTCACATTATTCATGAGTTTGCACCTAACGTTCCACCAGGTTACAGAATAATAGAAATTCCAAAGAACGTTATTTATTTTCCTGTTAATCAAAACGATATAAGTAGTATAAATATAAGGATACTGGACATAAATAATAATTTAATAAACTTACGTGCCGAAGAAGTGCAATTGTATTTACATTTGAAGAGAAAATGATTGATTTTAATAAAACCTCACCACCACAACCTAAAAACATTAGTCACAAATCAATCACTCCCAAGGAAAGAACTCCGACTAAAAAGAAGATATCATCAAAAAATAAGGAATATCTCAAATTAATTGGATTATTAAAATGAGTATATTAGATATTTCTAGTGCACCTGTGTATGATAACAGTATTGATGGAATTGAAATTCATTCATATAAACCTTACGTGACTAGTTTCAATAGGAACGATGAAATTCGTATACCAATTAACCAACAAGATTTGTACGTACTGCCATCAGCCAGCACGTTGTATTTGGAAGGCGTTGTCAACGTGTTTAAGAAAGAAACAAAGGAGAAGGCTTCTAGTGTTAATTTTACAAATAATCCATTGCTCTTCTTTTTTCAAGATATACGATATGAATTGAATGGAGTTGAAATTGATAAAATAAAAAATGCAGGTATAACTACTACTATGAAATCCTTGTTATCTATGAACGAGAGCGAATCCAAAATGTCTAAGGTTTGGGGTTGGGATATTAACGGTACTAAAAATATACACTCAGGGAAGATTTCTGCATCTATACCTCTTAGTAACATATTAGGATTTGCAGAAGACTACAAGAAAGTCATAATCAATTGTAAACATGAACTTGTTCTGCTCCGTAGTAACACAAACCTTAATGCCTTACAATTAAGTACAGGTGAAATTGTGGAAGACGTAGTAATTCATAAAATTGTATGGCGTGTTCCGCATGTTAAAGTTTCCGATGTAGAAAAGATAAATCTGCTTCGCTTGTTAGAAAAAGACAGAGCCATTCAAGTAGCTTTCAGGAATTGGGATTTGTACGAATATCCTTTGCTGCCTAGAACTACAAAGCATGCATGGTCAATTAAAATATCATCTCAGATTGAAAAACCTAGATATGTTATTGTAGGATTACAAACCAATCGAAAGAATAATGCATCTAAAGACATGTCACAATTTGACCATTGTAACTTGCGCGATATCAAAGTTTACCTGAATTCTTCTTACTTTCCATACGATAGCATGAATGTGAGTTTCAGTAATAATAATATAGCTATATTATACGAGCAATACGTAAGATTTCAACAGTCTTATTACGGACGACGAACTGAACCTTTGCTTAGTGTGAAAGAATTCAAAGAGTATGCACCTCTATTTGTGATTGACTGTTCAAGACAGAGCGATAACCTCAAATCTGGGCCAGTTGTTAATGTACGACTAGAATTCGAAAGTGAAACAGAAATACCTGACCAAACCTCTGCGTATTGTCTTATTCTTAATGAGTGTTTAATAGAATATAAACCATTAAGTAATATTGTTAGAAAAATATCATGAATTCGAATACTTTAATTATAGATGTGCAGGGATTTAAAAATGAAAGAAACAACTTTATAATTAAAGAACTTGCAATAGCTACTGCTGAAAACACTCAAGTATTTCTTATAAAACCTCCGTATCCGTATAGATATTTAACTGATTTTGAAAAAAAACATGTAAACTGGATCGAGCGTAACTTTGGATATCGATGGTCTGATGGGCATATAGATTATCTACAGTTCCAGAAAATCATCAAAACATATTTAGAAAATAAACAGGTGCTAGTGAAAGGTTTAGAAAAAACAAAATGGATTAAAGAATTTTGTGATAACATTACAGTTATATTAAATGTGGAAGAAAAAGGGTGTGCGAATTCGCAAGAGCTGTTTAAAAAATATAATAAGAATGATTTTAGTTGTTTAGATCATAAAAATAATGATTGTGCATTAAGGACTGTTTTGTGTGTAAAAAAATGGTGTATAGATAACGCAGAGTTTAAATAATTTTTTTGTTTTTTAATTACCTACTTTAAGTTATATTTAATGTGAAATGAAGGCGTAAATAAATGTGTACAGTTAATAAATTTCTTTTACTTAACCTTTCCAAAAAGATATTCAAATAAAACATAGAAGTATTAAGTAGGTAGTTAGTTTATTAAATATAGTACCAATACAGATACATAGCATACAGTTTTAAAGATTGTAATATGAATCACTGCTAAGTTTTTTACAAATTTCATTCACTAACTTTTCAGATTTATCTAATATTTCATCCACTACTTCTGACACTATATACTGCGCACGACGACGATGACGTTTGTCCTCCGCTGATATCAAAAATCTTTATTTTAATCCTTTTTAGGGCCCTTCCCGGCGCTTTCGTGATAACGTAAGAGGAGGATGCTTGTAGTTTTTTTCGATGTTCCATTTTGTTTTTTTGTGTCTTTTTTCTAACTTTTTCCTTACCATCTTGTCCAGTGGAAATCGGAAATTCCACAATGTCTTCATAGTCTTCAAATGACTGAGCATTCTGAAGCCATATGTCTGAAGAGTTCATTATCTATAAAATAAATATTATATCTATTATTATATGTAACTAGGTACATGAAGAAAGAAAAAAAACCTAGGAGAAAAAAAACAACAACTTACATTGGATCGGCTTTGAGAGTAAATCGTCCCGCACCCTGCTTAACGCTCTAATAACAAAATTAGTGTGACAATAATTAATAATGTGCATAGATGCCTATGCGATGTGACATTAATTACGATATTTTCTAGTCAGCTCTTTATAAGTAAATATAAAGACATACTTTTATTAAGTTCATTCACCAGACATTTAAAATGCTGACAAAGCGTGCGCGTGCGCGTCAACGCAATGTTGCAACTAGAACATGAAAATGCTAACTTGCATATGCTGTACATTGACATCGCTGTGATTGTGTGATGATTAGGTAAAAATGAAATGTAACAATAGTTTTGAAGCCATTTATTGTAATACCAAAAATAATAACTTTTACTTAAGCGCTAAATATACATTTCAAATACCTATGGTTATTAAACTACTAAACTTATGATAATTAATATGATTGTCGACATCGCTTTGCCCTACAGCGGTCCGTATAATTATATAATTTATTTACCAAACAATTAGTAACTCAAATACAATTAAAGTAAAGAAGATTTATGGCCCCACGAAATAGTATCTATTTTATTATTAAGTATAATCCGTTTATCGTCATTATACGAAAGAGCTACTTTATTAAGTGACTGAGTAAACATCTCATGTTTCAAGGATTTAAAAATCATATTTTTTTTTCTGAGTAAGCTGCTATCATCTAGGACCGTTTTATAATCCCTAAAACAAATTTTTTTTACGACCGACTTTTTTGTGCCCTTAGCTTTTTTGAGTTCCATATTTTCAGTTTTGATGCAGTATAATTTGGACCTCAGTCCTACGAATTCAACTAGAAGCTGCCCCCCTAACTCATCTTTGAACAATCCTGGAACTTTCTTATTTTGTTTAGTTATACCAGGAATGTTGTTTTCAGAGTAATTGCTGGTGTCAAAATATTGTTTAAAATGTTGTTTTATATCCTTGTAAACATCGTGTGTTTGTATTGAGTAAAGAAAACTGTCAGTGTCCGTATAGCACATTTTTAAATTATCTCCATAAAAAGGTTTCATTATCGAGTAGTGGAAATCGTACATATGACTTTTTGATATTTCTAAGACTGAAAAGCCAATATAAATTGGTTTATCGAGGGTAATTTTTTCAGGTCTTAATTGAATTGCCACAAAGTTTTCTGTGAATATAGATGAGCTATGAAAATTGGGTCTGGCTATAAGTTGTTCAGCGCAAAACCGTTTTTTAGTTTTATTCCCAATTTCAGCCCACTGGTTTACTAACTTTACATTTAGTCTTTTTTCTGTGTCCTCTAACGTTTTTCCGAAAATACTATTATTTAATAACTTAAAAAAGTCTTGTTCAAATTGTGACTTAGCTTTTTGCCGTAATTCAGTGTTCAAATCTATATACTGTTTCAAATAAGGACCTTGATTGAATTTTATAGCTCTATGAATTTTTTTCAGTTTCAACCCATGTTTTAAGCACGTTTTAAGATGAATATAATGTATGGTGTAGTTATACTTGTCATATAAGTTCGGTATTAATTTACAGGTTTTTGATCCGGGCGGTGCAAATTTTTGGGGGCAGAATGGCAAATCATTATGTAAATTATGCAAAGTTTCTGGGTATTCTAAATCGACCTCAAAAATGTAACCCACTTCAGAATCGTCTTTTAAACACAGAATATCTGACACTTGGAACCGAGGGTTTTCAATCAATTCAAAGTTAGAGTGGGGTAGATAACTACACATAGCATAACCATATAAATTATTACAGTCTATATAGAGTAAATAATTATCTGGACTTGTGACGTTGTGGTTAGACAGATACTTATTATTCGCACAAGCATAGCGAGTAGAACATAAGCAAACGCCGCCGCGAATACCGCGTTGTATCATTCGTATTATTGCCAAATCTTCGATTAATTCTAATTTGACACCTGTTTTTAATAGCATAGCATCCCAACTTAAGCTGGGTGCTGTAATATAAAAAGCCGGATCCAATCTATAATTTTTTTTGCACGTTCGTCTGAAACTTTCAAATATGTCAGTTAACAATAACACGTCAGATTTTAAGTATAAATCGGTGTATTCACCAAGGTTTGACAAACTAAATGTCCGCCAAACCTGCTTAGCGTGTTCATAGTCAGATTTTGATATAGTTTCGTCAGTTAAACTGCTGTAAAAACATTCGCGAGGAGGTATTGCTTTTTCTTTATAACAATCCCAATTACTCATGTACTCATACGGATAAATTCCTTTACGTCTTAACAAATCAAATTGCTGTTTATTGGGGTAAAATCGTGATAAATAAATAAAATCCTGAACTGTTAGATTTTCCGCAACTTTTTCTAAGCTTGTACCTAAAAACTTTAAGGAATCTACAAAGCGCACTGCCATAAACTCTTTTTTATTAATTGGAAAGAATTTAGTAAATGAAACATAGTTTTCTTTTGTTTTTGCGATAACATTTATGTTTCCGGGCAATTCACCTAACTCTCTTATAAATAAATGAGCGTCATAGCCTGACAAATTGTGGAAGAAAATAGGCAAAAAATTTGGAAGTTTAAATCGAAGGTTGCAGTAGGAATGAGCTGCACCACGGTAATTTCCCGTTAAATGGCAATGATCTTTTACTTTATCTTCGAACAGTAACTTACTACAAAGATAACAAAATTGAGATGCAGAAAAACTTTTTAGCTCAGCTTCAGTAAGAGGTAACATATTAATCTGATTTTTTAATACTCTACTTAGTCTCATAACGTCAGCACCCAGATTTTTCAAAAAAACTTGAACAAAATCAAGGCCGCGATAAGACACGTACCTATTGAGGGATGTATCATAAGAGCATACGATGTAATAACCAAATGCAATTGGAATGTGTTTTTGTAGGTTTGTTGTGTGTTTCGAGTTTTGTTCACCCGAAGTGGGTTCTAACATTGATTCGAAATCAGCGTAGATTACGAATGGCATATCTTGCATACGCTCGAAATGCTTAAACTGTATCAAAGTACCCTTTTCTGGCAGATTAGTTTTAACACCACTGCATTTATGGTTATTGAGTTTAGTATGACTGGAAAAAAATAACATGCAATCATCACAAAAAGATATTTTGCTATGATGTTTTGTGACCTGACACCTAACAAGACGGCTTAAATTTTTTATGAGACAGTAATGTGTATTTTTGCCATTTTCCAAGAACAACAAATTAACGTGATGTTTCTTTTTTTGAATGGACTTGTATAATGGTCCAACAATTGTTTTGTTATTTTTTAGACCGTAAATATTTACACTAATATTTTTATTATTCTTTTCAAACATCCTTACATCCCTGAAGCTTACTGGAAAAGTCATGTGTTTAGTGTTTAATAAAGTATCAAAGTGAGGATATGATGACGTTCTATTCGAATTTTGCTGGACCGGAAATAAAGCTGCCATAATGCACCACAAAAAGCAAAAATTATCAGCATTTTGGATGTTGACACATGCATGCTTTAATTTAATAGCTCTCGGTAGGTCGATAAACCCTGATGCCCGCAGAGGATTATATTTGTTAATGTTAACCTCTAGATAAGAATTGGCAACAAAGGCCCAACCGCTATCCCTTTCCTGGAATTCATCAATACTAGCAACAATTTTTTCGACAACCTTTTTAAACATTTCATTGAAATCATAGTTTTTATGAATGACAATATTCCCTGTAGCAAACGATTTAAGTTCACAATTATCATTTTTTGGGAGAGAAAACTCTGCAAACAGTTCAAAATTGACTTTTACACTGTCAAAAGAGTCAAGTCGTGCATCAATTAGATGGCGAACACGGCTACGTAGCGAGCGAATAAACACGGCCGGCGGGCTCGACCCGCGAGCGTCGTCGCTGTCCGAGCTCGGCCTCACCCTGTAAGTTGCAATGCGGTTACGAAATGCGGCTGACACTTTCTCAATTCCATCACATTTCATTACAGCACTATTGTTTTTATGTACAGTGCTTCGCAAATGTGAGGAAAAAGATCTACTTTTTACTGAGACATCGCAAACAGAACAATATATCATGTTATTGCTAGGCATATTGGATTAGATATTTTATGTATGTATAAATTTAATATTTGAATTTGTGCATTAAATGGTTAGAGTAAATTGAAATAATTAATAGTACCTAATCTCAAAAATCAGTAAAACCTATATCTAAATGCCTGTAAATGTGGGCGTTCCTAATAACTGCAGTCGACAAGACTCTTATAACATGTAAATGCCTAGCAGTGGGGTGAGCTTTACCTAATATTTCGTGAGGCCTAGTAAATAGAAAATACAAATAGCTATGTTATATTTTATTGTCTACAAACTTAATCTAACTTATCAGGGAAAAAATACCCCTCCTCTACAAAGCGGGATTTACACCGATGCAACAGCTGCTGCAGTGCAGTTAACTCGGGCGAGTCGGGGTCCGCTTGGAATCGCAGCGCCAACACCGCCTTTTCGTGCCGCTTGCGTGGGTGGATGTTCTTAATATCGTCCACCTGGTATAACTTGAGGTCTAAGAATAGCCCTCCCTCAAGCTGGGCAGAGCGGCGCACGACTCCGTCAGCGACCCGCTTGGTGTAGCTCGACCGCAGCTGCTGCGGCACCCTGGTGGTAGACTCCTCCTCGCTGTCGGAATCGAAGACTCGCCAGTTGGGCCTCTTTGACTTCGACGGCGGCGGTGCCTTGCGCTTGGTCTCCTTGGGTTTGACCTCCTTACTTTTGCGTCTGAAAAAACACAACATACATAACTATTTTAAATATGAAACAGTGTATAAGGTCAACTGTGGGGAACACGGGCAAGTACATATTAAGACATGAAATTTTTTATTTTTTTTTATTTTTTATTTTTTTTTCAATAAATGAAAAATACAATTATATTTACCTAGGCACCGACTCGTCGTCCGAATCGCAATGACGCTTGCCGGCAGCTGACTTCGACGGTGCTTTCTTTTTGTTTCTGAAATAGAAAGAAATAACTGTTATTTATCTATACGTAAAGCTGGAAAAATAATACGAAATCTTTACAGAAGGAATAAATATAAGGTATAATTTAAAAAGTTGGTAAAAACACATAGTTAACTGAAGGGACAACACAAATGTACGTATAAAACTAGATTGTATTACCTGGGTACAGTCGATCCTGCGTCTGATTCGGCAAGCTGCGACGCGCTAGTCGGCTTTGCGATCCTCTTGGGGTTACTGAAAACAAAAACCAAAAATATATAGTATTGCTGTATTATTCGTACATTTTGAGTGATCTAAGTGCTATAAGAAAAAATACTAAAACACCCTACACGCACTACCACTGACGAAGTCTAAAGAACTAAAGCCGGGCCACTGAAGTGTAAAAAAATAGAAAATAAAAACCTTTGAAAGTAGTCGTCTTCCGACTCGAAGACCTTTCTCAATGACCGCGCGTGCGACTTGCGGGCGGCGACGTCGTCGTATTCGAAGTCAGACCTAAAACAACAATAAATTAGTATAATGTTATGATACAAATATTAATATGGAAACCTAGGTAGGTGTGCTTTTTTCCGATAACACTGGGATGAAGTTGCAAAACAAAGTTTTAAATTAGGTAAGTACCAAAAATTTAAAGTGGAACTGAAAAATAATGAAATATTAAATTGAACAAGCAAACGTAGCATGGTTCACCCTCCAGCCCGACCGACAACCTTAGACAGGTAGCCGGTAGTTAATGGAGGAAATAAAGAAAAATAATGAGTAAACTTACGAACATTATTTTAGTAGGTGTAGTAGCAATGCAGCAGAACTTAGCAGCAGGACAGCAGAGCTTCAGCACTGGTTTCACACGTAGGTCGGAACGTTCGGACGGTCGTCAAAGCACGAAGAGAACTGATAGTGTTTTTTTAAATTTCATGCGTTTTTATTAGAAAATTATTGATGACAATGCACCGGTGTGTCGGACGAGGTTTATGAGCGCATGTGTGTGTGTGTGTGTATTAGAGTTTGTCGTAAATAACTACGACTATAAAATATTGTACGTTTTGTCCGTCCATTTGTCATCGTCATCATCATCAGCTGTGATTTATGAATAAATATAGCCCACGATTTGGACTATGACTAAAATGCAATTAAAAATATACATAGATATAATAATATAAATATATTTTTTTAATACACAAAGTAATTGTACAATTAACTCCTTAAAATCTATCTAAGGCTATGACTATAATCGAATATAGTCTAATATTGTTCAATAATCTTATTATAGTAAACATATTAAACTGAGAATAAATAGGAAATAGTAAAAGGCGACTAAGGGTATAGGAGGCTTTTTAAGTGATTTTTGGGCGATGTGGTTGGAGACCCGTCACCAAAAATATTTATTATAACCATCTTTTCACAATCAACTTCCAAAAGTGGCTGAGGAATTTTTCGTTCCAAAGCTCTGGCTACCCCGTTAAGAGATTTATAGCCGTGAGCATATGTATGTATGTATGTATGTAATAAATAGGAAATAAATTAATATAATTACTAATCCTGGCAAGTGCCTCTGCCTACCCCTCAAGGATATGGGCTTGTGTTTATGTATTAATGTACTTACTAAACTAAACCATATTAAGAACCTATTTTATTTCATATTATATTGTAATACTCCTAATGTTTTCGATGCACAAGAAAAGCTGGTGGTTACCTGAAAAAACCTATTACTTTAACAATAATAAAGCATAGCCCCGAGCGAAGCCGCAGGCCAACGCTAGTGTGATTTTGCAATAGCATTTAACTTGATGGAAAAATGTAATGCAGGTGTGTGCAACCTTAGAACTGCTTAGTCAGTTAGGTCTTTTTGATTTAAATCTAGGTAATGTAATATGGATATGCATTTCATTGTATTTATTTATTATATGCATTTTATTGACTTCATAAAAAAATATTATCAATTAGATTATCATTAAATTGAGGATTAAACATTACTCGTGTACAGGTTGTATGAGTTGTATGACACTCTCCCGAAAAAATGGAAATGCATCATTTACTGGTCTAACTGAACGACTTTCCCCAAATTAAAAAAAATAAAATAAAACGGTCTCTCTATTAGGATACATTGATTGAAACGACTAGGTTGTAATCGGTTTAGCACATTCTGTTGCATGATACTTGCATTCCTTCGGACCACACTCGATTAAAAATGGTGTGTCCACATATGTTAGCATGAACTCATATTCAATAAATTTGTTACATTACTGAAAAGTTGCTTAACCCTTTAGCGGCCAAGCCTGAGTATAAAATTTCTCGGTCCACTTTTTTCAGGGTCTGTAAAAGTTTATACATATATTCTATTATATATATCGTAAAAATGTATATATGTATTTTATTTAAAAATCTTTATATATATATTGCATATATATTGTATTTATTGAATATTATTTATTTTATGGAATACTATATGTAAGTGTGTTAGAACTTAATAAATATTTAGTAATATTTAAAATAGATAGGTTTGACGAATAATTTTAGTTTTTAAGCAAATCATTTAAATTTTATTGAACATCTACTGAACATGTTTTTAATCCAGCAAATCTTTCCTTTTTTTTTTTTTTTGTAATTGTTTGCTTTTTTTGTGATGTGCAATAAAGTGTTTTTATTATTATGGGAATACTTTTAGTTTCTCGACTCTCCCATGGCCGAAACAGAAAACTATTATATATTATTATGGAAAATTATTACTATATATCTATTAAATTATTATAATTAATACCTAATATATACACAATTTTTTGAACCTAACCTTTTTAGAGGTTTTACAGACCCTCACAAAGCGGTTCAAGAAAATTTTGTGTATGGTAAGTAGCGGTACCTCGGATACCTATACACAGGCTTGACCGCTAAAGGGTTAAGCAACTTTCGCTTTATTAGTAATTGTTTATTCGTATGGATATTTTTGGCATATTCTTCTACTTGTGTGTGTACACGTGCTTGGCTTAGGCTAGCATTATTTTTTACTTGTGTGTGTGCACGTGTCCGGCTTAATCTAGGTTACGACTCGTATTGAGTGCTGTTTAAATTATTTAATATAATCATCATCATCGTCAGCCCATAGAGTTCATTCTCCATGGGATGTACCTATTTGCCATAATCACCACGCTTGGCAGTGCGGTTGGCGATCGCAGGGCTACACTTCTGTATCGGTGATGCTGCCCGTCACCGGATAGTGGGATTAAGAGAACTAATTTGATGGTTGCACTGCCATCAGCCGGTCTCCAGCGAGCAGGTGAGGTCATCGATTGAAATGAAAATGAAAATATATATATTGTAAGAAAGTAGGTACCTACCTACACATTGTGTTCTAGCTCCAAAACTAGGATACCCAGTACTATGGGTAGCCAGGTTTTTTACTCGGTACAAACAACTAGGTACTTAAATGTATATAATACATTATCATAGCACTTATCGGTATCACATCGGTAATTGTTTTATAAGGTGCTAACATTGTTACATTTTGTTATATTTCCTACCTTTAGGTTAAATACTCGATCGACTACATCGATAGTTTGTTAATGCCAATTAAAAACATTTGTAAGGATAACACAGTAAAAGTGTATAGGTAGGTATAACCCTTTCGTACGAAATACTAATAAAATTCTTCTCATCTCATTTATGAGTATTGAAACATCTAAGGTAGGTAGGTAAGTACTAATATGTTAGTAGTAATATATTATATGATTATTTATATGATTGATTGATGTAGACGAAGCAATAGAGGTTTGCCAGGATCGTACGAAGTGGCGATCGATAGTCTCTGCCTACCCAATGGGAATTAACGGCGTGAGTATATGTAATATGTATGTGGTAGAATTTAAGTTAACGAATTGTAATTTATTATGGTTGTTAACGGTGAGGGAAAACATCGTGAGGAAACCCACATGGCTGAGTTGTACTTAGTCATGTGACAGTGTATTCGTACAAAACAGCGATAGGTCTGCCCCCTATCACGTGAGTACACTGTCCATGCAAAAACGTGGGTACTCTGAACACCAGGTGACAAAGTCACATGATGTTCAGAAGTATTAGTACCTCTGCCGACCCCTTCGGGGATATTCGGCGTGAACGTTTATGTTTATGTTATGTAATGAATTGTCTTTCGAGTTAATAATGTTGTAAATGTATGCGTTGTCTTATTAGTATTACGGTCGATTATTTGATGATATTAATATTGTGGTAAGTAGCTAGTTGTATCACAAATTCGTGAAGTATATTTGTTAAATGGTCCGTGTAGTGATTGTCCGGTGTGCGTGATTTTAGTTGTTGATTACCTGCGAATAGAGGTGATGGTAACCCGTCAACCCATTTCGCATATCGCATTTTAGCATCGAGTGAACAGCTAAGGAGCCGTGAACAACATGTAACAAAAGTGTAAGTAAAATAAATAGTTAGTACGGATATTTATTAACCTCGTATAATTACGGCGTCATCGATAGCGATCATCTTTCATCGCCAACGGACGGACGGTGCATAAAATAGTACTTTGGGTTTTTTTCAATCGATATAGTTATTAGGCATGTTGGATCGCTTTTTGACATCGAGTGAACGGCGGCGGAGCCGTGAACGAGATGTAACAAAAGTGATCCAGAATGCCCAATAACTACCTACTTGCACTGCCATTTGGGTTCTTCCAGACGCCGACTAACCAGTTAATACACTATTCAGTGCTTTATCAACCGCCATTCCCTTTTTTACCCTTCTGTCGAGATCTTTCGATTCGATGCGTTCTGTCAAATTTTCCTGTCTCTCAAAAACCATGTTTTAGTTTTATCCTCCTTCACCCTCTGTCCCTTTCTTTCAAATGACGCATATGCAATTTTCAACTTCTCTTGCAACTACGTGATAAAGTCATTAGAAAATAATTATGATAAAAGTTTAACTCTCTGAATTGGATAGAATTACTATAAGTGATATATTTTGAAATCATAATTCATAATTCTTTACCAAATCATCAATCATTAATCATCATTCGCATTGGCCTATCATGTTCCCTCACTAACAGAACGTGTCATTTTTTTCGTACATGCAACCCGCATGCATTGACTTATAAGGCGTAACTACGTGAAAAAGGAGCAATTTTCCTAAATCTTTATGTTGGAATTAAGATTTACGGTTGCCAATATTTTCGGAATCTAATTTGAACCCGTCCTAATAGATTTCTAGGCTGGACAAAGACATAAATTTTTATTTAGAGACAAAATATTTTGTTTCTAGAAGGCTTTAACTGGTAACTTTTTATAAGAACTGAAATCTCGATCCCGTAAATTGAGATAATTGATTTATTGACATACAAAAAGACTACTTATTTAGACGTTTTTTTTGAGTATATGCACTATCTAAATTCGATGTTTTTTGGTTTTTTACATACTAGCATTCTTTGTTAATAATTAGTTGACCGCCCGTCAGTAATGGCACAATAGTAACACTAGGAATAAGAACACTCTTCTAATACCGAACTAGTAAGTAAGTAAGTATTTTTATGGGACTCTCCCTCTACATGATCAACAAAATCCCTGATATTTTTTTGGAATCACCTACGCGATCTTTTGATCATATTATTAAGACCATGCTCGTGAAATAATCCAATTCCAGTGTTTAAGTATTTTATGTTTGAGCCACCGGCAAACGTTTTTAGCCATTAAAATCAATAAAATAAAAAGTTAGGGCTGGACAAGCCTTATCACTTAGGGCTAAAAAATAGTTACAAACCTATTCTCAGAGAAAATTTTATTTAAATCGGTTCAGCCGTTTCGGAGGAGTTTGGTGACAAACATTGTGACACATGAATTTTATAAATTAGATAAAGTGTTTTCACCCATTCTACTCCACAGATCGAATTGCTCTCGCGTGCACAACGTTGAAATACATTCAGATTGAATTAGCAATCAACATTGATGCTACGCATATATTAATTAAACGTTTTGCTATTAAATTTGTATTATAATCAAAATCGGTTCATAATTAGCGAAGAAATCGGCGAACAAACATAAAAAAAAACGAAAATATACGGTCGAATTGAAAACACTACTTTTTTTGAAGCCGGTTAAAAATGAGCCGCCAAATCTCATAACGGGAGTAATTATAATCATGTTGTCAATGATTAAAAACAGCTTCAATAAGAGTGATGTGAAATTTTATACATTTTAATTAATTAAATGTTGGCTTCATTATTATAGCGATATCCGATAGGTTTGTCTAGCATATTGAAATTCAAAGAAACATTTTATATGAATTTAGATATTTTTATAAATATGTAAGAAGTGAAAGTGTTCTTCTCACCTTCAATTGGTTATATCCAACCATAGCCAGCACAAATAAAGTTGGATACTTAAGTGGATAACATGGATAAACACCATACAGTCTAAAGTATAAGTATCTTGCAAACTTATTCTGTATACGTTCAATCATAAGAATATATTTATCTTCGCTTGGATCCCATATTATCGCGTTGCTTTCTAATTGGCTTCCTACTAGTGCATTATATAAAGATGTTATAGCTCCAATGTTGGCAAATCCTCGAACAGTTCGTATTAAAAACCCCAAGTTCCGGTATGCTCTTTTACATATGTCTATTATGTGCTCCCTAAAATGAAGTTGAGTTGTCAGTTTGACCCCTAAGTCCCTTATTTCATTAACCTGCTTTATGGACTCACTTTCCATAGTGTAGTTGTATATTAATGGTGCACGCGCCCGACTAAAAGATATTACCTGACACTTGGACTGTAAAATAATTTTAAGTCGTCGGCAAACAAAAGACACCGTGCGTATTTAACTACCTTGGGAAGGTCATTTATTAATATTGTGAATTCCAGTGGTCCTAAATTGCTACCTTGACTGACCCCTGATCTTGTAAAATAATAATTAGACCTAACCACCAAGTTCAACGTATTGCTGTCGATCTCTCATATAATTCGCGAAAAATTTCAACAATTTAGAAGAACAACCAATTTTATTTCAGCCAATTTCCTTAAAACTATGTCGTTATCTGAAACATCAAAAGCCTTTTGAAAATCGAAATACGCTGCATAAGTTTGCCCTCCGTTGTCTACAGTTTGGGTGACACTCGACATGAAACATAAAAGATTGCTGGTCGTACTTCGCCCGGGACGAAAACCGTGTTGCTCATTTGCCAGTCATGGACTTGTTTCTTTAATCAATGCTTTTTGTAGTGCAGATTCGAACACTTTCGCTAGACTTGAAAGCACTGCTACTGGTCTGTAACCAGATACTTCTCCACTTGCCTTACCCTTAGGAACCGGGACAACTTTCGAGATTTTCCATCTATGTGGATAAACTGACGATGCTAAACAAAGATTTAAAATATAAAGCAACGGTTCTAGCATTACAAAACGACAGTCCCTGATTAAAAAAGCTGGGATTCCATCAGGGCCAGCGGATTTTTTAGGCTTCAGTTGTGCTAGTGCTTGTTTCACCTGTGATTCACTTAGTTTATCGATTTGAATATGAACTGGTCCATTCAATTTTTCATCTATCATTGATTGTTGAACATCTAACATTGGTGGATCTTTTGCATAGACTTAGTAAAAGTAATTCGCAAGCTCCATAACCGATTCTTTATTAGTAACAAGTATTATATTTTTTAATAATTTGATTGAGTTATGATTTGCCTTCTTAGAATTCTTCCGCTTAGGGGTCTTCCGCTAGATTACTTTCTACTCTTTTTTGATAAGCATCATACGCTGTTTTAATATTATGTTTTAGCCTCCTGCGACAAGCAGAGAATTCCTAATAAGTACTAGCCGAATAATTTGATTTATAGAGTCGGTGTAATCGTGATTTATTTTTAATATCTTTTATAATAGTGAGATTATACCATTTTTGGACGATGTGGTTGGAGACCCATCACCAAAAACCTTTATTTTACCGCCTTTTCCCCACTCAACTTCCAAAAGTGGCTGAGGAATTTATAATTCCTTGGCTCTGGCTACCCCTTCTAGGGAATTATAGCCGTGAGTATATGTATGTATGTATGTATTATGCCATTCGGGGTACACAAATTTTGAAGAGCTTTGATGTCTTTTAAATGGAACACAGTCATTAATAATTTTATTTAAAATTTCATAATAGTAATCTATTGCTTGGTCAACTTCGTTTGTCCCATATAAATTACCACAGTCAACTGTGACTAAATTTGAATATAGTAGTTGAAAATTGGCTTTATAAGAATTCCAAATTTTAAAATCAGAACATTTTTTCTTCCTTGTAATTAAAACCAGCCGAACGATCTTTACACTTTACTTCTACCTCAAGCGGTGGATGATATGCATCCACTGGCACTAAACTTTCATCTGCATTCTTCACACTCACACACTCGCTCAACTCTGTCGAAAATAAAACTAAATCCAACTATCGATTTTTAATATTCGGTACATTATTCAGTTGAGAAAGTCCACAGAAAGTTACGAAATATGTATAATAATTTACTATATTATTAGAACAAGAATGCAAATTAAAATCACCAATAATTAATACTTTTTTTATACTTGCTACGCATATCTTCTAACAACTTAAATAATATGAAGTATTCATTGTCGCTAGTCTTGGGTGGTATGTAAACTACACCAATTAAATATAAAAACTTATTGTGTAGGTAAACTCGCGATAACATGCATTCAAACTGTCGCTCGCTGATGTTTACATCACTGGAAACCGGTACTCGCTGCAACTCGAATCTTGGTGTGGCCACTAAACACGCTCCGCCTTGCTTGCGCCCATCTTCGCGATCGCATCGTTCTAAATGATACTTGTGCGGAATGAGTTCTGAGTCATATATCGAAATATTACATCCCGTTGCGGTTATTGAAAAAATGACATATTTTGATGTAACTATACGAGTATTGCATTTGAATTGGTCCTTTTTGGTGCGAAGTCCCCTAACATTTTGATAAAATAGTAATGAATCAGTTCTAAGTTTTTTGTTTGAATTCTCTTCTTTTTCGAAACCAAATCCACTCACAAAATTCAGTATTCATGGGCCAGACCTCCGAATCATTAATTTTTTAGTATTTACTCTCCGGTACACTTATTACATATACTCACGCCATCACTTCCCATAGGGGTAGACAGATACGTTTAATCTCATACATGCAAATTATATTATATTGTATATATTCACGCCATCACTTCCCATAGGGGTAGGCAGATATGTATAATTACATTCATACATACATACATATATCCACGCTATTATTTCCGATTGGCGTAGGTAAATTAAATAAGTTTTATCACATACATGGAAATTATATTATATTATAAATATTCACGTGATTACTTCCCATCGGAGTAGGAAGATACGTTTAATTACATACATACACACGTATACTCACGCCATTACTTCCCATTGTGGTAGGCAGATAATTTTAATTACATACATACGTACTTAAACTCCCGCCATTATTTCCCTTTGGGGTAGGCAGATGCGTATTCTTTCAAATATGCATACATATACTCACGCCATCACTTCCCATGGGGGTAGGCACAGGCGTATAATTACATATATACATATACTAACGCCATTATTTCCCATTGGGGTAGGAAAATACGTTTAATCAATTATATGCATACATATACTAACGCCATTACCTTCCATTGGAGTAGGCAGATACGATTAATTACATACAAATACTCACGTCATTATTTCTCATTGGGGTAGGCAGAAACTATCGATCGCCACTTCGTACGACCCCGGCAAACTTTTTAATAAATATGCTTTTCTTTTTATGTCATATAGGAGTTATTTAATATTTTGTGTGAAATATGACGTAAAAATATTTGGAAAAGGTATAGTAGCGAAAGGTATATATAGACGCAATGTGTCATTGTTTATTGAATGAGAGTGGGATATTCCATAAGAGAGTTCGACGGAAAGCGTTTTAGGAAAAAGTCGGGATCACATCATCCGACCGCCTGCAATCATCGCGTGCTCTCGAATGATTCAACTGCAATTGCAACTGAAATTTTTGTAGTGAAATAACAAGCGTCTGCGGCAGTAACTGTGAAGGGCGGCGTCTGAATTCAGCAACGACAAAGTGTAATGGAATAAGCTCTTAACTACAACTCAGCTATGTAGGTAAGTCCTCGCTATATGTTTTGTCTAAATTTAATAAATTAACTACATATTTGAATGTTGAAAATATAAATTGCGAATTGGTGCAGGCTTAAACTCATGTTTAAAACGTTGATACTTTTACTAAGCTATCACGGATATTTTCATAACTAATTTATTATTAATATCGCTCTTAATAGTAAAGAAATTACTTTCAATGATTTAATGATAAAAAGACGTTTTATGAATACTATTAATTGAGGACAAATGTCTTATCGAAATATTTTGTAATTATCCGCTCCAAAGCCCAAACGTAATTTCTGTATTTAAATTCAAATTCCAATTTCAAATATAAATAGCCAAGGATCTACACTCAACCTTTTTGTAAAAGGAAATAGGATCCGATCTGAAAATGTCTGTGGTGAATATTTTGTATGTCAAGAGGACAAGAGGGAAGGAATATATAATGATGTGTTGTTTAAGAAATACGCATAAAATTGAAGAGCTATAATACGAACCATTGGAGTTAAACAAACAAAGATGAGGTCTTTACAATTTTCGTTTGAGTTTACATGGCTCTATAAAACGGCGGATAGAATTGTGTTGGGTCTTGACATTCAAAAATGACCCGCACGAGATGTAATAAGCAAGGAAATTAAATAAAATAATGAAGTATACACATAGTAACTGAAATAATTTTAATGAATAATAAGCAGTTTGTTGGCTATAAACATTTCATATGTCTTGTACTTATGATATGAAGTTTGTAAAAGATGACTTCGACACAGTGCAATAAATTGGCTCTTGTTTGAAGCAAATGCAATATTTTAATTATTCTATTTTATTTTCTTTGGAAGATTAACAGACTAATACAAACAATATAATACTAAATATGAATACTCAATGCCACTTACAAATCTTCACCTACAGAAAAATTACATGTTAATTAATACATATTTATTTATATTTATTTGTAAGACTATATCTTCACCAAACTAACATTCACCATTTTTGCTATCTAATGAATAAAAGTAAAGGGTTTCAAAAATCTTTGTAGTAAAAATATTTCTCTAAGATAAATGTCATCATATATTATACTCGTAGTATAGGCATTTCATATTTTTATTCCATTACAATTAATAAAAAAGCAACATTAGAATTAAACATACTTCCCTGCTACTCTACTACCCTACTAGCTCTGGCTACCCCTTCTAGGAATTGATAGCCATGAGTATATGTATGAATTATTTTCTTATTATTAATTTATTAAATTTTGTATAACTTTGAAGAACAGACTATCTATTTGATTAATAATATAGCAAATAATGTATAGATAATTTTATCCCCTTGTTATGTATTGATCTCCGTATTTTGGGATTTTAAAAAAAATAAAGGTACTAATAAAAATACTTCTTTTATTCCTATTTTATATGTTTTTTCTGAAAATGCGACAGGATAGTCCAGTGGGTAGAACACCCGCCCGAAAACAGAAGGGCGTGAGTTCCAATCCTGGGTCGGGCCTACACCAATTTGTCTTTTCTAAAGTCATATGTGTGGTTAATTTATCATGGTTGTTAACGGTGCGGGAAAACATCGTGAGGAAACCCACATGGCTGAGTTGTACTTAGTCATGTGACAGTGTATTCGTACAAAACGGCGATAGGCCTGCCCCCTATCACGTGAGTACACTGTCTAAGCAAAACGTGGGTACCTTCTCGGGACACTAGATGGCGCTGCCATGTGAGTTCAGAAGTATTGGTACCTCTGCCAACCTCTTCGGGGATAAACGGTGTGAACGTTTATGTTGTGTTATTCTAAAAATATCCTCATTAATTTCTAAAATCGTTTGTAATCCGGCTGAATTACTACTTTTCGGATAAATGAATGTTTTTATAGAATTAATGAGTCTGGGTTAGTCTTATTATCAACTTAATTGGATATTTGAAGACATAATTTTGATTATAATATAATGATTTTACGTTTTATAAGAATATTTTGTTACCAAGAGGTTTCTGATAATATTTTTAGCTTTCTTGAACTACTTATGTAAAGTATTACAAACAATATCAAAGACTTGTTAAAATTTATGATTCCAAACGAGAAAACAGCTTATAGAATAATATTAGACAATAGTAGACTAGAATAATATATTGATATAAGCTGTGTAGTGTCAGCTTAGAATAGCACTACCCCATTTCTTCCAGTGGGTGTACGTAAGAGGCGACTAACGGTATTGGGGCCTTTTAGGGATTGTTGGGCTATGCAGTTTGAGACCCATCACCAACAACCTTTATTTTTACCATCTTTTCCCCATTCACATTTCCAAAAGTGGCTGAGGAATTTTAATTTTTTAGCTTTGGCTACCCCTTCTTGGGATTTATAGTTGTGAGTATATGTATGTATGTAATAATATATTATTTGTTATGAGACAAATCGGACTTATTGATTTATATGACAAACTTTCTCCAAAAGGCGCGACGGTTGCACTTTTCTAATTTTACTATATTTTGTTATCGAATAATGTTATAATCATATTCATATACAATAATAACATGATTTTGTAAAAAAAAGGGTTTGAGTAACATATGTCACAGGACTTAGTACTACTCAGCTATGTGGGTTTCCGCACGATGTTTTCCCTCACTGTTAACAACAATAATAAATTATCGACATACTATGTCTTTAGACAACACAAATTGGTGTAGGCCCGACCTGGGATCTCATCGTTTGCACGACAGTTCTACCCACTAAGCTATCACGGTTCAGAGAGTATGAATAAAAGTAAATTGGTATGAAAATTAAAACGAACGACCAAACATTCAACGATAACCGTACTACTACGTAGAGTACATTTTGATCAAAAAAGAGAAATTAGTCAAAAAGTCAGGCACCCAAAGATTGCATAATAAAAAAGCATGTATGATAAGATTGATGAAAGAAATGAATATTAGTAGTAGAAGTTTGATAGTCTCTGCTTACCCTAATGGGAATTCACAGCTGTTGTATACATATACTCACGGCTATAAATAGATGGGGTAGCCAGAGCTAAGGAATTAGAAATTCCTCAGCTACTTTTGGAAAAGATGTTAAAATAAAAGTTGTTAGTGATAGCTCTCTAACCGCATCGCCCAAAAATCCCTTAAAAGCCCCGAATACCGTTAGTCGCCTCTTACGTACACCCAGCGGAAGAAATGGGGTAGTGCTATTAGTGCGGTAGTACGCAGCATGTTTTAACTAATCGGGCCCAATTGATTAGTGACAAAGTGTTAGTTGAGCAATATAATCTTAGAGACTCTTATTTGGTCAGTGGTAGGTCTATTTTAAATTATAATATAAAAAAATAAATAAATACACAAACAAATATATGAATGAATATTATATTCAATCGTAAGTTAGATGGATTTTTGGTGTTGATGTTAGCTTCTATTTACGACTAAATATTTGCCAAGAAACCAAAACATAAAACTGTACGTTTGCTCCAACTGAAAAAGACTTTTGGCTTTATTTTTTTATTGGTTGAAGTTAGTGCTATTTTGCACTTTGTATTGTACCTTTCAAAATAATGGTTACGCTAATAAATACATGCTTATACACTTACGGATATAACCCCAGTTAGGGGTAACCAGTGAATCGGAATTAACTCTTCTTCAGCCACTTTTGGAATTTGATTGGGGAAAAGATAGTAAAAGTAAAGTATCGTCGGTGATGGGTGTCCAGCAACATCACACAACAGCCATTTATCGTTCTATTACTTAATTTTATTTATAAAGTGAATAGCTAAATGGTGTTCCGCGGCAAACAATAAATCAAATAACTGATCCTCATTTGGTGAACATAGTAATTAATTCTATTGACGGGTTAATGCCTGTACGTCATTCCAGTTAGTATTTCGATGGAAATTCAATTTCGTGTCATATTAACACTCAATATCAGATTTTGGTGTGAATTCTAAAGAGCTGATGGTTTGAAGACCTTTGGTGTTTAGGAAAAGTTCTGTGACTTTTAGATGGAAGGATTTCTATCTTTCAGCAGTAACAATATTTTAACGTATCTATTTGACTTAAGAGCTTATTCCATTACACTTTATCGTTGCTGAATTCAGACGTCCTTCACAGTTACTGCCGCAGACGCTTGTTATTCCACTACAAAAATTTCAGTTGCTGAATCATTCGAGAGCGCGAGATGATTGCGGGCGGTCGTACGAAATTGCTCCCGCTTTTTTTTAAATGCTCTCTCGGACTTTCTTATGGACTATCCCGCTCTCATTCAATAAACGACAACACATTGCGTCTATATATCCCTTTCACTACTATACTTACGTATATCCTATTCATGTACACAACCTTTTCCAAATATTTTTACGTCATATTTCACACAAAATATTAAATAAGCGGGAACTCCTATATCATATAAAAAGAAAAGCTTATTTAGTAAAAAACATGTCGAGGTCGTACGAAGTGGCGATCGATAGTTTCAGCCTACCCCAATTAGAAATAATGACGTGAGTATTTGTATGTAATTAATCGAATCTACCTACTCCAATGAGAGGTAATGGCGTGAGTAGATGTATGCATATATGTGATTAAACGTATTTGCTTACCCCAATGGGAAATAATGGCGTGAGTATATGAATGCATGTATGAAATTATACGCCTGTGCCTACCCACATGGGAAGTGATGGCGTGAGTATATGTATGTAAATTTGAAACAATACGTATCTGCCTACCCCAAAAGGAAATAATGGCGGGAGTTTAAGTTTGTATGTATGTAATTAAAATTATCTGCTTACCACAATCGGAAGTAATGGCGTGAGTATATGTGTGTATGTATGTAATTAAACGTATCTGCCTACTCCGATGAGAAGTAATGGCGTGAATATTTATAATATAATATAATTTGAATGTATGTGATAAAATGCATTTGTCTACCCCAATCGGAAATAATGGCGTGGGTATATGTATGTATGTATGAATATAATTATACATATTTGCCTACCCCTATGGGAAGTGATGGCGTGAATATATATAATGTATTATAATTTGCATGCATGAGATTAAAAGTATCTGTATAGTTCCCCTATGGACAGTGACAGCGTGAGTATGTGTATGTAATTAAACTTATCTGCCTACCACTATGGGAAGTAATGGCGTGAGCATATGCATATCGGCTATAAAACATTTTTATCTTCTTTTTGTTTACGTAATTTGCAATGATAGGCATGTAAAATTTTGGCACGTCCTCTCGCAGTGGCGGGCGCGAGGCGACTGAAGCGTCTGAACGTTAATCCACCTTCCTGAGACGGAGCTACTAAAAATTTAGTGAGCTAGGAGCCAAACTTGCTCTACTTTTTAGAAGCCTAGCGTTCTGAACGCTATTCCACTAGTCTGCATGCAGATTATTGCAGATGCTGTGACTTTCAGACGTCAGCATGCAGTCAAATAGAATAAACTCTTTACCTTCTTATGAACTTTACTAAGCGTGTCGTCAAGAGATCGATATTCAACAATAATATCAGTGAGAATAAAATTACTTTCTCATTTTATTCAAATAATATTTATAACATAAACGTTAACATAAACGTTCACGCCGTTTATCCCCGAAGGGGTTGGCAGAGGTACCAATACTCCTGAACTCACATGGCAAGCGCCATCTAGTTTCCAGAGAAGGTACCCACGTTTTGCTTAGACAGTGTACTCACGTGATAGGGGGCAGGCCTATCGCCGTTTTGTACGAATACACTGTCACATGACTAAGTATAACTCAGCCATGTGGGTTTCCTCACGATGTTTTCCCTCACCGTTAGCAACCATGATAAATTAACCACACATATGACTTTAGAAAAGACAAATTGGTGTAGGCCCGTCCCAGGATTGGAACTCACGCCCTTTTGTTTTTCGGGCGGGTGTTCTACCCACTGGACTATCATGTCGCTTAATAATATTTATCTATTCTTATTTTGCCTGTACTATGTATAATTGCATTTTACCCGTGAAATTCATAGTAGTGAGTGTAATACATCTTTCAATTATTAATTAAATTGTGCTCTCTGCAACTGCAATCAAAAAAAAAACGTACTATTTTTTTTTTTGTTAACATATTATCTGCTATTTGTTTATAGAAGAACTTCTTTGTTTTTCAAATAAAATACACCTAAAATCGTGGGTAAAAGATAGTAACTAAATACGGCGGGCAACTTCCGAGGCGCGGCTCGGTGCTATCGAAAAGTAATTAAAGGTTGCTCAAACGTTGCCGTAATTTCCGACCTATCCGACGGTTAATTGGGAATTAATGACAAAATGCAGGAGGCAGCCTCAAACCTTTGAATAGTTTATCTTGCAACAGAAATATTAAAGACGCGCGAAGAAATTTATCACTATTTGTAGGCTTTAGTTGTATTGAAATAGTGTTCCTTTATATCAGTTGGATTTTATGGCATTTTAAACATGATTGAGACCTTCTTCAAAACGAGCTCAGGAGCAGGAAATAGTTATGTTTTTTGTACTTGATTTATATATAGGTCAGACGGTTAACATAACATAACATAAACGTTCACGCCGTTTATCCCCGAAGGGGTTGGCAGAGGTACCAATACTCCTGAACTCACATGGCAAGCGCCATCTAGTTTCCAGAGAAGGTACCCACGTTTTGCTTAGACAGTGTACTCACGTGATAGGGGGTAGGCCTATCGCCGTTTTGTACGAATACACTGTCACATGACTAAGTACAACTCAGCCATGTGGGTTTCCTCACGATTATTTTATTAAAATACGAATAAATGAAAAATATTTTTGAAAGGATAGTACCAAGTGGTGATTCACAGTCTCTGCTTTCCACGACGGGAACTAATAGCGTGAGTATATGTATCTATGTATTTAAAAAAATTATAGTGATGCAAATTAAGTCGGGAAATTTTGTTGCCAGTTCACGTTTAAATACTTATAGTATTTTATGTTTTATTTTAAAATGAAACTTTAAGTACAATACAAGTCAGCACAAAGCATGGACGTAAGTGACACATTTTGTCTCGCGCGTGAAATTACCATTAAGCAACATTTAAAACTGTTGCACATAGGTATTGCTTACTTTGTAAGAAAATTTCTTTTAAAATTAAAAAAATACAATCAGGGTTCCAGAGGCCAAGATTTAAGGCATTTTAAGTCTTTTTTCTACTAAAACATGTAAGTTTTATAGATATTTTACTATTTTTAATTTACTTACGGCTGTTAATCCTAAAAAGAGGAAGCCTGAGCCTCCACATTAGAAACAAGTAGCCTCTTAGAAATTGGGTGCAAAAGAAATGGGTCGGAGCTATTCTTGGCTGCTGCTTCTCAGCACATGTTACTATCCTTAATAAATTAACCATGCAAATGACTTAAGCAAAGTAATATAAGATCTAACTCACGATTTGAACTCGTGTCTCCTGCCCTAGAATAAATAAAGGAAAGAAAATTTTTGACACAGGCGGGAATCGAACCCGAGACCTCGGGTATACGCCCCGACACCCCACATGAGGTTTTCAAGAACAAAAAGATTTAAATAATTAAATAAATTCAATTTTGGAATGATATCTATAGATCAAAGCATAGACGTCTGGTAAAACTTTAGGGCCAAATTAAAGTGGCACGAGCGCCAATTTAGGAAGAATGACAACTTTGTTTTCCTCAAATTTCAATCAATTTCACCAACAGGCTTCCAACCCAAGCTACAAAAAAGGTACTATCAAAGGTATTTAAATCGAGGGATGGCAAATCACAGATGTTAATAGATGAACCATTTTTTATGGAGCCCTAAATATAAACGAAAAATTGCATTTAAGAGGTTTTTATGAATCGATCGATACAACGGCTTCATATTAAAACAATTAAGTTTTCAATACCTTTGTTATATATAAAATACGAAAACTTAAACAGGTTTATTAGATCTTCATTGGTTGTTTCGTAGAAGTAGTTATTCTTCTATATGCCGTTTGATTATTTATTTGTTTCGTATATATGTATTACTCCGCGATGTTTTCTTTCTTTTAAAAATGAGCCACACATATAGAAAAGAGAGAATTATAATAACTTATTTTATCTAAACGTGACTGACAGCCTTGTAACTTGCGGATATTGTTGGTACACGTAATCAACGGTTATGGTTTGGACCAAAGTTGCGACTCATCAAAGTTCAAAAACTTTTGACGTGGAACTGACAGATAGACGACAGATTATAATTGTAGCATTATCTGTGTGTTTATAGATAACAAGTTTGGTTTGAATCATATTACGCAACATCAATTGAGTTAGAATTGTGTCTACTGTTATTTGATTTCGACGTTTAAAAGAAATACAGAATTGCTCTGATGACACCAATTTTACTTACACTACTTTAATGTGATATTGTTACCAACGCTCAAGTTTACAAAGAATATAATTAATTTTAGTATGTTTTAGCAGATTTTAGCGATTAATACCGTTAGGCCCTTCCAACACAATCCAGTTGTTGTTGATCCGATGCCGGCTACTAGGCAGCGAATGAAATTTTTTGGACAAATTGTTGTAGTTTGTATGAATATTTAAGAATATGCCCATACACTTCGCTACATCCGCCATCTAATTACGTATCTTTTGAGACTGAAATTGTGTGTGAGAATCTTGTAACTTGCGACACAATCGACAAAAGATACGTAATCGGTTGCCAGCTGTTGCCATATTTGATGTCCTTCAAACTGTGATTAAGACTGCAGTGCACTCAATCGCGCACACAATTGTAGAATCTCTGGCACATTCACAGCGTCTCGTTCATATTCTACTTCGTGCAAACAAAGAACTTCTCATTACAGAAAACCATGTATATACTCTCACAGATATAAATTCCAAGAGGGGATAGCCAGAGTTCAGTAAAAAAAATCCTCAGTTACTTTTGAAAGAGGAGAGGGGAAAATATTTTACAAGAAAGGTATCCCAAAAATCATTTAAAATCTCCAACAGAGAGGATTAGAGAGTCGTCCAATACGAGAAGTAATGGGAAAGTGCTATTCTATACCAACACTACACAGCATTCTCATTGTAAGTAAAAACGCAAAATTAAATTAGATTACAGTGGGGTGTACTGTTACATCTTACAGACTGGGAAAAATCTCAAAATTTTAAGTAAAGTAATATTAAACTAAAAGACTTATTTGGCAAACTAACATACACACACACAAAACAGAATGAAACATAATAAAATCACATTAAAAACATAAACTTTTAATGTTTTCCATCTCCTAGCATACAATTCATTTATTAAGTGAGTTTTTGAACATAAAAACTCTCGGATTTCAATATAGTATTGTTATTTATTAACAGCATGATATTTCCATGCAAAACTGAATTCCGCCATTTATAAGTATGAAAAGCATTCTTTGTCTAGCGTAAATATAATGAACCGATGTTTTCTTTGAGTTTGATAGCGAAAAATGTATTCAAAGCTTTCTATCAGAATTGCTTCTACGAAGTTTGTGCTGCGTTTTGTAGACAAGAGAATTTCGCTACGAGAAGCGTAGCAGTTTCGTCTTCTACGATATTCTTGTAATATATCGCAGCATAGACATTTCCTTGCTCGTATTTAATATAATATATTTAAATTGCTATTCCTCTTGATATGTATTTTATTTGGATCTATAAAATGAATAATCAACTTTTTGAAGTTGAGTAGAGAAACGATCTGATCATAACAATATTGTTGTCTCCAAAATATAGGATAGTTATTTAAACTTGAAACCCGGTGAATATAAACTGTGCTTCTTGATTTCATTCATTTTTTAGCAAAAGTGTTTGTTTTCATTCAACTTTTCGTTTACTACTTTGTTAACAATATGTCATGAAATTCAAGTCCATAAAATTGTGGAGACATGATTCGTTTTTATATCGGTCTGGTTTATTATGTACAATATATCGTTTTTGACATATCTATTTATATTAAGTGACGACTATAAATTCAAAAATGTAATGTCTACAGCTTCAGAAAAAGAATTATTCAGTAACTTTCGGAAGTTGTGTGGGGCAAAGACAGTGAAATAAAGGATTGTGTATTTAATATAATATTTAATATTTCATTGAGTTAGTATCCCAAAATTCAAGTTATACTTAGTTTGGGGCTAACTCGATCTGTGTATAATATGTCCGTATATTTTTTGAAGATTTATAGGTATTTAAGGTAGATAGGTAATATCGTTAAGTACAGTTATTTTTTTTTTGTATGTCGAACGTTGTTACTTGAAAATATGAAAAGGCATCTAGGAGAAACTGTTTCTTCGTTCCAGTTCAAGAGATAGATCTTGCAAGTAGGGTGGCCATAATTTACTAAGCCAGATATATTTAGTTTGATATGTAGAAAGAAATAATATTTAAGAACTTCTTGTTTTCCTACCTTTCTATATTTTCAAAGTAGGGTAATTAACAATCAAGGGTATTTTAAACTGTATACTACTCCTTGAATATATTTGACTAGTTTAAAGATAAACGTCAATATAGCTGGTGAGACGCTTGTGTTGTCGCTACTGTTGGCGCTGACCGAAAATCAGTGTTGTGAGGTAAAACTCACAACGTTTGCTGAGTCAGTGCCTTTTTGCTGTTGGAGGGCACAGAGAGATTTTTGATGTGTTCTTAGTATTTATTTTTATAGTGTTTTTTGTCTCTTTTATTTTTAGTTTTTAATCACTTTTTGATATTTTTATTTAATTTTTGTTTTGTGTTTTTAATTATTTTAGTGTTATATTGTTTTTTTTCTGTATTTGTTTTTACATTTTTTATTTCTTATTATGTGCATATTGTTAGTTTTTGTGCCTTTTATGCAGCAAATAAATGTCTTTCTTTAATAAGTACAGGTAAGTGGAGAGAGGGTATATATATTAATGTTGTATGTAGTGTCGGTTCAAATTTTACTAAGTAAGCTTAATTAGAAAATATACGTTTCGTTATTGTTGGGTGCGAGGAGGTACAGTATATATCAGGAAAGCTGAAGGTAAACCTGCTGTCTCTATCAAAACAATTGATGACCTCCATGATCACACAAGGCCCATGCAGTCTACATCTCAGGAGAAGACTTCATGATTTTATTATTTTAATTTTACATACAAGTTATTATGATTTTACAATAATGATGGAGTTTTTAAAATATGCATGTAATATATCCTTAATAATTATTCACTCATACACTTTTACAAAATACACACAAAACTTTTACTTAAATTACACTATATTTACACAAAGAAACTTATCGTACCTTACTAAAAACAAAATGCTTCTAAAATATGAATTGTACATTTTGGTATATACTGGCGCTCAACAACTAACTGTTGATTTCGAATTGAGAATGGTTTTAATGAATATTGTTTGTTACTCTAAAAAATATAATAATCATGTCTCTAGTTGAAATTTCTGATGATATAGATCAAACGTATAAAGTGAATTGCCATTCTCTTGAAAAAGCTGAAGATTGTAAACTTCTGATATCTCAATGTAACAATTTAAAAGTTCTTACATATAATATAAGAAGCATAGAACACAATTTCGATCAGTTTCTTGTTTATTGAAATGTTTTGATTTTGACTTTGATGTCATTTTACTGACTGAGTGTTGGCTGAGTGTTCATACATGTATTGGTTTAATGGAGGGATATATTATGTATCATACCAATAAACACATAAACAAAGCAGGAGGAATTGTGATGTACATAAAAGATAACTTTATTTCATCCTGTGTGGAACCTGTTTTTTCTGAAGCTAACTGTTTGATTTGCGAAATTCCCAATAAATTTACCATAGTTGGTTTTTACAGATCACCATCATTCAAGAACGTAGACAATTTTCTTAATAACCTTGATGACACATTGCATTATCTAAGGGGTAGGAAACTGGTACTGGCGGGTGATTTTAACATTAATATTATTGCTGACACTGACTCAGAGTCAAAGTCCAAGTATCTGTGCCTACTTTCTGAGCACGATCTTACACCAACTATCGATAAGCCTACTAGAAAAGAAAATTGTTTGGATCATATAATTGTTAATTCTCATACCAGGGTAGTCTCCGCTGTTTGTAAAAACTCTCTCACAGATCATGAATTGGTTATGGCTTCTATAGCCTTCAATAATAGATGTCCTAAAAAACGTTCTAGGATAATAAGTAAAATTGATGTTAATGCAATAATTGATGCTGTAGAATCTCGTGATTGGTCTGATGTAAAATCTTCAAAAATTGTGAATGAAGCCTCAAAAATATTTACTGACGAAATAACCAAAATTGTCAATGCTCATAAATTAACAAAACGAGTGAGCCGTTCTAAATATAATTTAAAACCTTGGATTACTCCTGGTTTGATGAAATGTATGCGTCATCGTGATCAGCTCCACGCTCGAGTGAATAAAAGACCAAACGACCTGATACTATTAACAACATATCAACGCTATCGCAACTTTTTTACTGATTTACTACATAAATTAAAAAGACAGTACGAAAAAGATGAAATAGAGGAGAACAAGAAGTGTCCTAAAAGGTTGTGGAAAACTATAAAAAAGATATCACATAATCACTTGAACCCCTCTCCTGCCAATGAGCTTCTGACTGCTTATGCCAACCCTCAGACTGCTGTTAACGAAGCTAATAATTATTTTTCTACCATCGGCAATAAATTGTCTAATGACATACTTACCGCAATAGACGAAACAGAGGATTCTTTGGCCTCCTCAATAATGACGACTAACGGTCCACAAGAGTCAATCTATCTTCAACCTACTGATGAAACTGAAATTAAAAATATCATTGAAGGGCTAAAATCGCAAAATTCTACTGGAAGTGACCAAATATCTAACAATTTACTAAAAAAGCTAAAAGAATTTATATCAGAACCATTGGCTCACATATGCAACCTCTCTTTATCAAACGGTATATTTCCTGATGAATGGAAGACTGCTACAGTGAGTCCCATTTTTAAGGGAGGAGATAAAAAGTCTCCGACTTGCTACAGACCAATTTCTCTGTTATCATCGTTTTCCAAAGTTTTAGAAAAAATTATGTGCACTCGCCTTAATAATTTTCTTGACAAAAATAATATCTTACATAACCAACAATACGGTTTTAGGAGCGGTAGATCGACAGAAGATGCAGTTAGTAGTTTGACTAACACAGTGTCGGGCCTTTTAGACAATGGAAAGAAATGTATTGGCGTTTTCTTAGACCTGGCTAAAGCGTTTGATACTGTGTCGGTAAAAATACTTTTAAGGAAATTGGAAAGGATCGGTGTTAGAGGAATTGCGTTGGATTGGCTAAAATCATATCTTTCTTTTAGAAAACAAAAAATTGTGATTGAAGACGTCGTGAGTGAAGAGAGAAATATTAATTTTGGCGTACCCCAAGGAAGCGTACTGGGTCCATTGTTGTTTTTAGTATACTTGAACGATATATTTGGTTTGACTATCCCTGCTTGTGAACTTTTTTGCTACGCCTATGACACTGCTGCTATATTTTCTGGAGGCAACTGGAAGGAAACGTTTGAGGCAACTGAAAGAGGTATTTCCATTTTGGGACAATGGTTTAGTCAAAACTTACTTACTCTGAATACTCAAAAAACAAACTACATCACCTTCTTTAAAACGAAAGCAAGCGCGCCAAAGATTGATTTTGGAATTAAAGTACACACTTGCAAATGGCTCACAGTTTCCAATACTTCCTGCTCCTGCACATTTATCAATAGCACTAAATCTACTAAGTATCTTGGAGTAATTTTGGACCAGAACTTATCGTTTAGGCAGCATATAATAGGTTTATCTAACAAAATACGGAAATTAACGCATATCATGAAAATTCTGAGATACAGCTTAGATAAATGTTTGCTTATTCAGGTGTACCTCTCTCTTGTTCAGTCTGTCGTGAGATACTGTATCACGATTTGGGGAGGTGCAGCCAAGACCATCATGATAGAAGCTGAGAGAGCACAACGTTCTATTATTAAAATGATGTTGGGTAAGAAGTATCGCCATCCTACTGCCGCACTATATGAGGAAAGCAAGTTACTATCCATAAGAAAACTTTATATCTACTGCTCTATTCTTAAATACCACAATACCTTTATGAAAATATATAATGATAAAAATCTTAAAAATAAGAGAGTCGCAAGAGCACTCATACCGAGAGTTAAAACCACCTTTGCTCAAAGACAGTGTTGTAAAGGAAGACCTTCACCCGTTTATATATAACAAAGCCTTATCACAAGTAAATATTATTGACGATACTAAACGTGAACTGATTTGTAAGGTTACCGATTGGCTAAGTGAACTATCGTATGATGAGGCTGAATCCGTGTTGGTACCAATAACGTGATATGACACTCTTTATCAAAGCCACCTCCCACGTTTCATTCACTTGTACCCACATTTCTCTTCAACATCTTTCTTTCTTTCTCACATTAACACTTACACACACACATACACACAAAGATTCGCGCGCATTCGCTCACACGTACTTACCCACATATATAATTTGATGTTCGAATAAAAATACTGCATGATGTTAAGTTATTCAAAATATTATTTGTTATCCTTTTTTTTTCGTTTTATATTGTTTTTTTTTTAATTTAAATACACTATGTAATTAATTTGAAATACTAAATATTAATGTAAATGTATAAAATTTCACTATCAATATATTTGTAATAAGTTTAAGAATTAACATAAAATTGGAAAGAATATATTCATTAATTGTAAATATAATTCATCTCTATAAATAAATCGTTGTAAGCCCCCTAGACGTAGTAAAAATTCCGGCCTCCGCGATACAGGTTCGCCTAGTGCGGAGACCAATGGTAATGTTATTTTGCAGCAACATAACGAATATTATATTAAAAGATTTGTAATTTGTATTGTGCACTTTTATGGTAAATAAATGAATTTTGATTTGCGGGCACAGTAATATTACATGCTTGTACTTTCACAACTTTTTATTCCCGGTCGGAGTTGTTGATTTAAAATAAAAAACATTAAGACAATAAAAGTAAAAATTTAAGACTGTTCCTTCATTTTATTGAATTAGTTAAATTAATAAGTATAGTTTGAGTTTTAAGGTGTTTAAGTTCCTCATGCGTAATTTAGATAATAATGATTTTTAAGTAATAAATAACCTTTTATTAAAAATATTTAACAGTAAGGATGAACATTTCATACAGGTTTATCTATACTATAATAAGACTGTACCGAGGTCAAAACTGTACATTGAAGATTTTTTTTTGTATTAGCTTAAAATAATAAGAGGCACTATTCCTTCTTTTTCACATTCAACTATGCGAATATGTATGAATAAAGATATTTGAAAGTATATTGTATGCATTTTACGTATTCATTGGGTAGGTCTGATGTCTGAATATGTTTTTAACTTTTATTTTTTTAACTATTTTTAAACTAATATTCCCATAGATATATTATGCCATACTTACGCATAAATTATTATTCTATTTAAGAATCAAAATGCATAGTTTGTAAATAATAACACATATCTCAATTTTAATTTAGTACCGCAATCTATTACTGATTGGCTGCAATCTCACACATCAACGGTCAGTGTAGGGGGCAGCACCGGGCTGACACCGCAGCGCCAAACTGCTATATCCATACTTACTAAAAATATTCTTATTTTTGAACGTATAAACTTCAAAATGGTTGGTTTCATGATTTTTATGAATTATAGTATATTGAAATAAAGTATACAGATTTTTGACATTTGTGTATCTAGAAATTTGAAACTTTATGCGATTGACTGATATAACCACTACAAAAAAGAATATATGAAATTCATCTATTAATCATTCATGAGTATATACTAACGGATATAAATCCCAGAAAATGATCTTTATCCACTTGACTAGGGAATTTGAATAGGGAAAAGGTAGTCAAATGGGTCTCCATATGCATCGCCCAATAATCCTTAAAAAGCCTCAATGTTCTTTATATCTATTAGAACGCCCGCGGGAATATAAATATAAAAAACAAAGGTTAAGATTGTGTAATGTTTTGGTATTTTGGATGTAAACTGGATGAAAAAAAATTACTACACGCGGACGTAGCCGCGGGCAAAAAGCTAGTAACCAATATTTATATTTTATTTCAATGAAACAAAATATGGTAGTCATGGTCACCCTCCTTACTCAGACAATGATATTACGTTCTTTTAAGGTTTAAAATATTACCTATTTCATTTTGAAATATTTTCAATTCTAGAACGTTATTAGATACGACGAAACATTTATAACTTAAAGTATCAATTTACTGTATTCAATTTATTTAAACCCATTTTTCGTAAATCCGTAGACAGAAACCAAACCTGATGTATTTATGAACTGGCATTGTTTAGTTATATAATATAAATATACATTATAGTTAAGTCGATATTTTAATTTACCTTAAAAAACAAAATGCGAGACATGTCTCTTTTATCGCCCTTCCCGCTTGTATTAATTGAGTCAAAACATCATTATTATTTTTCAAGTCCAATCAAAGCATATTCATCTTTTCATTATAGGGTAGGAACCGCGCATTTTAGTGTCCTCTATTTGCATTGATATTGTTTTGTTATCAGGCTCTCGTCCCTGGTGTAAGTATTCCCGGTTGGAGTTCCAAGAGACAGGCTGTGCCTAGTTTGGGAACCCCTGTAAATCGACAATGCTGTATTTCTTTTAATAAACGTATTTTTTTATTTTTTTTAATAAACGTATAGTTGTTGATTTAAAATAAAAAAACATTAAGACAATATAAGTATAAATTTAAGAGTGTTCCTTCATTTTATTGAATTAAATTAAATTAATAAGTATAGTTTGAGTTTTAAGGTGTTTAAGTTCCTCATGCTAAATTTAGATAATAATGATTTTTAAGTAATAAATAACCTTTTATTAAAAATATTTAACAGTAAGGATGAACATTTCATACAGGTTTATGTATACTATAATAAGATAGTACCGAGGTCAAAACTGTACATTGAAGAAAAATAAATAAAAACCGGTGCAATATGTTTAATTTGCGAAACTGAAGCCAAAGTTGCATTTTTTGAAAAAAAAATCTGTCTGTCTGTCTTTCTGTCTGTATGTCCGATCATCACGTTAATTCTATCAGACGGATCTTGATCAAATTTGGTATAAATGTAGCTTATACTCCTGGCCAACATAAAGAATATTATTATCATTTATCCCGGATTTCGCAAGTGTTCCCACAGGATCATGAAAAAAAACATAACTTTTATATGGCTCCCCATATTTACACAAAAAAAATATTATCGAACACCTTTATCAGACTCTTCATTAATAGTCTTTTTGGAAAAAATAAGGGTTTCATCCATTTTTATAAAAATAAATGTGCATTTAATTGTTTGTCAATAGTATGACTACTAAATATATAGCTTATCAAAAATTTGAAGCCAACACTAACGTCTTCGTGGTGTAGCGGTATACCGTTTGGTTAACACTAATCGATCGGAAGACTCAGGTTCAAATCTCAGGGACCACAATCTTTACGCGATTTTTTTTTGCTTTTGTATTAGCTTAGAATAATAAGAGGCACTATTCCTTCTTTTTCACATTCAACTATGCGAATATGTATGAATAAAGATATTTAAATGCATTTTACGTATTCATTGGGTAGGTCTGAGAATATGTTTTTAACTTTTATTTTTTTAACTATTTTTAAACTAATATTCCCATAGATATATTATGCTATACTTACGCATAAATTAATATTCTGTTTAAGCCTCAAAATGCATAGTTTGTAAATAATAGCACATATCTCAATTTTAATTTAGTATCGCACTCTATTACTGATTGGCTGCAATCTCACACATCAACGGTCAGTGTAGAGGGCAGCACCGGGCCGACACCGCAGCGCCAAACTGCTATATCCATACTTACTAAAGATATTCTTATTTTTGAACACATAAACTTCGAAATGGTTGGTTTGATGATTCTTATGAATTATAGTATATTGAAATAAAGTATACAGATTTTTGACATTTGTGTATCTAGAAATTTGAAACTTTATGCGATTTACTGATATAACCACTACAAAAAAGTATATATGAAATTCATCTATCAATCATTCATGAGTATATACTAACGGCTATAAATCCCAAAAAAGGATAGCCTCACCTTAAGAGGTAGTAATTCTTTATCCACTTGACTAGGGAATTTGAATAGGGAAAAGGTAGCCAAATGGGTCTCCATATGCAACGCCCAATAATCACTTAAAAAGCCTTAATGTTCTTTATATCTATTACAACGCCCACGTGATTATAAATATAAAAAACAGAGGTTAAGATAGTGTTTTGGTATTTTGGATGTAAACCGGATGCAAAAATTTAATACATATGGACCTCGTCCGAAATAATCAATTTTTATTTTATTTTATTTATTTTTTAATCCACGCGGACGTAGTCGCGGGCAAAAAGCTAGTAACCAATATTTACATTTTATTTCCATGAAACAAAATATGGTAGTCATGGTCACCCTCCTTACACAGACAATGATATTACGGTCTTTTAAGGTTTAAAATATTACCTATTTCATTTTGAAATATTTTCAATTCTAGAACGTTATTAGATACGACGAAACATTTATAACTTAAAGTATCAATTTACTGTATTAAATTCATTTAAACCCATTTTTCGTAAATCCGTAGACAGAAACCAAACCTGATGTATTTATGAACTGGCATTGTTTAGTTATATAATATAATATAATATCTTTAAAAACAAAATGCGAGACATGTCTCTTTTATCGCCCTTCCCGTTTGTATTGATTGAGTCAAAACAGCATTATTATTTTTTAGGGTAGGAACCGCGCATTTTAGTGTCTTCTATTTGCATTGATATTGTTTTGTTATCCAACTCTCGTCCCTGGTATAAGGACACTTAAATAGATAGATTAAAATCGAAATAAAATAATAAAACCTGAAATCCCCACTTTAGTACAAAAGGGCAACGGTAGCAATAAATGTACGAAAATACGACAAATACAAACAATAAAAATATGTCGGACTCGCAGAATATACAGACTTATATACTACGCCGTTGGTTCCTATCGGGGTAAGCAGAGTCTATCAATAGCCACTTTTTAAGATCTTGGCAGACTTTTCGATCGGTTGTTACATCTTCGTCTACTTCATTCATCACTCCTTTTTTACTTTTCAGACTACGGTTTCCCTCCTTTTGTAATCTTTCTTTATTTTATCTGATTTAATTAAGTTATATCCAAAGTAAGTACAAATATTTTTTGAAGAAATAAATTTGATGAAGACTGGCAGGCGTCCAAAATATGAAGAATGAAAGAGCATGTATAAAACGATTGATGGATTTAAAAGAAGTTACAGAGGTTTGCAGGGATCGTACAAAGTGGCGATCAATATTCTCTGCCCGCCCCAATTGTAAATAATGAGTATGTGTATGTATGATAAAGACTAAGAAATATTCATTTATATTAACCTTCACAACAATTTTATATCTGTATCGCTAGTTTGATGACAACATAAAAAATAGGTCTTTCTACGAATTGTTTTCCAGAAAAGAGAATATCCCTGTTTTCAATAATATTTGTGATTAAATATCTACACTATGTATGGCATAGTTTAGTATCACCAGAAGATAGATGGAAAAGTTTGTAGTAAGGCGAAATTTTTTCTGTGAAAAGGTTCTTAGTAAGAATTAGGACAGAGCCAAAACATATATAATATTTACAAAAGTTTGACATATTTGCTAAACGCACGGCCATGAATCCCAAAAAACTCCTCAGACACATTTGAAAGTTGATAGTGGACAAGATGGTGAAATAAAGTATCGTTGGTGATGGGTCTCCAACTGCATCGCCTAAAACCGCTTAAAAAGCCTCATACACTTAGTTAGTCGCCTCTTACAACATTTGTGGGTGGAAAAGAGTAGTGACATTTTAAGCCGGCCCTACATGGCATTATTTTAAGCTATATTTGTAATAAAAATATTATTTAAATGATGGTTGGCCTGCGTTTCCGATGTTTCATATTCCCTTAATCACTCGGTGGTTCTATTATTAGCCAAGTACACAATACAATATAATAAAAAAATCTCACAGTATAACATGAATAGTAGGCTTTACAAGACATCCATCAAAGTTGGAGCCCGTGCTCGATGTGGCAAAGTTCACTACAAGATAAACACAAACTTAAAAGTTGTCATTGTTCTTCACGATTGTCTTGGAGACGGAGCGGGTAAACGAGTTTTAGTTTTACAAAGATCGGATTGCTTTGATCTTGGCGATTTCATACGCAGATGTTTCTTACAGTATTATATTGTATAATGTTGAATAATATTATTTTTATTTTATTTTCTTTGGAAGATTAACAGACTAATACAAACAATATAGTACCAATTATGAATATACAATGCCATTTACAAATCTTCACCTATAGAAAAATTACATTATACTTACATAACTAAAACATTTAGATAAAATTTAAATAATTAAGGTTAAGGTAGAAATTATTAACCGAAATGTAAATTAGTTAATAATTTTCTTACTCTTCTAGTACACCAATTGCAGATCACGACTCCCAAATCAAACAAAGAAATTTATCTCACAACATTTATTTATTAAAGTAAAAGTAAAAATACGTTTATCAAAAGAAATACAGCATTGTCGATTTACAGGGGTTCCCAAACTAGGCATAGCCTGTCTCTTGGGAAACCAATCAAATAAATTATTATGATATAATCTGCGCTTTAGATATAAACGAGTAATAAAAAAAAACAAAACAAAACAACAGGAGTAAAAACAATAATAATAATTAAGAGTTATCCATGGTAAGAAGTGACGTAAGATATAATTAAATGAAAAAAAAAAAATATAAATGATAAAATAAATAAATAAAAAACGTTGTTGATGTGTTGGTGATTATAAATATTCATAAATACGGTAAGAAAATACATATGACCCACATACATTTTTATGGCATATAAATTTGTAGTATTATTGTGTTTATTAGTAGATGTTATACAGGGTGTCCAGTAAATAAACGTCCAACCGTTAACCACCAATAGAGGACCCTGTGAAGTGCCCGGAAATGCATTTTTTTTTATTATATTAAACCAGGTTTAGAAATAAGCCAGGTTTAAGTTGTCCTCCTCTTGCTAACCAATTCTCCTCTAATCCTCAATTTTTGCTAACCAAGCTGTTCTTTGCTTCATTAGGAGTCTAATAAAAAAAAAAATGCCGATATCCCTATTTTTGCCCTCTTACCATAACAAAATAGCCCAAAGGAATTTAAAAAAATAAAAAACAACCTTAACCTGGCTTATTTCTAAAATAAAAAAAATGCATTTCCGGGCACTTCACAGGGTCCTCTATTGGTGGTTAACAGTTGGACGTTTATTTACTGGACACACTGTATAGTAAATTATCATGTTATATTGTTATTATTAGTACAACACTTTTATTAAACCAAAATTTTCTAACTCAACTACCAAACGTAGCTCAAGAATTAACGGTTAACACTTTTTAGAATTAATAGTCGTGAGTATATGTAAGCATGTATGATTTGCCGTGTAGTGTCGGCTTAGAATAACACTACCCCATTTCTACCCGTGGGTGATCGTAAGACGACTAAGGGTATAGGGGCATCTTAAGTGATTTTTGGGCGATGTGGTTGGAGACCCGTTACCAAAAACATTTACTTATTATTACCATCTTTTCCCCAATCAACTTCCAAAAGTGGCTGAGGAATTTCTCATTCCAAAGCTCTGGCTACCCCGTTAAGGGATTTATAGCCGTGAGTATATGTATGTATGTATGTTTAAGCATTTATGTCTTGCAATAGTATATATAAAAACAATTACACAGACTAAAAGTACCTTAGAAAATTACTACATTGAGCTACGCTATCGCAATGATGTATTATCATCAAAACATAAATGACCTTTCCATAACACGTAAACAAAATATTGTTAAGGGTCTGCTAGTTAAGGTGAAATGTTTGAAGTTCGAAGTTTAACGGCAAGGCAGACTTGCCAGGGCATATTGCCAATAGCTTGGAATATTGCCAGCACGGTTGCCAGCACTGCTTTAGAAGGAGTTTGAACTGTGCATTTTGGCGAGAAACAACTAATGACGTTTCTATAAGTAATAAATCGTTCAGTATTTATTTTAGGCGAAACGCAATCTAATCGTTATGCACTTCAAATGCAGCATTCAGGATCCGGAGATCCTGGATTCAAAAGCCGGAGTTTGCACTCAAAAAAATATTTGCTATTATGTATTCATATAATGCCTACTTTCTTTGAGAGGAAAAAATCTTTATATTCCTTTTCTGGGGCTTTTTCGTAATTGTTGGGCGATGCAGCTGGAGACCCATCACTAACAAGCGTTGGTTTACTTATTTCCTCACTCAACTTCCAAGTTATGAAGCTCTGGCTACCCTTTTCAGGATTTATTGCGGTAAATATGTGTTTTCTCTCATTTTTGTCAACAGTACCAAGAGCCCAATAAATAAAAAGCCACATCGATCTTATAATGATCAAACCACCGAATACGTACTGAGTTATAACTCTCTCGGGCGTGATCCATATTCCACGGAATCATTTCGACTTGTTTGTCATTTTGCTTTTATTTTTATTGACATTGTATGCGATCTGAAGCTAGTAAAAGTGTACCGATTCAATAACTCGGTAAATAATAGTTCTACTCTAGTTCCATTTGCGTTTTTTTTAATGGGTTTGTAATGTTTTGCTGAACGTAGGATTAGTATTTATAATGTAGATAGAGATTTGCTTTGTTAGAAAATATCATACTTACTTGTACGCCTTATAAATTATAACAAATTATTTATTTATGATCTGTTATCTAAGAAAATAACCATGTGTAGACCCCACACTGACAAGTGGTAAGAAATCATTTTATGAAAATATTCGGCACAGTTTCATATTACTGACTCAACTCAATGTTCAAGCCGCAAATGCTGGAGGTGTTGGCAAAGGTACCAATACTCCTGAACATCTCTTGAGATTTTTGCGTAAGAGCGTATGTTTGTGTAAGAGTTCCCAAACTGCGCTTGGACAGTGCATCCACTGAATAGGATTATTCATGACTTAGTCACATGACTAAGTACAGATGAGCCATGATGATGTGGGTTTTCTTACAATGTTTTCCCTTACAGTTGATGGAATGTTAAACCATTAATTAGTTAACAATCTTAATAAATTAATCACACATATGATTAAAGAAAAGACACATTCGTGCAGACTCTACTCAATATTCCAACTCACATCTTCTTCGTGAGAAGCAAAGGTATTCTCACTTGTTTATGTCTCGAATGTTGTCTATATATAACGGTATATCGACAATCTGTAAATGGCACCTTACGGAATTTAATAAGTATTTAAATTGCTGCACCGGTGTTGTGAGAATAAGTTAGTAGGCAGATTAATGAACTTCACTTGCAATGGAACTTCAGCCATGTGCAGTGGAAGTAAGAATGAGTTTCGTTTAACACAACAATGTAATAAAAGCAATCCAATTCGCCTAGTAAAAAACTTTATGTAAACTGCAAACTCCACATTTAATTTAGCGGAAAACGTTTTAGGTGTAGGAAAATACATAGAAACTGTTTAACCATAAAATGCATGTCAAAATCTGCTCTAATTTTATTCTTTTTTGGTTGGCTTTAATTTTAGGGGTAAGTAAAGTCGCTTTATTAGATGCGATCGGGGTAAGCAGAGACTAATTTAACACGAAACATTTTTTCAAAACGTCTATAATTATCAAGAGGAACACTGCATATTTTTTTTGCATTTTCTATGAAATGATTTTGAAACAAAAGCTAGGTTGTATTTTAAAAATATAAGGGGTTCACACAAATTTCCAATTGGAGAAACAAACAAATAAAAAAAAAACCTATAAATAACTTTATTAGTAATAATCCCCACATGCTTTGACTATGAACACTATAGACAAAGCGATGTTACGTCATCCATTTTAAAAAGAGAAGCCCTTATTTAAGTTCTTATATGTTAAAAAGAGACACAAAACTTTATTGTCATCTCTATCGCGTAACCCGTTTTGTTGATGTCAACCTTTTTAAGCGTGACAAACAAAGCGTCGACTTGTGAGCGATTTTAGTTTTCTTTTGATTTTGAGAAAGATTTTATTCATTTGTATATTGTTATTGTGACAAAAGAGACTCCATTAATTAAGTTATTGTTTAGTGAGGTATGGTTGGGTGTAGCGTGCTTGGCTGCGGAAGCCACAGCGAAAAACACATCGAAGGATTGACTTTCCACAAGTGAGTGAGTTTTTTAATGTTTTTCTACAGATAAATACATAATAAATACATTGCACGATCAGAAAAAAAGTGATTCAAATGTTAATTACGTTGAACTAGATTACTAGCATTTTCTTTAGTTATTTTGAGCAATTTTTTAGTAGCATAACCTAAAAATATGCAGTATCTCAGTGTTCCCATAATTCACGTTTTCATCCTACCCTGTCGTTAGGGTAAAATTTTCAAATTAGTAAACTGATGTTAATGAGTGAGTATATTATGAATTTCGTCGCGCTATAGCGACGCTGAATGATTTCCAATTGTTATCTACGGAATTAGTAAGTAATAAATTTGTTATATTTATTTAATTTCTTCGTATTCATTACAGTTTTCCTAAAGACCCGAATCTACGAGAAAAATGGATTGCGGCCACTGGAAGATGCAATTGGAAATCAACCAAATATAAAATACTTAGATGTACGAATACATCATCTTTTGAAAAATGTGACTGAAATAGACGAATGAATTCGAAATTTTCACACGAAACTGATTTTGTTTAAAGGTCAATAGTAAATAATGCAATAAAACTCATGTACAAAATAGTGCTGTCTTTTATTTTTCAAAATACAAACATAGACCCCACTATACCTATATATATATTTTTTTGTCCAGTAACAAAGTTAGTCCCGTACAAAAATTTATTCGTAATCATGGGAAGATTCATCCCTGATAGTTAGTACAATGCTTTAGATTTCACGGTGTATTAAACATCAGTATAAATGGTAAAATTAAACAAAAAAGATTGTATAATACTGGGAGCAAGTATGTATAATTATATGATTGCAGGAAATAATATAGTAAACAGTAAACCTTTAATTAAACAATAAATTGACGTAATCAATTTTAAATTAAAAAGTAGCTTTTAGAATGGTGATTATAGTATTTTGGGGTAATTGTTTTCTAGTGATCGCAACATTACAGGGAAAAATATTGCTATCTAAAAGAGGTACTCTCCCGTTGCATTATGACTCTGTCTATATAGTCTAAGCCCACATGAGGTTTTCATGAACAAAAACATTCAAATTATTTGGGATATCCTATGAAAACTACTAAATGTTCATAAATCTATGGCCTACATTATTTCGGTACACCTTATCAGTTACAAAAATTGACACGGCTATTATGTCTTGCTACTTATATAAAACTTCTCTGTTTACTCCAAAGGCCAAAAACTGCGAGTGCATATTACCACCACCCTCACCAAGCTGCATACTTACAAACCTGTATTCATGTAACCCATTTTATCCCATTGATGTTGAACTAGGAAACTGAGGGACCAATTTTTTAAATATTTAATAGTGTTGTGCCAGTTTTAATTGAACAGTAATTTCCATTTTCCAACCACGGATGTCTTAAGTGACAATTTAATTTCTCGGGGCTTTGTAAGTCATTTTTGAGTGATGTGGCTAGAGACCTATCCTCAACTATCTTTTATTTATCAGAGGAGATTCATATTTTAAAGTTTTGGCTACTTCTTCTTGGGGTTGATAAGCGTGAGTATATGTGTTTATAGAATCACTAGTTAATGAAACATTATGCCATGCTCATTGAGACCGCATTCAAACAATTCTTTACTCTTAGAAACTAAGTGGAGCAAACAATATTTACTCATTGCAAATTTAATCTTAAATTCAACAACTCAGAGTCCAGATTTGTTTATTAAGGGTTAATTGCTTATTCAACTGACCCAAGTTGTACGAAGAACTGGTCTCAGTCTGGAAAAAATTTGTTGAGTAAATTATATTATTAATCCCAAAGTTATTAGAACATCAATTGAGGCAATAGTAGACTCTTTAATAAGGATTTTCAGAATTAAGTTACAAGTTATGTAGTCTTGGCATAGAATAACACTAGTACTTCGCTTTAAGCGGGATTTATACAGGGTAAGTAACTGAGTCCGAATTCGATTCAAGTCAGCGCTGACTCGAAAAAAACCCAATGTGAACTGTTTCAAGTCAGTACAGTGCTGTTAAAGTCAGCGCTGACTTAAATAGTCGCACACGAATATTTAGAAGTCAGTCAGTCTGACGCCGCTACTGACTTGCGCACTTACCCTGTATAAATCCCGCTTTAGAAGAATACACTGTCACATTGACATGTTTTATACATGCCCTTTTTATTTTTAAACTTCGGTTGCCTGTCTTAATTATCGCATCTTCTATTTCATATAAATGTGTACTCCGTTGTGGTCTTCTAATGAAATTACTATCCACATTTGCTCTACATATCTCTTTCGCCAATTTACTTCCAAATGACATAGAGTTGGTAGGCTCCTCATGCTCGTGAGAAGTCGTTGGATTAAAATAGGACAGGATCAGTAGCTGTGTTGTTCTTTGGACGTTTATTGACTGAGTGTATGTTGCACTCATAGTACCAGATTATGATAAGTATCTGTCAGTATACCGGACTTTTGTTGACTCAAGGTTTAAGTAGTGAATTATTTAGTGATCAACTCCTAGAAGCGGGAACGCATTCATAAGATAATAAATAAGTTAGGTTAGGATTGTTAACTAATAAATAAAGAATAAATAAAGGTAAGAAAAACCTCGACACAGGCGGGAATCGAACCCGTGTGTCGAGGTTTTTCTTTCCTTTATTTATTCTTTATTTATTAGTAATAATCCCCACATGAGGTTTTCATGAACAAAAAGATTTAAATTAGGATTGTTAATATAATTATATTCAAAACTAGAGCCAAGTCAAGTGGAGCGGAGTGAGGAGTCAAAAAAAAAAGTTCTTAGTTAAATGGTAACTAAAAATGTATGAAAACTGACTATTATCAGTTACGTTGTTAGGACTATTCCTAGAATTATGAAATAGAATTATAGAAGCATGAGTTTTTTATTATTATTTAGATCTAGTGTTGTTGATAAACCGCGTAGAACCATGTGTATTATAAATAGTATTAAAACTTTATGTGTGGTCTATACTCCGTAGTTACACGCAAAATGGAATTCAATAACCAATTTCCGACTCTATTTGTTTTTAATGCTCTATGATATTTTATTTAGAATAAACACTGATAATCTTAACGTAAGTACAAGTTTTTGTTAAAAATACCTACTTTTTAACAGAAAAAGTGATAGAGTTATTTTCTGCTTGTCAATTTGTTTGTAATGATTTTTGAATGTGGATGGGCTAAACATGACAAATACTTACACATGATTATAATAAAGATATAGGAGGTTAGAGTTTTATCCGTTTTTTTATAAATAATAAAGAATTGGACCTAAAAACTTACCAGGGGCATCATAGACGATTTACATCCATTATCTATCTTTTCTTTGATTTGCTTAATTAATAAGAATAATCAACGTTAATAAAGGCAATTATTATAGATGGAAATGTAAACCAAATCTTTTTTCTCAATCTTTTTGAATTATTTGTTCATTCAAAGTTCAATAAGTAAACGTTATTTGCATTAGTGAGTAAAATGTTTCATATTTTTATGAAAGTTTAGTAAAAAATATCCATTTCTGTGAGTAAACAGATGAAGTCTCACTTGCATTTTTACTCGCAAACACTTTTATTTGACCCTTTTCCACCGCTCGCAATTTTTATTGGACTAGTAATCCAACGTTGTTTCGTTTGAGAATTATAATTTAGAATACTGTTAATATATTTTTTCTTGCAAGCTTCAAAATGAACTAGCTAATACCAAACTCAAATGTTCACGACGTATATCCCCGAAGGAGTTGGCAGAAGTACTAATAGACAGTATAATCATGTGCTAGGGGGCAAGCCTATCGCGCGCCCTTTTTTACGAATACGCTGTCACATGGCTAAGTACTCAGCCTGGCCAGCCATGTGGGTTTCCTCACGATATCTTCCCTCACCGTTAACAACCATGATAAATTAAAAAAAGACAAATTGGTGTTGGCCGGACCCAGGATTTGAACCCTCAGCATCGTCTGCACGATAGCGGGTGCTGTCACAGTTGCTTAATATGCAGCAAGCAAAAACTCCAAGCAAACGTTAAAATAAATTACATCACATTTTTGTTAATTTATCAATGTTGTTAACGGTGAGGGAAAACATCATGAGGAAACCCACATGGCTGAGTTGTACTTAGTCATGTGACAGTGTATTCGTACAAAACGGCGATAGGCCTGCCCCCTATCACGTGAGTACACTGTGCATGCAAAACGTGGGTACTCTGAACACTAGGTGACAATGTCACGTGATGTTCAGAAGTATTAGTACCTCTGCCAACCCCTTCGGGGATATTCGGCGTTAACGTATATGTATAAACATTTTTGTGTTATAGAGATTCGTACGAGCTACATTGGCTTTCGCTAAAATGAATTGCCAATTCGTACGCTCTACTTTGTGACGTCACTCATAAACAGTATAATTGCAAGTGGTCTTTCACGTTTTATAGTACCGTCTACTTTGTGTCTCGTAGTAGTGAGTAGATTTGCTATAGCGGAAACATGTTAGTCTCTTAAAGAGAAAATAAAATTGAAGTTTACTCTTTGTTGTATCTATGCTATCACAGCTGTAATCCTAAAATTGATAGCTAACGAGAGCATAATTGAAAATCTTCAGGCACTTTAGAAAAAAGGATGAAAAATTAAGATTTTAAAATGATTAAATCCCTATTTTAATTAGCGGTTTTAGACCCAAATTGGAGCCTGAGAATAGGTTTGAAACTAATTTTATACAGATAAGGGTTGCACACCTCTAACATTTAATTTATCGACTTGAAATCACCTAGAAATAATTTATATGGTATAATAACGTTAGTCGGTTCAGGTAGTAATTATATACATATTTGGTACTTATAATAATAATATATGGTAATATTCTTTCCATATATATATTTGCAACATTTGCATTCCATTAGCTCTCACCGTGCGACTTAAATTTACTTAGGTCTGCGACGTTTTTATTGCAGTTTCACGTAAGTATGTTTACTAACGCTAAGATTCAACGGCGTGTGTCGTATTAAGACGGCGGAGGTTGTATTTAATTTTAGAATAAAAATATCAAGCTTGTAATATTTTACGTAACCTAATACAAAAAACATTTTGTTAATATCCAAGTTATCCAACCCCTAAAAAAAATAACCTGAGGACATTAGAACGGTTATTAAAAATAGAATTTTGACACTATAGAACCTCGTTTAAATTAAATCTTCAAAAAGTTCCCTTAGCGCCATTGATTTTTTATGTACATACTCATGGCTGTAAATATCAAAGAACCTTTCAGCCATGGTTTAGAAGTTCAGTGGAGAAAAGATAGTAAAATAAAGGATAGTTTATGATGAGTCTCCAGCTTCAGGGAAAGTTAATTTATCATGGTTGTTAACGGTGAGGGAAAACATCGTGAGGAAACCCACATGGCTGAGTTGTACTTAGTCATGTGACAGTGTATTCGTACAAAACGGCGATAGGCCTGCCCCCTATCACGTGAGTACACTGTCTAAGCAAAACGTGGGTACCTTCTCTGGAAACTAGATGGCGCTTGCCATGTGAGTTCAGAAGTATTGGTACCTCTGCCAACCCCTTCGGGAATAAACGGCGTGAACGTTTATGTTATGTTATGTTTATATGGAGTCTCCTGCCACATTATTCTACAATCACTTGAAAAGCCGCAATACCCTTAGTTGCTTTTTACGTCATTGCTAATGGGCAAGAAAGAGTAGAAATGAATTTCACTTAATTTTATATCAATCATATAAGAAATTATGTTGACATAAGAGCAAATTATAATATATATATACATATATATAATAACTTAATATTAACTCGTCGATAGAAACTAAATCCAAAATGACAATGTTGAGTTTTAATTTTCCTGCCTGCTTGAAATCGTGAATGGTTTGTTTAACATGAATATTGGTACCTAATTATTTGATGTAATAACTTGCACATATATGCAATCAATTTAACTCTGACATTCATAATCATTTAAAGTTTCAACGAATAAAGAAAAGAATGAATCTTAAATCCTTATTATTGAAATGACTATTATGGCTTGGAACTATCTTGGTTTACATATGTTATGCTGTCACACACAAAATTTTATTCATTCTCCTCAAATTAAATCAAATAAAACAAAAAAGTGGCCTTTAAAACAGCTGCGTATAGTTCAAATGATACTCTGTAAGATTGCCTAAGAGATTGCACTAAAACCCTGCACAAAAACAAATTACATACATACATACATATACTCACGGCTATAAATCCCTAAAAGGGGTAGCCAGAGCTGAGAAATTCGAAATTCCTCAGCCACTTTTGGAAGTTGAGTGGGGAAAAGATGGTAGAATAAAGGTTGTTGGTGATGGGTCTCCAACCGCATCGCCCAAAAATCCCTTAAAAAACAAATTATGTGAATCAAACGCTACCACAAAATACAGTCACGTACAAAATGTCCATTAGCCCCTTTTGTAACTTAACGTCATATGCTACGGAGATCTAAAAGCCAAATATATCCGTTTTGTCCGTTGGTTTCCGTCACAGCCTTGACGGATTTGTTTCCGGTATAAACCTACTTCGTTATCAACTTCCGTTCGAAACCGAAACCCTTAACCCTTTTTGGTAAGAGGTTTGAGCCTTTTTGTGTGTAAGACGTAATCTGGATTGACATTAGGCTAAGGTATTTTTGACTTTAGAAAATACGTAAATTTTTGTAACTGCAAATATTTTTAGACTTACCCAAAATAGCACACGCAGAGCACACATAGAGAATGATTGTGAAGCATTGTTTTTAAGTATTAGTATATGTGTGGAACAACTTAGTATTAACTTTTTAAGTTGGTTTCGAGCGATACGGTTGGAGACCTATCACCAACGGTAGGTACTTTATTTCTACCATATTGTCCCCTATCAACTTTCAAATGTGACTGAAGGGTTTTCATGTAATCTAAGTGTTAAGTTGAAATTTGACGTTCAAAAAACAAAGATTTATCTTTTTACTTTGAAATAAATGATTATTATTATATTATTATTCTTTTCAGCTCTGAAGCTCTGGTTACCCCTTTTTGAAATTTATGGCCGTGAGAATATGTATGTATGTATCTTAGTATTTTAAACAAATTATACTTTTCATTTGAATTTCAAATATAATGAAGTTGTTCTGTGATTATTTCTTTACAGCGATAGTTTTCCCTATCACGTGAGTACACTGTCTTGTCCAAGCAAAACATGGGTACTCAGAAGTATTAGTACCACTGCCAACCCCTTCGGAAATATGCGGCGTAGACGTTTGAGTTTGAGTACTTCACGTATATGTGCGTGTGTTACATTTGCTTGACTCGACAAATAGAAAAAAAAGACCTTTTTCCAGAAAGTTCTGCTGACAGTTTATAAATGTATTATATGAATAACTCAAGGGACTTCGTCAGTGTAGGATATGAACTAGAACAAGTTTACTCTGTCACGTATTTTTCTCGGACGTATTTTTGTATAAATGCATTAAAGCTGTGTACTGCCGGCTTGGAGTAGCACTTACACATATGTCATATGTTATTTTCAGCAATTGACTTTGCCTTAAGGCTTGTCTAATGCAACACATGATTAGTTCTATATTTGTTCTATCGAATTAAGTATATCTCATATTTTTTTCAGTTACCGACATTATAAAAACATACATTCATACAAAAAAAATTACAAAATACAAAAATCTTTATTCAGTTTCATGGTTTTTTTACAGAAGTATAAGGTTGGAGCCCCCTTTTAAGTAAATAAATACCTGTGCCAGGGGACCCCGCTCCTCCGATTGCAAGTAATACAATATCGATGAAACTACATATCCGATACATTTGAATTTTAATTATTGTTGAGTAATATAATATATCATATTTTTATATATTTTTTTTATATTAATTATTGATAAAGCTATATAATCCAAAAACATTGTTTTTATTTTGTATTCAAAATAATATCAATATTTAAATATTAATACATTAAATTATTCAATCAAACCTTTAATTATTTATTTTTATAATTATTTATGCATGCAACATTCCAAAAGAAGACTAAAACTATTTATAAATAAAAAAATAAAATTCATTTATTTCAGGCAACGGTGACCCATAATTTACATACAAAATAACATCGATTAAAATTAAACATGCAGACATAAGAAAAAAAAAACCACACAATAAGAGTACAATTTTATTTTATTTTATTTTTTTTATTAATAGATTTAGGGAGAATGTTCAGTTCCTTATTAATTGTGTTGTACAAGTGTGCTGACTGCCAGGAATATTGCCTGCCTGCATATGCGGTTCTTACTAGATCTACTTTTATAGCCATTTTTGCCTTTCTGGTGGTAGTTGTAGTAACACGCAAAATGCATCTCAGAATATATAGTCGTCTAACCGATAGTAGCCTGCAGAGGGCATAAAGATCATTAGTAGGGAATCGATATGGTTTAGAGTACATAACTTTCAGTAATGAACGTTGAGCCCTCTCTATTTCTAGGAATTTGACTTTCGTAGCTCCTCCCCAAGCCGGAATACAGTAACTAATGACTGATTGGGCAAGCGCAGTATAAATCTGGGTAATAAGGGATTGTGACGCAACTTGGCGAAGAGATTTAAATATCCACATTAACTTTCTAACCCTTTCCATCACCATGTCTATATGAGAATGCCATGTTAGACGTTGGTCAATAATGATCCCCAAATATTTAGTTGTTTTTACTCTTTTAATAGTATCGCAGTGGCAACTAGGTACAAATGCTTGAGAACTGAGGTCATAATAACATGAATGTATTTTCAATTTAAAACTGTTATCAGGTTGTGAGCTGTTATAATTAGTAAAACACATATAATTCGTTTTGTTTGTGTTTAACGAAAGGCAATTTTGAGTTAGCCACCTTGTCACCCTTGCCAGAGTATGCTCAGCGGAATTTTTTAACGCTGCCCAGTTATCTCCGTGTAAGACTAAAGCAGTATCATCTGCATACGAGAAAACTTGTCCATCAACTATGTTCATATTACAAAGGGTGTTAATGTAAATCAAGAATAAGGTGGGGCCCAGAACTGAACCTTGGGGCACTCCATAGGTGATTCCTGATTCCTGACTAATGCAGTCTCCAATCTTTACGCACTGTACCCTATTTTCAAGATAGTCTGTAAACAACCTTAGTGGGACATCTCTAATGCCAATGTCTTCAAGTTTTTGAAGGAAAATAGGAAGCGATACAGTATCGAATGCTTTTTTTATGTCCAAAAAGATGGTAAGACATTTTCTCTTTTTGTCAACCTGTTTTGAAATATATGAACTTAATTCTATTACTGCATCTTCCGTGGACAATCCTTGTCTAAACCCGAATTGGTGATTTGAGATCAAATTATATTTATTCAAATAGTTAACCAGCCTTAATGAAATTATTTTTTCAAAAATTTTAGAGACTACTGGTAGGATAGAAATTGGACGATAGCTACATGGGTCACCCTTGTCACCACCCTTGTAGATTGGGATTATGACTGAGCGCTTTAAGGGCTTTGGAAAAATGCCCAGCGTGAAACATTCATTAACTAGATTTGACAGAATGGGAGCCAGCAAACCACTTGCCATTTTAATAAATTTGACGGGAATTCCGTCCCAACCCGGTGCACTGTCTGATTTCAGTCCCATAATTATAGACCTCACCTCGTTGGGATCGGTGTCTCTAAGCCCAAAAGAATTTAATTGTGTTTGTTTATGTTCTTTACCATCTTTCTGAAGCAGGTGCCTTGGAGTGTTATTCTTAATGTCTTCGGCAAGTTTTTTTCCAATATTTGCAAAGTATTTATTCACAACATTAACTGATTGCGAAGGAGATTGCGAATACTTTAACAAGTCAACTTGCTGATTGTTAACCCTTTTACGGTGCGAAATTGTATTTATAGCGTTCCAAATCTTTTTAGGTTCCTTTAAGTTATCATTAAGAATTTTTTTATAGTAATTATTTTTTAATCTTTTTATGATGTTATAAAGTCAAAAGTCAAAAAGTCAAAAAGTTTATTCTTCAAAATTAAGTTAAAAACTAACATTTTTTGAACGTCAAATGTTTTTAAATTTATCATTAGTCCGTTGCTTCGGAAGGTGTTCGTAAAGAGAAGAAGCAACAAAGAAACTCTTTACATTCACATTTTTTCATTTTTTCAAAACATGGTTTGTACAATTTCAGTTTATTAACATGTTTTTACTTTATAAAAGATTTTCTATGCGACAAAACCAAACGCTTGTTTGACATAATAAAAATAAATTGTCCATCACAAAAAACCAATCACATAACGTGAGAAGAAAAATCCTCACCAGACAATTATTCCTGGGAATAACGAGGGAAGATTTATAGCTTTACGGACACGGTCATGTGCGCGTTGGGTCCTTGTCGTTTAAAAAATCTTGAACACTGTAGTAAGATTTCTTTAAAAGCATTGCTTTAATTGCCTTTTTAAAAGATGCCACAGGCAATTCCAACATGTCAGAATGAAGTTTGTTGAACATTTGGAGGGATAGTCCCATAAAGGAGTTACTTACTTTATTAAGTCTCCACTTCGGTACGTTAAGTTTGTCCTTATTTCGAGTGTTAACAGTATGCCTATCACTAACTTTACTAAATTGACATATATTCTTTTTAGCATACATTAAATTCTCAAATATGTATTGGCAAGGGACAGTTAAAATGCCAATTTCTTTAAATTTTTCGCGCAACGAATACCTCGACCTCAACATGTAAATAGATCGGATAGCTCGCTTTTGTAAGACGAAAACTTTATGAACATCAGCCGCTTTACCCCATAATAAAATACCGTACGACATAATACTATGAAAATAACTGAAATACACAATGCGAGCTGTTTCTACGTCTGCTATTTCTCTAATCTTACGCACGGCATACGCTGCTGAGCTCAGCCTTTTAGAAAGTGTTAGTATATGGGGTCCCCATTGCAACTTAGAATCGATTATTATCCCTAGGAATTTTGTCTCTTTCACTAATTCTACTTTTTCACTATCAATAACAATATTGTTTTCAACTTGCCTAACATTCGGTAAAGTAAATTTAATACATTTAGTTTTTTTGGCATTTAGAACCAGGTTATTTACAGTAAACCAATGCAATACCAGTGAGATAGCTTTATTTACGTCGTCAAGAGATGTAGAGGATCTCGCTACATTAAATATTAAAGATGTGTCATCTGCAAACATAACTATCTCAGAATACTTTTGTACCATAAATGGTAAATCATTAATGTAAATCAGAAACAGTAATGGGCCAAGTATAGAACCTTGAGGAACGCCCATTTCTATTTCCGATCCTTCCGACGTGGTTCCATTAATATCAACCTTTAAAGTTCTTTTATTAAGATATGATGCCATCAATTTCAGTGCTTGCTCGTCAAAACCGTAATATTTAAGTTTAATCAACGCTATCTCTTTTTTTACACAATCAAAAGCTTTTGTGAGGTCACAGAATATACCTAACGCATCCCGGGAGTTTTCCCATGAATTAAAAATATGTTTCATTAGTGACACTCCTGCATCTACAGTAGACCTACCTTTGGTGAAACCATATTGCTCGTCATGGAATATATTATGTTTGTTGAAATAAGAAAGCATTTGGTTGGACATGATTTTCTCAAAAACTTTACTGAGAACTGGTAAAATAGAAATAGGCCTATAATTGGTAAAGTCCTGACTATCTCCTGATTTATGGAGTGGGATGAGCCTACTTAACTTCATGCAGTCTGGAAATTCTCCTATATCTATACATTTATTAAAAAGTATCGTTAAATGTGGAGCGATTATATTTATTATTCTGTTTATGACGAAAACTGACATTCCGGTTATGTCTTCGGTTTTTTTAAGACTAATAGTTTTAAAATTTTTAATTATATCATTACTGTCAACATACATGAAAGAAAACTGTGCTGTTGTTTTGGTAACATTTCGTTCCAACAACTCAAGAGCTTTTTGGGGACATGAATTTAATTTCTCTGTTGTCTGAGTAGGGGTATTAATAAAATGATTTTCAAAAATGTCAGCAATTTGTGATCTTGACTGTATCAGTTCATTATCTAATAATAAATTGAGATCATGTGGGGACTTTAGTTTTCCAGTTTCACTGTTAATTATTTTCCAGACAGTCTTACTCTTGTTAGAAGAATTCTTAATTTTATGTTTTATGCATCTAGATTTAGCTTCACCACAAACTTTTTTGAAAATTTTTGAATAATTTCTGACATAAATAATAAAATCTTGGTTGAAGTTATAGGACTTTTCTCTATAAATGTTATATAGGTGATCTCTACTTATTCTAATTCCAGTGGTGGCCCATTCAGCAAAAGAGCATTTTGTATTACACAGTATTACCTTAGTTTTAAAGATTTTGTTAAATTCTGTTTTCAGCCCATTGATGAAAGAAAGACAATTCTCTAATGATTCACTGCTTCTCATTGGGGGGCTGATGCTAGACCTAATATTATTTTCAAATAAGCTAAGTTTTTTTTCAGTTATCTGTCTACATACTATTGACTTTTTCTTTTCAATGGTAAATTCTAAATTTATAAATTGACCCTTGTGGTCTGAGGTAATGCAATCAAAAAGGAAGTGACCGGAGTAATCACAATTGCAATAAATATTATCTAAACATGTTGCAGAGGTCGAGGTAATTCGGGTTGGCTCATTAAATACATTTAGAAGATTAAATGATTGAAAAAATGTTAATATTCTCTCCTTTACTAGACCCTCACCCAACAAGTCAACATTGAAATCCCCACAAACTACAACCTCTCTGGAGCTGCGGGAAGCCATCCCCAAAGCATCCTCCATCACTGCTTCAAAGATGTCATAGTTACCTTTGGGTGGGCGATATACACACAAAATTATGTACTTGTTCAATTCAATGCATGAGATTTCTACATGTTGTTCAACAGAGAGTCTACAGATGTCTTTTCTTTCTTTGAATTTAATGTCTACATATAATAGTATCATACTACCCCCACACATTATGGACTCTCTGTTAAAACAACTGCCCACTGTGTAATTCTTTAAACTTAACTTCATTTGTTCGGCTTTTAACCAGTGTTCTGTTAAACAAAGTATTTTGGCATTGTACTTATTAATGAATAACTCTAATTCTAATAGTTTGCAGGAAAGGCTCTGTATGTTCTGATGAACAAGAGAAATGTATGCCTTTTCCTTTGTCTTACTACCTAGTTTAAAGCTAAATTTGCAGATACATTAGTACATGTACTAATAACTGCATCCAAGTCAGTTGAAATAGTTATGTTATTCAAATTAATAACATTGTTGTAAATAATATTACTAGCTAGTAACATAGCTAGACGTTTTTTAGAATGTTCAGGTACTTTCAAGGTACTTTTAGTCAAAAATGGTTTCTTAATATAGTTATTTATATTAAAATTAACAATTTTTTGCCTATATCCCAAGGTCAAATTATATAGTAACATATTTAATTTATAAATCCTAGTATTAACCTTATAGCTAAGATGCTTGGAATATAGGAAGTCACTTATAATTATTTTTCTGACATTTAAATTAACCAACTTGTCAAATGATTTCTTCAAGTCACTTGGTTTAACCATGTTACTTGAACCAATTAAAATAACTAAAGTAGTGTTGGAGTCATATTGTGCTTTTAAAACAGAATTTATTATTTGTGAGTAACTTGCTCCGGGCATACAAGTATTTAAGATACATTGGTCTAATTCTTTGTTTAAATGATGGCCAATGTTAACACCAAGAGAATCGGAGAAGACTAAAGTCCTCTGAGTCAACACACCTCTATTGTAAGCAAAAGTGGGCTGAACCATATTATTTCTATTTTCAGGGGATACATCATTTATGACAGTACTTACGCTTTCACACTTATTGCAAAACCCAGAAAGTGTTTCTACTGTTTTGATATTTTCATTACCTAATTCTATGATTTCTTCTAAACCTTCTATGTAGCTTTGCATCTCTAAGTGGCTGTTATGATACTTTAATGTAATATCTTGAAGAGATTTTTCCAATTCTATAATCCTATTACTATCATGGCTAAGTTTAACTTTATTATTGTATTGTTGTTACAATGGTTCCTATATCTCCTATATGTTATTTTCAAAATCGGGTTGTCTGGATCAGTTTTTAATTTCTTTTGCATGTTGTTACGATTTCTTATACAACGTAATATGCCAGCTGTGATCCAGGGTTTAATTGTTCTATTTCTTTTCGCAATCTGAGTTGTGACCGTATTTTCTGATCTGTCTTATTTTATTTAAAAGTTTTTCTACCATAAGACACGGGTCTTTGGTGTGACAAAGCTCACTGAGGTTTTCTTTTTCCAAGCATGATAGAGCGTTTTCATAGTTCGTTTTGGAATGATACAAGGGACTTTTGACTTTATTTATTTGTTTTGTTAAAACCAGTAAAACCGACCAATGGTCAGTAACACTCGTCTCTAAGACAGCAATTGAGGCTAATATATTAATATCATTCAGTTTTAGAAAGTAATGATCCAAACAGCTATTCCCCCTTGTGGGCAGAGCATGTCCTGGTAACAGTCCATGACCAGCCAACGCATTTAAGTAGTATAGTCTGTTTGATCGATGTAACGGTATTTCATTAGAGTTGGGTTTAAGATTTATATTGATATCTCCGGTTAGAATAATTTTACGTGTTTTACTAATTGTCGTTAAGTAAGAATCTAATGAGTCAACAAATCTAGTAACATTCGTATTTGCAGGGGGTCTGTAGATTCCCAAAACTGTATATTCATCTATTTCTAACTGTAGGCAAGATGCTTGGTCTAGAAATACTTCAGTCATATTTACATTATGATTATTTTTTATGTACGCTACTACTCCATCACACTGGTTAACGTGATTTGTTGTAGAAAATGAGTTATAGTTCTGCAATTGAGGTATCTGCCTCTCAGAATTTAGTCGACACTCGGTAAGCAGTATAATATCCATTTCATCTTTAGTACTCGATAAAGTGACTTGTAAGTCATCTAAGTTTTTGTAAATACTTCTTATATTCTGAGTAAATATTTTAAAGTCTTTGTCAGTTATTTCTATTGATTCAGAAAGCTTTTGTACTTCACAGCTAATTGATTGGGCTACGCAAAGAGAGTCTAACGCATTTATATGTAAAATATTACTATCCATTAATCCATCCATTAAAATTACGGGGTGCTATTAATATGTAGAGTGTAGCAAGGCGTAAATAGTATTTATTTAGTGTGTTGTGTAACCACAGACTGTACGGGCTTATTTTACCAAAAACCAACAGTAAAACAAATGAATATAAGGACTGCATTAAGGTAATTGAGTATAGTAATTCAAAAGCTGACATTAAAGTATTTATCTCTGTATGTATTGAGCTTATTAAATTCATCAAAGGAACATATGTTACAAACATTAAATAATATATATATCCTATTTTACTTAGAGCTAATTCATGCAATTTAATAATAAAAACAAACTTAAATTCTAAAGCGGAGTTATGCGGATACAACTTGGCGGCTAGTCACAAACCGTGCATTAGTTTTGATATTTGTGGTTCGCTGTTTACTACAATAACTGGAGAATTTTCGTCTTTCCTCAAATATACCCTACCATACGAGGTCCAGCAAAATTTATAGTTTTTAGTCTTTGATAGTTCTCTAGACAGATAAAAAAGCCTTGTGTTTTTTGCTGTAAGTTGTTCGGAGACATAAATTGGAGTATCTTCACGGGTCTTCAGTCCTAAATGTTTGGCACATAGTTTATTCTTCGTATGAATATTAAAAGTTTTGCATTTTTGCAAAAAATCTGTTTTGAAGAGTGTTGATGAGGTCTCGACAATAATGGAGGAAAATTCCTGGTCTCTCTTTTTTATAATAATAATCATACATACATATACTCACGGCTATAAATCCCAAGAAAGGGGTAGCCAGAGCTAAGGAATTAGAAATTCCTCAGCCACTTTTGGAAGGTGCGTGGGGAATAGATGGTGATATAAAGGTTCTTGGTGATAGGTCTCCAACCGCATCGCCCAAAAATCCCTTAAAAGCCCCAATACCGTTAGTCGCCTTTTACGTACACCCACCGGAAGAAATGGGGTAGTGCTATTCTAAGCCAACACTACACAGCAAATTAGTTTAGCAGTTAGTATTTCTATATATTTGTTATGTTTTAATGGTTTACTGTATCTGAATAAAAAATAAATTTACTCCAAGGAAAATCTAGAAAAGTCATTACTTATGTTCTTTAGCTTTGATAAAGCGCAGCGTGCAAGAGTTTCTTATTTCTTACATTGTAGCATTTGATTAATGGAAGTGTCGCGGCGTAAAATATTTATGAATCCGGAACAGTGCCTTATCGTCCGCTGAAAATATGAATAGATTAAAATACTTTTATTGTTTCTGACCGATTATGATCTTACGACATTTTTTATGATGTTTTATAATAGCACCTGTTCTCGGGTTATTACACCGTTGACCGATTTTCATGACGGCACGTAATGCTGTAATAATCTTTAGTTATCTTGATAAATGGTGGTCTGGTCTGGAAGAGATGGTTTGATTTTATTAACCGAGGAAGTTGTTTTTGAAGCTGTTATGTACATTGAACAATTTATACAGAATCTCAGTATACTCAGAGCTATAAATCCCATGGGGAAATAGCCAGAGCTTTGCAACTTTTGGAAGTGAAGTAAGGAAAATATTATTGAGTGAATATTTTCGGTGATGGTTCTCCAACACAGCATCGCCCAGAAAACTCTTCAAAAGCCCCAATACCCTTGGTCGCCGCTGAAAAACACCCACGGAAAGAAATGGAGGAATTTCCTCTACTACCAGTAATAATTTCGGTTGTGGGAGACCTTGACCTTTTGGGAGCCCTAATCATCCTGCATCGTCAGTATATGGTACCCAGCCCTGGACCTTCGAGCCTCAGCGGCCGTCAAGCCTTACCTATAACCACTTAAGTATAAAAAATCATCAGGATATGTCAGTTAACCACATTTGACAACGGACTTTCTAGGTATGGGTATTGGTTGCTCAAAAGGCTCAAACGTTCACGCCGTATATCCCTGCAAGGGTTGACAGAGGTACTAATACTTCTAAACATCACGTGACATTGTCATCTGGTGGTTAGAGTACCGCGTTTTGCTTGGACAGTGTACTCACGTGATACGGTGCAGATCTATCGCCGTTTTGTACGAATCCACTGTCACATGACAAAGTACAACTCAGTCATGTGATTTTCCCCCCGCTGTTTTCCCTCGCTGTTAACAACCATGATAAATTAACCACGAATTTATTTTGAAAAAACCCAAATTTTCTATCTTATTTAACAGGTTTTCAATTGTTAACATTTTTTGCGTATATATAGTGATGTAATCTATATTATTAATACCAAGAAAGGATAGCGAAAATTTCTGATTTAGAAATTCCTCCTCAAATTAAGAAGTTGATTGGGGAATAGATTGTAACATAAACGTTGGTTGGTGATGAGTCTTCAGGCACGTCGCCCAACTATCACATCGTCGCCGTAGAAGTCAAGGGAACCAGTCCACAAAATAAGTTATTCGAGAAAATGGCGCGCAAACAATTGTGATGCAATTTGCGACGTTATTTCCTACGTATTATTTTTGCATTTCATGATCATTATTTGAAACTTTAACACATACTTATTAAATTATGTATTTCAATAAAGACCAAAAAAACAATTGCAAAACAGTTATACTTCCAAAGATATTGTGTGTTAGTACCATTGACCACTCTATATAATTTTAAGGATTCTACATATTTCGCAGTAGACAATTGGCAATTTTAAATAACTGAAACGAATATATTTTTAGACCCAAATCCTTTTACCATAGCATTTTTGATACTTTAAAAAATAATTTGGCGTAAGTAACTCATTTTCTCAAAATTTGTGGCTTGGCTCCCTTGACTTCTACGGCGACGACATTAGGGACCCCACCCTAACACCCTTTATCACTTTCTACAACATCATCTGCAGGAAAAAATGGGTTATTGCTAATGAAAGGCACTGCACAGCTTAATTACCTATTCTTAGGTTTAAAAAATCGAATCCAACTTCCAATAGTCGCCGAAGTATTTTTGATTCCCATTTCTAAAGTAACAGCACAACAGTAATAATATGCACAAAGTTTCGATTGAAATAATCTTACCTTACTTAAGCGGAATTAGCATATGTCCAAGTTAGCTCATGTGACCATTTCTGTTAAACACGAAATCGACATTAAATAATTAAATAATATAGAGAAATGAGTAACATCCAATACAATTGAAATACGTATACATAGAAATACGTGAAAAATTCATACAATCCCAATTGAAATAAAACTAAAAATAGATTTGAACGCCACAAAACGCTCAGCCTTTTGGAATGTCATTCAACTTTTATCTGTGAGCTGTGATCACACGAAACTTGACGTGAGGGTTGGCCGTTTACCGTTCTCTTTTTAAAAATATCATGTTTGAAATTTATAACGGTTGGGTATTTGTCCTCTTTATTAAATGCGTTGATTAAAAAGTTTTTGGGGTCATCTGGATATCTCTTCCAATCATGGGTTATAATCGCCAAGTTTGGGGCTTTTCGATGATTTCAGTACATCATTGTGTAGTATTTCTTTATTAAATACACCTAAACCATATATAAAAGATATGCATGACCGTGTAAAAAAAATAATATTTTGTATATATGAGAACACTTATCGTTGTCATACATTACATATTGCTATTTTATATAGAAACTATAATCCTGGTAAAGAATGGAAATTTGTCAGATTTTTTATTTTAGGCAATTTTTAAGATTTAAGGCTTAAAAATAACGTGCCACCTTCACGGCTAACAATACAAAAAAGAAAGTAGTTGATACAAGATAAAGCTCAGGCCCTTCTTGAAATTGCGTGGAGATCGCAAAAACACAAAGTTTTTATTTTCTTTAAATAACAAATTGTTCATACATAGGCCAAATATTTAATCATTGAAAAAGAACCCGTGTGTTGGTATGGTTTTTAGTGCATCAGATCTTATTCATATTTGGCATGAGGTTAGTTTATACACCAAATAACTAGAATAACTTTCACCCTGAATTTCGTAAGGGTTTCCGCAAGAAAGTAAAAAAAACAACTCTTAAATGACTGCACAGTTACCGCAAGCATTCTCTTCATCATAATAGCATATCTTCAGGCTACTTATTCACGATTATTTAATACAGTAAACTTAACCGAGTCTTTGCAGTAAAACTCGCAAATCGTTTTGCACAAGATTGATTGAAATTTAGTCTACTAAAAGGTAGGCGCGCGCGAAGTACTAGTTTTTAAAATATGTATAACATAACATAAACGTTCACGCCGAATATCCCCGAAGGGGTTGGCAGAGGTACTAATACTTCTAAACATCACGTGACTTTGTCACCTGGTGTTCGGAGTACCCACGTTTTGCATGATCAGTGTACTCACGTGATAGGGGGCAGGCCTATCGCCGTTTTGTACGAATACACTGTCACATGACTAAGTACAACTCAGTCATGTGGGTTTCCTCACGATGTTTTCCCTCACCGTTAACAACCATGATAAATGATATGTGATATGTGATATTGTTTTACTGAATAGCTTTAAGCGTGAATTGAAGCGACACTTTGCATTTGAGCCTGTATAATCTTCCTCCTGCCCCTCCCTCATTGGTCAATCTCTTCCTAAATATATCATTGTATATTCATATCCACCTATAATATTTTACTGTCATGCGCACTTATCGTTTTATTACCACTCTCGTACTTATACGTATATGTTTATATTCCTATGTATTTCTTAAGTATATTATATACATATCTATAAAGTTTAAATTTTCTCGAACATTTTACCAATGTACAGTTGTTTTATTTGTTATTATTATTATAATGATTTTATCTATTTTTGTTTGTTTCAAATAAATTACGAAATTAGCTATAATCTAATCTAATAATATATAATTTCTTTCCTTTTTTCTCTGTTACAGTATTTGTTTCTTATTATTATTTAATTATATATTTTTTTGCTTTATGTATTAGTTAGTATGTAGTAGATATAAGTTTGAGGTGTTGGCTGAAAACCAGCGTACTCAGCGTTTGTGTCCTGCGAGACTTGCGCTGGGTACATTTTACGCTGAGCCAAGACTTTTTTGGTATCATTAAATGTTTTATCTTATTGTTAAATACTGTTTGTAATTTTGTTTTTAATACCAAATAAACATTTTACTTACTTACTTACTAAATTAACCACACGACGAATTGGTATAGGCCCTGGCCCTCAACCTGGGATTTGAACACTAGTCGCTTGCACGTTAACCGGTGTTCTACCTATTGAGCTATCACGTCGTTTTTAAAATATAAAAGTGACATAATTTCCCAACACTAATACTACATCATTCTTAAGGTATTCTCGTGACCCTTAATGTATGAAAGATATCTTCAGAATTTTTCCAAAAATATAAGAACCTTCCAAATAGGTATCTCATATCCAATCACAACACCATAACCCTTTTATGTACGAATCCGAGTTTTGAAACAAAATATTTGATGGCTTTACTGTCGCAAAATCCATAATTGAGTTTCGTCGTTGCCTCTCAAGTAATAAAGTCGGTTTTACAACGTCACCTTCTCCTTAATGCGGCCATTTCCTAACGGGACGTGATTGGATTATTGACGAGGTGTATTTTTTTATTTACTTAGATTTTGAAGGTTTTTCTTTAGCGGAGAGGTTGTATCGAAAATTTGGCCGCTTTTAAAACCTTTCAGAGGTTCCAGTTAACGGTTTTTGGTTGAAATGTCTGTGAAGGTAGACAGATAGGATAATTTTGTTTGATTTAATTTCAAGAAAATATTGTTTAAAAACAAGGATCGACGTCATAAAACATAATATTAATATTAAACAGCTAATAAAATATAAAACTAAACTTAAACGTGACTAATTAATTAAATATTTACAGTAGAAATTAAATTAAACAATATAAAAAATGTTTTCAAAATCGCTGCCGCTAGGGGGTAGGGTTCCCAAGAGGCTGGCTGCATTGCCTTTCTGTATTGCAATACTTACTCTCTGAGCAAAGTATGTGCCAGCCCTAGGATCCCCGCTAGCTTCGACTAGGCGCGCAGATATTTCGTTAAAAAATCTACGCGCATCTGAACCCCATGGACCGAGGGTCTCCACGGCAAAAGGGATAAAAATATGACTATCATCCAGGAAGCCATATTTACGCTTCTTTAGACCCTCAGAGTATGTCGCAGCAGCTCCAGCCCGAACAGCAGACCGTGACAAATGTGAAGGCGCCAGTGTGTCGACACAAGTTGCATCCCACACAAGCGTCCTCCCATTTTTCCAGGGAATCAACGACATTCCATCCGGTCCCTTGCCATCATCACGCAACAATCCAGATGGTTCCAAGATCGCTGGTATATTGATGGTGGCAAGAGCCCGTCTGATAATATCGTTAATGGCTGTATGGCGTGAAATACGGCCAGCGCTGCGACGACATGATAATCCATGGAGCCCTAGTTCTTCCACTAATGCACCACAGCGGCATCGATGTTGTTCACTTAATTTAACGCCCAACCTTAAACCTAAGGATAACGAAAAAGAGGCTCTGTCGAGCAAAGTTCCGAGATTGGCAGAAGGTAATGCGTTCAACCAATGTCTCGATTCTGTCTGACAGCAAGCCAAAATACGAGCACGCTCCGCCAAGTCAAGAGCTGTAATTGAAAGATTTGCTTGAACTTGACGGCAGAGCGGCTCATCCCAAGACCTCTGAGATGACAGATTGAGTGGGACGTTGGCGTTGGACCCGACTATATCTAACCATGCCCTTTTGGCTTCTGTGAGACCCGGAATCTCAGAAAAATCGCTTACTTTCTCAGTGATGCGTGAGAAGAGATCCGAGATTCCGAAACCAGACGACAAAAAGGCAGGCAAGGCTATACTTGACAGGCTGCGGATGCCGATGCCACCATGGCGAATAGGCAGCGTGGCCTGCATCCAACAACGGTCATTAATTTGAATGTTAAAAATTTTAGTCATAGTTTCTCTAATTATTCTATCAAGATCCGAAAGTACTGAGATTTGCCTCCAAATGCCAGAACATCTCAGTATATATGTAAATTTTGGAACAAATAAACAATATTTTATAATCGTGTATGCTATGTGAGGGTTTAATTTTTCTAAAATAGATGAAGATTCGTGAAATTTCAAAATTTTTTCATCTACAAAAAAGGGAATAGAATCATCTAATATAGGGGCACCTAAGAGGCGAAGATTTTTAGATTTAATTATTTTTATACCAGGAGCTAACAGGTTAAATTTATTTTTTATTTCCGGTATTAAATCATGATTCAAATTTGGGCCAAAGTATAACTCACACTTATCAAAATTAAGTTCTAAAACAATATGCCTAAAATTTTCAATGATGCTACTTAAATCGTTTAAAACTTCGTTTGCCTCGCCTCCAATGGTGCCATCATCAAGGTACCACACATTTAACTTGGAGGCTAAGTTTTTAATGTGTGGGTATATAGGATAATATTTATATTGTAAAATAAATATTGTATACGGCGTGAATTATTTTCTTATGTTATGTGGCAGGGGTTCTCATACTTTGTAGAGAGAGATTTAGAAGACTCAAAGACTCTCAAAGACTCAAACATTCACGCCAAATATCCCAGAAGGGGTGCGCAGAGGTACTAATACTTCTAAACATCAGGTTATAAAATAATATTTTACATAATTCTAATAGCATTTTAAGATTTTTTTAAATTATAATAATTTAGTCAATGCGCAACTGATAGCATCAAATATCCAATGGTCCTCCATTACAAAGCTTGGCTCCTATCGATGAGATAAAAATTGGTAAACCTGAAAATTCATAAATGGTTCTAAGAGAATGTTTAATCACCGTTTTATAGACTGAAAATAGGAACATGTAACTCGTTAGTATAGTGGATGAGTCAAGGTTTCTTTTCATAAACATTTATTTTTATATCCGAAACAAATTAAGGTAGAATTATGTCAATGAGAAAGCCTTTGCAAACGATGTCATTAAAAATAATGAAGAGTTATGGCCTTTTTGGTCCGTCAACCTGCTTGCGAAGAATACCAATTAAGTCATTTTTTAATTCAAAAAGGTTTTAGCTATACAAACTTTTTCAGGGTCATGCTACAAAAAATGAGTAATTTGTAAAGTTTTATGTTTATGCATGGTTTTTGCTAAACCATTTTATTAATTATTGTTTATCAACGGCTAGTTTAGTGTGTATAATACTTGTTTTTGCCATACTTATATATATAAAACTGGAGTCACCACTCGGAAGCGTCATTATATTATACAATATAGAAACAGTGAAGTGTTGGCTACAAGTAGCCTTACCCCATTTTTTCTCGTGGGAATTCGTAAGAGGTAAATAAGGATATTGGGGCTTTTAGTGATTTTTGAGCGATGCGTTTGGAGACCAATCACCAACAATATTTATTGTACAATCGTTTCTCCACTCAACTTCCAAAAATGGCTGAGAAACTTCTTATTTTGTAGCTCTGGCTATTCTTTTTGGAGATTTATCGCCGTGAGTATGCGTATGTGTGTATTCCAATATACAAAAATATTATTTAGTCGATATTTATATTATTGCGATACAAAGTTTTTCAAACGCTTTTGGTAGATTGCGTAGGTTGGACGGATTTTACGATGAGAATACGTTTGTTGTTTTTAACAATACTTTATTTTACCCTCACTTATATTTTTATCAGTAATAACTAAAAAATAAGGTAGCTGAGAGTTGGAGACCTATGCAAATTTGTCTTTTATAAAGTCATGTATGTCGTTAAAATATCAGGGTTATTAAAGGCGAGGAAAAAAACGACCAATAAAAACAGAAAAAAAACACACATGTTTGTGTATTCGAACAAAAACTGGTAAACTGTCCAAACAAAACGTGGATACTCGAGTATTAGTACCACTACGACCCCTTCGATGTTTAACTGAGTAAACGTTCGAGTTGGGTTTTGAAAATTACTATACATTGAGTGGGTTAAAAATACACACACATACATTAGTACATAATTTACCTTATAATGGATAATGATATATTTCGTGACATATAGCGCGTCCATAATTCTTATAATGACAGCACTATCAAAATTCGTATAGCTAAATTTATTTCCAATAATGTGAGGTCATGTAAAATTGAGTAGAGTTCATTGAATTATAATTATACGATTCGGTACTAAACTTAACTCATTGATATATTTTAAGAAAGAAAAACGATTGAAAGACTATATATATTCCTATTAAAAGTAAAACAAAAAAAAACTCAACGAATTGGAAAATCTATACAACAAAATCTAGAGTATATACACAACAGACTATGACTATGATATACCCTTAAATTAAAAGGCCCTGATGCAACATAAAGTTGTGAGATTGACTCACAATACTGATTTTCAGTTAGGACCTATTTTGAGTGACATATCTAATTACATACATACATACATACATACATATTCTCACGCCGTTAGTTCCCATTGGGGTAGGCAGAGACTATCGATCGCCACTTTGTACGATCCTGGCAAACCTCTCTGGCTTCGTTTACATCCATCAATCTTTTCATACATGCTCTTTTATTCTTCATACTGCGGACACCTGCCTTTTTGAGCACATTTTCTATTTGATCCAAATGTGTCCTCCGAGGTCGTCCTCTACTAACATTACCTTCCACATTGGCTCTATATATCTCTTTCACCAATTTACTGTCATCCATCCTCTCTATGTGCCCAAACCATCTCAACATTCCTTTTTCTATCTTTCTTACAATATCATCTTTTACACCACACCTTTCACGAATCACATCATTCCTCACACGATCACATAACCTTACATTACACACTTTTCTGAGGGATCTCATTTCTACTGCATTCACTCTACTTTCATGCTTCTTCTGCCACACCCAACATTCACTGCCATACATAAGAATAGGAACGAGGACAGCATCATGCACAGCCATTCGGGCCTTTTCAGACACCGACTGACTAGACATTAGACTATCCAGTGCTCCATTTACCGCATTACCCTTTTTCACTCTTCTCTCGATATCTTCATCACACTTTCCATCCCTAGTAAACAAACTTCCCAAATACACAAACTCTTTCACTTGTTCCACTTTCTTACCATTAATCTCAATCACGCATTCGGTCATATTCACCTCTCTTTCAAAAACCATAGTTTTTGTTTTATCCACATTCACCCTCATTCCCTTTTTTTCAAAAGACGCACATGCAATATTCATCATCTCTTGCAGCTCTTCCACCGATGATGCAAGTAGCACTTGATCGTCGGCATATAAGAGGCATTTAATGATGAATCCACCCATTCTCAATCCATAATCACTTTCACGCAACTCTGTTAAACAGTCATCCATGAACAAATTGAAGAGCCACGGGGAAGCTACACAACCCTGTCGGACACCCCGAGAGATCCCGAACCAGTCAGTATTTTCCCCGTTTACTCTCACACATGCACTGGAATCCTCATAGAGTGATACAAGTGCACGTATAAGTCGACTCCCCAAACCGAACTTGGATAACACCTCCCATAAACACTTTCTTACCACCCTATCATACGCCTTCTCTAAATCAATGAAGGAGCAATACACCTTTCGGTTCTTAGCTAAGAACTTTTCGGTTCGGTTTAAAAAAAAAAAAAAATATCTAATTATGTCATAATTATAGGTTTTATCTATATTAAAAAATCATTTTCCTAAATGCTGTGATGTACTCGTATAAATGCAAATGTTTTTCTTCTATTTATTTAATGTATTGTTTTTGACAGGCTAATAAAAACCTAAAAGGTTTTCAGACTGTCTGGTCAAGTATTGTAAATATTTTTAAAATAAACAGTGTTAAATTTTAAAAAATTCAAAGTTTTTTATTTCTACGTTTTACTGTTTTTAGAATATAAATAATGTTGACATACATATTTATCATGTTTTTACCTGAAATAATTCTAATTATTAAGCTCTACCACACCTTCTCTTTGATAACATAAGTGACAGTAACTTTATTAACTCTTCGATCTAAAACATTTATAGAAATAGAAAAGATCGTTTGTACTTTTAAGTGAATTTCGGGGATGCGGTTAGAGATCCATATCATGTTTTTACCTGAAATAATTCTAATTATTAAGCTCTACCACACCTTCTCTTTGATAACATAAGTGACAGTAACTGTTGAAGCGTTTCAACAGAAGTGCGCTGACACTGGCTGAAATCATTGGAGCATTCTAGAGGCGCGTCACTTTGACAGTAGAGACAAACAATTGTCATTTTTATTTGTATAAAAACCCATCTAACATATTGAAAACTCCCTTTTTTTATCTACCACAAGACAAGAAGACACAGAAGACGCGAAGTCATTTAGATTGTTCAATTAAATACTAAGCTAATTGTAACAGTTTCACAATAAACAAGTCGCAACAAGAAGATTGGTTATGATTTGTTCTCCAACCATCACCAACCGTCGAGAGGCACTACAAGGCGGAACCAACTTGTGGACGTGGAGCAGACGCACAAGGGCTGCTCCCTTTCATATTGGCGCCCCCAGGCACGACTTCAACCTTTCGGTTAACAACCGCATGCGCACGGGGGAAGAGGAGGAGCTGAAGCCACGCCACGCCGCCGGTGAAGAAGCCAGGACCAGGGGTTGGACACAGCAGCCATCCCACCTGCTAGCATCTAACCGAGGAGAGTGTCGTGAGCCAATTCATTCCTTTCTTTTCCTCACCGTATTAGCCCCCGCATCACGAGCAAATACAGGGTAGATAAAATTGTTATGAACCTACCTCAAAGTTTAATCCCCTTTTATCTAGTTAATCCTCCTGTATTTTGTATTAGTTTCATATTGTAATAATTTCATTTATAAAATTCTAACCTCCAAATAGGTTATTTATTAAAATCATTAATTTCCAACAGGAAATAGGTTCCCAGCCGCATGGTTTCCATGATGACAAAGAGCTGAACTGATAACACATTTGTAATCATTGTTCACGCCAATCTGAGCCATTGTTGCTGGGTTCCATGGTCCGCTGTAGGATATAGGCCTCTCACAATTACAATTATCTTCTTTTACATAAAATTCTTGTCTTCCGTCCCTTTGGCATGAGCCACATTACTTAGCAAACCACATGGTCATTCGCACAACAGTCTGACCAACCAGAGGCATCACCTCTGCAGCCACCAAGTGCACATTGTGATCAACATACTCGCTTTACTCATCTACATTCAATCAGTGGAAGTAACAGCGCAGATATTGATAGGTTTGTCACATGCAGGATTAACCTCACATGTGCCGGCATACCACTAACCATAGTGGCCTTCTACTTTTTTATTTTTTAATTATTAGTTTAATTATTTACCTTTCACATTGCTTAGGTTCATGCCAGTCTCTGTGTCCTTCTTAAACTTAAGGGCAACAATTTCAAAGTGCATATACTCATCAGTGCTTAAACTATTTCAGCGATTCATACACTGAACTCAACCAGAGGAGACAGCCAGCTGTACCACAAGTAGTTGACTGCACAATAAGCAACTGCATACAGCCTGTCATTCCAGTGGCTTCACTTCACTTTTACAAGGAGCGTAAGCCAATTTTACAGTTTTAGTATTTAAATTCCCCATTTAACAAACATTAACTCCAGGAACTTATTATTTACAAACATTTTACAATTTTTGACATTTAATTTATACATTAGTTGACTTATTTCATCATGACAGACAGTCAGTCAACTCTCAAACCAATGACTTCACAACACAGCAGAAGTTCTAGTCCTGCTAAAGTCATAAGTGAGGAATATACTGCACTCAAGTATAAACGCAGTTCTATCAAAGGGCAAATAACCTACTTTAAGAAATATTTATTTAATTTACTAGAATCATGTGAATCCCATCCATTGTCATCAAGGGATGAACAGATGTTATCATTAAAGCTAGATAAGTTCTTGGAGTTAAACTCTCAATTTGAACACCTGCAATCGCAAATGGAAGCTCTTAATTTTAGTAACTTAGATTATGAATTAGATGAAAGAGAACTCATATCAAATGAATTCTGTTCTTGTATTGTGAAGGCACGAAATCTGCTCGGTGGCAAGAAACCTGCAGACCAATTCCAAGATGCCACTGAAGGGTCAAAGGCCTCCCATCCATGCCACTGTAATGGTCAAGGCACAATGGGGTTTAGGCTACCTGAAATCACTATACCTAAGTTTGATGGTTCATACTTCAAATGGCTTGAATTCAGAGATACATTTGAATCATTAATTCACAATAATAATCATATTAAACCCATTCATAAATTTCATTACCTCTGCTCATACCTACAAGGTGAAGCAGCCAGGGTTATAGCAAATCTTGAGGTATCTGATTTCAATTATGTAGAAGCATGGAATATATTATGTGAAAGGTATAACAATACAAAACAATTAGTTAATAATCACCTCAGTGCCCTCTTTAACTTTAAGGTTATGCAGAGTGAATCAGATAAGACTCTTAGGTTTTTAAGTGATCACATCACCAAGAATGTTAGGGCTCTACAAACTTTAGGTCAACCAGTTCAACACTGGGATTCTATTTTAATTTATTTAGCTTCATCAAAGTTTGATCTAAATACTAATGTCAAATGGGAAGAATACAAAGGCAATCTTCATTCAGAGTTGCCAACCTTCAATGACTTAAAAGAATTTTTAAAGATAAGAGCTGACATTTTAGAGACATTACCTCAAAGTAAGGTAAGGGTTAACACATCACAGGGTTCAAACAACAGTCATAATAATAATAATAGTCATGATTTAAAACACCATCATAGTAACAACACTAAACAAACAATAAATCCACCTCAAGCCTTTATTGTTTCCACTTCAGGTAAGGTAAGCGATGAGGCTAGCAATCCTCAATTGCCCTCACGTTTACCCAATGCCACTCTAGCATCAACAGTTACAACCAATACTAATTTCAAGTGCCCCCTTTGCAAGGGTAAACATTTACTGTTCCGATGCTTACGTTTCAGAAAGCTCACATTGGCTGACAGACGGAGTAGGGTCACTGGGCTTAAGGTTTGCACAAATTGCCTTCGGTCTGACCATATGGTTGCCAAGTGTCCCTATGGAGACTGTCGTAAGTGTGGTGGACGCCATCACACTCTGATACACAGCTCTCCCCTTCTTCAAAATGATGTTGCTCCATCATCACATCCTGTCACTTCAATGCCTCAGTCGCTTTCTCTCAGTCCTCCAGTTTCCCCTTCAGGGATCATTCGCTCCACCGCCATGATTGACATCATCAATCCCCAAAATGGTAAGGTGGAGACAGTCAGATGCTTGCTAGATAGCGGCTCTGACTACTCTTTTCTTTCCGCTGACTTAAGGAATCGCCTTAAGTTAGCTTCCACACCCTCAATACACAACAGTGTTGCAGGCGTTGGGAACACCTCTCTTAACCTGAGACCACATCAGTGCTCAGCGTTGATTCGTGCCCGCACTGGCACATACTCACATCTTCACACCTTTCTGGTGTTGCCTTCCATTGCAAGAAGGCATTCTAATCAACCCATTGATGTTTCAAATATCACCCTTCCCTCAGCTATCACATTAGCTGATCCTCAATTCAATCAACCACTAAAGGTTGACATTATGATTGGAGGCGATCTATTCTGGGATCTACTTGGCTCCGAAAGGCTCACCTTAGGTCCAGGCCTACCCATGCTGCATCATTCACAGCTAGGCTGGATTATAGCTGGCAAGATTTCCCATTCATTACCACAAAATTCACAAACTTGTAATTTTGTTAGTAGCAGTTCTTTCACCAAGTTAACTAGAACTCATAGACTAAAAACTAGACGTTTCTGTCCTCTCAGCCCACTCAAGGCACCAGATTACCGTCTTGGTGATACTTACACCTTACCAAAACGAATTGGTTATTAATAACCTAAGTTGAATGAATTCATACACAACAAACATTCAACAATTGTTTATAGGTTAACTTTTAATTTAAATTTATTTACAAATATTTTATTTTATACAATACATATACACTTATACATATTACCATCATCCTACACATGGATCAATCACATTATTTGCTATTTTGTTATGTCTTTCCTTCTAGATACAGTAAACAGCTGACTACCTAAAGGTCATTGACATCGAGGTAGTTGACCTTACAAGTTCATCGACTTTGAACTTTGGTATTATTATTTTTTAGATTCTTTTATCAAATGTATTTAAATCAGCACGATGATCAATCACCATGGTCATCATCATCAACGATGGTCATCATCATCATCTTCTTTATACTTTATTTTCTCAAGGGGAAAGCCCAAGAAAATATTTCATGACAACGAACACATTTCGTTGCCATTGTTAAACTTAACTATTTATTTTAAATTCAATTATTTCATTTGTGTAGTTGCTAGTGTTCATGATTCTTAATAATCTTTCTCTGGCTTACGCATCCTTCCTTCAATAACAATTGAAGCACAGAGGCTGGTATTCAGCTAGCTCAATTTAATTTAGCACATGGGTAACACCCACCTCACATCTGAGGAACTATCTTCCCTATTTGCTCGGGTTGAGGTCATCCTCAAACTTGACCTACCGCTCCCCTCTCTTCCTCCTCCCAAATGATTTGGCATTTCTCACACCAAGGCACTTTCTCCTCGGCAGGTCACTCACCAAGCAAGAGCCACCAGACCACATGATGTGGAAGTTCGATTGAAGACTAGTCTTCAATGGCCCCCCAGTATGTTGAAGCGTTTCAACAGAAGTGCGCTGACACTGGCTGAAATCATTGAAGCATTCTAGAGGCGCGTCACTTTGACAGTAGAGACAAACAATTGTCATTTTTATTTGTATAAAAACCCATCTAACATATTGAAAACTCCCTTTTTTTATCTACCACAAGACAAGAAGACACAGAAGACGCGAAGTCATTTAGATTGTTCAATTAAATACTAAGCTAATTGTAACAGTTTCACAATAAACAAGTCGCAACAAGAAGATTGGTTATTATTTGTTCTCCAACCATCACCAACCGTCGAGAGGCACTACAAGGCGGAACCAACTTGTGGACGTGGAGCAGACGCACAAGGGCTGCTCCCTTTCAGTAACTTTATTAACTCTTCGATCTAAAACATTTATAGAAATAGAAAAGATCGTTTGTACTTTTAAGTGAATTTCGGGGATGCGGTTAGAGATCCATCACCAACCCATTTACTAAACAATCTGTTCCCCTTTTAACCTCCAAAAATGGCTGAAAAATTTTCCGATTCTGAAGCTCTGGCTACTCCTTCTAGGGATTTATAGCCGTGAGGATATGTATGAAACTATGACGTAAAGTAAGCATACATCTACTCTTTTCTAGTTAAATAAATTTGTGTTAAATGTAAAGAGCAAATTGAGCAAGAAGTTGGTTCTAAAATGAGGCGATCACGAAATGTTGCCTCGCTCCATCGTTAGTGCAATCTCCGGCACATCTGCTATGCGAACGTATCGATGTAATTGTTATACTGTTTGAACTGTATGAAACGCCACATAAACAGTGAACATAACATATACACATATAGTTGGGGTAGCCAGAGCTAAGGAATTAGAAATTCCTCAGCCACTTTTGGAAATTTAAGTGGGGAAAAGATGGTAAAATGAAGGTTGTTGGTGATGGGTCTCCAACCTCATGGCCCAAAAATCCCTTAAAAGCATACACTTCAGGTCTAGTCCTGGAATGTCACCAAGCCTTAGAAGAAGTGGCGCAGGACAACAATATTATCCTGCAATGGATAAAAGGCCATAGTGGGTCCTTAGGCAATGATGCGGCTGATGAGCTGGCTAGAGGGGGATCGGCTATGTCTCTGTACGGACCCGAACCCATAATACCTCTTCCATTCAATCAGCTGCGCACGTGGCTGAGGGAACGCACACAAACCCTAGCAAACGCGTGTTGGCAAGGCACACCTGGCTGCAGACAGTCTAAAGAGGCAATGCCAACTCTTAGGAAAAATCTGACCAGATATGCCTTACGCCTTAGCAGACCAAATCTACGAACTCTAGTGGGTGTTATCACAGGGCACTATGCCCTAAACAAACACTTCCACACTCTAGGCATCACCGACAGCCCTCTGTGCCGTGCGTGCATGGAGGCGGACGAAACGGTCACTCATGTGCTCCAGGAATGCAACGGAGTAACCGATATCCGGAATAACACCATCGGATCCAAAAAGTCGCTACCAGAGGCAATGGCTGACCTGGATAAGCTTTTGTCCTTCTGGTCTGAATTAGGTTGGGAAACTTAAACGGCCAAATGGCCCACGTACAATGGCCCACCTCGTAGCTGGGTTAAGTGCGGAAACCCGAGGCGGTTAGCGCCCAACAATAATAATAATAATAATCCCTTAAAAGCCCCAATACAGTTAGACACTTCTTACGTAAACCCACCGGGAGAAATGGAGTAGTGCTTTTCTAAGCCGACACTACACAGCGAAACAGTGAAATGTTCCGGAAAACAACTTTAATGAACCGCTTGAGGAAAAAAACAGAAACTTTAATTTAACAAAACGGTAATTTGACTGTTAGTAGAGGACATAAAGGAGAAGAGGAGAGGAGATAAACATTTTTTTTTAAAAGCATCTATACAAAGATAGAAAAACAAAAAAAAAGCATTATATAAGAAGAATTATGAATGTGAGGAAAACAAAAATTATATGTCAGGAACGTGAAAGTGGAAATCGACAGTCTCTGCTTACCCCAATGAATATAAAGAGCGTGAGTATAAAAAAGTTAGTTGCCTCGCCCGATCATCAGGAAATCTCCAGCACATCTGCTATGCGAACGTATCGACGCAATTGGTGCACTTTGAGTCGGAGCTACTACTGTTTGAACTGTATGAAACGCACATTTAGCTTGGAATGTTTCCTGAAAACTTATTTCATGAATCGTTCGAAAAATAACAAACAAATTTTATTAAAGGAAACGGTAATTTGATTGTTAGTAGAGGACATATAGGAGGAAAGGAGAGGAGGAAATATGAAAAAGATTTTTCAAAAGCAGGTATTTAAAGATTGAAAAACAAAAAATCATAATATAAAAAGAATGATGAATGAGAGAAACAAAAGTAATTTATCAAGACCGTGAAAATAACGGACCATAGTCTCTGCCTACCCCAATGAATATAAAGAGCGTGAGTATAAAAAAGTTAGTTGCCTCGCCCCATCGTTAGGAAATCTCCGGCACATCTGCTATGCGAACGTATCGACGTAATTGGTGCACTTTGAGTCGGTGCTACTAATGTTTGAACTGTATGAAACGCCACATTAAGCAAAAAATGTTACCTGAAAACCACTCCAACGAAACATTCAAGTTTTTTTTTAAAAACAACGTAAAATGCTCAATGCATTGTTAGTTAGAAGACGTTTGTAAGCCGGATTGAAAATGTTACTTTTAAAGCGGGTATTCGAAGAGAGAAAATCGAAAACGCATTGTATGAGAAGAATGATGAATAAATAAAGAATAAATAAAGGAAAGAAAAACTTCGACACAGGCGGGATCGAAGTTTTTCTTTCCTTTATTTATTAGTAATAATCCCCACATGAGGTTTTCATGAACAAAAAGATTTAAAGGATGATGAATTTGAGAAAAGCAAGAGTGATTTGTTGGGATTGAAAAATGGCAATTGATAGTCTCTGCCTACCCCAAACGACTTAAATAAGTAAGTAGCGTCGCTCCATCATTAGCGAATCTCCGGTACATCTGCTATCCGAACGCATCGATGTAATCGGTGCACGTTGACTCGATGCAACTACTGTATGAATTGTATGAAACGCCACATTAAGCGTGAAATGTTCCCTGAAAATTACTTTGACGAAGCATTCAAGGAAATTTTTCGAAATAGCGTTAAATGGTCATTGCATTGTTAGCTGAGGACATTTGAAAACCAGATCGAAAACGTTACTTTAAAAACGGGTATTCGAAGAGAGAAAAACGAAAAAGATTCAGAAAGTCAACTTTCCAAGCACATTGATCGCAGACTGATAAATTACCAAATTCAAAGGTCTAAATTTACTGAATACTACAGTGTAACATAGAAATGGCAATATTTGAGAAGAGGTGCGCTACATACGAGTGAACATTGAATTAGTGTAACCGAGACACGGAGCGGGAATTCGAAACTCAATGTTGTAGTTATTCATTTAGTATGAGTTTGCTTTGTTAACTATGTCAGATGTGAGCTGAGGGACTGTTTTTCAGATAGGTCATTGAATTATGGTTTCAACTGATTTTAAAGTTGTTTGCATACATACTGTTACGACATCTGTTCGCAAGTAGGAGATAGGATTTGCCACTACTAGATAACAGATGGCGTTACTAGTATTCTAATAAGTAAAGGAATTACTAGATGTTTCTCGAATATCGACTTTTCGAGAATGTGGTACTAGAACTTTCTGTAATATTCGCGTATTTGAGATTTGGCATATATAAAGAGCGACGCGTGCTACGGAGTTATTCGAGTGCGAAGAACTAAAGCGAGAACAAGCGAAATACTAGAGCGAAGAAATTAAATACGACAGTGCAGTGATATACGGATTACGGAAATAAGCTTAACGGTGTGGACAGTGTTACTATAACGGAGTAAATTAGTGTTGTTAATTAGTGCGAGTATCGATAGTTAATTATCGATAGTGTTTGTTGTGTTGTGTAAAGTGCGTTATTGGTCAATAAATATAATTACACCTTATTGCACGAAAGTGTGACTGGTATTTATCAAATTAAGAACCCGGTACGTAACAATTGGTGACAGAAGTGGATTTGAAGATGCCAGTTATGCCGAAGGAAGACGGAAGAGAGGGTGTGAAGACACGCGCTCAGAAAGCCGCAGAGGGTGAACAGCTGTCGGAAATGAGTTCATCGGTCACGAACCCTCGGAGTGACATTCCAGAGGAGACGTCCGCGGTGACTAACGCGCCGTCTACATCAACGGCGCCGGCGGCCGCAACTAATACTGACTTGACGATGATAGTTGAAATGTTTCAAAGCATGCGTGAAGCACAACAAAGCATGCGTGAAGCACAACAAAGCATACAGGATGTTGTGAAAAACATACATTCGGAGGTACAGGATGTTAAAAAAAACATACATTCGGAGGTACAGGGTGTTGTGAAACAAGAAGTTCGTGAGTTGCGCGAGGAACAGCAAACTAAGTTCTCACAAGTTCTCACTGCGGTCAATGAAGTCAGTGGTCGGGTGGTTACTGTGGAAAAAGACGTAGAGCAGATGAAGGAGCAGGTAACCACTATTGAGAAAGATATCGATGACATGAAGACCGACTTCCGCGGAATGGAGAAAAGGGTTCTGCAGCTTGAATCACGACCGGTCAAGGTTGTCTCCGGTGAGAATGTAGTAGCTGTCCATGGTCCTCGTGTGAAGGTTCCTCCCTACGACGGAACAACATCCTGGTCGGCGTATAGACATCAGTTCCAGACTGTTGCGGCTGCCAATGGTTGGACTGATGAACAGTGTTTGACTGCACTGACGGTGGCGCTCCGAGGTCAAGCACTGTCAGTAATAGAGGCGCTGCCGACTCCGAGTGGTGGTTTCAAGGACCTGCTGGATGCGTTGGAGTCTCGCTATGGAGAGCGACACCTGGAGCACGTGTTCCGCGCTCAGCTGCGTGATAGGGTCCAGCGTTCTGGAGAGGGACTTCAGCAGTGGGCCCTTGAAATCGAGAAGCTCGTCCGCAAGGCCTATCCCAGTGTAGATCCGAAGACGGTGGAAATTAACCTGGTGCAAGCATTCGTCGACGGCATCAGAGATATCGAAGTGAGAACAGCGGTGAGACTTCAACACCACACGTCTCTCAAGGATGCCTTGGCGAACGCTCTAGAAGTTGAAGCTTGCCGCCAGGATACGCGCCAAACTCATCGACTTCGTGAGATTGCGGAAGCAAATGAGGACGTCAAGGTCATTAAAGCACCCGTCGGAAGGAGTACTGGACCGATTTGTTATGGCTGCGGGAAAAGGGGCCATTTGAGATTAAGTTGCCCGCTGAGGAAGGAAGAAAAGAGGCAGGCAGAGGCTCCTGCCGCAAAACGAGCATTAGCCAGGACCGGGGGGCAGGTGCTGGCTAGAGAGGAGAAAGCCCCGACAATGACCATCTCACAAGCCTGTAACGGGAACAGTTTGGTGATATTGGGCTGTGTCAATGATCAAGACTGTAAGATGACCCTTGATACTGGAGCGTCTAGAACGGTGATCAATCCGGCACTGGTGAAAGCAGCGAATATCAAGTATAGCAGAGATACTAAGTGTCGGCTACTCTCCGCCTCTGGCCAGCGAATACCTGTCCTTGGTGAACTCTCAGTCAGGATGATGGTTGGCGAGACGTCGTATACTCATCAAGTCATTGTGGCTGAGATAATGGATGAATGCATACTAGGACTGGACTTCATGAAGAAATATAACTGCCGGATTGACATAACGAGAGGAATTTTCAAGTGTGGCCAGGAAGAAATCTTTATACTGGGTGGTCCCGTCGGTGAAGTGACATGCTTGAAAACCATCAATATTCCTGCGCGTTCTCAGAAGTTGGTTCCGGTGATGTTACCTGTAGACAGCGAGAAGAAGAGGCATCGTTGTGTGTTGATTGAAGAGACAGGGAAGAACGGGCCAAGGAAATTTCTGACAGCAAGAACTTTGGTTACAAGCAACAAGACGGCAATAGTGAAGGTAGTCAACCTTGACCAAGAAGATGTACAGCTTAAGCGGGGTGAAGTAGTTGGTCAGTGTGAAGAAGTAGTCTGGATGAGGAGCTGTCATTCTCCAAATGGGAAAGTCAAAGTGAAAGTCGATAATTCAACTGTAACTGACTTGTTAAGTGAGATCCAGGATGACTTATCTTACTTGGAGAGGATCAAGGTTAAACAGTTGCTGGTGAAATATGCTGACATCTTCTCAAATGCAGAAGGGGACTTAGGCAGAACAACACAGAATTGATACAGGGGACGAAAGACCTATTAGACAGAGAGCAAGGAGAATCCCAATCGCTAAGGAGAAAGAAGTTGAAGAATTGCTCGAAGACATGAAAAAGAAGAAGGTCATTAGTCCGTCCTCCAGTCCGTGGTGTTCTCCAGTGGTTCTTGTTAAGAAGAAAGATGGAAGCACACGGTTTTGTGTTGACTACAGGCAACTGAACAACGTGACAAAGAAGGACAGCTATCCTTTGCCAAGAATAGATGACACTCTGGATACTTTGAGTGGCATGAAGTGGTTTTCAACCCTGGACTGCAAGTCAGGCTACTGGCAGGTGGAAATACATCCGACTGATAAAGAGAAGACTGCGTTTTCAACCGGAAAGGGTTTGTGGCAGTTTAACGTCATGCCTTTCGGTCTCTGCAACGCGCCAGCTACTTTTGAAAGGCTTATGGAGTGTGCGTTGGCGGGATTGGTTGGCGAGGCTTGCCTGGTGTACCTCGACGACGTGGTCATAATAGGCAAAAGCTTCCAAGACCATCTCAAGAACCTGGAACAAGTCTTTCAGAAAATTCGTGGAGCAAACCTGAAACTGAATCCGAAGAAGTGCCGGCTGTTTAGAACTTCAGTGAACTATTTAGGACACGTAATCAGCCGAGAAGGAATTCAGACGGATCCGGAAAAGGTGGAAGCTGTGCAGAAATGGCCGACGCCAAAGGACAAAACAGACGTGCGAGCTTTTCTCGGCCTTTGCTCGTACTATCGACGTTTTGTAAAAGGGTTTTCTGAGATCGCCAAACCATTGCATCGGTTGACTGAAGATAAGAAAACCTTCTCTTGGGATGATGAATGCGAGTTATCTTTCAATGAGCTGAAGAAGAGGCTTTGCGAGACACCTATCCTTGGATATCCACAGCCAGAGGGACAGTACATCGTTGACAGCGATGCTAGTAATATGGCTATTGGTGGAGTGTTATCACAGATTCAAGGTGACAAGGAAGTTGTGATCGGATATTTCAGCAAGTCTCTATCTAAAGCGGAAAGAAACTACTGCGTCACGAGAAAGGAACTTCTAGCTGTAGTGAAGACCTTACAGCATTTTTACAAGTATTTGATTGGGAGACCGTTCAAGCTTCGAACTGATCATGCTGCACTGAAATGGCTTCTCCAGTTCAAAAACCCGGAAGGACAGGTAGCTCGATGGATCGAACAGCTACAAGAGTATGACTTTTCTATCGAGCACCGTAGTGGTAAATCTCATGGCAATGCAGACGCGCTTTCACGTAGACCGTGTCCGGAAGACTGTAAACATTGTAGGAAGCAAGAGTCGAAGGAGGAGGTCGTGAAAGTGACTCGAATTTGTCCATTGGATGGATGGGAAACAGAAGCTATGCAGAAGGCCCAAGAAGAAGATGAGAACCTCAGACCCATCATGAAATGGAAGAAGGAAAAACACGATCAACCGGCTTGGAGTGAAGTAGCGTCCACAGGAGTGAGTACGAAAGCTTACTGGGCGCAATGGAACAGCCTGGTTCTGATCAATGGTCTACTGTACCGGAGGTGGGAGAAACCCAACGGTAAAGAAGAGCACCTACAATTGGTCGTGCCCAGAGCCAAGGTTAAAGATGTACTGCGGGAAACACATGACGGTGTTTCGGGCGGGCATCTTGGGGTAAATCGTACGTTGCAGAAGGTTCGTGCGAAGTTTTACTGGCTTCATTGTAGGGACGACGTACAGGACTGGTGCCGGAAATGTACAACGTGTGCCGCGGTGAAAGGTCCGCAGACCCGGAGTAGAGGGGGATTACGGTTGTACAATGTGGGAGCTCCCTGGGAGAGGATTGCCGTTGATGTGGCTGGACCGTTTCCACAATCAGAGTCCGGAAATAAATATTTCATGGTGGTGATGGATTACTTCACTAAGTGGCCTGAAGTGTTTGCCATACCCAATCAAGAAGCAATAACAGTGGCTACAAAACTGGTTGAGGAAGTGATCTGTCGATTTGGCGTGCCCCTGGAGATACACTCTGACCAGGGAAGAAATTTTGAGTCACAAGTATTTCAAGAGGTGTGCAAACTGCTTGGAATGCATAAAACCAGGACGACGCCATATCATCCTCAGTCAGATGGAATGGTGGAGAGGTTCAACCAAACACTGGAGAGACAGTTGGCGAAGATGGTTGAAAAACATCAGAAGGACTGGGACAAACACATTCCATTATTTTTACTGTCTTACCGGTCAGCTGTTCACGAAAGCACGAAGGAAACACCTGCTTTCGTCAATTTCGGAAGAGAGCTACGATTGCCTGTAGATTTGTTGACAGGAGGGTCACCAGATGAGCCGCAGAGTGTAACTGAATATGTAAGCGATTTGAGGGAAAGAATGCAAGATGTACATTCCCTAGTGCGTGAAAATGGTTTACATGCTAGTGAAAAGATGAAAACCAGATATGACCGTAAAGCTAACACGCCGCGTTTCGAAGAGGGTATGCTCGTCTGGTTACACAATCCAACTCGCCAGAAAGGGAAGTCCCCTAAGTTACAAAATAGGTGGGAAGGACCGTACAAGGTGGTCACTAGAATAAACGATGTAACGTACAGAATTCAACGCCAACCTAGAGGGGCTTGGAAAATAGTTCACATCGATCGACTTGCGAAGTACCATGGAAGCAATAATACTCGGGACGAGTATTAATGTAAGGAGGGGGTAATGTTACGACATCTGTTCGCAAGTAGGAGATAGGATTTGCCACTACTAGATAACAGATGGCGTTACTAGTATTCTAATAAGTAAAGGAATTACTAGATGTTTCTCGAATATCGACTTTTCGAGAATGTGGTACTAGAACTTTCTGTAATATTCGCGTATTTGAGATTTGGCATATATAAAGAGCGACGCGTGCTACGGAGTTATTCGAGTGCGAAGAACTAAAGCGAGAACAAGCGAAATACTAGAGCGAAGAAATTAAATACGACAGTGCAGTGATATACGGATTACGGAAATAAGCTTAACGGTGTGGACAGTGTTACTATAACGGAGTAAATTAGTGTTGTTAATTAGTGCGAGTATCGATAGTTAATTATCGATAGTGTTTGTTGTGTTGTGTAAAGTGCGTTATTGGTCAATAAATATAATTACACCTTATTGCACGAAAGTGTGACTGGTATTTATCAAATTAAGAACCCGGTACGTAACAATACGTTACTCACGGCTATAAATCCCCAGAAGGGATTGCCATAGCTTCAGAGTGAGAAAAAACAGCCTCTTTGTGAGTGAGATTAGAAAAGATTATGAAATAAAAGTAGTTGGTGATGTGTCTCCAACTCTTAAACCACATCGCACAACAAGTTCTTTCAAAGTCCCAATACCCTCAGTCGCTTCTTACAATTACCCGCGGCGCGCAGCGGTTAGAAATGGGGTAGTGCTAGTCTAAGCCGACACTATACAGCAATGAAGTTACTTGCTTCTAACTAAGAAAGAGGTCTTAAATTGTATCGAAATCAAAGACAGATAATAAGAATTAGATGAGTTAATATGTTTTAGTGTTATTTTGTGTTTGAAAACCATATAAATAATAGTATAAGTAATTTTTTTATTGATTAAGAGTCTTTAAATTGTAATAAACTTATTTTTTACTACTATGCTGTCATACGTGAACGACAATACTTGTGATGATTTCATTTTTATCAAAATGGGGTTGGTTTTAATGGGGTGTGCAATTTCAAACTGCAGAAGGCAAGAGTGGTGGACTGTGGCTCACTCATTACCCTAATACCACACTGGTCATTCAATGAACTGTAACAATTTATAATCAATGATGATTATTAATCATCTATATATCATGGGTTGTCTGGAAGAGATCGCTCTTAGTGATAAGACCGCCAGTTGTACTTTGGCTTTTGTACCGATCTTTTTTTGTAATTGTTGTTTTTTTGTGATGTGCAATAAAGAGTTTTTATTATTATTATATTATTACTCTCGTAAAGCTGTGTTGTGCTGGCTTAGAATTAGTTTTTAAATTATTGAAGTTTGTGCTCGTAAAAGATATTTCGCAGTCTTTTTACCACTTAACTTCCAAAAGTGGCAGAAGTTTATATTTTTCTGAAGCCCATACTGTTCTCTTATAGGGATTTATAGCCACTTACGGTATGTATTAATTAAACTTAATTATGAAATACATACTCGTATTGTGTACCGTTTTCTTTTATAATAAGACAATTAAGAATACCAGATTTATTGAACCTGATAGGGGCATTTCTCTAAGGGAAACGAGCGTAATACTCGTACATTAAACGTTCTAAACACGATGTGAATTTAGCGATAGAGATAAATTGTTCAATGCCTGAGGCTGTAAGTAATAATGCCAGGGTAAAAATGGAAACCTTGCTTGACGTATGAACTAACTACAATTAATAATGTCAATTTTAGCTCAATCTTTCACGCCGAATATCCGCAAAGCTGACTGATGATTCAAACCCACGCTTTTGTGTATGAGAGAAGATTATAACTTAATTCATATTTTTCAGATATCTCATTTGTTTCATACAACAACAATTCAATAAATTTTATATCTGTAAAACATAAATTAAAAAAGATGAGTATTGATAGTTCTTTAAAATTAGAACATGTTATCTACAGCAATAGTATTTTTGAATAGGTACACTTTCGGTAGTGGCGTGGAGAAAGATGATACAATAAATTAAGAGTTTTTAAGTCACATTTTAATATATTTATTTAAATTTCTGTCAATTAAAACTATCTCTGAAACCTTGTTTCCTGGGATATTGTGGTATTTGAGATGTGTGAAAATCTCGTATAATTCTAGGAATTTCTTGTTATGTGGTAACCCTAGCCAGAAGCGCCCATTATTTCGCTGTAAAGTTGTATTGTTGGATTGTTAAATCAGTTAAGTCAGTGGAGTATCAATGTTAGTATTAAGCTTTACATACCTATGTTTCAGCTGCCATGTAGAACCGGCTTAGAATGTCACTACTCCTTTTATGGAGATTGGACACCTTCATCAACGATACTTTATTTCTATCATCTCTTCTCCCATCAACTTCCAAATGTGGGTGAAGAAGTATGACGCTCTGGCTACCCCTTTTTGGGATTTATGGACGTGAGTATATGTTTCACTTTTCTATCAGATCTAGATCATTTGTACATTTTCAGTAGACTCTCAGATATTGTATCTATATAACCGTGATAGCCCAGTGGGTAGAACACTTGGTTATCGTGCAAGCGACTAGTGTTCGAATCCTGGGTCGGGCCGACACCAATTTTTCTTTTCTAAAGACATATGTGTGGTTAATCTATCATGGTTGTTAACGATGAGGGAAAACATCGTGAGGAAACCTACATGGCTGAGTTGTACTTAGTCATGTGACAGTGTATTCGTACAAAACGGCGATAGGCCTGCCCCCTATCACGTGAGTACACTGTCCATGCAAAACGTGGGTACTCTGAACACCAGGTGACAAAGTCACGTGATGTTCAGAAGTATTAGTACCTCTGCCAACCCCTTCGGGGATATTCGGCGTGAACGTTAATGTTTATGTTATGTTACGCCATTAGTATTACCATCACGGCAGTTATACTCAATCTCTTGTTTTAAAACCCTGAAAAATGTCTCAAACCCCGAAATCCAGTTGCCATAATAAGTAAATACTACTGCCGCGCCGCCATCTTTTTCCACCATTCACCAGCCGCTATCATTTTAAAACATACTTGTATGAACCTATTTTAATTTCCGCCTCTTCCCAATAACCTGTGCCGGCGTTTTTTCAATTTAAATTTGCTTTTCCCTCTATATATTTACATAGGAAGCGTATGAGCTTCCTGTTTTATACCCGCTTAATACTTTATTAAGTCGTCCCTAATCGATTTTCTTTACTTGAAATACCGAAATTGTAGGGTACTTGTATGGGTATTATTTTGTTGGGATATTTTCGTATTTTAAGTCGCTGTTAGTTCTATCATCAATTATTATTAATTGGATTCACCAATGATATTGAAAATTTTAGTGCAAGTCAATGGTATAGACTGTTAATTAAATTGGAACAATAAATTCACTGAACATAGATAAATGAATATTTTTCTGGAGCCTACTGAACAAAATGTATTTTTTATTATTATTTTTTTTTTTAAATGATTTAAGTAATGACAAAACTCTAAAGCGAAATTATTCATATCAGTATAAATCAATACCAATATCCATATCATTCCATATATTATTGTTATATATTTATTGTTTAGTCATTTTTAAAATTTCCGATAGAAAAAGTTTGTACAATAAGAAGTTGGATGTGTGTTCAGCTAAATCACACAACAAAATTTTGCATTGAAAAGATGTGCAAATGTTTTTTATGGGGCTTGAATAATTATGCATGTTAACATAACACCATACAACAAAACGAATATAACGAAAATAGGCATAATAACAATTTTCAAGTAAAAATTAGTGCTATGGTAACACTAAATAGGTCCAAAGTCGGTTATCAAAATATGGTTAACCAACGACGAAAACCCTCGTTTTAAAAGCTCTGTTTGTTTATATGTTTGCATCTTTATTATTCTTATTGTTTAAGATTTATTTAAACATATTTATATGTAATTATCCTATACATTGCAACTTTATAATCAATAAAAAAATATAAAACATTGTTTAAACAAAGCTAAATTTGAATTCGGCTAATGGATGTGTTTCGGTAAAGTAAAGGTTGTTGGTGATGGGTCTCCAACCGCATCGCCCCAAAATCCCTCAAAAAGCCCCAATACCGTTAGTCGCCTTTTACGTACACCCACCGGAAGAAAAGGGGTAGTGCTATTCTAAGCCGACACTACACAGCAACGCAACTTTTCCCCACGCAACTTCCCAAAGTGGATGACGAAATTCTAATTCGTTAGCTCTGGCTACCCCTTCTAGGGATTTATAGCCATTAGTATATGTATGCATGTATGTATTTCGGCTCTTCCGTCTCTTTCCTTTAATTAGTTTTACGGCTTGTGACTGCATTTTCCCAAGAGGCAGGGAGATGCAAAATGTTAACCATCTCAGCTTCCATTAGAAGATTAATAAAATAATGTGGTTATTTATCACTTCTTTTTATTATGGATCTAAACCGGAATAAACAAAATAATGTAAAAACAAAGATATAATCCATTTTTTTAATAATAATACTCATGCAAAATACTGAAATGAGAATGTGGGTAACCACATCACAAAAGTACGCTTAGTTTAATTAGTTAGTAGGAGTATTTCACTTTTGAGAAAGTAGAGAAGAGATAGATAAGTATTTTACTTATGGCTGTAAATACCAAAACCGGCGTAGATAGAGCTTTTAGATTCGAAACTTATCAGCTGTATATGTATATAAACATACTTATACTCACGCCGTAAGTGACGCTCTCTAAGCCTCGCCACTTTTTAAGTTCCTGGCCAACCTTTCGAGTTTGTTCTACATTCATGCATGGTATTTCATTCTTCACAAACGCTAAAACAATGAATTTTTTTTTCAACTCTGAGATCTTCTAAAACAGAAATCCGATATTTTTTTCTGTTTATGTAGGTGTATATGTAATTATATATTATTTTATAAAATTATTACGTATGTATTAATTATAAAAAGTGGCATTTAATTTTTCTCATATTTTAAATCCACCAACCATTTCTGCTTATCTCTCATTTTCTTCTTTCCATTGCACGTATAAATACTTAAACAACCGTGATAGACCAGTGGGTAGAACACTCGGTTATCGTGCAAACGACTAGTGTGCAAATCCTGGGTCGGGCCTACACCAATTTGTCTTTTCTAAAGACATACTTGTGGTTAATTTATCATGGTTGTTAACGGTGAGGGAAAACATCGTGAGGAAACCCAGATGGCTGAGTTGTACTTAGTCATGTGACAGTGTATTTGTACAAAACGGCGATAGGCCTGCCCCCTATCACGTGAGTACACTGTCCATGCAAAACGTGGGTACTCTGAACACCAGGTGACAAAGTCACGTGATGTTCAGAAGTATTAGTACCTCTGCCAAGCCCTTCGGGGATATTCGGCGTGAACGTTTATGTTTATGTTATGTATTATGTAAATACTTAAACATTAAGACAGCGGAAACCAGCCTACACATCGGACTTCTTTTAATATTTCAGTAGTGAAGTACTAAAAAACTAGTAAGAAAACAAAATGGGCCCACTGTGCGTTTATAGTCAAAGATGGCGCCAGGCTAGCGTGTGTCACGCGAACATTTGGCCGATTAAAACTTCTTTCTTTCACTGTGTAAAGTGTTTCCATTCATTAAGGTATGTTAGGATTCAGGTAAGCGGCTAATAAAGATAAATTCAAAGAGGGTAGAGTCGCTACAACTTCCATTTAAATAGTGTGGGTAAAACGCGCGCACTTAGTTTACCATAAATTAGCATTTCATTGTGAAACAAAGTTAGTGTAAACGACCATATTTCGTAAATTAGAGCGTTGACTTACACAATTTTAAAGTAGTAGTTTGGACTAAGGTTGGCCAAATCTATTAAAATTTTGTTTGCTTAACTTATTATAAGGCTTTATATAAAGAACATTACGTATTTATCCTTCCGAGCCCTGAGCAATTCTACGAATAATACCAAATACCTTCCAGCCTGGCAAGTCACGTGTTATACGGCTCACTTACATGCCAAAAACATTGATAAAACTAAAACTATTCATACATACATACATATATATATTCCATGGCTATAGGCTATAAATTCCATGAAAGGGTAGCCAGAGCTAGGGAATTAGAAATTCCTCAGCCACTTTTGGAAGTTGCGTAGGGAAAAGATGGTGAAATAAAGGTTTATGGTGATGATCTCCAACCGCATCGCCCAAAAACCCCTTAAAAGCCCTAATACCGTTAGTCGCCTCTTACGTACACGTACACCCACCGGAAGAAATGGGGTAGTGCAATTCTAAGCCGGCACTACACAGCATATATATAAAAAACTATATAGAATATGAAAATATTGATGGATGTGAATGAAGCTAGAGAGGTCTGCCAGGATCGCACAAAGTGGCGATCGATAGTCTCTGCCTACCCCAATGGGAACTAACGGCGTGAGATTATGTATGTATGTATATAAAATATAATAATAATAAAATTACTCTTAGACATACTTTCTTCAAGCTGTTCAAACTTAAGCGTAATACTATTACATTCTTACTTAAACTCACGGCTATAAATCCCTTAACGGGGTAGTCAGAGTTTTAGATTGAGAATTCTTCAGTCACTTTTGAAAATTGAGTGGAAAAAAAAAAGGAAATAATCAAATCTCCAACAACATTGCCCAAAAATCTTATAAACTTATTCGCCTCATACGATCACCCACGGCTAGAAATGGGGTAGTGCTATTCTAAGCCATTTTGAGCGTTAATACTATTAAATTAAAACAATAACCCTCCTCCTAATCACCAGTTGGGTTATAAATTTAAGGTGGCGGATGTATCAGCTCTATTGACTCACATAAAGTTAACAGTACCAATGTGTTACCCCTACAGTCTAAACACACGTAAATGTGACTATCTGGATCTACACCCAAATAATTCCTAATAATAAAACAACTCCATCATAATGACTCCACCCGTGTAGCCACTTAGTACAACAAACATGAGGTGACCTAAATAGAGACTAATCCTTCTCTATAGCAACTTTTCCTATCTCACGCATTCAACCTACCACTTATAATATAATTAATGCTATTAACTTTGTTGACACGTCCAATATTACCCATCAAGCTAGCCTCTGGGCATTCTGCAAGTTTATGATTAGATACAAGTATGTAGAGAAAATGGCTAAGAGTTGTACTAATTCGTGAGTTAAGAGTTTCGTGTTATTCGAGAGTTCTCTTATTTGGGGTGGTTTTTGGTCTTGAGTTGTTTTATAGTTAGCTACTTGTATAATGTTCTTAATGTTCCGAGTGTGATTAGTAAAAATAATGTGTGGTTGATAATAATTGAGTTAACATTTTAATTTGTATTTTTTTGACAATAATTAATAAGGTAGGAATGAATACTGGATTTTCTTAATAGAACAGTTGAATTGCATTTATTAAAAGTATATAATATTGCGGTGCATAATCAGTGGTAGGTAATCGTAAAAATGTTAAAGTAAGTACATACTACCTCCGAATTTTTTACTAATTCGGAAAGCCACTTGTCTATTTTAAAGCAACATTTGCATTCTATCTGAAAAGATAGACAAGTGGCTTTCTGAATCAGTAAAAAATTCGGAGGTAGGAAACGCAAACACTACTAAAACGTGTAAAAGAAATAAAGGATAGAAGAATTTCGCGCTGGCAGCCATTTACACGGTAGCTCAATTGGCAAGAGCGACGGGGGCGTATACCTGAGGTTGCGGGTTCGAATCCCGCGTGTGTTGAAATGTTTCTTTCCTTTATTTATTAGTTATAATCCCCACATGAGGTTTTCATGAACAAAAAGATTTAAATTCATCCATCAATCAAAATACATACTTATGAATACCCATTCCCACTGAGCTACCACGGTGGCTTACTAATCAATTATATACGATACAAATTAAACCCAGACAAAATGTTGTGTAACATGAACGGGTGTAATCAAAGCCATATGGATCTACCCAATTAACCCTTACCATTGATAATCTTGACATCCCTCTGTAGATAAACAAACACACGAGGGTGCATCTAAAACAATTCAATCAAAGCCCTTTGTAGATTGGCTTTCATGTCAAGCTTGGTTTTGTTATGGCATCAAGTCACTAGAGTTTTAACTTTAGTTTAACATTTTAGTGTTCTGATATAATTCGGTATGCAAAGTTTTACAAAAGTGATGCTGATTATAAAACCATTTCGAGATATTATGTTTTTAAAACATATTTTCTTGAAATTAAATCAAACAAAGCTAAGATGACCGTTACTTTAACAAAATACTGTAATAGTATTTGACCTTCAGCGTTGCTTCAAAGACAATTGTTTTTGCAGTTTATTAATAAAATATCAAAAATCATAGGTTTGTTTAGTATAATATCCAAATAATTTCATTTGAGATCACAAATTCGTGAAATGTTTTGCAATCAGCAACTTCTTTACTAAATATTTCGCTTTATTTGCATGTCGCTACGTGATATTTTGGATCGATGACGTCATTAAGTACAAAAGTTAAACAATCTTTAAAAAATCATAACTTTGCAATTACTCATTTTAAATGAAAAATATTCAAATCAGTCTTTTATTTTCGTGTTTGCTATCAAACAAAAATATTTAATAAACACCAAAAAAAAATTTTGCATACCGAATTGTTGGTCAATTCACAAGATCAGGGTCCAACTTATTTGATATCTAAGGTTTCCATTATAAACTTTTATTTATAACTTTTTCAAATACATTAAGGTACTAAAGGTAAAAATAATATACTTAATAACAGATGCGTGATTTGAGAGACATATTAGTAAAACGAATTCCACTCTACCTCCAAAGATGGCTGAGTATTTCGAATTCTGGAGCTTTGCCTACCCTATTGCGAATAGTCGATGTTAGTATAAATGGATAGGAAGATAGAATAGGGAAAAAGAATATCCAAAAAACTGGCATAGTTGAACTAGTAGGTCGAGTCAACATGGAATATCATTCTGCCGCAGGTTTCAAAGTATGCACATCTTTCGCACCTTGACAGTGATTCCAAGTGATATGAGGCTGTACTTGAAAATGACAAATAATTTAATTATAATCATTTTCATTCAATTATTTGTATTGGTTTTCACGTCTAGATTTCAAGTCACCCCATGCAGAGTCATAGTCATCTAGCCTACATCACGGAGATATAAATGGACTGTAGTGAAGCAATAAATCCACTAGCTGTCCTTCTTTTGAGTGGTTTTCCACTGTTTTAACTAAAATAAAAATTTTAACACTGTTTATTTCAAAAAATATTTACAACACTTGGCCAGACAGTCTGAAAACCTTTTAGATTTTTATTAGACTGTCAGCTCGGCTTTTTATTTAAATACATATTTATGTATACTTATATTCTAAAAACAATACATTAAACAAATAGAAAAAAGACATGTGCATTTATACATCACAGCATTTAGAAAAATGTTTTTTTAATATAGATAAAACCTGAGTTTTATTTTTATTTTGCAGTTTCGTTACAATAGTTTTCGGTAGATTGTTAAGCATATTTGGCATGATGTAGCTCCATACTCTTTCTCCATACATATTATTACATTTAGGTTTTGAATACAGCGGCATATATGACAGAGATCTTAAATTATCATTTCTTTTGTTTCTACTTAGATTGTTAATTTGTTTATGATATGCTGAAATAATATTAATTTTTACTTTATCGAAGACATTAAATACTTTGCAGAATTCAAATAGCTCATCATACCTGTCTTTGTAAATATGTTTAGTTTTAAAGGTACAATTAGTTTTAAGATTCTTGTTTATAAATCATATATTTTGCATAGATATGTTTTGTATGTTCTACCATAACAAGAAAGGCCGTAATTAATTGTTGAATCTGCTAATGCCATATACAGTAGCCTTAGGGTGCCATACGGTAACTTGTATTTCAGAATATTTAATTTTGCCAATATCGCTCTGAGTTTAGTACAGACATGATCGATGTGGGGTCCCCAATTGAATTTATGGTCGATTATTATGCCCAAGTACACATGCTGGTTTACCAATTCCAAATAATCACAAGCACACACACCAGCACTCCCGTGTAAACAGCTGTGTTCGTGGGCTTTAACTTTAGTGATATGATTTGTTTTCAAAAACGGAGAATGTATATGCATAATTTTGGTTTTGTTATAATTTATGGCTAGTCCCATGTCATGTGACCACTTACACAGCTGGTCAAAGTCGTGCTGTATATGCTCCTGTGCTACCTGTGGCTTATCATTAGCAACTAACAAACATGTGTCATCAGCAAATTGGTATATCGAGCTGTATTTAAAAATATTACACATGTCATTTACATAGATGAGGTACTCTGTCGGACCGATTATTGAACCTTGAGCTGTGCCCTTGGTTGTAGGTATCATTTTACTCAGTTCCCCAGCTATGTTTACAGCAGTGAATCTGTTGCTATGGTAATTTTTTAATAATTCCAACAACGGGCCCTGTATACCATTTTGCTGCATCTTTGTGTACAGTATATTATACCTTAAAACATCAAACGCTTTACTAAAGTCAATAAATATCGCAATTACATGTTTTTTTTTGTCCAGATAACTATTCACTTCATCACAAAACTGCTCAAGAAGCTGTGATGTACTTTTATTTCTCTGAAACCCAAACTGCCGCTCATGCAGTATGCCATTGCTCGACAAGAACTTATTTATTTCACGCCCTAAGTACCTTTCAATGATTTTGTCTATACAAGAGAGTATCGTTATAGGCCTATAATTGTTCGTGTCCAAGCGACTGCCTTTTTTGAATATAGGACGTACAATACCTACTTTAACTGTTGTACAATGTTAAAATAATTGTAAAAGTAGTAAAAACTAACAAAATGTATAAAGCTTTCTTCTGCAAAAATATGTTAATAACATATAAAAAACCACCAAAAGATTTAATGGATTTATTAAAGTCTCTTAAAGTACTATTGAATATTTCGGAAATTATATATTAAAGTACATTGCAATATAATTTCTCATTTGAATGCTTTTGATGACTGGTTTTCTGGCTTATTCCAATTTAACAAACCACAATTTTACGTGAACATAAGCTACAGTAAGGTTACAATATCGATGTTTTTGAAGTGTTATATACATACATACATATACTCACGCCGTTAATTCCTATTGGCATTGGCAGAGACTAAGGATCGCCACTTCTCTATATGTATTATATACACGTAAGTATTAGTAAAATGTATTAAAAGAGCATGTATGAAAGGATTGCTGGGTGTAAATGAAGCTAGAGAGGTTCGCCAGGATTGCATAAGATGGCGATCGATAGTCTCTGCCCCATTGCGAACTGCTGGCGTGAGTGTATGTATGTATTAGCACAAATATTTGCAATAAAATGAGCAATTTAAAATAAGCTTTGCTAGCTAATTGGGAACACCACCGCTTCTCATTCAGGGGATGTGAGATCAAATCCTGAGTCAGGCCTCAACTAATGTGTCCTTTCTTAAGTCGTTGGTGTGGTCAATTTATCAATGCAGTAAACAATATAACATAAATTGACTTTTTGAATGCAGGTATTCCGGTATGGGAGTTTGTTAGTAGTTTTTGGGTGATGCGGTTGGGGCACCATCACCAACAGTACTTTATTCAGATTGTAAATGTGGCTAAGGAGTTTCTTGCTCTGAAGCTCTGGCTACCCCTTTTTTGGATATATTACCGTGAGTAATGCATGATTTGTATGTATTCTGGGAATGAAACCAGAGAGCCTTGAGTCATACTAACACTCCAACTATTAGTTAACTCATATTGTACAAATATCGTAGGCAACAGTTATGAAAAAGATTTATATAATACAAACTTACTGTTCAGTAATAAATTCTGAAACAAAAAAACGCTATCACGCTGTATAATTGCAGCAGACCATTCGTAAATAAAAGTTTCATTTTGAAGCTATGTAGTTATTAAAAAAGTTTCGTTGAAGTTTGCTGTGGAATATTAAAAGAAAACACGTTTAATTGGGTTGTTTTTTTTTAGTTTTCCCTCACTTTAAAAAGCATGATAAATTAACCATAAATATGACTTTAAAAACCGACTTCATAGTTGGAAAAACAACCGACAATAAACAATCTAGTACTAAAAAGTACGAAATAAGTATTTTAGTTTAATATGAGTACTATGATTAACCTTAGCAATTTCTTTATACCACCTAACCTAACCTACCTCAATATTAAAATTCTCTTAAATTAATTTGTGAGCCGGTGCCAGCCTGCGTGATGATTGATAATAATAAGTGTGTATTTCGCACTTCATATACATGTACAATGTAGGATACCTTGTAGTTGTAGGGTAAATTGATTTTTGTACGTATTACCATTTAAAACGTAAGGCGATAGATATATATATATATCACTGACATTTTTTTTAAGAATTAACGTCCTTTTTATTTCAGAAAACCGATTCTTTAACGAAGATTTTCAGACACTTCCTATGTAGGTAAAATTTGGCCCCTTTTTTCTCTAACATTCACATAAAAAAACAACACACACACATAGAATTTTAAAACTTATATTTTAAAGTGCGCTCAAAGATACTTAGAATTAATTAAATACAGGCACTGTTTTGGACCCCGGGGTATTTAAAAAAACTGCGAACATGAATTTTGAATTCATACTAAAACTATGAAAAACAAGTAAATATGTGTTTAGATTTTAATTTATACATTTTAAATACTTATATTAGTATAAACTCTTATTAATACTTTTACCAATTTCTCATGACGAAGCTCTTACTTTTTCGTAAGGTACGTCCTTCCGTTAATACTTCTTAATAAGAACTGACGTAGATACTTGAAAGTGATGTCTTTTCTTCTGTTTTAAATATGATTATTTATTGAATAATAGTACTCAACAACGTATTTTCAATTTAACAAACCAAACAATTTAATTAAACATTTAGATTTGTATAAAAAAAAAAACACTTTGCGTTAATAGTCATCAAAAAGTAACAAGAATGAATCACACAACGAAAGTGGTTTAATTACAAAAGGGTTAAACATATTCAAACTAAACTAGACCATTTGCGACCAACAAGTAGTCGTTAACCCATGATCGATGATGTGACAAAATCTAACTAAACCTCCGCCCTACGTGGCTTGCCGCCCGCCTAGCCTCAGTCGAACTTTGGGCGGCAAAGTAACAAGTGCCTGCGGGCGCTGAGCAAAAACTTAAAGCTCGAACACATTTCAAAACTCTACGGTGAGAACAAAAAGTTTTCGTGCAGTGGAAGTGAATTAAACTATAACTGTTCTTAATTTGTAAAATATTTGGATGTTACTGTTATAAAAAAAATATATTTTTTTTTTGAGTATAAAGTTTGTTCAAGTGTAAGTTGTATTTGAGAAAGACGTTGAAAAGGTAAGTTTTATTTATTACAAATAAAATTTTCTGACATAAAATAATATTTAATATTAAATCTGAATGGTTAGTTTGCGTTTCTAAGATAAACACAAGTTATAGTATTAACTTAACTTTGCTGATTTAAACAATGGTTGAAAGTTTTACAGTTTTCTTTTTTTAACATTCCAAAGAGTATTACTTAAATACATTTTAAAACAACTTTACATACATTTTAAAACAATATTATTGATAGAATAAAATTAGCGTGAGTTAGAAGTGAGCCTACGAATATTTAAAACTATGGTAATACTAGTATATAGTATATACCCCCCTCATTTTATTTTATTAACGCCAATAAGTCATTAAAACATTTCAATTATTCAGGAAAAAAAATGTTGTTAAAGTACCTGAACTAAGTATTAAAATTAACATTTACACACAAAATTAAACAACGAAAATATGGATTTTTGACTGTTTCTGGCAAATATACAGATTAATTAGAAATAATAAATAAAGGAAAGAAAGATTTTGACACAGGCGGGATTCGAACCCGCGACCTCGGCTATACGCCCCCGTCGCTCTTGCCAATTGAGCTACCGTGTCAATGGCTGCCAGCGCGAAATTCTTCTATCCTTCATTTCTTTTACACGTTTTAGTAGTGTTTGAATCCCGCCTGTGTCGAAATCTTTCTTTCCTTTATTTATTAGTAATAATCCCCACATGAGGTTTTCATGAACAAAAAGATTTAAATTAATTAGACATATTTAAAGAATTGACAATCATTCTTATAAATATGGAATTTAACAAAACATTATGGAAATTTTGCAATTTTTCCTTTCGGTGTTCATAAGAGGCGTCTAAAGGGACTTATTGGTACTTTAAAAGTGATTTTTGGTCACTGCGCTTGGAGATCATTTTTAGTAATAACCTTTAATTTATAATATTTTCCTTAATCGACTCCCAAACATAACATAACATAACATAAACGTTCACGCCGAATATCCCCGAAGGGGTTGGCAGAGGTACTAATACTTCTGAACATCACGTGACTTTGTCAACTGGTGTTCAGAGTACCCACGTTTTGCATGGACAGTGTACTCACGTGATAGGGGGCAGGCCTATCGCCGTTTTGTACGAATACATTGCTGAGGAATTATTCATTCTGAAGCTCTGGCTACCCTTTTTAGGGGGTTTAGCAGTGTTTATATGTATTTGTGGCTGGAGACTCATCACTAGCAATACTTACCATATAAAATTTTCCCAGCTTCGTTTAAAAAATGCTGAGGAATTGGTTACTCCTAAGCTCTGGCTACCCCTGGTTTGGAATTCATAGCCGTGAGAATTGGTATCGTGGAAGGAAGAAGTAGTGTCGGATTAGAATAACACTACCCCATTTCTGCCCGTGGGTGTACGTAAAAGGCGACTAATGGGATTTTTAAGGGATTTTTGGGCGATGTGGTTGGAGACCCATCACCATCACCTTTATCTCACCATCTTTTCCCCACTCAACTTAGGAATTTTTAATTCTTTAGGTCTGGCTACCCCTTCTTGGGATTTATAGCCGTGAGTATATGTATGTATGTATGTATTTAGTCAAGGATGAAAATTAAAAACATTAACTTTAACTTTCTTAAACATTAACTTTTATAACAAGTACAGAAATTCTAGTCATGTATGTTCATTGTCACTGTAGGCGTAATATTATCTTTTGGAATAAGTTAATTCCCATCTTTTTTCACAATTTTTTATGTACAAATTCTATGTGTTACTTCCAGTAGCCAAATTCACTTTCGGTCAAGCCATTGTTTATTATAAACAAGCATTTTTACTCGTACTCCATATGTGATCTCGTTCAAAACATACCAAATACATACATATACTCACGACTATAAATCCCTAGGAACGCTCTGGCTACAGAGCTTCAGAATAAAAAAATCTCAGCCTTCCAACTTTTGGAATTTGAGGTAAGAAAAGATTGTAAAATAAAGGTTCTTGGTGATTGGTCTCCAACCGCATCGCCCAAAAATCCCTACAGAAGCCCCAATACTCTTAGTCGCCTTTTACGAACACCCTCGGGAAGAAATGGGGATAGAGCTATTCTAAGCCGACACTACACAGAAAAACCGAAACTACACAGAAACATACATACAAAGAATTTCAAAAACAGTTCATGTGCAGTGCACGAATTAAAACGAAAATTTGAGTGTTGCGAAAACGGTGCAATTTAACTTCGTGCAGTAAAAAACACAGATTGCCAGTTTAGACGTTCATTTGTCATTCACGAACACTGACGGAAAAGTTACAAAATGGAGAAAAGTGGATGGAATAAATAAGGGTGCGTGGAACAATTTGTTTGTTCAAATAGCGTGTATTTTTTCACCTCAGGGTTTTGGTTCAATATTTAAACAGTTCATGTTTGTTAGTGTTTGCCACGCTTCTTGTTTAAAACCATAGGTAAAAACTAAAATTGCATCCCAAATTTATTAATATCAACCCAATTGGTGACAAACCCAAAATTATTGACCAAAAATCTTCGAAAATCTGATTTAATGTTAAACTTAAGAAAAATCAGTTGGTGGATTCGCAAAAACTATGTGCAGTAACTATTTATACTAAAGTTTTAATACTATAGTAGTAATAAACATACTTTGTAGCTGAACTACGCTACACTATAGGGTGTAAGTAGAAAAAGTATTCTTTTTAACTTGATACATTCCACACAGCCCATATATGTCCCCACCAAGGGGCTCAAGCCTACCCTATATAGGGCGATTTGGCCATAGTCCACCACGCTGGCCAATTGCGGGTTGGCAGACTAACGACTACTACCGTAATAGTAGCCGGGAACAACGGCTTAACGTGCCCTCCGAAGCACGGAATCATCTTAATTTTCGGATAATCAGGTGATACAAGCCTGCAATATCCTTCCAGACTGGGTTAAATCTTACAAATTAAATTTGTAAGGTTACCACCCACCGGGAATTGAATCCGAGACCTCCGCACTTGAAACTAAGCGCTTAACCGCGAGACCACGGAGGCAGTCACAGGAGGCAGACCTGATACATTAGAACGTAAAAACTGAAAAATCATTAAATATATAAAATGTAAGAAGGTGGCTAAATGTAACGATAATGAGCTAGGTTTACTTAAATCGTTACGCAGGTGATTATTTGTCCACACCTACCCTGATGGAAAACGATGGCGTGAGTATAAATAACTTGCTTACTTATAATATAATAAAAGACGGGAACATACGGACGTGTGATTGTTAAATTGAAACTTCGTAGTGATAACTACGATAACAAAACCGTATTGTGCTCCACTTTCTATTCATAACTTTTGAAACTCCACCTGCTCGCGTATTAAACATACGCGTTAAAGTGCAGAACTAGCAGTTTTTATCTCCAACTCAACTCAAACATTCACGCCGTACATCCCCGCAGGGGTTGGCAGAGGTATTCAGCCACGTTTTGCTTGGGCTGTGTACTCACGTGATGAACTGTGTGAACTCAGCCATGTGGGTTTTCTCTCGTTGATTTTCCTCACCGTTAACAACCATGATATTTGAACCACAAATTTGTCTTTAGAAAAGACCTGACCCGGGCTTTGAACCCTCACCATCTGCACGATAAGCGGTTACAAGATAGTTTTTTTAAATTGTTTAATGAGAAATAATTCTCTAATACATACTTTTTGGGTAACTCAAACCGTTACGCAGCGGACACGATGAAAGCCTACAAATATGAATAATTTTCCCCGTTTGACATGATAGTCCAGTGGGTAAGAACACCCGCCCGAAAAACAGAAGGGCGTGAGTTCCAATCCTGGGACGGGCCTACACCAATTTGTCTTTTCTAAAGTCATATGTGTGGTTAATTTATCATGGTTGCTAACGGTGAGGGAAAACATCGTGAGGAAACCCACATGGCTGAGTTGTACTTAGTCATGTGACAGTGTATTCGTACAAAACGGCGATAGGCCTGCCCCCTATCACGTGAGTACACTGTCTAAGCAAAACGTGGGTACCTTGTCTGGAAACTAGATGGCGCTTGCCATGTTAGTTCAGGAGTATGGGTACCTCTGCCAACCCCTTCGGGGATAAACGGCGTGAACGTTATGTTACGTTATGTTATGTTTCCCCGTTTGCAACATTTTTCGCAGCGAGATGATATATAGCCTAACATCTTCCTCAATAAATGGACTATCCAACACAAAATTAATTTTTCTATTTGATTGCGCAGTTCCTGAGATCCTAGCGTTCAAACAAACTAACAAACTCTTCAGCTTTATAATATTAGTATAGATAACAGTAGAGTACAGAAAAAAACATAAAGGCTGAAACGATGAATGAAAATAAGAGTAGTAGATGACCATCACGCGTAGATTTAATAGTATTTTATAATACTTAGCTTGAATTTAAATAATAATTATTAAAAAAGTTGCTAAAGTTTGCGTAGAACGACATTTGATAATTTTACCTATATCAATGACATCTGCCCAGCTAGTACGACCATCTTTTTCCTACTTATATAGTATTGTATATTTTTATCTCTTTCTATTTCTAGGCTAGGCCACCTGATGGCATGAGTATATGAATGTGAGGGCCATGGTCTGGTAGATAAATAGCTCGTTCTTTTAATACTGAACTCAAATTAACAATCGAACCGTGAATTTCCAAAGTGGCAGTGACCGACCCTCAGGGATTTGGACATAAGACCACCGGTTTACCGGAAGTCTACAAAAAGTGAGAGATTAAATACTACATGTTTTTCTTCCGTCTCGGGATTTTCGTAAGCATATATAGAAAGAGTTTAGAGCTACCGTTTGTAGCAATGTTTTTTAGATAATTTAAATCTTTTTGTTCATGAAAACCTCATGTGGGGATTATTACTAATAAATAAAGAATAAATAAAGTAAAAGAGAAATTTCCCGCCTGTGTCGAAATTTTTCTTTCCTTAATTTATTCTTTATTCATTATGTTTTTTAGAGTTAAAACTATTGAAAATGTTTATAGTGTCAGCTCAGAATGACAGTAACTTAATTCTTCCCCAGAGTGTCGTCAGAGGCGACTTAAGGTGTTGGGACTTTTTAAATCATAATTTTCCTTAGCTCTTTATTGCGAGTATTGCTGAAAGATAGATCAACTCCTGAGTGCAGCCCTTCGTTACAAACGAATATTGAGAACAAAGAAGTGATTTCAGACATTTGCAGATGGTAACCACCGGAATATTTTAACTACGATCTCAACAATAATTACTTATAATAAATAAAATCATGAATAATTAGGATCTAAAGAAACTGCTGAGATAATTCGAAAGGTTGGAACAGATCACCAAATAGCATTATTATTGATTTTTTGAGGTATTTCCAACAAAGGTGTAACAAAGTTTAATTTATGAGAGTAAAGTGTGAAATACGAGTATTTAGCACTCTGAAGTGATATTGAAGAGAAAGTAGTTAAGCCACTAACTAACTCTATGTTCGTTGGTAAACAATGGATGTTTCAACAAGACTCAGCATCAGCGCACAAAGCCAAATCAACACAGCGTGGTTTGGACGAGAACTGGAAGGATTGAATCGCCTCTGAGCACCGGCCCCATGCTAGTCCTGATATGAATGCTTTAGATTATTGCCTTGATGTTTATTTTATTCAAGTCATATTTGTACACACTTAACAAATGTATAACTAAACTTAAACGTGACTAATTAATTAAATATTTACCGCATAAATTAAATTAAACAATATAAAAAATGTTTTCAAAATCGCTGCCGCTAGGGGGTAGGGTTCCCAAGAGGCTGGCTGCATTATCCCTCTGTATTGCAAAACTTACTCTCTGACCAAAGTATGTGCCAGAGTGGGACGTTGGCGTTGGACCCGACTATATCTAACCATGCCCTTTTGGCTTCTGTGAGACCCGGAATCTCAGAAAAATCGCTTACTTTCTCAGTGATGCGTGAGAAGAGATCCGAGATTCCGAAACCAGACGACAAAAAGGCAGGCAAGGCTATACTTGACAGGCTGCGGATGCCGATGCCGCCATGGCGTATAGGCAGCGTGGCCTGCATCAAGCAACGGTCATTAATTTGAATGTTAAAAATTTTAGTCATAGTTTCTCTAATTATTCTATCAAGATCCGAAAGTACTGAGATTTGCCTACAAATGCCAGAACATCTCAGTATATATGTAAATTTTGGAACAAATAAACAATATTTTATAATCGTGTATGCTATATGAGGGTTTAATTTTTCTAAAAGAGATAGATATTCGTGAAATTTCAAAATTTTTTCATCTACAAAAAAGGGAATAGAATCATTTAATATAGGGGCACCTAAGAGGCGAAGATTTTCAGATTTAATTATTTTTATACCAGGAGCTAACAGGTTAAATTTATTTTTTATTTCTGGTATTAAATCATGATTCAAAGGGTCTAGCAGGCTAAGGGAACAAGATTTGCCCCCGAAGCCGATCTTGCTGATTTTTATGGTGGTGCACCGGTTTCAGCCACGGTTACTGTGTGACAAAAATCAGCCCTCGATCTTCTTTTGTTTTTGAGATTTTTGACATTTACCAAATCATCAAGGTATTTTTTAAACTTAGATTTTAGATAAACTACGCAAGCTAGAACAACCAAACCAAATCACGATAAACGAGAATACAATGAACTTTTAATCGCATGTATTTATGGGGGGCTATAGTACTTCACTCAAAAAATCATAGTTTCTTTTTTTAGTACATTTTTTTGACGTTAGCCGCGGAGGTACACCCACCAAAAAATCTCAAAAAGAGCTACTAAAGACATGTACAAGTGCATAGAAAAAAAATTCCAAAAATCGTGGTGGGTCATGTCAAAAAATCGAAAATATTTGTAATACAACACCAGGAGGGCAATTCCCACACGGTAGATATTATATCACTTTCGATATTTATCACTTTTGTGACATTTTGCGATCGATATTTGACTTGAGCTATTCTCACTCCATCCGATCGATATTTTTCTATTGAAAACCAGCCGATATGATGATATATATCAAAGGATGATATTGTGTGGTCACGATCAGACGATATGATGATATTTGAAGATGTGCGAACGGTGGCCATTTTGTTTTTAAATTTTGTTTAAATATAGATAGAAAATTAAAATGTAGGTAAATATATTAAATGGATCATACATCAAATAGTCTTAGAAATTGTAAATAATGTCTTCTTGGATCAACGTTAATTATATTATTAAAATATAAAAAATATATTATTTTTCCATTATAAAATTTCCAAAACTAAATTCGATTATCAGATGGTCCATTTGGGAATTCAGACTTTGCTAGTAACCGGCAAAGTACACTTAAAGGAAAATTTAAACAAACCAAAACATATGTAAATTTCGACAGATATGAACACCTTTTCATATCTAAAATGACAGTTAAACTGACCTTTCATTCAATTCATTCGCTTGGATCATTGATTTCGGTCTTCGTTCTTTAATGTCTAAGGAAAAAATACTACCGTGTGCGAGAATACAGTTTCAATCTATCAATAGAAATATATTTCAATTTGTGATATTTTGCACACGACATTGAACGCTTGATATTATTTCTATGATAGTAATGATATCGAACTTGCGAGAATTGCCCTCCAGTATTCAAGTACTAGAGTAGTATATATTTTATGTAAACTCTTTAGTGTTTATTAGATTCTATTTATGAAGATAACATTTTGACATCTGACATTTGACATTTGCAATCAAATCTCAGTTGCAATTATTTTTAATAGTATATATATTATGTTTTATAGCTATTTTTCTGGTCCACTCTATGAAATAAAAGAAGATTAAATAATAAACAGGGTTATTTGTTATCATAATCATCATGATTTCAGCCTGTATACATCCACTGCTGAACATATGCTTCCGATAATGACTTCCGCTTGTCACGGTCCTGAGCCACCTGCATTTATCGATGTCCCGCAATCCGTCCATCGACCGATGTTCCCCGCCCATGCCATTTGAGGTTTACAACTCTTCGGGCTATGTCGGTGACTTTAGTTCTTCAGCGGACCTCCTTATTTCTGATTCGATCGCGCAAAGAAACCCCGAGCATAGCCCTCTCCATTGCCCTCTGAGCTACATTGAGCAACTCTGAGCTTTCTTATCTGATCCATATTTGTATTATGCCAACAGTAACTTAGGGGGGTGTTGAGACTGTAGTGCACCATTTGATTGCAAATGTCAAATGTCAGATGTCGAAATGTTATCTTCATAAATAGAATCTAATAAACACTAAAGAGTTTACATAAAATATATACTACTCTAGTAGAGCAAGAGCCCGCCAGACCTTAGTTATAGTATAAAGTCTAAAAGTTTCTCTGTGTATGCCCACTATACAGGTAAGAACGATCCCAGGCTATGAAACTTGGGTCGCCCCGGCTTTGGCAGGTAACAGGTAGTAAAGGTGTGTAAAAATGTATCTCAAATTAGGTATAGTATAAAGCTTAGTTTTCATATATTTTATTAGTGGTGATCTTAGAAATCGCCTCGTCCACAGCCAGACACTTAGTACAGTTGCAACCCCCTGCCAGACACCCTTAAAGTACGGTTAATTTTAATGATACTTTAGTTATAGTATAAAATCTGAATTTTATATATGTTATTTGGAGAACTATAAAATGATGTTTCCTCAGTAGCCAGACAATTTGAATGGTTCCCCTATATTGCCAGACACGTTAAAGGTCTATTCGCTAGGTGCAAAGTAGGAGGTGGGGGAACACGAATCGATCACAGCGCGCACTGTGGCAAAAAAAGGAACATTCGGCGGCTAATCAAGTGTAATTGAAATGATGGAAAATTTTGATAGTACTAAAATTGACAAATAATGCCAAGTTAATATAATAATATCGACTATCCAGCGAATATAGTAATCCGAAGTGTTGATACAGACATTATTGCTATAATGCTTGCTCATATGCACCACCTAAAAAATGATTCGTTTGTTTGGATGCTGACGGGAACTGGAAACAACTTAAGCTACTTACGTGGACCTAACAACGATACATGCAGAATTAGGAGAATCTGTTTGTCAAAGCTTACCTGGCTTTCACGCTATAACAGGGTGCGATTATAACCCTGCATTATTCAGGAAAGAAAAATTAAAACCTTACAAGCTATTGAAAAAATCTAATGAATTCCAGAAAGCTTTCATTAAGTTCGGTGGCAGTGAATTAATTGAAAATAAAGACGAACAAGAAAACGTATTTAATATTATTCAAAAATGTATATGTAATATATACACAGTTCATACTATCTTTGATGTTGATGCGGCTAGACTTCAAATCTTTATAAATTATTATGCAGTCTCTGATCTGAATGAATCTTTTAATCGAAAAAAATTGCGAAATTTCGACGCTAGCAGTTTACCACCTTGTAAAAGTGAACTATTACAGCAATTTTTGCGAGCAAATTATATTTGTAAAATTTGGAACAATGCTCACCGAAAAAATCCAACTTCTTACAAACCTGAAAATAACGGTTGGGTACTGGAAAATGACCAATACCATTTTAAATGGTTTGAAGGGGATCAGCTACCAAATTATGTCAGTGATTCTTTAACAACTTTGTCAGGTATGTAATTATGATGTTAAATTATTAAAGAAACATTTAAAACTATTCGCAATTATATTAGTTTGGTTTATTATTACAGAAAATGACGAAGAAGGAGATATTGACGACGACCAATCGACAGACAGAAGTAGCAGTGATGAGGATGATGAAGATATCGGCGAGGACGATGAAAATAATTGAATATTTTTTTAAATTTCATAATATTATTAATACATGTTTAAAATATTATTATTTTACTTTGTATACCCTAGCTATAATTATAATTAAACTCGTTTTTCATTGAATATTTTACTATCACAATAATTATTCCCTCCTTATAGTATATAAAAATTTTTTTGCAAAATATTGTAAATTTTACTGAATTAAATATTTAAATTAAGCATATAAAACTCTACAACCCATTACGCATATGCCCCTCGCGCTCGCACCTACAATAGACCTTTAACGTGTCTGGCAATATAGGGGAACCATACAAATTGTCTGGCTACTGAGGAAACATCATTTTATAGTTCTCCAAATAACATATATAAAATTCAGATTTTATACTACAACTAAAGTATCATTAAAATTAACCCTACTTTAAGGGTGTCTGGCAGGGGGTTGCAACTGTACTAAGTGTCTGGCTGTGGACGAGGCGATTTCTAAGATCACCACTAATAAAATATATGAAAACTAAGCTTTATACTATACCTAATTTGAGATACATTTTTACACACCTTTACTACCTGTTACCTGCCAAAGCCGGGGCGACCCAAGTTTCATAGCCTGGGATCGTTCTTACCTGTATAGTGGGCGTACACAGAGAAACTTTTAGACTTTATACTATAACTAAGGTCTGGCCGTCGCGGGCTCTTAGACTATAGTACTTAAATACTGGTGTTGTATTGCAAATATTTTCGATTTTTTGACATGACGCACCACGAATTTTGGAATTTGTTTTATGCACTTGTACATGTCTTTAGTAGCTCTTTTTTGAGATTTTTTTGATGGGTGTACCTCCGCGGCAAACGTCAAAAAAATTTACTAAAAAAAGAAACTATGTTTTTTTGAGTGAAGTACTATTGGTAGGCCCCTCATAAAAACATGCGATTAAAAGTTCATTTTATTCTTGTTTATCGCGATTTGGTTTGGTTTTCCTAGCTTGCGTAGTTTATCTAAAATATAAGTTTAAAAAATACCTTGATGATTTGGTAAATGTCAAAAATCTCCAAAACAAAAGAAGATCGAGGGCTGATTTTTGTCACACAGTAACCGTGGCTGAAACCGGTGCACCACCATAAAAATCAGCCCTGATCGGCTTCGGGGGCCAATCTTGTTCCCTTAGCCTGCTAGACCCTTTGGGCCAAAGTATAACTCACACTTATCAAAATTAAGTTCTAAACCAATATGCCTAAAATTTTCAATAATGATTATTGCCTTTAAAATAATAATGTGTAAAATTTAATCGAAATAATGAGTTGCTTAAAACAGATTCAGTAAAGACAGCCTCCTCAGCATAAAACACAGAATAAAGAACACGGTAGCAAGTGATCGTTGAGTGTGATGTGATGTATGGGTAGAACTTAGACTTACTTAGCTTATTACAATACTGGTTCATAAGGTACTGTTTTCTTTGGATGATGTCGTGTAATAACCGCTTCAAAGATATTATTCGCAGTCATATACTTACAAAAAATACACTGTTTTATTTTTTAAACGCTGTACATCTCAAATTCAATTGATATTCATACCACGTATTGTTACGGGTACATTGCACGATAAGCGTCTCATTTTAAGATACCTGTCTTTAATCTTACGCCAATAATACGGAATGTTACAAACATTACCTCTCAGAATTAGCTTTAGTAAGTATTTTTTAAGTCTTATTTTCATGATCAAAAAAGCTTAACGTAATTTAAAAGTTAAACTTAGTTTTTTAAACCAAAATTGTGAACGAATGGTTATAAAATTCTCACGGCACACAGTGGGCTGGAATTCGCGTTTCATAGACATTCAAGTAAATTTTTTTAAGTGACGCTTTTTTTGCTTGTATGCGATAGAGAATACCTGCAATATGCATTATATAATGAACTTTCAGGTTTATAAACGTAAACAGCGCAGTCAGAATTTTTTTCGAAAAAAATTGTATGGCGCTAGCATAACAAATGATGATATCTCCATAATCGCACAATTGCGCCTAATATCCTCCTAGGTTATTAATATAGACATTATTTAAGATTTTTTGACATACTTCATGCCACGGTCAAACGTGCGTTTTTTTTTTTAAAAATATTTTTGTTTATTTTTTCGTTTTTAATTAATATCAAGCATTACATGGGTGTATATAGACTTTACATTTACGCAAAATAATTGAATGAAATATAAAAAAAGGGAAATTTGCTTAAAAACTCATTAGCTGGATGGAATCAGAAAAGGTTATTATCTAATGATCCTCAAAATCCCCAATTAAATTAAGGAAATTATAGTTTGTTAATGACAATATTTTAACTAGCTACCGTCTTTTTGAATACCATATCTATTAAATCATTGGGTTCTCATTAGTAAGCAAATAAGAGGGTAGTTAGTAAATAACTTGTTCGGGCACAGACTTTTAAGTCGTTCGCAATAAATAGAAGTACACTAAAAAAAAATCATTTAGTAATCATTCTTCAATCATTGAAAGTACAAACATCATGGCAAGCATCGCAACAAACTTGGATTTGTTCGTTATTTTGAAAAATGCTGACAAACTCAGTAACTTTAATTTTTTGTTTCAAACCGTGCGCTCTCGTTTAAACAACAGTGTATCTGAAGAAGATTGTGTGACTTTAAAAGAATTTTGCCGGAGATTCACTAGGGCTGCACAGAAACGATATGAATCAACACAACGGAAATATGAGAGATTCCGAACTGATTACGAAAGTTGGCTTGAAGCTGATGTTGATTGGCCGAGTTGCTTAAAAGAAAATATGAAATCAATTACTCAGAATGAGGGAAGTCCTATAGTGCCAATTTTGGAGCCATCACCAAGTTCTAACGTTACTATTTTGGAGTCATCATCAAGCGTTACTGGTTCTCTTTTGGAGCCATCTACATCATCCATTGGAACAATGACGAAAAGAAAAATATCAAATCGTAAACCTTTTGAAGACTTGGGAACAAAACAGAAAAAGAGGCGGAGTGGAGACCTGACTGACAAAGATTCCAGTGAGCTCGTATTTGCCACTATTTCTAAGTTGAAAGATGAAGGCCAAAACAGAATTGCATCTGTGATTGAATATATGGTGAAACACCCAGAATCAATCAAAGATCTTCAAGATTTAATTACAAAACCAACCAGTAAAGAAACGTTTTCACCCCAAAAAGCACTTGGTTTACTAATATCTCTGAAATTATCAAAATGGCAATATATAACTTTGCGAGAATCAGCAATTCGAGAAGGCCTTAAGCACTTGTACCCTTCGTATTACTGCGTGCAAAAAGAGAAGAATGTGTGCTTTCCACCTGAACCGAAAAATTCAATTACGGTGACAGATTCCTCAGCAAAAATTTCACTGCAAGCTTTGCTAGATCTGACAGCAAAAAGAATAATTGAATCTTTGCCTGAAAGTATACAAAATAAAGAACTTATTTTAATATCAAAATATGGTTTCGACGGAGCATCCAGCCAAAGCAGATATAAACAGAAGATGGATTCTACACAAGATGACTCTAGTATATTCATGACTTCGTTATCACCACTGAAAATGACGTGTGAAGACATCACAGTTTGGGAGAACCCGAAACCTTGCTCAGCAGCGTATTGTCGTCCAGTACAGTTCACCTTTGTTAAAGAAAGTGAAACAGTGGTGAAGGAAGAAAATGAAAGAGTCAAAGCTGAGATATCAGCTCTCCAACCATCAGTTTTTGATAGCAATATGGTGAGTCATAAACTTATGCTCACCATGGTTGATGCTAAAATAAAAACATACCTCTCTCCTAACGTAAGAGCGAATGCAGCGTGCTACATTTGTTTGGCGAAACCTTCGGACATGAACAACTTGGAAGAAGTAAAAAAAAAGTCTACAGAAGATGACTTGATGGAGCTCGGACTTTCTTCACTACATGCGCGCATAAACATGATGGAATGTCTTTTGCATATCGCATTTAAATTGGATATTAAGAAGTGGTCTGCTAGAAAAGAAAGTGAGAAAGCCGCAGTGGCTGCAAGAAAGAAAACTATCCAAGACAGGTTCAAAACGGAACTCAACCTATTAATCGATATAGTAAAACAAGGTTATGGCACAACTAACGACGGCAACACTGCACGACGATTCTTTGAATTTCCTGAAAAGACTGCGGCTATCACTGGACTAGATGAAGATCTGATCCGAAGATTTGCTGTAATTTTGCAAGCCATAACTTCAGGTCAGTCCATCAATGTTTCGAAATTTAAAGAATATGCGTACATAACTGCTGAAAAGTATGTTAAATTATACAACTGGTACTACATGTCATCAACAGTGCACACGATACTGCTTCATGGAGCCGAAATTATCGCTTGTAATGCAATAGTACCGATTGGGAGTTTATCTGAAGAGGCTTCAGAAGCGAGGAACAAAGACTTCAGAAGATTCAGAGAACATCACTCACGTAAGAATAGCAGAGTGAGTTCCAATGAAGATATTTTTAATTTCCTTCTTCTTTCGTCCGATCCGCTTATTTCAGCAGTAAGACCAACAATGGATGCAAAGAAAAAGAAACATTTGTTTGCTGAAACATTAGATCTGCTCAATCTTCAAACACCTGAATTCGAGTTTAGGGATATTGCTGAAATAAACTCTGACTCTGAGTTCGACTCTGAAGATAGTGATTCAGAATAGGCGACATTTTAAATTAATAACTTCATCGTTTTATTAAATTGTATCATATATATATATATATATATATATATATATTTTCATTATATTTATTAAGTTCATTAAATTTAAGTCGTTATATGTAAATGTTTCTAAGATACAAATATAAGTATAAAGAATAAATATATTAAGCCTTTTTTATGGTTTTTACTGAATTTCGGTTTCTAATATTGCACACAATTATTTTGGGTAAATGTCCAGTCTATATACACCCATGTAATGCTTGATATTAATTAAAAACGAAAAAATAAACAAAAATATTTTTTAAAAAAAAAACGCACGTTTGACCGTGGCATGAAGTATGTCAAAAAATCCTAAATAATGTCTTTATTAATAACCTAGGAGGATATTAGGCGCAATTGTGCGATTATGGAGATATCATCATTTGTTATGCTTGCGCCATACAATTTTTTTCGAAAAAAAATCTGACTGCGCTGTTTACGTTTATAAACCTGAAAGTTCATTATATAATGCATATTGCAGGTATTCTCTATCGCATACAAGCAAAAAAAGCGTCACTTAAAAAAATTTACTTGAATGTCTATGAAACGCGAATTCCAGCCCACTGTGCGGCATTAGTTGTAGGCTGATTTCATAGAAAACTTAACTAAATGGAGATAAAACAAAGAATGTTAATATTTATAAAGGATTCACTGTATTTCTATAAGCGACATGATAGTCCAGTGGGTAGAACACCCGCCCGAAGACAGAAGGGCGTGAGTTCCAATCCTGGGTCGGGCCTACACCAATTTGTCTTTCCTAAAGTCATATGTGTGGTTAATTTATCATGTTTGTTAACGGTGAGGGAAAACATCGTGAGGAAACCCACATGGCTGAGTTGTACTTAGTCATGTGACAGTGTATTCGTACAAAACGGCGATAGGCCTGCCCCCTATCACCTGAGTACACTGTCTAAGCAAAACGTAGGTACCTTCTCTGGAAACTAGATGGCGCTTGCCATCTGAGTTCACAAGTATTGGTACCTCTGCCAACCCCTTCGGGGATAAAACGGCGTGAACGTTTATGTTATGTTATGTGACTGTATTTCCACTGACTTAAGCAAATCAAACGTATGATAAGACAAATATGAAATATTGTAGGGTGTAGGGTTTATTTAATTTGACAATTAGTTTTTGGCAGAATATGTTGATTTATTTTTTATTTATTTATTTAAATGTTGAACAATTTGTATACTAAGTTACGTTAGGTTTTCGCTCTATTTAGTTTAGTTCTTTAGGGCTGGATACTATCAATCACCACTTTGTAAAATCTTCGCAAACCTCTCGAACTTCATTTACGTATTTTTCCATACAACATGCCCTTTTTATTATATTATATCGAATTTGGAGGTGATCTGCCTTCTATATCTAAAATGATTTATTTAAGCTACACTCTTCTTTAATTTGAACACTACTTGTTTTTTTTTTCTAGTATGATACAGTCTCTAATCTAATTTGGTAAAAACATTGTATTTTATTTTTTTATTTTATTATAGCATTTCTGCCACTCTAAAATTTGATTTGGAATCATCAATGAACTCATCGCGACATGATTATTCAAAACTATTCCAAAATCTACAGGCCTCAATTGGTTGCATTAGCCTATAATGTCCTCTCGCTTGCGTAATATTGATTTGAGCAGGGGTTTCAAAGATGATATTATTAAAAAATACTAATGTATTATGAATATCAATGATCGGTCTGTATTTTGTATTGGCATACATAAAACAATTAAGAAATCCTTATGTCAGTATGCTATGTAGCGTCGGCTTAAAACAGCACTACCCTATTTCTCCCGGTGAGTGTACGTAAGAGGCGATGAACGGTATTGGGGGCTTTTAAGTGATTTTTGAGCGATGCGATTGGAGACCCATCACCAACAACCTTTATTTTACCATCTTTTCCCTACACAACTTTCCAAAAGTGGCTTAGCAATTTCTAATTCCTTAGCTCTGGCTACCCCATCTAGGGATTTATAGCCGTGAGTATATGTATATATGTAATGACAGAAGGGAGAACAACATACTACCAAATGAAATGAAACAAAAACCAGTCACTTGTTAACAGTCCCGTAGAAATTTCAGTAGATGATATTTATAGATTAACTATCAGTTTCAATAATAACGTGACGAAATCAATTAGATCGCACAGTGTGAACCGTAATTATTATATCAATTTATTAGGATATTGAAACTCTGTCGCCCAATAAATCAAAGATAATGGAGCGTCTTAGAGCCATTCTGCCACTATTACTATTTTCTACATACTGCATTGCTAGTACAAGTGAACTATTAAACTAAACATCGCGTGGTATAAAACAGTCATCCCTTTTGCACTCACATAGTATCGTATACTTTCATCTCATTCTAACCGATATCGTGACGAGAAAATAGCGCTCGTGATAGGCTTTCTGATCAATAAAACTACCGATTTAACTAAAAATATCATACTTATAAATACTCCAGAAGTCAAGCACGAGCCGTGTTTAAACTAGTTTTCGCGTTGGATAAAGCAGCCATCTCTTACGCACTTACTTAGTATCTTATACAGTCATCTCATTCTAACCGTTATCGTGTCGATAAAATAGCGCTCATGCTTGCTATACAGGTCCAGTTGAATGATCAAAATTTGACATTTAGTTTCAGTATTAGTATATAACCACGTAAGAGAATAATATTAATGACAAACGATAATAATGGGTTGAATAATTAATTCGACCATAGACTGTGGCTGATTATGAAATGTTTTATAATGTTTAAATCCATTTATCTAATAATGTTTCTGTTTTGTTAAATCCATTTATCTAATAAACCAAAAATAATGTTTAGATGCAGTCATTTCATTATACAATTATTCAAAATACCTAATTTTTCATAAGTAACGTTCCAATTCCAATTCGTTTTATAATGGGTTATAAATCCCGTAGATAATCAAAGTTTTGGTATTATTAATTCTGCAGATACGTTTTGGAATACAAAAAATATAAAATAAAGAAAAATTGTAATGAGTTTCCAACCACATTGCCAAATAAAGACGTTTGTTTTAGAAAATTGTTCAGATTCACCAGCTAATTCATATTAATGAGTTCTTAATAAATTATTGTATGAATATATTATTTCATATGCTTATCAAAGCGTCTTTATGCTTCAGCCATCTGTGTCATCAAAGGATGAGTTCGCGCTCGAGCGAGTGACGACTACGAACCTTTTTGCGATTAAATTCTCCTTTTGTCCGTACTTAAATATTAAAAAATAGAGCAGATTTAAATTTGGAATTGGTGTTTTAACCGCAGGTCGGGAATTCAATAAAAGAACAAATCGTTCATTTTGTTGGAAAAAGAATTCTAGGATGTTTTGTAAGCAAAATCAAACAGAGATAAACAAAGTGGATATGAATGCTTCGCGATACCATATTGGAGCGGCGAGTGATTGTCGAGTACTCGTTAGTTTTGTTTACTTTAGTTTCCCAAAGATTTACATTGGAAACTTTTAAGGGTGATTATTCCTACATTGTTATTGTTTTTTCGAAAAAAACTAACGATATTTATGATCCTCATGCAAAGTTTGGTAGAGATCGGTCCAGCCGTTCGGGAGGTTTGATGTCACATCACAAGCGAAATACAAAAATCAGGGGTAAATGAGGCTTCATTCCAAAATAATTAAGTTGTTTGTTTAAAGTGATTGGCAGTGCAAATTGGTCGCTGTGGTGTTTTAAGGGATCATCTACAGTCGAAGTATGAAGTGAGTTGTTAGAAATAAGGTTAATGAAATAATGGTATTTTTATTGTGAAAAACAAACAAGCTCCCAGTAAGTCCTAATGGGATTATATGAAATTGATATCTTGAATCGTTTGTTCTATGTCCGTGATCTTTAGTTTACTCATTTCTCGGAGAATGTATTGTTTGTTTAGGATAACTCAAGTTTGACCAGGGGATCTATTTTATGTAACGACTCATGAACCAATGCCCGCAGCTTTAATCTTAAGAGGGTGTAGGTAGGATTACTCAATCAATGATTACACTACCTTTTAGAATTATATTTAGTAGGGTGGGTTTGCTAACTAGCCACCTAGTGAAGGATCACCGTTTTTAATATATTCGCGAGACGATATGATTCAGTGCTATCTCAAACTGTTATTCAATTCCGAACCATTGAATTTAAAATTGTGCAAAGTGCAGAACATTAGTACATGCTTTCAAGCTTTTCCTAACATTTTGTCCCTATGAGCTACAAAAGATAAAAAAGAGCTTTTTTTAGCTTAATGAATATGATTCACATGTTTTACGTATCTTTTCTATTTTAGTTTCATTTATATAGAAAGCAAACATTCGTAAACCTACGTAGACCTACAATTCCAAAGATTAACGTCATTTCACGTCTTTGATTCTAATAACCTGACGAATTTATAAAAGCAATAAAAATGTTAATATGACATTTACTTACATATTAAAAATCCCTTTTTGGAATAATAGAATTTATTATTGTGAATATATTGCAAAGTGGCAATAACACTGTAAACGATATATAAAGAGCCAATGTGGGTAGTAATGTCAGTAGAGGACACCTATGAATAACACTTAATTCAAATAGAAAATATGCTTAAAATGCAGGCGCACGAAATATTAAAGTAAAAGTAGATTAAAGTTAAGCAAATTACAGCCGTGATAGTCGAATGGGCTGAACGACCGTCCGTAGAAACAGTCATACTTGAGTTCAAATCCCGGCTCAGAACTACTACACCAATTTATTTTTTATAAAGTTGTGGTCAATTTATCATGGTTGTTATCGGTGAGGAAAACATTGTCTTGAAACCCATATGGCCAAATCTTACTTAGTCATGGGATAGTGTATTCGTACCAAACGGCGCGGCGATAGGCCTGCCCCCTATCGCTTAAGTACGCTGTCCTGTCCAAGCAAAACGTGTTTACTCTGAATACCAGGTATAGAGCATGAGACTTTTGAGAGCGCATATGTCACATGAGAAGTGAGGAAATGACAGATTGCTCATAAAATATCTGTCAGTTTCTCACTTCTTCGATGTATAAGTACCACTGCCAACCCCTTCGGGGAAAAACAGCATGAACGCTTGAGTCTTGAGTATTAAAATATTATTAAATGTGAATGAAGATTAGTTGGAGACCCATCAACAACAACCTTTATCTCACCATCTTTTCCCCACTTAACTTTCCAATAGTGGCTGAGGAATTTCTAATTCCTTAGCTCTGGCTACCCCATCTAGGGATTTATAGCCGTGAGTATATGTATGTATGTATGTATTAGTATCAAGAGCCGATTGATATTTCCAGGATACCCACTAAGATCGAATGACCTGAGTATATAAATGTAAATGTGTTAATGGTTTTATTTAAAAAAAGGTTTGATTTAAATGCAAATAGAGTGCAATACTAATCGTGACGATGCATAAAAATGAACTGAGTGCAAAGTGCGTGAATCATAAAAAGTAAGGGCCCGTAAAACCCGGTGTAAGGCTACCGACGGAAATTAGCGAGGAAAAGTTATATGGGCCATTAACGATAGGTACTGCGAGTTACATATAATGCCAAAGTAATAGGTAAACCCATTATTTATGAATTGTCACGGCGAACATGTACACTTTTTAACCGATTTAAAAAAGGAGGAGGATATCAATTCGTCGAGTTTTTTTTTACTATATTCACGGTATTCATTTTTTATGATTTAGGCAGATACTGTAGACAGCCATCTTTTATATTAAATCGCGCTTTGTGAAAGTTATTAATAGGTACATATTTTCTTTTAAGATTATTAGCATGCAGATCTTTCTTTTTTTTAAACGAATTAGATCAATGTCTTCCGTAGTTGTCCTCTGCTTTCCAAGCCAATAATTCATCAATTACATTGAAAGTCTTAGATAGAGATCTTACAATATTAGTTAAATTTCAAGCTGGTATACCATGATTACTCAAACGACAAGGATGGACGTTCTCACTAGTGGCAAAAAGGTTAACTTTTATAGCAAAAAGGTTAACTTTTATAGTAAAAAGGTTAACTTTTATAGCAAACAGGTTAACTTTTATATCACAAGGGCTCAATTCCTGCTGCAGTTATTGATCTTGTTAGTAGGTAGGTAGGTAGGTAGGTAGGTTAGTAGGTTGTATTAATTTTTGGTCTAAAATAAGAATCTAATATTAAAATTATCGTTAAGAAACCACTCCTGAAGTCATTATTGCACTTTGGGGTTAACTAGATGTTAGGACTATGCTCGTATATATATTTATTAAGAATTCATACATACAACTCACGGCCATAAATACCAAAAAGGGGTAGCTAGAGCTTTAAAACCAGAAAGTCCTCAGCCACATTTGGAAGTTGATAATTCAACCTATATTTATTAAACCCACATGCACGCAAGTGTACAGCTTTACATATTGTTTTAATCCATTCTGTAACATAAAAACAGAGCGTCCACTCAATTGCACACCGGGGTCACCACGCTCATTGGGTTTCATCTGTATTATCCGGTTTTTATTAAACGGTTAAAAGTTTTATGTTTTGTCTTTTTATTCTTGTATGTTGAGTATGCTTTTGGGGTGTTTTTTTTACTTGTTATTGAGGTAAGCAGAGACTATCGATTATCACTTTGTATTATTCTGGTAAACTTCTGTAGGATCACTTTTTTTCGTTTTTCCTCGTTGTTAATAACCATGATAGACTAACCACACATATGACTGAAAAGACAAATTGGTGTAGGTACCCGAGAATTGAACCCTCATCGTCTGCTCGATAAGCGGTGTTCTACCATCTGAGCTTGCTATAAAACTATAATATTATAATTAAAACCATTTTTTTTTCGCTTTACATGATTGATGTCAACACTATTTAATAATTATTAATTTAATATAAATATTGAATAAGCAACCGTGATAGCCCAGTGGGTAGAACACTCGGTTATCGTGCAAAAGACTAGTGTTCAAATCCTGGGTCGGGCCTACACCAATTTGTCTTTTCCAAAGACATATGTGTGGTTAATTTATCATGGTTGTTAACGGTGAGGGAAAACATCGTAAGGAAACCCACATGGCTGAGTTGTACTTAGTCATGTGACAGTGCATTCGTACAAAACGGCGATAGGCCTGCCCCCTATCACGTGAGTACACTGTCCATGCAAAACGTGGGTACTCTGAACACCAGGTGACAAAGTCACGTGATGTTCAGAAGTATTAGTACCTCTGCCAACCCCTTCGGGGATAATCAGCGTGAACGTTTGAGTCTTGAGTCTTGAGACTATTTAAATTCAACTTTATATAATCGTGACACCATTAGAAAACTAAAGCCAATTGATTATGACTTATATACTAATTATTAATTAACTTACTAGTAATTGGTTTCGCACAAAACGGCGACAGGCCTGCCCCCTATCACGTGAATACACTGTCTATGCAAAACGTGGGTACTCTGAACACCCGGTGACAAAGTCACGTGATCTTCAGAAGTATTAATACCTCTGCCAACCCCTTCGGGGATATTCGGCGTGAACGTTTATGTTATGTTATATAATACTTTACACGAAATATTAATTCAAATAACTGCAAAACTAAATTCAAAGTCCTTAACGATTAACAAATAATCTTGCAAACTTATACCAAAATACATTTTAAATATAACTCTATACTAAGTAAATTGCAAAAATATAACCACAAATTTATAAATTTTAGTATTTTTATGTATTAAAAATATTTCCCGCAGAACCCAGGTCAAACCAAGCTATTATATACACGATTATTATACACGATTTGCTGAATGACCGCATAGATAGCCCCAACATTTTATGTCAAATCGGAATTAACACCCCTTCTTACAGAACCCGACATACGCAAAAATCTTTGTTTCATATTCCACGCTCAAGAACAAACTACTCTCAAAATGCTCCCATCCGCCGTATTTTGTACGAATTTAACAACAACTTTAGTGATTTGGACCCTTTTTTTTCATACAGATTTGAATTTCGTAAGAATGTTATAGAAACATTTAAAACGAGTCAAAGTTAATCAGTTTAAGCATAATTAAAACATACAAACACACATACACGAACACACACACACACACACACACACACACACGCACACACCTACATACTTTTCTTTCATTATCATCATAGTATCATCATTCACGGTCTTTTTTTGTTTTGTTCATTTTTTTTTTTTTCTCTTTTTTCCTTGTATTTTTAAACGTCATTTATAATATTATTATTTTTCTTTTTTCTAATGTACTTGTTGTATTTTCGCGGGCAACCGCCTTAATTTCGTTCCTCTTTTGTTTTGAACCGGTAATTGTGATCACCTGTCATTGGCTTTGTAAAAAAATTGTATGTTCTGTGCCATGTTTGTTGTATTTGCTGTTGGTGGTCAACGAATAAATAAATAAATAAAATAAAATATAAGTTTTTTATAATTGTTAATTTTGTTTTATTGTTATTGTATTATTATTTAAAAAAATATTGATAAAAATTTAAGTCCGTGACACCCTTCAAATTCTGGTGCCGACTGAAAACCAGTGTTGTTAGGTTTCACTCACAACAATAATGTCACCAGTTCATTGCTACGCAGGCATTTAAGTACGATTTAAGAAACCTGTAATGGATATCTCATTTAAGTACAAGTTATATAATTTTAAATGTATATCTGTGTTCAATGTGCTGTATTCCATTGTTGATTTTTCTTCTTTTGTAATATTTTCATTATTTTTTATGAAATTTACGTTTACTTTCTTTATGATGATTTTTAAGTGTTTCTAAATGTATGTGAGTGTGACTATGATTTTCTTTGTATGTAGCAAATAAATAAATGTTTTCTTTCTTTTCTTTCTTTCTTATATCAGTATATAATATAAGTTATTGTAGACTTTCAAATCAACAGATAAGATTACAATTCTGGTTATATCACTTGCTAGGGTTGCTTATCACTTTGTAGCTTTGACATTAAATAGGGTTAGGGTGCCCACGGGTTGTAATGGGCTATTTGACAATGCGAGAAATAAAGTGTCAATTGCTGTCATCAGTATAAATTAAGAGTTTAAAAATGGTTATTTATTAACGTAAGTTGAAAATAATAATTGATTTATTTAAAAATCCATAAATAAAAATGCAAAATTTTAAACGTTTGTCATGTGACACAAAACAATCTTGAATGGTCGAGTTTATGATGACGTCACATGCCTGTAAAGAAACCTCGTGGGTCGTTTGTTGCCACAGACCAAATACAGGCAAGTAACGTCACTGACCCGTTTGCAGCGCCATATTGTCAAAATAGTGTTTTGACGCGCTATTTGACTATTCAATTTTTAATTTGATATTTTTCAGCAAATGTGCACCAGATTTAAAAAATATAACTTTTACTGGGTTCCTTAAACTCTACTACATCATATATAATGTATTTTAAAAACCTGTCAAATAGCCCATTCAGTTTCTGGTTGAAACATCACGGATTCCAGATTACGCAACATTTTTCGATTTCTATCAGTCAATATAAATAGAATTATGACAAATGGACATACTAACTATTTACATCTTATGGCAGAGAAACTAATCTGTCTGAAAATATAGTGTCCTTTTTTCATTAAATTTGTGAGTTAACCCCATCCAGGTGTCAAACTCAAGTTCTCCGAATTCGTCGCCGTTCGTTTTACCACTAAATTTGAACCACACAAAGTGATATGTCTTCGTTTTATTCACAAATTTACAAAGTGGTAAAGGCCCGAGTCGTTAAATGGATATAAAAATAATAGAGGTTGAGAATGATAGTACAAAGATTATTGTATTCTCATGCGTGATATTAATTTATTTATTAAGAAAAGAAGAAAATTTTCGTGACAAAAGTCACAAAATGAAGTTATACTTAGTTATATAAAGGTTTGATCGGCGTACCGAACTGTGGTTTTTCAGGCTTCTACCTTTTGAAAATATCGAAATAAAAAATGGATACTTTCGACCATAAGTAAAAAAATGTCCTGTTCGGTGTAGACAACTAAGTACCTCTGCGTTCACTTTATTTATTTGCTTTGCCAACATAGCATACATTAATACAATTTAAATACCGATATTACACATAATAACGAAAATTCCTGAGGAATGCACCAATTATAGGCAGAACACATCATTCATAAGGCATGACAATATATTAACGACACAATTCGACAACACACAGCGTAATGAATATGTCTAATATTCAATGGTTTTTTAGCTAAATATCCTTTAGTACTTGCTCTAACATGCCATACTAAGGCAGCTCGTTAAGTTTGAAATTGATATTAAATACCGATCGTTAAAGGCCCGTCATAATAAATGGCCACAATGAAGCTTCGAAGTTTCAAAGAATAGTTCTGTCAGTGATAAATGACAAACTAATATTTAGGTCACCCGTTAGAATGTAATGATTGCAGCTTTGGAGTGGTTATAGGGTCAGCTAATACCTGAAATATAAATTTGAATCCCACTTCCTAGTGGGAATTCCTATTTTGTACATTCCTCAAGGAAATATCCTTATTTCCTTGAGGAATGTACAAAATATCAAAAATGACAATATACCAATCAGTAATTGCTGACTGGGAAAAATTATCTATTGTAAAAAAATATTTACGTAAACCTAATTTAATGTTTTTTGACATGAATTCCTCATGTGGGGATTATTACTCATAAATAAAAGATGTTATTAAAGGAAAGAAAATTTTTTTTTAATAACATCTTTTATTTAAGAGTAATAATCCCCACATGAGGAATTCATGTCAAAAAACATTAAATTATGTGATAGTTAGGCGTTTCCAACATTTGCATTCTATCTGAAAAGGTAGACAAGTGGCCGTCCGAATTAGTTGAAATTCGGAGGTAGGAAACGCAAACACTACTTGAACGTGTAAAAAAGAAACAAAGGATAGAGAAATTTCGCGCTGGATGCCAACTGACACTGTAGCTCAGTTGGCAGAGCGACGGGGGCGTATACCCGAAGGTCGCGGGTTCGAACCCCGCCAGTGTCGAAATTTTTCTTTCCTTTAATAACATCTTTTATTTATGAGTAATAATCCCCACATGAGGAATTCATGTCAAAAAACATTAAATTATGTGATAGTTAGGCGTTTCCAACATTTGCATTCTATCTGAAAAGGTAGACAAGTGGCCGTCCGAATTAGTTAAAATTCGGAGGTAGGAAACGCAAACACTACATGAACGTGTAAAAAAGAAACAAAGGATAGAGAAATTTCGCGCTGGATGCCAACTGACACTGTAGCTCAGTTGGCAGAGCGACGGGGGCGTATACCCGAAGGTCGCGGGTTCGAACCCCGCCAGTGCCGAAATTTTTCTTTCCTTTAATAACATCTTTTATTTACGTAAACCTACATCATTTGCATCGTAAATTTATTATCTGTAATATCCTAACAAAGTAGACTGTTAAACTACTTTTATAAGTTTCAAAAATAACGAGTATTTTTTTTTCTAAGTAAGATTCCTAAGTTCAAACTTAGGATTTGACAACGAGCAATGGAGCGCAGTATACTGGGAATCAAACGAACAGATCGCGAGTTTAGACTGCCAAACTCAAATGGACCTGGGCCGGACATGTCTGCCGAATGCATCCGAAAAAATGGGCTAAAACTGCCACTGAATGGGTGCCTACAGGTGGGCGCCGGTGTAGGGGAAGGCCTAGGAGGAGATGGAGGGACGACCTGGACAGGTTCGATCCAGGTTGATTTTGTATAGACTTGGACAGAGATGGGCACAAAGGCCTTTTCCAGCAGTGGGAATTAAATTAAGCTATATAAAAAAATATATGAAGAGATATGGCATGAATGCTTCGTGTATACTACTTATATTACAAATGAGAAAATGTATATGTTTGAATGTTTGTTACTCAACTACGCCTAAACTTCTAAACCGCTTTTTATAAAATTTAGTGAAAATGTTGATGTACTACTTCATCTCTATTTTTACGATAAAGCTTTTTGAAGTAACACGGTAGAGTATGAGACGATAAAAGAGCATGTATGGGAAGATTGATGGATGTACACGAAGCTAGAGAGTTTTGTCAGGATCATACAGTGGCGATTGAGAGTCTCTGCCTGCCGTTTGCCAAAAACGTTTAATCTGTTAAATAATAGAATTTCCAAGAAATCCAGACGATGTTTCGCGATGCTGTTTTTTTTACAGATACTAAGCTGAAACGTTGATTTTCCTTAGCTTTTTAGGAAATTTTCCTTAGTACGGGTTTATTATGCTATCAAGGTAGAACTGTCTTGTACTTCGTCCTGTTTCCGTGAAATCTCAAACAAATCGCGGATTACTATTGCTCGAGACAGAGGGATTACTAGAAAGACGGCTCGGAACAAAACAAATTATTCTTCGAGTAAATCTTGCAGCCAATTTAAGGAGCTTGTTTCAATAGTTTGAAACGGATTTGGAATTTGTACAAACTCTAAAAGCACAGGTTTCTCTTCACATGTTTTTAACTTTGTCAAGTAGTTTTTGTGCTTTTGTTCCTATAAAAATAACCATATTAAAAAAAAAAAGATTTTGTGCCTGTGACAGTGCCATTTTTTAAACATGAAATAGTATAAATTTATAAGTAAAAATAAAAAATAAGAGAATTTAGTGGATTTTGTCGCCTTGTCTATTTAGTTAAACCTGCGGATGCAACGATGGAGTAATATAAGTTTTAAATCATGACGATGTTAGATTGAAGATATTGAATTTTACTGTGACTGTATTGTTTTTTTGTGGTTATTATTTTCTAGTTAGTGTTTGAAAAGGGAATAGAATACACCAGCCCAGCACCCAGCAGCAATGTACCCACAAATTATTTGCTACACTTTTGTGATCCTACATCTATAAAGTTGTTACCGCCTGTGACACCGAGTTTCTAACTATGAAACCATAAAACCATTTATTTGTCGTAAATGTAAGTTACATTGTTCATACTTCGTACAGACACCAGTACTAATAACATTTTTATTGATGACGTCCGTGGTCTAGTGGATAGGCGACTAACATCGCGGTCCGGAGGTTGAGGGTTCCATCCCCGCTGAGAGCAATTTATGTGATGAGCATATATGATTGTATCTTAGTCTTGGATGTTATTTTAGTACTTAGTTTTCTACACCGCACAGGACATTTTTTTACTTATGGTCGAAAGTATCCATTTTATATTTCGATATTTTCAAAATCCTGAAAAACCACAGTTCGGTACGCCGATCAAACCTTTACATAACTAAGTATAACTTCATTTTGTGAGTTTTGTCACGAAAATTTTCTCTCACTATTGCAACCCTTAATAAGTAAATTAATATCACGCATGAAAATACAATAATCTATGTACTATCATTAAATGTATTGTATGCAATAAACTTTATATATCGTCAAATATTCCGTAAAATTGCCTGAGGGATAAAAGTTATGAAGCTGTTTCATAAAAACAACAAAACGAGAGCGTTCTTCACAAAGACAATATTTATTCAATGAAATTATGTCATCAAGTCACAGACGATAAGTATTTATTACTTTTCTGGCTTCTCTGTCATGTTTACGTTTCATTTCGTCATACAATAGCGCAAACAAATCAACAGCACAATTTGATAGGCAGTTCTCATATCCATTTTACTCGCCTAATGACTAAAGGTAGTCCTGTGAATTCGACCATAAATAAAGTAAGATTATGTAACGCTCTTGCTGTAGATTAATAATATTAATCTATCCAAACATTAATTAAATATAAATTCCATCTCTGATTATTATTTTGTTTCATACTTTATAATGGTTGTCACTCAAACTTACAGGCTAGGCTCCCACGATACAGACTAGGCCTAGTGTTGGGGCCACCAATATCAGCAGTAATGTAAACACGGTTAAATGCACTCAACCTACTTTGTGAACTTTCTAATATTGTAATTGTGCAATTGGAAATTAATAAAATTATTCTTATTCTTATGTGTAATTCAAATACATGACAGCATGTTTAACGAATTATTTATTAGTTTTTTGTACTTTTAGTGCATAATTTCTTAAAAACGTTGCCGTAAATACTGCAAGTATCAGCGTGTATAATTTTATACTCCTTCGTCTGCTAACTTTTCGTAGAACTGTTTATGAAATGTTTGCTTAACATATTAATATGCAGAAAGCACTATAAACGCAAGTCTGCTACTTTTGAAACTCATATCTCAAAACAGATTTATACTAGTACTCTAATGCAAATTCCGATTGAAATAAATTGAGCTCAGCGAGTAAGGTAAACCTCAGTCTTCTTACTTAGTATCTGTGCAGTCGGTCTTAGCTTTAAGCAGTGCTTTAAATAAAAAACCATTAACTTTTCCTATTGACTTCAATGGGAAAATAGTTTTTCAGTTATTATTCCCCAATGCTAGGTTCTATCACGACATGCAACACCTTACGACTTTTATTTATTTTATTTTATACGACATGGAAGCATATTTAGTCTAAGATTTTTAATGGTTTGATTATGGTAAAATAAGCAAACGTCAGTACACAACGTGAGTTATAATTTTACCGTGTAGTACCGGCTGAGTATTCCATCTATCAATGTTAATAGAATCCCAATTGTATTGTCAACAAATCACTTAGAAAACCTGATACTCCTGATTCAATTCTTACAACACTATAATATTATTTTTTTTTAATCATTATTCCGTCACGACTATAAATTCTAAAAGGGGTAGATAAAGCCTGAGAATTTAAATTTTCCTTATCACTTTTGAAAATGGAGCTAGGATTATAAGGTTATAAAACAATCGAATTGAGTACCTCCTTTTTCTAAGTTTTTTATAAAGTTGGTGGTAAGTCCCAAGGCGCATCACCCGAAATTCATTAAAAAGCTTCGATATCTTGTGACACCCGTAGGTAGTAATGGGTTGCAGGCTATTCTACCCAACACTACACAACTACATACATATACTCACGGCTATAAATCCCTAGAAGGGTTAGCCAGAGCTTCCGATTCCCTAGCAACTTTTGAAAGTTTTTAGTTATCAGTCTCCAACCGCATCGCCCAAAAATCACTTAAAAAGCCCAAATACCCAAAGCCACCTCTAACGAACACCCACGGGAAGAAATGATGTATTGCTATTCTAATCCGACACTACAGAGCGCACATACACACACGTAATACACAACTACATATATGCTGCCTACCCCTATGGGAACTAATGGCGTGAGTATATGTATGTATGAATGTACATATAAGAAAACACTGAACGTTTTATATTCACATCACCCCTCTCCCTCATTTATTTTCATTCTATCGGATCTTTATTGACAATGCATTATTTTGCACGCGCAATTCGCAGACAATGGCAATTTATTTAGATAAGCTCAATAACAGTAGAAAATTATTGACCCCTTTTTGATATTTGTATTATTTATTGTATTATTCTGTGTCTTTTAGAAATGGTACCATATACAATATCTTGAGGTATCGATACTGTCCCGCCCGACTATTCTACACAAGTATGGCTTCAATTTATGCATATATACATACATTCATATACTCACGCCATTATTTCCCATTGGGGAAGGCAGAGACTATTGACTGACTATTGTGGTCAGAGTACCCACGTGATTAGGGGCAGGCCCATCGCCGTTACGTGCAAGCACACTGCCACATGTCTAAGTACAACTTAGCCATGTGGGTTCCTCACGATGATTTTTATTAATAAAAAAATTACCATACATATGACTTTGGAAAAGACAAATGAGTGTAGGCGATTTTCCACCCACTGAGCTATTACAAATAGGCAACAAATATCAACTACCACATTCTCACGTAGAATCTTAGAATGCGAAAACCATCACTGATTTAAATAAAAGCGTGATTGTGACTTAGCGACTAAATTAAAATCACTTTTAATATCTTCTCAATAGAAGCGTCCACTTAAGGCATCGTTTTAAATATAGAAATATAATCGCCTTTGGTGACAAAAACCTCGGAGTTTTGATTCAAAATTCGTAAATTAGAATACTCCTACGACAGTTTTATTATTCATCAATTTGCGTGGGCAGTGCAAAAATTGCCGATAGGGAAAAAAAATCAAGTTTTTATATTTTAATTTGTTCTGCTACGCCAATTCAATTCAAACTCCTACGTAGTCCAATGGACGTAGTTTTGGGATCATGACTTGGAGGGTTCCGGTTCGATTCCATACGGGTACTACATGGCTTAACCTTAAAATATTCATCCTAAAAATACATTGTATTGTGCATCGTAGCGGAGGGAAAGTTAAGCCGTTGGTATATGTTACCGATAATCATAATCATGCCTCCGTGGTCGCGCGGATAAGCGCTTGGCTTCAAGTGCGGAGGTCTCGGGTTCAATCCCCGGGGGGAAACTCACAAATTTTTAAGTTTAACCCAGTTTGAAAGGAGATTGCAGGCTTGAATCATCTGATTATCCGAAAATTAAGATGATTCTGTGCTTCAAAGGGCACGTTAAGCCGTGTCGGTCCCGGCTACTATTACGGTAGTAGTCGTTAGTCTGCCAACCCGCAATTGGCCAGCGTGGTGGACTATGGCCAAATCACGATATAGGGTAGGCTCGAGACTCTTGGTGGGGACGTATATGTAAACATAATCATAACTAAGTATTTAGTAACTTTCATAAGTAACTTTAATTGATATTGATTATCAACACCGAAAAGTTTCAATGTAAGAATTGCAAATTATGATTGTCTTGTTGTATTTCTATGCAACCACAGGTTTTTCTAACATAGATCATAAGTATTTGGTTTACATTTGAATACTCGTACATACATACATACATACAACTCACGCCGTTAATTCCATGTAATATGTATGTAATAACAGTATCTCTTTTGCACGCAACATTTTGAACATAATACTATATAATAAAAATAATACGATAGAGTTAAATATTGTCAGTAATATAGCAACAATTATTCGTTTCCATTATTATACGAGGTCCCTCAGAAAACTTTGTAATGTAAGGTTATGTGAACGTATGAGAAATTACGTGATTTGTGAAAGGTGCGGTGTGAAGGATATTGTAAAACAGAGACAAAATTGAGATGGCTTGGGATTGATGTAAGAGATCTATAGAGCCAATGTGGAAGGTAATGTGAGTAGAAGACGACCACGGAGGACACACCTAGACCAAATAGAGAATATGTTCGGGAATATCCCCGAAGGGGTTGGCAGAGGTACTAATACTTTGCCAACATAGCATACATTAATACAATTTAAAAACCGATATTACACATAATATCAAAAATTCCTGAGGAATGCACCAATTATAGGCAGAACACATCATTCATAAGGCATGACATATAAGTTGTTTTTTTAAATCATATACTTAACGACAAAATTCGACTACACACAGTGTAATGAATATGTCTAATGTTCAATGGTTTGTAGCTAAATATCCTTTAGTACTTGCTCTAACATGCCATACTAAGGGAGCTCGTTAAGTTTGAAATTGTTATTAAATACCGATCGTTAAAGGCCCGTCATAATAAATGGCCTCAATGAAGCTTCGAAGTTTCAAAGAATAGTTCTGTCAGTGATAAATGACAAACTAATATTTAGGTCACCCGTTAGAATGTATAGATTGCAGCTTTGGAGTGGTTAGGGGGTCAGCTAATAATAATAATAATAAATCTTTATTTCAGACAAATGCAGTCCATACAAAATAATACAAACTAGTGTTAGTAAAGAAATAATACCTGAAATATAAATTTGAATCTCACTTCCTAGTGGGAATTCCTATTTTGTTCATTCCTCTAGGAAATATCCTTAATTCCTTGAGGAATGTACAAAATATCAAAAATGATGATATACCAATCAGTAATTGCTGACTGGGAAAAATTATCTATTGTAAAAAAATATATACGTAAAACTACATCATTTGCGTCATAAATTTATTATCTGTAATATCCCAACAAAGTAGACTATTAAACTACTTTTTTAAGTTTCAAAAATAACGAGTATTTTTTTTTCTAAGTAAGATTCCTTAGTTCAAACTTAGGATTTGACAGCGAGCAATGGAGCGCAGTATACTGGGAATCAAACGAACAGATCGCGAGTTTAGACTGCCAAACTCAAATGGACCTGGGCCGGACATGTCTGCCGAATGCATCCGAAAAAATGGGCTAAAACTGCCACTGAATGGGTGCCTACAGGTGGGCGCCGGTGTAGGGGAAGGCCTAGGAGGAGATGGAGGGACGACCTGGACAGGTTCGATCCAGGTTGATTTTGTATAGACTTGGACAGAGATGGGCACAAAGGCCTTTTCCAGCGGTGGGAATTAAATTAAGCTATATAAAAAAATATATGAAGAGATATGGCATGAATGCTTCGTGTATACTACTTATATTACAAATGAGAAAATGTATATGTTTGAATGTTTGTTACTCAACTACGCCTAAACTTCTAAACCGCTTTTTATAAAATTTAGTGAAAATGTTGATGTACTACTTCATCTCTATTTTTACGATAAAGCTTTTTGAAGTAACACGGTAGAGTATGAGACGATAAAAGAGCATGTATGGGAAGATTGATGGATGTACACGAAGCTAAAGAGTTTTGTCAGGATCATACAGTGGCGATTGAGAGTCTCTGCCTGCCGTTTGCCAAAAACGTTTAATCTGTTAAATAATAGAATTTCCAAGAAATCCAGACGATGTTTTGCTGTGTAGTGCCGGCTTCGAATAGCACTGCCCCATCTCTTCCCGTGGGTGTCGTAGAAGTCGACTAAGGGACTAGGGCTTTTCCATCTTCGCCCTTACACCAATCCAAGGTCTGCCGCGCCGAGGGATGCATGGCCAGGGGTGAGCCTGGTCGCTAGCGTGCCGCCGTCCCGGAGCTTGGTGCACTCCGGGTACTAAATAACCTTACCTAGTCAAGCGGGGCTCTGGCTAGGTGGACAGTTTACTTCCCTTGCTTCTCGTGGGTCCAATATGTGTTCCAATTATAATAAACACGGAGGCGGCGATGTAGCTCGCCACTCATCACGCCATGGTTTCTCACGGGGCGAAAAGTGGGCTAAAGAGACCCGCTTCAGTACGATGAATGTATGTGGAGGAATGTTTGAAAAATTAGATGAAGTATGTATGATTATGAATGAAAGAAAACTGGATTTTCTATGTTTAAATGAGACGAAGCGTAAGGGAAAGGAAGTTTCACAACTTGGCAACATCACAGCAATCTGGTCTGGAGTCGCTGACAGTGACCGAGCTAGCCAAGGAGTGGGACTTCTGATATCTGAAAGGATGGCTCAGTGTATGAAAGATTACGAATGTGTGAGTCCAAGGCTCCTGTGGATAAAGGTGAAATTGGGACTAGTCCGGGTGCGCATAATTTGCGTTTATGCTCCGGACATGTCTAAATCCCTATCCGAGAGGGAGGAGTTTTGGAATCTGTTAGACGATGTTGTGAATGGGTGTGATCAGAATGAGAGACTTATAATGTTAGGAGATTTTAATGGCTGGGTTGGTGTGTCACGCAACGGTTGCGAAAGAGTTTTAGGAAAGTTTGGCGATCAAAGGATGAATGAGAATGGTGAGAAATTGATTGAGGTATGTTTGGAGAGGAATCTTTGTGTTACAAACACGTTGTTTAAACACAAAGATATCCATATGTATACAAGACAGAGGGGAAGCGAGAGAAGTATGATTGATTTTGTGATCGTTGATGAAAGGCTGAGAGCAAAGGTTGTTGACACCAGGGTCTATAGGGGCACGAACGTTGGCACAGATCACTTTCTCGTTATATCACGATTAAGGGGTCTGTGTACGCGTTGGCGTCACAGGCCTAAAGTGTCAACAACGGATTTTGCGAGAATAAAAGTGGAAAAACTGCAAGAAGATGAAAATATCAGAGATGAATACGTGAGGAAATTGGATGATAGACTAAGTTGCGTGGAGATGAAGGATGAAATGGAAATAGAAGAAGTATGGGATGTGCTCAAATCGACAATGGTTGAATGTGCGACGGAAGTTTGTGGAGTGTGTAAAAGGTCAAATAGACCACCAACAAGTTGGTGGGATAAAGTTGTGAAAGAGGCGGTTGGAGATAAGAAGAAAGCGTGGTTAGATTTACTAGCGATTAAAGCTAGTAAACGGATGAATGCGAGTGTAACTGACGATGTAGTGCAGAAAAGTGTAGATGAATATAAGAGAGTTAAGAATGAGGTGAAGAAGAAAATAGAAAAGAAAAAGCGGGATTTGCAAGAGTGGTGTGAGAGGAAACTTTCTGATAATTTCCGGAATAACCAAAAGTTATTCTGGAAGTATATCCGGAAGGAAAAGGGAGTTTCCCAAAACACGAGAGTGAGTGTAATAAGAGATGAACAGGGTGAATTGGCGACGGATGAAAGTAGCATGAAACGGGTATGGAAGAATTATTTTGAGGGACTGTTTGAAAAAGAGGATGCATCCATTTCTCCGCCAATCGACAGTAATGTTGATTGGAACGAAGAGATGGGTGATTTCAGTGACAGTGAGATTAGTATGGAAGAAATAATGAAAGCAATGAAAAGTATGAAAGTAGGAAAGGCGGCAGGGTATGATAGGATTACTATCGAAATGCTGAGGGCTGGTAAAGGGTTGGTGGCTTCTTGGTTGTACTTCCTTTTCCAAAAATGCTGGTCGAGTGGCAAAGTTCCACGAGATTGGTGCAAGGCGGTGATTGTGCCTCTATATAAAGGAAAGGGGTCACACCAAGAGGCTAAAAACTACCGCGGCATCAGTTTACTCAGCATTGTTGGTAAATTGTATGCTAAGGTACTGATTGAAAGAGTGATGAATGAAACTGATGAGAAAATATGGGATGTGCAAGCGGGATTTAGGAAAGGAATGGGATGTATGGATCAAATCTTCTCTCTAAGGAGCATCACCGAAAAGTTCTTAGCTAAGAACCAAAAGGTGTTTTGTTCCTTCATTGATTTAGAGAAGGCGTATGATAGGGTGGTAAGAAAGTGTTTATGGGAGGTGTTATCCAAGTTCGGTTTGGGGAGTCAACTTATACGTGCATTGGTATCACTCTATGAGGATTCTAGTGCATGTGTAAGAGTAAACGGGGAAAACACTGACTGGTTCGGAATCTCTAGGGGTGTCCGACAGGGATGTGTTGCTTCTCCGTGGCTCTTCAATTTGTTCATGGATGACTGTTTGACAGAGTTGCGTGAAAGTGATTATGGACTAAGAATGGGTGGATTCATCATTAAATGCCTCTTGTATGCTGACGATCAAGTGCTACTTGCATCATCGGCAGAAGAGTTGCAAGAGATGATGAATATTGCATGTGAGTCTTTTGTAAGAAAGGGAATGAGGGTGAATGTGGATAAGACCAAAACGATGGTTTTTGAGAGACAGGAAGATGTGACAGAATGCGTGATTGCGATTGATGGTAAGGATGTGGAACAGGTGAAGGAGTTTGTATATCTGGGAAGTTTGTTTACAAGGGATGGAAAATGTGATGAAGACATTGAAAGAAGAGTGAAAAAGGGTAATGCGGTAAATGGAGCAATGAATAGCCTAATGATCAGTCAATCGGTGTCTGAAAAGGCCCGAATGGCTGTGCATGATGCTGTTCTTGTTCCTACGCTTATGTATGGAAGCGAATGTTGGGTGTGGCAGAAGAAGCATGAGAGCAGAGTGAATGCAGTAGAGATGAGGTCCCTCAGAAAAATTTGTAATGTTAGATTGTGTGACCGAGTGAGAAATAGTGTTATTCGTGAAAAGTGTGGTGTGAAAGATGATATTGTAAGAAAGATAGAAAAAGGAATGTTGAGATGGTTTGGGCACATAGAGAGGATGGATGATAGAAAATTGGTAAAAGGGATCTATAGAGCTAGTGTGGATGGTAATGTTAGTAGAGGACGACCACGGAGAACACACTTGGACCAAATTGAGAGTGTGCTCAAAAAGGCTGGCGTCCGAAGTATGAAGAATAAAAGAGCATGTATGAAAAGATTGATGGATGTAAACGAAGCTAGAGAGGTTTGTCAGGATCGTGCGAAGTGGCGATCGATAGTCTCTGCCTACCCCAATGGGAATTAATGGCGTGAGTATATGTATGTATGTATGTATGTATGTTTTTTTTACAGATACTAAGCTGAAACGTTGATTTTCCTTAGCTTTTTAGGAAATTTTCCTTAGTACGGGTTTATTATGCTATCAAGGTAGAACTGTCTTGTACTTCGTCCTGTTTCCGTGAAATCTCAAACAAATCGCGGATTACTATTGCTCGAGACAGAGGGATTACTAGAAAGACGGCTCGGAACAAAACAAATTATTCTTCGAGTAAATCTTGCAGCCAATTTAAGGAGCTTGTTTCAATAGTTTGAAACGGATTTGGAATTTGTACAAACTCTAAAAGCACAGGTTTCTCTTCACATGTTTTTAACTTTGTCAAGTAGTTTTTGTGCTTTTGTTCCTATAAAAATAACCATATTAAAAAAAAAAGATTTTGTGCCTGTGACAGTGCCATTTTTTAAACATGAAATAGTATAAATTTATAAGTAAAAATAAAAAATAAGAGAATTTAGTGGATTTTGTCGCCTTGTCTATTTAGTTAAACCTTCGGATGCAACGATGGAGTAATATAAGTTTTAAATCGTGATGATATTAGATTGAAGATATTGAATTTTACTGTGACTGTATTGTTTTTTTGTGGTTATTATTTTCTAGTTAGTGTTAGAAAAAAGAAATACAATACACCAGCCCAGCACCCATCAGCAATGTACCCACAAATTATTTGCTACACTTTAGTGATCCTACATCTATAAAGTTGTTACCGCCTGTGACACCAAGTTTCTAACTATGAAACCATAAAACCATTTATTCGTTGTAAATGTAACATTGTTCATATTTGGAATGTAGACACCAGTTCTAATATCGTTTTTATTGATGACGTCCGTAGCTGAGTGGATTAGTTACTAAATTCTCGGTCCGGAGGTTTCGGGTTCGATCCCCGCTGAGAGAAACATTTTTGTGATGAGCATTAATAATTGATTCTAAGTTTTAGATGTTGTTTATATGTGTATTATATAATATTAAATATATCGTTAAGTAAGTATCCCATAATTCAAGTCTTACTTAGTTTGGGGCTAACTAAATCTGTGTATAATATTATACACATGTGGCCCCCTTTTTATTCATTTATTTATTTATGTGTATACAACTTAAATATTCTTATTAGCCCTCCGTTTTTTTAGCATCAATGGCGGTTAAATATACGAAATATAAATGATGCTCAAGAGGCTTGCAAGTATCATACAAATGATCAAAAAATAGTCTCTGCCAAAATGGGAACTTACGGCGTGAGTATATGTATGTAACTGTCACTGCTAACTCAATATACGAGTATATAATATATATTGTTATTATAACCTAGTCTAGGGATTTATAGCCGTGAGTATATGTATGTATGTATGTTATTATAATCTTACATACATACATATACTCAGGGCTATAAATCCCTTATCGGGGTAGCCAGAGCATTGGAATGAGAATTTCCTCAGCCTCTTTTGGAAGTTGATGGGGAAAAGATGGTAATAATAAATGTTTTTGGTGACGGGTCTCCAACCACATCACCCAAAAATCACTCAAAAAGCCCCTATACCCTTAGTAGCCTCTTACCCACGGGTAGAAATGGGGTAGTGTTATTCTAAGCCGACACTAAACGGCAAACATATTATATTATAAATAAACTTATTTTTTTATACTATTCAAAATGATGATGAGGAAAGTGATGTCTTAAAGTTTCATTTTCGTAATTAACAAACCGTAACGACGAGTAAGCTCCGTCGTTTATGCATCGTTATTTGGAAGGTTGACGCGGGTTCGGCACTAAGCCTTCGCCGAGTAACGAAATAACACGAAACGGTTAATTCCTCGGGTACGTTTGAGTAATGTCTTGATTCAGTAAGATATCCTTGATGAGAGTTTACTTGTTTACTAACACAATAGATTTAATAATTACTTACATACATGCACATATTTACGCCATTATTTCGCATCGGAGAAGGCAACGACTATTGATCGCCACTTTTTACGATCCTGACAACCATCTATAGCTTGGTTTACATCCATCAATAATTTTGTACATGCTCTTTTATTCTTCATACTTCGGACACCTGCCTTCTCGAACAAATTCTCTATTTGGTGTGTCTTCCGTGGTCGTCTTCTACTCACATTACCTTCCACATTGGCTCTATAGATCTCTTACATCAATCCCGAACCATCTCAATTTGTCTCTGTTTTACAATATCTTTCACACCGCACCTTTCACAAATCACGTCATTTCTCATACGATCACATAACCTTACATTACAAAGTTTTCTGAGGGACCTCGAATAATAATGGAAATGAATAATTGTTGCTATATTACTGACAATATTTAACTCTATCGTATTATTTTTTTTATATACAAAATGTTGCGTGCAAAAGATATACTGTTATTACATACGAGTATTCAAATGTAAACCAAATACTTATGATACACACACACACACACATACTCACGGCTATAAATCCCTAGAAGGGGTAGCCAGAGCTAAGGACTTATGATCTATGTTAGAAAAACCTGTGGTTGCATAGAAATACAACAAGACAATCATTATTTGCAATTCTTACATTAAAACTTTTCGGTGTTGATAATCAATACCAATTAAAGTTACTTATGAAAGTTACTAAATACTTAGTTATGATTATGATTATCGGTACCTACGGCTTAACGTTCCCTCCGCTACGATGCACAATATTATATATCTTTAGGATGAATATTTTAAGGATCAGCCATGTAGTACCTGTCTGGAATCGAACCGGAATCCTCCAAGGTATGTTCCCAATGCTACGTCTGTTGTACTATATAGGCAGTTTGAATTGAATTGGCTTAGCAGAACAAATTAAAATATAAAAACTTGATTTTTTTCCCTATCGGCTATTTTTGCACTGCCCACGCAAATTGATAAATAATAAAACTGTCGTAGGAGTATTCTAATTAACGAATTTTGCATCAAAACTCCGAGGTTTTTGTCACCAAAGGCGATTATATTTCTATATTTAAAACGATGCCTTAAGAGGACGCTTTTATTGAGAAGATATAAAAAGTGATTTTAATTTAGTCGCTAAGTCACAATCACGCTTTATTTAAATCAGTGATGGTTTTCGCATTCTAAGATTCTACGTGAGAATGTGGTAGTTGATATTTGTTGCACATTCGTAATAGCTCAGTGGGTAGAAAATCGCCTACACTCATTCATTTGTCTCTTCCAAAGTCATATGTGTGGTAAATTTATTATGGAGGTTAGCGGTGAGAAAAATCATCGTGAGGAACCCACATGGCTAAGTTGTACTTAGACATATGCTGTGTAGTGTCGGCTTAGAATAGCACTACCCCATTTCTTCCGGTGGGTGAACGTAAGAGGCGACTAACGGTATTGGGGCTTTTAAGGGATTTTTGGGCAATGCGGTTGGAGACCCATCACCAACTACCTTTATTTTTACCATCTTTTCCCCATTATAATTTCCACAAGTGGCTGAGGAATTTCTAATTCCTTAGCTCTGGCTACCCCTTTTAGGGATTTACAGCCGTGAGTATATGTATGTATGTATGTATGCATACTTACATATACTCACGCCATTAGTTCCCATAGGGGTAGGCAGCATATATGTAGTTGTCTTTTATGTGTGTGTGTGTGTGTGCGCTGTGTAGTGTCGGATTAGAATAGCAATACATCATTTCTTCCCGTGGGTGTTCGTTAGAGGTGGCTAAGGGTATTTGGGTTTTTTAAGTGATTTTTGGGCGATGCGATTGGAGACTGATTACTAAAAACTTTCAAAAGTTGCTAGGGAATTGGAAGCTCAAGATAACCCTTCTAGGGATTTATAGCCGTGAGTATATGTATGTAGTTGTGTAGTGTTGGGTAGAATAGCCTGTAACCCATTACTTTCTACGGGTGTCACAAGATATCGAAGCTTTTTAATGAATATCGGGTGATGCGCTTTGGGACTTACCACCAACTTTATCAAAAAATTTAGAAAAAGGAGGTAATAAATAAAGGAAAGAAAAATTTCGACACAGGCGGGATTCGAACCCGCGACCTCGGGTATACGGGAGTCATACGTTTCACCGAATGTCGCGAGCTCGACGCACGCGAGCTCGAAAAAGTTAATGGTTTTTTATTTAGAGAACTGCTTAAAGCTTAATACCGACTGCACAGATACTAAGTAAGAAGACTGAGGTTTACCTTACTCGCTGAGCTCAATTCATTTCAATCTGAATTTGCATTAGATTACTAGTATAAATCTGTTTAGAGATATCAGTTTCAAAAGTAGCAGACCCGCGTTTATAGTGCTATAGAAGTATAAAATTATACACGCTGATACTTGCAGTACTTACGGCAACGTTTTTAAGAAATCATGCACTAAAAGTACAGAAAACTAATGAATAATTCATTAAACATGCTGTCATGTATTTGAATTACACATAAGAATAAGAATAATTTTATTAATTTCCAATTGCACAATTACAATATTATAAAGTTCACAAAGTAGGCTGAGTGCATTTAACCGTGTTTACATTACTGCTGATATTGGTGGCCCCAACACTAGGCCTAGTCTGTATCGTGGGAGCCTAGCCTGTAAGTTTGAGTGACAATCATTATAAAGTACGAAACAAAATAATAATCGGAGATGGAATTTATATTTCATTAATGTTTGGATAGATTAATACTATTAATCTACTATTAATCATTATGTTATATGTTATGTATGTTATGTTAATGTTTGGATAGATTAATACTATTAATCTACAGCAAGAGCGTTACATAATCTTACTTTATTTATAGTCGAATTCACAGGACTACCTTTAGTCATTAGGCGTGTAAAATGGATATGAGAACTGCCTATCAAATTGTGCTGTTGATTTGTTTGCGCTATTGTATGACGAAATGAAACGTAAACATGACAGAGAATCCAGAAAAGTAATAAATACTTATCGTCTGTGACTTGATGACATAATTTCATAGAATAAATATTGTCTTTGTGAAGAACGCTCTCGTTTTGTTGTTTTTATGAAACAGCTTCATAACTTTTATCCCTCTGGCAATTTTACGGAATATTTGACGATATATAAAGTTTATTGCATAAAACACATTTAATGAATAAACTTCTGTGGTATTGCTTTTGACTAACATAGACTAGTTATGCTATGCTATGTTAACTTTTCTATTTTATATAAATGCTTATAGATACAAATGCTACTTGCATCATCGGTGGAAGAGCTGCAAGAGATGATGAATATTGCATGTGCGTCTTTTGAAAAAAAGGGAATGAGGGTGAATGTGGATAAAACAAAAACTATGGTTTTTGAGAGAGAGGTGAATATGACCGAATGCGTGATTGAGATTAATGGTAAGAAAGTGGAACAAGTGAAAGAGTTTGTATATTTGGGAAGTTTGTTTACTAGGGATGGAAAGTGTGATGAAGATATCGAGAGAAGAGTGAAAAAGGGTAATGCGGTAAATGGAGCACTGGATAGTCTAATGTCTAGTCAGTCGGTGTCTGAAAAGGCCCGAATGGCTGTGCATGATGCTGTCCTCGTTTCTACGCTTATGTATGGCAGTGAATGTTGGGTGTGGCAGAAGAAGCATGAAAGTAGAGTGAATGCAGTAGAAATGAGATCCCTCAGAAAAGTGTGTAATGTAAGGTTATGTGATCGTGTGAGGAATGATGTGATTCGTGAAAGGTGTGGTGTAAAAGATGATATTGTAAGAAAGATAGAAAAAGGAATGTTGAGATGGTTTGGGCACATAGAGAGGATGGATGACAGTAAATTGGTGAAAGAGATATATAGAGCCAATGTGGAAGGTAATGTTAGTAGAGGACGACCTCGGAGGACACATTTGGATCAAATAGAAAATGTGCTCAAAAAGGCAGGTGTCCGCAGTATGAAGAATAAAAGAGCATGTATGAAAAGATTGATGGATGTAAACGAAGCCAGTGAGGTTTGCCAGGATCGTACAAAGTGGCGATCGATAGTCTCTGCCTACCCCAATGGGAACTAACGGCGTGAGAATATGTATGTATATGTATGTATATAATGTTAGGTACTTCATAACTTTATTCTGATTGCAATTATTGTAATTGAAATTTTATTATTCCACTATTTTTAACCGACTTCAAAAAAGGAGTGTTCTCAATTTGACCGTATATTTTTTTTTTTTAGTAAACAAGTTAGCATTAAAATCTCAGTTAATCATCTCTTGTTTTTTTGTCCTCATGGGTGAGGTTTCGTTTTGAAAAGCTATTTTATCAAATCGTATAAGTATAAAAAAAGCTTTGTATGATCAAACAGAATGAAACGAATTGATAAACTCTTTAGTTTGTCGAAGATTAATAAGATAAATATATACCAGAGCTATATATAGAAGATGGTGGAATAAAGGATTGTCGATAAATAACTTTAAGGCCCCTAGCTTTTTGTAGCATGCAACGCTAGTTCGTTATACTACTAAACTTTATCTATCACTATAGATACTACTATAGACTACTAAACAGCAACCTTCTTAAACAGCCTAATTTTAAAGAAAAACAATCAGGTTCAGATGGATGTGTATTTTTAATCTAATGTTTCTCCGAATTAACTAAAGTTCCAATCCACGCAGCGAATGTTCGTTAAATTTTCCAAGTAAAGGTGTATAGACGATTCCAAAAGGGGCGTTCAAATTCAAATATTTAGACAAGTGATTAGTTAACGAACTGGGCGTTCGTTGTTCAATCAGCGACACATTTTGTACGCGGGCTTGCGACTCTGAATATTTTCATTTTTGAAGTAATACATTCTAACAAATTTTGCGTTTTGGGAATTTCGTTAGGGAATTAAATTAATGTTTTGATGGCATTTAATAAATGTAGTAAAGTATATCCTACCAAAAACATTCTGTAAAAAACTAGCCAAGTCACGATAGAGCTGCTTGTTAATTTCTAAAAAATAATGAAATCTTTAAATTAAGTGGAGCCAAGTCTAAGGTTCCTTACTGCGATTTAATAATTATTGTCAATTTTACGTGACTTGGCCGTTGACTTGTAATAACATAACATAACATAAACGTTCACGCCGTTTATCCCCGAAGGGGTTGGCAGAGGTACCAATACTCCTGAACTCACATGGCAAGCGCCATCTAGTTTCCAGAGAAGGTACCCACGTTTTGCTTAGACAGTGTACTCACGTGATAGGGGGCAGGCCTATCGCCGTTTTTAACGAATACACTGTCACATGACTAAGTACAACTCAGCCGTTGACTTGTAATTAGTAGATTATCATTAAAGTTTAAGGGAAACATAGAAATAATCACCAGAGTTCTTACAACTGAAAATAAAGATAGATTAGAATCACAAAAAAAAAATTAAGTGGACTCTACATAATTGGCAAATAAGTTTAGAAGCTTTTAATAAATCTGCAAATAAACTTGTACATACTCAACGTTTCAAGAATGTTCAACGGCCAAGTCACGTTAAATTGACTATAATAATAAATAAATCGCAGTAAGGAACCTTAGACTTGGCTCCACTTATTTTTAAGATTTCATTACTTTTTAGAGATAAAGAAGCAGCTCTATCGAGACTTGGCTAGTTTTTCACAGAATGTTTTTGGTAGGATTTCACTTTTTTTGACAGGACGAAGACTGATTGAACGGTTACATTTTCTTATTATTATATTATCTTGTGAAATTAAGTAAAAATAAACTCCACGACTTCTCAAATCTGTAAAGTATTCGAAAAAACTTAATTGTGTAAATAAATACGCTACCGGTATTTAAAATACAGCCAGCGCCATCGAGTGACGAGTAGTGGTACTAATGCTAAATAACGTGAGCGAAGCCACGGCTGAGTGCTAGTACATAAATAATAATAATTATTGGACTGGATATTTTTATTTATTGAGTAGAATACAGTTAATCGACTACTATTTCTCGTAAATACGCTTATTATAGTTTGGCAGTACCTGGTAACGCTGATGAGAAAACATAATAGTTTTCTCATCAGCGTTACCAGGTAGTCCAGATCTTCCATAAACTTTGTTCTGATAGTTTTTTCTTTATGAGGGCGTGAAAATCTACCTCTGTACCAAATTGCAGCTCTCTAGATTTATGGGAAGTACTAGTTCTATTTTGATGATCAGTGAGTCAGTCAGTCAGTGTCGAAAATACGAAACTTTGCATTTGCTTAACTTTGGAATTAATTGATCTATCTACTTGAAATTTTGGGTTTCAATTGTGTGATTACGAATTTCTAGGTGGCAAAAATTTCAGCGTTTTAATCCTATCCAGAGGTTCTCTAATGGGGCCCTGAAAATGCGGCGAAACGGTTCCAGAAAAGGATGGTACGGCTGTGTTTGCTTCGCGCTCGACTTGGCGTGCAGATTAATGTCAGCTGTGTAGTGTCGGCTTAGAATAGCACTACCCCGTTTCTTCCCGTGGGTGTTCGTTTGAGGCGACTAAGGATATTGAGGCTTTTAATGGATTTTTGGGCGATGCGGTTGGAGACCCATCACCAACAACCTTTAGTTTACAATTCCAAATTTTTAAATTCCTAATTTGGCTGTAGAGTTTCTAATTCCTTAGCTCTGGCTATCCCTTCTAGAGATTCAGCTGTGAATATATGTATGTATATTAATAAAATACATAAATGAAATAATATTACCGTAAATCACATATATCACATCATAACTAACACTACGCCATCCCCGTAATGGAGCTCATCAAGTAATGGTGGTGGGATGCGGCTGTAAGCCTGTTATTACCGAAAATCTTTTAATTACCTTCCCATTTCAGCTTGTAAAGGTGGCTGTTTTCCAAAAACTTGCCAACTTCATTTAATACTATAGCCGTATATACATTCTAATAAATAAAGTTTCATTGTAAAAACCCCTAAGGCACTAACAGGTATGTGTAATGCTTAACAAATTGTTTGTTTTCCGATAATGCAGTCTTGGACACGAGCCTTTGGAGTTCAGCTTTTTTTGCTTCAAAACACGACTTTTTATTAAATCTATAACGGAAACATCAAGACTTTGATATTATTATTATAAATTCTTACATTTGTAAAATTAATACTCATTTAATAAATACAATCTCATTACTGACAAGGTCTAAAATCGAAGCATAAAATTGTAAATTTCAAAAGGAATTACTACCAAGGGAATCGAATGTAATGAGATCAAATATCTCATTAATATTAATTGGTACGGCGACTCGACAAAACATACTATGTTTAGTTCAACCACAAATATGTTGTGTAACATAATTGGTTATTACATTATAAGTACTATTTCAGCTAAAATTAATTACGGACTTATGGTAGACCGAACAATTAGTAATGTAAGTTTGTTGAATGTGTTCGTATAACCTTTTTTTTATATTATTTTATTCTTATGATTCATGCTGTGTAGTGTCGGCTTACGGTGTACGTAAAAGGCGACTAACGGTATTGGGGCTTTTAAGGGATTTTTCACCAAGAACCTTTATTTCATCATCTATTCCCCACGCAATTTCCAAAAGTGGCTGACGAATTTCCAATTCCTTAGCTCTGGCTACCCTTTTCTAGGGATTTATAGCCGTGAGTATATGTATGTATGTTTCAAAGACTTAAACGTTAACGCCGTATATCCCTAAAAGGGTGGCTGAGGTACTAATACTTTCGAATATCTCGTGACATGAATTTCATCTGGTGTTCAGAGCACTCACGTTTTTCTTGGACAGTGTACTCACGTAATAGGGGGCAGATATACTGTTATTTTGTACAGAAAATCTGTTACAAGTACAAATAAGACAAGTCCCTTCTCATCTTACCGTCATACCAACAACAGTCTTATTGCACGTCTCCTGCTTATTAAATCAAAATTTGAGATAGCTCATGAATCTCATGATAAAGTGCTATAAAATCAGTGTCGCACACATATGACTTTAGAAAAGATATATTGATGAAGACCCGATTTAGTATTTGGTTTCAGAACTCTCTGCATGATAGGCGGGTGTTCAACCCAATGAGCTATCAAGGTTATGGTGAAGTCAAGGGGGTAAAGTTTTTCCTTTGTATGTCAGCATATTAAAAATTTTAATGTTTTAGTATTGTAAGCCGCTTAGAATGTCGCTACCCCTTCCTACCCACGGGTGTCGTAAGAAGCGACTAAGGGTATTGGGGCTTTTTATTGGACTTTTGGGCGATGCGGTTGGAGATCCATCACCAAAAACCTTAATTTTACTATCTTTTCCCCACTCAATTTCCAAAAGTGGCTGAGGAATTTATAATTCCTTGGCTCTGGCTACCACTTCTAGGGAATTACAGCCGTGAGTATATGTATGGTATGTAGTATTGTAACTATTTATTTTAACCCATTATTAAAATCTAGGTAGAACAACGAAAGATCAGGCATAGTTGAAACCGATTAATTTGGTGTTTTGGATATTATTTCAAATTCATACATACATATAATAACTGCCATAAATCCCAAAAAAAGGTAGCCAGAGCGTTAGGAGCTAGAAACTCCTTAGCCATATTTGGAAGTTGATAGGTGAGAAGATGATAGAAATAAAGCATTGATGGTTCTCCTACCATATTGCCCAAAAACTACTTAAAAAATCACAATACCCTTAATCGCCTCTTAAGACATCCGTGGCTTGAAGCGGGTAGTGACATTCTAAGCCGGCATTACATAGCATATTATTATTTCAAATAGATTTTAAATTTTGAGTATATTATGAACGTTTAACTGTAGTTAAATGTCAGTTACGTGTACGTTTAAATGAAGTTGGGACGACCACAACTAATTCGCATAAATCGTTAGCGTCGCGAAACTAATTAAACTTCTAACGCTAAACTGTATTCTGTGAGACTGTTTATATAAAGTTCTATTGGAAATAATTGAACATAAATAAATCAGATTCAATTAACAATGGGTTTTAATGGATTTTAGTGGGTGTACTGTCGGCTTAGAATAGCACTACCCCATTTCTATCCGTGGGTGTACGTAAGAGGCGACTAAGGATATTGGGGCTTTTAATAGATTTTTGGGCGATGGGGACCAACAACCTTTATATTACCATCTTTTCCCACTAAGATTTCCAAAAGTGGCTGAGGAATTTTTAATTCCTTAGCTCTGGCTACCCCTTCTAGGGTTCTATAGCCGTGAGTATATGTATGTATGTATTTTAATGGGAAAAAAATTGATATGGAGCTTAGAATAGCTCAAACACATTTCTTCTTGTGGGAGTCGTAATCGGTGAATTTTTTTATTACGTTGGCACTTTTTAAATGGTTTTTGGTCGACGGGCCTCCTATATTTCATAATATTTAGTCCCACTTCTTTAAAAAAGTATGATTTCAATCATAAGCTACCCTATTTAAAAAAAAAAAATCTTGATTATAGGAAGGCAGGAATATCATTTTTAGATTTTATTTTCTTCTTTATTTCTTCCTAAAGTTCATAGGTATAAAATAAAATCGATTCCATTACTCGTTAATCTAGCGAAGATGTCGTTAAATAAAAAAGTCAGTAGTAGCCACTAGATGCGCAGATTTTGAAAAACAGAGAGTGTAGAATGTAAAAAAAAATAACGGGATGTTTCAAATACAATAGAAATCCCCAGTCATATCAATAAATTATTGTCGAGTTGTTTAAAATGTTTATGTATGGACACAGAACTCTAAATAACGTTATTTATGGTCGGAATCAAGATTAACTTAATACTACATAGTCATAGGCTGCGTAGAATAGCACATACTTGTTTCTTCCTGCGGATGTTTTTTGGGCTTTTTTAAGTGTTTTTTTGGCGATGAAGTTACTTTACAGAATCATCATACATTAAAATATTCAGCAACAAATTTGCATAGTAATATGACTCGGCTAATATGCCTTATTCCATTGCAATTAGGGTCACATTTGCGTCGGGTTAAATCGCATTGTGAAGCCCATAAGCAACAAGCTTTATTTTACAATCTCTTTTTCACTCGACTTTCAAAAAAGTCGATGAATTTTTTATTCCGAAGTTCTGGATAACCTTTTTAGATATTTATGGTCGTGAGTATGCGTATGTTTGTTTGTGGGCTACACCTACATCATTATTATAAATATATTATATATATAATACTTAAACATACAAACATAAATATTTATAATATACATTTAATTTAATTAATATATCATATTAATTTGGTTGTATTTATATTTACTTTTATTATATACATTGCGATCGATACTAGTCGGTCGATAATCGATTTGCATATCGATAAGCGGTTCGATGGGATGTGACCCCGTCACTAGTTTTAACAACTTTTATTCTCGCGGGTAGTTTTGAGCTACCGCGATGATGGTTCGAGAAACGTTGCCTAACCAGTCGTGAATCACTTATCGCGATACGTACAGCATTCGTATTATTCTCGTGTTATTTATTTATTTATTTATTTACGGAAAACAAACAGCTTTAACACAACAATTAGCAAAAAAACAATAAAAATTAAAACATAGCCAAAAAAAGTTTTCACATATTGGTAACGAACATGCGCTTAATTAAGTATTACTGTAAATTAACTAACAATATAAGAACTAGGAAAGATAGTAGATTAACAAATTTGACAATCAAGAAAGAAATTGTGGTTTTAATAATGAACTGGATAGAAATAGAAAGATTTGTGATCATCCTAAAAGAATAAATTTGCCATATTTTTTTTAAACAGTGAGGTATTGGTATTAAAAAAGTCTAAATCACCTTGACTACTCAGTGAATTAAAGCTTCGAGCCGCTCGGGTCATAAAAGTATTTCTGCGATAGTTCGTACGAGCAAGCGGAACAGCAAGAGTTTGTTGGTCCCGTGAAGTTGAGCGCGGTACCCTTAAGTGGATAGAGGACAATAAATCAGTGCAATCAATCATACCATTTGCGATTTTCATCAGAAAGTCTACATCTGCTATTTGCCTCCTAAATTCTAGTGGAATAAAATGGTATCTCTTACATCGCTCTATATAGTTGGTGTCTAAAGTTCCTGATTTGTATTCTAAATATCTCAGGAATCTTTTCTGTAAGGATTCCAACCTAGATATATAGCATTTATATCCGGGGTTCCAAACTGGAGATGCATACTCTAAGATGCTGCGCACATATGAGCAGTAAATAATTTTTATAGCTTTTATGTCATTGAAATATTTGCATGACCTGATTAAAAACCCCATCATTTTTGATGCTCTGTTGACAATAGATGTTATATGTTTGTCGTAGAGGAGCTTAGAGTCCTGAATAATGCCCAAATCCCTCATTTCATTTACCCTAATTAGCGTCGTAATTTCTAATTAAGTTTAATCCGTGTTGAATATTGTTAATGTCATTAACTGTTACTTCTTTATTCGCTATTGTATGTGACTGTCTTCCTAAATTGTGTCTGTGTCTGAGCTGTGTAATCTTTCTTCATTGTGCCTTCTAAAATTCATAGTGTGTGTCGGTGAAAAATAAACCTGTCAAACTGTAAGTGACTTTATTATTTTATATTCACCGACCGGTGAGATAACTCATTACATCTTCACCCCCCTAACGCTATATTGGTGACACCGACGTGATGGACAGAGAAGAAGAATTCAGAGATGCACATGGCGTGGTGACGTCATTACCGACCAGCCGCGCAGGCACTAGTGATGGGAACGAGTCGATGAAACATATCGATGTTTTTAAAGTTAGTGCACGACTTCCACCTTTTTGGCCCGAAGAGCCTGAAATATGGTTTTCCCAGGTCGAGGGACAATTCGCAATTTCAGGAATTTCTAGCGATGTAACCAAATTTCACTATGTCATTAGCCAGCTGGATAACCAATTTTCCAGGGAAGTCAAGGATATTATTATTAATCCACCAGCATCCGATAAATATCAGAAGCTTAAATCAGAATTGATTAAAAGATTGACCGCATCCAGAGAGGTGAAAATCAAGCAGTTATTGATGCACGAAGAGCTCGGCGATCGTAAGCCATCACAGTTCTTACGACATCTTAAAAGCCTGGCTGGCATCAATGTTCCAGACGATTTTGTGAAGACGATTTGGATAAGTCGACTTTCACACGGGATTCAAACGGTGTTAGCAGGTCAACCGTCCACATCTTCCATCGATGATCTGGCAGACTTAGCCGATCGTGTACAGGATATTGCTACTCCTTCACCGGTTGTCGCATCTACGAGTGCTAGTCAAGGAAGTCAAGTTTCGGCGATAGAAATGCTAACCAAAGAAGTGGCTGAGCTGCGGAGACAATTCGAGAAGCTCGCTTCAGAGAGGAACAGCAGACCACACAACAGATCGAATAGGTCAGCGCGTCCTCGTTCTTCATCTAGATCGAAACGCTCAAATTCGAACTACAGAAAATACCCCATTTGCTGGTACCATACCAAGTTTGCAGAAAAGGCCAGCAAATGCATATCTCCGTGTGATTACCAGGCGGGAAACGCCAGGGGCGGTCGATAGTGGCGACTGCGGACTGCCCTTCAACTTCTACTGGTCGCCTATTTGTGACGGATCGAGCCTCGAAGACGCAGTTTCTGGTCGATACAGGAAGCGACCTCTGTGTTTTCCCCCGGTCCATGCTTCGTGATCGTCGTGCTAAGACTGACTATAACTTGTGTGCTGCAAATGGATCTAGTATTTCTACATATGGTTATGTACATTTAAATTTAAATTTTGGTTTACGTAGAGAATTTAGTTGGCGTTTTGTTGTTGCGGATGTAAGTAAGCCAATTATAGGTGTTGATTTCTTAAATCATTATTATTTGATTGTTGATTGCCGCAACAAACGTTTAATAGATAGCACAACTTCTCTTTCGTCTATAGCTAAATTAGTTAAGTGTAATAATATAGCATCTGTAAAAATCATGACTGGTGAGACTCGGTTTCATAAAATTCTCGATGAATTCCCCGAGATTACTCGACCAACTGGTATTCATCGCAATATTACACACCAAACAGTGCACCACATACGAACAACTCCAGGCCCACCAGTATCTTGCACTCCTCGTCGTTTGGCGCCTGACAAATTGAAAATTGCTCAACAGGAGTTCCAGGCCATGCTTGCTAATGGTACAGCCCGTCCTTCGGAGAGTCCGTGGGCTTCCCCACTCCATCTAACTCCCAAAAAGGATAATGGTTGGCGACCTTGCGGTGATTACCGCATGCTTAACGCCCGTACAATACCCGATAGTTATCCGATCAAACACATCAATGACTTTTCACATAGCCTTGTTGGTTTCAAAGTTTTTAGTAAAATTGATTTACTGAAAGCCTACAACCAGGTGCCCATTTTTGAGCAAGATATATCGAAAACAGCCATCACGACACCGTTTGGCTTGTTCGAATTCCCCTATATGACCTTCGGACTCCGAAACGCAGCCCAAACTTTTCAACGGTTGATGGATGAAATCACTAGAGGACTTGATTTTACATATTCGTATTTGGATGACGTCTTGGTGTTCTCACGTGACCATCATAGTCACGAAGAGCACCTACGTCAAATTTTCACAAAGTTGAAAGAGTACGGTATGTCTGTAAATCCAGAAAAGTGTGTTTTTGGCGTATCTGAGATATCGTTTTTAGGTTACTCTATAAATGAAAATGGTTCCAAGCCGCTTGATTCTAAAGTAGAGGTCATAAAAGAGTTTCCTGTGCCTAAAACTGTACGTCAGCTTAGAGCGTTTTTAGGCATGATAAATTTTTACAGGAGATTTATCCCTGGGGCAGCTGAATTTCAAGCACCTTTAAATAATTTGTTAACAGGTTCGATGAAAGGAGCACACCCAGTTTTTATTGAAGGTAAAGCACTTCAAGCTTTTAATGCCTGTAAAGATAGCCTTGCTAATGCTGCTTTACTAGCTCACCCGGACTGTACGGTTCCACTTGCTTTAGTGACAGACGCTTCTGATAAGGCAATCGGTGCAGTCCTGCAACAACTTAAAAATAATTCCTGGCAACCATTAGCTTTCTTTTCCCGAAAATTAAGTCCATCGCAGGTGAAGTATTCGCCGTACGATAGGGAACTTCTTGCCATATATGAAGGCATTAAGTATTTCCGACATATGCTTGAAGCCCGCCATTTTATTGTCTATACGGACCATAAACCGATTAGTTTCGCATTCCATGAAAGGAAAAAAAACTGTTCGCCTAGGCAGTATAGACATCTGGACTTTATTTCCCAGTTCACTACTGACATTCGGCATATCTCTGGCAAAGACAATATTGTTGCTGATGCTTTGTCGAGGATAGAAGAACTAAGAGCTCCAGTCAGTCTAGAAACTTTAGCTAGCACTCAAGAATCTGATCCAGAGCTAGACAAATTGTTAATCGAAGGATCATCATCATTGCGTCTTGAGAAAATGACTGTTCCTGGTAGTCGTGTTCCCCTGTACTGCGACGTCAGTACACCGACTACTAGGCCTTACGTCCCCAAATTTCACCGCAGGCAGGTTTTTGAAAGCTTGCATTCTTTAAGTCATCCCGGACCTAACGCGTCTGCAAAACTTGTTGCAGAACGGTTTGTTTGGCCCGAGATAAGGAAAAACTGTAGAGAGTGGGCACGAGCTTGCATAGCTTGTCAAAAAGCTAAAGTTACTCGCCATGTTTCCTCCCCTCTAGGTTCTTTCCCCTTGCCTCGGACTCGTTTCAAACAAATCCATATCGATTTGATAGGTCCCTTGCCAGTCTCAGAAGGAAATCGATATTGTCTGACAGCCGTAGATCGATTTACTCGATGGCCGGAAGCTATACCGATAGGTGATATAACCGCTGAAACCGTTGCCAAAGCATTAATTTCAGGTTGGATTTCTCGTTTCGGTTGTCCAACGGACATCACCACCGACCGGGGATGCCAATTTGAATCCGCTTTGTTTTCCGCTTTGGCAAAAACAGCTGGCTTCCAACATAAGCGCACCACGGCCTACCATCCTGCGTGCAATGGTATGATCGAAAGATTTCACCGTCAACTCAAAGCTGCAATTGTTTGTCATGGAAACAGTAAATGGTCAGAGTCCTTGCCATGGGTTTTATTAGGAATCCGAACTGCTTTTAAGGAGGATATCCAAAGTTCTTCGGCAGAACTAGTTTATGGAGAACCACTGCGCTTACCGGGCGAATTTTTCGAATCCGCTGAAGCTGGTTCTACTGACACTTCCGATTTTTCAGTTCGCCTTAAGGACATAACATCAAAATTACGACCTTTCCCCGCTTCACGTCATTGTAAGCCTAAAGTTTTCATATATAAAGAATTAGCCACCAGTGATCAAGTTTTCCTCCGTGAAGACGCATTACGTGGCGCATTACAACCAACGTACTTAGGCCCATATAAAGTTTTAGCGAGGGACGATAAAACATTTAAAATACTTCGAAACGGAAAGGAAATTACAGTATCGATAGATCGCGTAAAACCAGCCTTCATACTTAACGACCAGACCGAATCACAACCAATTCCAGAAATGTCGAAAAATCACGTCACACGTTCTGGGCGGCAAGTCAAATTCCCAGATTATTATCGCCCATGATGGTCTCTGGAAGGGGGTGATGTGGGCTACACCTACATCATTATTATAAATATATTATATATATAATACTTAAACATACAAACATAAATATTTATAATATACATTTAATTTAATTAATATATCATATTAATTTGGTTGTATTTATATTTACTTTTATTATATACATTGCGATCGATACTAGTCGGTCGATAATAGATTTGCATATCGATAAGCGGTTCGATGGGATGTGACCCCGTCACTAGTTTTAACAACTTTTATTCTCGCGGGTAGTTTTGAGCTACCGCGATGATGGTTCGAGAAACGTTGCCTAACCAGTCGTGAATCACTTATCGCGATACGTACAGCATTCGTATTATTCTCGTGTTATTTCTAATTAAGTTTAATCCGTGTTGAATATTGTTAATGTCATTAACTGTTACTTCTTTATTCGCTATTGTATGTGACTGTCTTCCTAAATTGTGTCTGTGTCTGAGCTGTGTAATCTTTCTTCATTGTGCCTTCTAAAATTCATAGTGTGTGTCGGTGAAAAATAAACCTGTCAAACTGTAAGTGACTTTATTATTTTATATTCGCCGACCGGTGAGATAACTCATTACATCTTCACCCCCCTAACGCTATATGTTCTACCAAAGATGTGCGTGGTTAATGTGTTTTTAAAGATTTAAGAACTTACACATTAAGCAACGGCGATAGCTCAGTGGGTAAAACACCGCTTATCATGAAGTCTGGCTGATTATCACGTGAGTACACTGTCCTAGCAAAACGTGGGTAATCTGAACACCAATCTCACGTGATGTTCAGAAGTATTAGTACCTCGGCCCATCCCTTCAGGGATATTCGGCGTGAAGTTTGAATCTTCGATTAGAGAACTGCGGGTATAATTTATAGTCATTGATTATAATAATATAATATATGTATGTAAATAACTATAAAAATAATAAAATACAAATAAGCGCTGTTTTTTTTGTTGATCGCGTAAATATTTTTTAAAATCTATTTGCATATAGGTATAATGTCCGCTGGCTACTTGGTAGTTATCACAAACCATTCATTTCTTTTACTCGCCGGATCAACATAGAAATATGACAATATTGACGAGGGTATTTTGGGTCAAACTATTGAAAATTGTTGAAGGGCGACAAAAATTGCTTATGATGGCCTAAATATATTTTTTGTTATGAGTTTCAGCTTACTACATTACTTCACTTTTCTTTGATTGTTTCTATAATTCGTTTGAGGTTGAGTTTGAGGGTAATGCAACTCATTATCCTCTACTGACATCATCTTGTGAGATCGCAGCCTTTCCCCACAATTCCTCTACAAAATTTAATTGGAATATTTTGTGAAGCTTAAAACAATTCCACAGCTCAATACATCTTATTTCAATGTTTGCACAATATTGTATGGAAATATCTAGGGAACTAAGAAGATAAAACCTTTTTTAGTTTGTTTAGGATTGATAAACTCTAGAGGCTGATATTCACACATATATTTTGTAATGTACCTTTACTTTATTTTTTTCAAGCTTAGGTTGCTAATAAATTTTATACGACACAAAACAATATAATTTCTAGATTAAAATATAATTGTGTAAAATATTTATTGTAATATTGAGGGTATACTAACGAAAATTATATAACCTTAATTTGAAGATTAATTTTACCGCCTTTTCCCCACTCAACTTCCAAAAGTGGCTGAGGAATTTATAATTGCTTGGCTCTGGCTACCCCATCTAGGGAATTATAGCCGTGAGTATATGTATGTTAATTTTAAGAATGTGTAGGAGTATACTAAATAAAATACCCTTTTTCCTAAGTGCATATATCTGGGCTTACGATTGTACATTTATAAAACAAAAACCACATCCAAACAAAATACGTGTAAAACTACTTTACAGAATCATCATACACTAAAATATTCAGCAACAAATTTGCATAGTAATATGACTCGGCTAATATTCCTTATTCCATTGCAATTAGGGTCACATTTGCGTCGGGTTAAATCGCATTGTGAAGCCTAATACAAGTAACTTAACCCACATAAGCTTTTGTTGCGACCGCGAGTCATATCATATGAAGTTTGAGGTAATCTGTTTAATTTATTGTGTCACATAATCTCGACACAGCATTCACATTGAAATACGGTAAAAAGTACTTAATTTAGTTAGTGAGAATACAATTTTAGCACAAGGAAAATTGCTTTGTGCTATTATTAACTTATGTTAAAAAGCTTAGGTTGTTATTTTATAATGTCATTATTTAGGTGAATTTTTAGCAATGGCAATTTTTACTTAGTTTCACGACTCTCGGCAGGGTGATAAAAGTTTAGCAATATAAAAATCTGAAGTATTAATTTAAATTTTATGCAATGAAAAGTGGTGCTTGTCTAGTTATGGTTTTCTATTCTCACTACATTCGTCGCAAATGACTACAAAAATCAATTCATAGAAAAACGCATTGATTGTTAACATGACACAGGAAAATATTCATTGAACGTGTTTGCCTACCCCAAACTAACAAACCTTTGTTAAAACACGCGCCATTTTTTGTAATACCATTTTATTCAAATTATTTAAACCACAGGCTCAACAAGCATTTACATAAATATGACAAATTCGAAACGCAGGAGGTTTATCAGAATTGTACTAAATCAATGATTAATGAATAAAATTTTCCAAATCCAATGGAAATAAATGGTTTGGGAGTAAGTATAAAATATTTTTGTATGAATACGTGAATTATGTAATTATTTTTAGTTCTATTTTAATCTCATAAGTAAATTATTATTACAACGAAGCGTTTTTATGAAATATAAATTATGTAAAAGTAAAAATGTTAAATATTTCAAATTCATAAAGAAAGCCATATCATATAAACCTACTAGGAGCTCAGAGCCGTCAAAGAGATAACTGAGCTTCAAGCATACATATAAAGTACTGTACCTGCTCTATAAAACGCGTATCCACTGAACAGGAAAATCCCATGTAAGATTCTCCCGAAAATTTTGTAAAAGAAAGCTTTGCCCAACAAATAAGGAATAAAGCTGTATTCTTGATAGCATGTTATGTTATATTAGAAGTGGCTTTAGAAGAATAGTTAACTCAAAAAATATTCCTGGCAACAAGGTAATAAAAAAGTATCCCCAGTTTTTACTAAAAAGTTTTGTGTGAATTGAAGTATTACATGTTTACAGAATAGAAAAGAAAACACTTGATGGCACAACACAAGAGAAACCATTTTTTTCAGTTTTATAACTATCTTTCAGGCAAGTTGTGGATTACGAGATCAATAAAGAATAATTATGGTAGCTTGGTATTTAACATAGAGGAACAAATAGTTTACGGGTATTTTTTTTTATTATTATTTTGTTTATTCTAGGAATACCGAGTACAACCAACAAAATAACCATTTTGATGCAAAGGATTAGTTTGTTGTACAAATGTTATTTATTTTTTTGTGTTGTACATATCTTATGAATTGAAAAAAAACATTTTCTCTTTCTTTCTTTTTTTTAAGTACATATTTTAACATATTTCATACATATTTCACCTGTACATCGTGCGAACCTACGGGCGATCATGTTGGCTCTTACTGACAGCGCGCGCCTTCAGCGTTCGATGTCTGCATCGTCCTTAAGGACGTTATGTAGATCCTTGAGAAGCCTATACGCAGCTTACATATATACGTATGCTCACTTCCTAATTTTCTAATCGGGTTGGCAAAGGCTATCAATCTTCAATGTCTACGGTGTTGGTGAACCTCTGTAGCTACGTTTACATTTATCAATCTCTTCATGTATGCTATGTATTCTTCATACTTTGGACGCCTGTTTTTTATGGAACATTCTCTATTTGATCTAAATTATTTTTGTGTCATGTATTGTTCATATTCTATGCACAACATACAACAACAAACATAACAAACAATACATTATTTTTTTCGTAAAAGCGTAACCCAATAAATAATAAAGCAGAGCTAAAAATGGTTCAGATAATCAAGCATCATAAGAGGTCTTATTGTTGAGAAAAGCTTTGCTAAGTCGTTTGTTTCCATTGTTTAAACATCGCGACCTGCTTATCGTGGCAACAATTGCTTTTGAAGCCTCTCTTCGGTTTGTATGAGAAATATCTGTTTTCCTTTCAGTTCTATTTATATACTTTTAAAACAATACTACAATAACTTAGAAGATATTTTTGTAATTTATATAATATTTGAGAAAAGCTGGAATAATTAAGGATTCAATGTTGGGTATTATTTTAAATTAGTAGATGAGGGTAGCGCAGTACCGGTAGTAATATGATCTTCCCAATGATCTACATCACTGGCAAGCCTATATGCAGCTAACATACATACGTATACTCACGTCCTTATTTTCTATTTTGGTTGGCAAAGGCTATCGATCGCCACTGTTTACGGTCTTGGTAAACCTCTCAAGCTACATTTCCTTCCTCAATCTCTTCATGTATGCCTTTTTATTCTTCATACTTTGAACGCTTGATTTTCATAGCACATTCTTTTTTTGATCTAAATTTGTCTTCCATAAATTACATCATTATTATCAGCCAATAAATTGATGTTTTTAGAGGTCTCCTGCAGCTCGTCTATAATACAAAAATAATTTTGAAATTTGTCAAATTATAGAGGCCTAGAAAATTTATAAAAATACGTACATATACGCACCTTCCAAAAGTGGCTGAGGAATTTCTAATTCCTTAGCTCTGGCTACCCCTTTCTTGGGATTTATAGCCGTGAGTATATGTATCTATGTATGTATGTATATACGCACGGCTCACATAGCTACAGCCACCGTGAAGTGTAGAATTTTATTGCGCCAGTACATTACCCCAGACGGTTGTTGTTAAGGTTTAATCAGATTGCGAGCGGCTCGTTCTGTTTACCGCCTCGCTCGTACATTTTCTACTTATATCATTTTGTAGGGACTTAATTATTGTGCTCAATATTTTACCTTTATCATGGGTTTTGGCACGAGAATTTAAAAACGTGTTGCTGTATGGGTTATTGTGAAATCTTATGCAACAAAACAAACAATTACAAGCTGAAGACATGCACTCATCATCATGCACTCACTCATAACACAAGGAAGGTGTTCAGAGTAATAATTCAGTACAAAAATTCTGTCAGTTTCCGAACTACTAATACCTTAAAACATTAATAACATAAGAAGTTTTTATGTATTTTCAATAGCCAAAGTAATTCTTACTGACATAAAAGTAACTCACTAATATGCTTTTTATGTAATAATAATCGGGATTTACCAACGAATATTTTAAATCCCTTACTTGTGGGTGTGCCAAAAAGTCGGGCAAACATATTACGTAAGTGATGTAAAATATTCGTTGGTAAATCCTGATTATTGTTATATATAATGTCTACAAACCGCGAGAGTTTAAAAAGTGTGTCATTTTTTTTATTAAACTAACGATTAGTTTTAAGTAACGATGTTCTTGCAAAGCTCGAAATACGTACAGTGATTAGTCTTTACCACATTAGTTAGTAACCATCGCCTGGCACGCCTAAGACCCGAAGATCATAAATTCTTATAGTATACAAAGCGTAAAAAATTAAAATGTTCATGTGAAAATGATTTAAACCAGTTATTAATAAAATAACAGGCATTTGCGATGATCACAACTGAGTAAAGACGAACTGAAAGGTATGTATGTTACATACAAAACATAATAAACTTTTAATCTTTATCCTGTGAAGTCTAAATTGATATTGATTTTTATTACTTATAGACAATAAAAGGCGGTTTTCGATGATACTAAGTCAAATTTGGCCAGTGAAGGGCCAAATTCGTTCATTTAACATTAACTTATATAAAACAAAGTACAAAGTAGGGTTTTTGTATTAACATTTTACTATTTTAATTTCCGATATTTTAGCGGTATTCCGCCTCGTTACTCCTAATGATTTGAGAGAATGAAACTAAATATGTTGTTCGGAGTACTTAACATTTTATGCATTCTGTTAGCCATACTACCGAATTTCCACGTTAAACTCGTGCAGCTAACATAGTTGAAATCGTAAAACTATGTTATGTTATAAATAATAAAAATATTCGTAATGTATATGTCAAGTGTAAAAAAATAAAGACCATGTATTAAAAGATTGTTGAATGTAGACGAAGGTTTGCCAGGATCATAAGAAGTGGCGATCGAAAGTCTCTGCCTACCCCGATGGGAGTTAACGGCACAAGTATATGTATGTATGTATATATCATATTTTTTTAGAAAAAAGGTGCTGAGGAATTTCAAACCTCGAAGCCTGTTTTTGGGTTTATAGCCGTGAGTATGTATGTGTATGTTACACACTTATATCTGCAAACATGTAGAACACGCGAGCAAGATATACACGTTAGAATCATTTTGAAGACTCAACCGCGATATGCGTAGCTCTTTTATGTTATCTTGAATGCATGAGACGTTTCCGTTTCCTTGTTTAAGAGGCCTTTTCTTTGAAATATTAATGTAACATTTTGTAGATATATACTCTGCTGATTGTCACTTAGGAACACTTTGAGTAATGGTTTAGTAAACCGATCAAATTGTTACAAAATTATGAATAGTGAGATAGTAAAATAGTTCTTCGGTTGTCTTAATATTATCAACTTAGTTATATAAAAATAAAAAAAACTAAAAGAGCAATATTCAGTATAATACAAATTTAATCCATTGCGGTATTTTTAAAGCGGAATTTTATTCATAACATACATTACATACCCTGTGAAATAAGTATAGATTTTGATGTAGAATAAAGAGTTTTTCTATTATTTATGGTTTATACATACATACATATACTCACGGCTATAAATCCCTAGAAGGGGTAGACAGAGCTAACGAATTAGAAATTCCTTAGCCACTTTTGGAAGTTGCGTGGGGAAAAGATGGTAAAATAAAGGTTGTTGGTGATGGGTCTGCAACTGCATCGCCCAAAAATCCCTTAAAAAGCCCCAATACCGTTAGTCGCCTCTTACGTACACCCACCGGAAGAAAAGGGGTAATGCTATTCTAAGCCGACACTACACAGCAATAGTTAATGGATATCAGTAATCCTTTAAAACCTTTGGTTGCTCAGAAGAAGAGCAGAACCGTTTATGCAAAAGAAGTGTGGGAATCCTGAATCCTTAATTAGACCTATATCAAGTATCTTTCATCTTTCATATGGCCATATGTTGAACCGTTTTAATTGTTAAAGTTAAAGGATAGGGAAAATATTGAGATGTAACCCTCAACACTCATACGACATACATACATACATACATATACTCACGGCTATAAATCCCTAGATGGGGTAGCCAGAGCTAAGGAATCAGAAATTCCTCAGCCACTTTTGGAAAGTTAATTGGGGAAAAGATGGTAAAATAAAGGTTGTTGGTGATGGGTCTCCAACCGCATCGCCCAAAAATCCCTTTAAAGCCCCAATACCGTTAGTCACCTCTTACGTACACCCGCCGGAAGAAATGGGGTAGTGCTATTCTAAGCCGACACTACACAGCATACTCATCTTAATTTTCACCTTCACCAGATCATCAACATCCCGAGAACACACAAGACATTTCATCTCGAAAGATGGAAGTGAACACTATTCACAAATAATAAATAAGCATAAACGTTCACGCCGAATATCCCCGAAGGGGTTGGCAGAGGTACTAATACTTCTGAACATCACGTGACTTTGTCACCTGGTGTTCAGAGTACCCACGTTTTGCATGGACAGTGTACTCACGTGATAGGGGGCAAGCCTATCGCCGTTTTGTACGAATACACTGTCACATGACTAAGTACAACTCAGCCATGTGGGTTTCCTCACGATGTTTTCCCTCACCGTTAACAACCATGATAAATTAACCACACATATGTCTTTAGAAAAGACAAATTGGTGTAGGCCCGACCCAGGATTTGAACACTAGTCGTTTGCACGTTAACCGAGTGTTCTACCCACTAGGCTATCACGGTTGTTCACAAATACTTGCGTTTTTTACTTGCACTACATTTCCTATAGGTGGTAGTCACACGTAAACACTTTATATATACTTTTACTACTCCAAATTAACTTGAAATTAATAAAAAATGATTAAATTATCGGACCAAATATTTTCCGATGTTTACTATTCAGTGGGTAAGTTAACGTTTTTTTATGTGGCTTTATATGGCTTTTATTTACATTTTTTTTCTCAATTAAATTCCAAAAGCGAATGAGGAATTGTTAATTTTCAGACTCTACCTACCCCTGTTTGGAAATATTTGCCATGATCAGCAGATTCCCAATTTTTGTATTTTTTGGCTAGTAGATATTTTTTCCCAAAAGTAATTGAATCAGTTTCTAATTGACACTCCATTTAATCATTTTGTCACCTAGCAAGACTAAAAAGAAATTTTAAATGAACTTTGATTTTAGTGAAACTCATCGTGGGTTTTCAAGCTTAATTAATTTGATATAAGTGAATAGACATCAATTAGAGTTAGGTTAATTTGATCAGGTCAATATAATTTCAATGCAAAATATTTTCGGTGGTTAAATTAAGTTAAGATTGAATATAGTGTTAACTGCCTCCGTGGTCTAGTGGTTAAGCGCTTGGTTTCAAGAACGGAGGTCTCGGGTTCGATCCCCGGGGGGTGGTAACCTTACAAATTTAATTTGTAAGATTTAACCCAGTTCGGTTTGATATTGCAGGCTTGAATCACCTGATTATCTGAAAATTAAGATGATTCCGTGGTTCGGAGGGCACGTTAAGCCGTCGGTCCTGGCTACTATTACGGTAGTAGTCGTTAGTCTGCCAAACCGCAATTGGCCAGCGTGGTGGAATATGGCTAAATCGCCCTATATAGGGTAGGCTCGAGCCACTTGGTGGGGACATATATGGGCTGTGAGGACAATATAATAACAATATAGTGTATTTCACTATATAAATAAAAATATTCCACTTCAACTTTGAACGGGTTGTGTTTTTTTTTAGTTATCTATGGTTTTTTCAATTACTGCTCTCACTTCATGAAATTTTGTGTAATAATATACAGTCCACAACACTTCTAAACAGTGTAAATTTATAATTATTAAGTAATTTTCTTCATCGATTAAGAATTACTAACGATAAATCTCTTAAAAAAATAATACAATATTTATCTATTTATAATATAAATATAAATATAGATGAGCCTTGATTACGGAAGAAAGAAAAAGAATGAAGATATGATCTCTGGCCTTGAACTGTTTTATCATGTTATGTACTTTTTAACAATAAGTATAATTAATTTTTAAAAACTCACGGTGCTCTGTATTTTTTCATCGTATATAAATTTATAATACCCAATTTATTATTTCAAAACAGCCAAAATATATTCTTAATTGGCGACATCAATTCATAACATATTATATATTGCCTTCCCATTGAATTGACGAAATAGTTTCCCTCATAGAACCCTTGCCACTTCATCCTATCTAAACAGATAATTTAGTAACCACAACAGTAGGGGCTCAAGAGCATCCGAGTGGAAATTCCGTGTGAGCAGCTCATCCTCAATGGTTAGCTTTGAAGCTATTTTTACCACATCACCGATTGGCGAGTGGTGCGTCGAGACCCTGAACGTAATTAAATTTCGAAGCGTCACCGTAAAGTTTGGTTTACCTTTTCAGGGAGCAGATTTGTTGTTTGTTTGGGTAACGAAAACCAACGTGTTTTGTGGATTTTGTGTGAGACGAATTTTGATTTAGTTCAAGGTTTTAGGGTACATGTTAAAACAAATGTTGACTAAAGAATTAAAGGGTCTTCTTAGTCTTCTGTTTTAAATACATACATACATATACTCACGGTCATGGCTATAAATTACTAAAAGGGGCTAGAGCTAAGGAATTAAAAATTTCTCAACCACTTTTGGAAAGTTGAGTGGGGACAAGATAGTAAAATAAAGGTTAAATGTTGGTGGTAGGTCTCCAACCGCATTGCCCAAAAATCCCATGAAAGCCCCAATACCGTTAGTCGCCTCTTACGTACACCCACCGGAAGAAATGGGGTAGTGCTATTCCAAGCACACTACACAGCAAATGCACTGAATAATATTTAATTATATTATATGCACTGAATAATATTTAATATAGTAAAATATTTAATTTAATATTTAAATTAAATATTATAATATTTTACTATAAAAACTAGTGGATCGTCCCAGCTTCGCACGGGTAGCGTTGTTTTTTTAAATATCTGGGGTTTCTTTCTTCAGTCACTGCTCAAGCATTGTGAAATTCAGCGCAATGTTTTAAATTTATTAAATTTATAGCACTCCCTAAACAGTGTAGTTTGGTGATTTTAAATACGCTTTGATGAACGGTTCAGTATTTCCGTTTAATAGCAAATTTTTAAATAAAACGCTATGAAGTATTTATAACAACCTAAAAAATAAATCATTACGTGATTTAAGATGCAACTACTCGCGCCATCTAGTATAATATATATATGTAAATTAGTAAAGATTTGGTTTTGATCACGGGCGCGATGGCTTATTTTATGTATAATTTCGGTGTTTGTCTACCGATTTCTATGATTCTTTTTTTATTGAATAGGTAATAATGTTACCTTTTTTAAATTAGGGATGAGTGAGACGTTTACAAACGTAAGAGTAAACAAATATAATCAGAATGATCCGAACTGCTAAGCTATCAGGAATTACACGTGTTATTGTGAGCCAACCGTAAAAGATAGACATAAACTGCTGGGGATTTTTTTTTAGATAATTTTATGAAGAATATTTCCGTCACACATGATTTCTATGTAAGTTTAACCATTGAGGCTGCACACGCGACGGAAGCTTAAAAAATGGAGTAACTTCTCCCTTTTTCCCAAAATTACCCAAAATTCCCCTTTACTACTCTGCTGGAAAGTATACAAAAACCTGCGCAGGTGTATAAAGAATAATTGTACCAAGTTTCGTTAAAATCCGTCGAGTAGTTTTTGTTTCCATAAGGAACATACAAACCGACAGACAGACAGACAGACAGACAGACAGACAGACAGACAGACAGACAGACAAAAATTTTACTGATTGCATTTTTGGCATCAGTATCGATCCCTAATCACCACCTGATGGTTATTTTGAAAATATATTTCACGTACAGAATTGACCTCTCTACAGATTTATTATAAGTATAGATTACTTGTGGGCCGTTACACCTTCCATCGTAATAATATATAGCGTGTATTTCTTCTGCAGGTTGTAGGTTATTGGTCAATATATCTTTTACTCTTCGTTCTGTGTTACCTATTTTCAGCCAAATTTATTCAGGCTATCGTGAGTTATAAAACAATGTAATTACCACAATTATCTATCTATACAGATGATTATGTACAAGCTTCTGTTTGTTGAGGCAAAATGGGTAGAAAATTCAGAGTGACTTTATTTGGTTATTGATAGCTTTGAAATGTTAACTTAAAAAAACTAGTGTTGTTGGGTTAAACTACTAATAATGCTGTGATGCTATGCAATTATTCAGACATGGTGTGGATTTTCGGATTTCAGGAGCATGGCTCTTTGCACCTATTTTTGGTTCAGAAATGAAAACATGTATACTACAACTGTGTTTCTTTAAGCAAATGACTGCGTGCACGTGACAGTGTTACAACAATAGGCTATTTGACTGTAATAAAAATATGCATTTCTTTTATTTCATTAGTCTTAATATTTCTTTTTTGGAGCAATTTGTATTAAGGCAAGATAAAAATATTGCATTATTTCACTAAAATCCGTCTTCTAAAATAAGTATTTTTGAAGCAACTGTCACGTGACTAAAAACGGCCGTGATTGGCTATTTCTATAATGACGTAGATCGCGCATAAACATACTGTGTATCGCTTCGCTCATTGGTGTTTAATACGGAATTGACGTCATTTGTGCTACAGCCGCCATATTACTTAAAGTCGCGTTTTCACGGCACATTTGAATATTGCATTTTCTTTTTCTATTTTTTAATAAAATAGCTAAAATGAAGACAGAAAAATATTTTTTTAGGGCTCCTTATAAACAAATTAACACTGTAGGATAGTTTTCAAAACTTAGTCAAATAGCCTATTATTTAAAAAAAAGAAATGAGCTTTGGAGTATGGTTGGTTAATTGCGATTTAGTTTTGGCTTTAATACATAGGTACAGACATATATTTACGAATATAAATATCCAGCCAGAGCGTTATAAATCCTGAGAAAACTTTGGAAATTAAGTAATGAAAATGGTTGTAAAAAAAAGATCTTTGGTGATGACCCAAGTAGCACGAAAAGCCCTCTAACTATCTTTTTCTATACCTATGCAGAGCTTAAAGCCCGTAAAAGCTCGTATATAAGTTTGCCACACGTCTTAAGGCTTTATATTAGCACTCCAAAATCATTCTAACGCTCTAAAGCCGCATAGCGGTCAGATATTGAAATAATTCAATCCAGTTTTGCGGCTCTTAGTGGATTCAAGTGCCATTGGCCGTATAGTGGCATTAATCTGTCGTACAATCATGCCAAAAGCCGCGTAAACTCATGAAGGTATACATAATAAATTCCTAAAGCCGTACATTAGCACGACAGGATGCCAATTTACGGCTAGCATTTCAAAGGTCAACTGTGTGTTCTTCGAACGGCTAACAGCAAATCAACCAGATATACTTGGCTTATTTTAAGGCCTCAAGCCGTATTTGCATCCATTTTGATGCATTTGTCAACCATTAGGCAGCCATGAGAAGGAAAATATTTGAGGTTATCTTACTAATTCTAAAAAAAGGGGACAAGTGCGAGTTGAACTCGCGTGAAGAGGGTTCCGTACGATGTTACCTATCATGTTTTTTTAAATCTGACCCAAATTTGTTTATGGTAACTAAAAAAAGTATGAATGGTCCCTGATTGGAGAGGGATATTACTAAATATAAAGTTTTTATTAGACTATACAGCCCACCCATTATTGAGCTTGAGTTTTATCAAATAAATAAATTCTTACTAAATAGGTATTCAAATTACTGATTTTTTTAACAGAAAAATAGTATTAAAAAGAGGAATTCAACAACATATAAATCTTATATATTTTTTAATACCTTTATAATATTCACATATCACATATTATTTGGAAAGCGAGGGTTTTTTTTCAACTTCAAGGATCTCCAAATTGTAATAATAGTGGCAACATTTCGTTAATATTTTATTATGCATAAAGATCAACATTCTAATCTATTTCCTCTAAGAGAAATAATCCTTTGGGTTATGCTGGCACTTAAATTTAAACTCCTCAAACAACTATAACTACTAATAATAAGCAAACAAAACTCAAATTATGCTCGGAATGTACAATTATTTTATCATTTCACACATTTTTTCCTTTAAAACTACAATAAATCGAAGGCGCGTGAAAATTTTCAATGGAAACTATACAGACATTCACAGAAAAAATCAAAGCGCAGTAATTTAAGCACAGAATTATAGTTAAACTAATACTTACACTTTATAATTTATATTTTTATAAAATAAATATGGTTGTCAAGTCACAACACTCTCACTGCCATCGTCGTTCATCCATTGACATAAATGAATCACGTTTAATTGTTAATATCACCTTTGCCGTGGTGTTAGAGATAATTTTGCAATGACACTGTAAAAATAGTTTCATGCCGTTGGCCGTATATTTGACAGATACAATGCTATTGGCCCTTTGAATGACCATTATGAGTCTTTTCTAATGCCTTTGGCCCCGTATTTTGACAACAGCAGTCCTTTTTGCGGCCTTTGGCATGTTGTTTGAAGCAAAAAATGCTCTTTGACGGCCATTCGCCCTTTCATTGTCCAATATAATGTTTTTTTACGGCCGTTAGCCGTAATTAACTCATGCAAATGCCAATGTACGTTCTAAAGCCGTAAAATTTGTGCCCAAATAAGCCGTATAGTAGCCGTATAGCCGTATATATGCCTTTTACACAACCAGTTCAAAATGATTTGGCTGATATGCGGCTTCGACGTGTTTCTTGGGGAATCTCTCACCGCATCGCCCAATTATCCCGCATAAATTTCTTTTTCTCTCACTCTCTGCCTCTACAAATACTCCCGCGCGAACGAATGTGTTAGTGTTGTATTCATTTTAATTTATAAGGTTTCATTTCTTAAAAATTTCGCTTAATGTATTTATATATTTATATTTAATTGCACTTAACACTTAAGAAAATTAAATTTAAAAAAATACCTGCAAATTTAGTTATAGAACTAAATAAATAAAATAAAAAGGTTTGTGGTAATGATTTGTTAATATAAATGAGGCTCAATGGGTTTGCCAGCCATACAACCAAGGGACGATCGAATTATGTATGTAAGATTAAAAAATCTTAACAATGTCAAATCTTTTATAAAACACGTGTGTAAAAGTATGCAAAACCGTTTTACACTTTGGTTTAGAAGCTTCAACCATAATTGATCAAATTGGCATTAAGTAAACTTACGTACAAGCGCACCTTTTTAACGCCGTGAAAATGCATTTATCTGGAAAAACACATTAGGTAAAACAGCGATAGTATTTGAGAAATGTCACTTAATACAACACTTTATATTTATTCAAAATATAAAAAAAACTTGTTACAAGCTGTAAAGACGTCATCCTCATCAACAGGTCCAGTATCCATACTCCTTATAATTAAATTGTAAGTTCTGCAACTTTGAACAAAGGAATATCAAAAGTTTGCCAAGTTTGCTAAATATCCTCCCTTTAAACTGTGATTATATAAAATTAAGAGAACAATTTTCATAGGTCTTTTAAAGTTTTCACTCGAGAACAATTCTTCATGAAAATCTTAGTTCGTTGAAACTTAGCCTGCGATAAAGATACAGTTACTTGAGAGTTAGTTATCGGATAACTGCTTTTAACTTTATAATAAAATAAAACTGTAGACACCTGATATGGAACTGAACTTTGCAACAATGTATTTGTAACAGGTGACAAACTGCGTTCTCTCAACGTTAATCTTGTAAAAACTTATGCCAAGTTCACATGATTGTTCTGAATTAACATCAGACTCGATAAATTAACTTATTGTTTATCTATTCTCAATTTGTATTATACATACATAAATATACTCACGGCTACAAATCCATAAAAGGGGTAGCCAGAACTAAGGAATTAAAAATTCCTCAGCCACTTTTGGAAAGTTGAGTGGGGAAATGATGGTAAAGTAAAGGTTGTTGGTGATGGGTCTCCAACCGCATCGCCCAAAAATCCCTTAAAAGCCCCAATACCGTTAGTCGCCTCTTACGTACACCCACCGGAAGAAATGGGGTAGTGCTATTCTAAGCCGACACTACACAGCATGTAGTGTCTTATAATATTAATTATAATAATATTATATATAGTGTTCTAATTGTATTATACGTAATTAAATATATTGTGTGGTTAGTATCCTACTACGCGTCAATAAATTCTACTTACTTCGGGGCTACACCATACATCGAATCTAATCTTTCAATTTAAAATTCTTTCCCAGACCTTAAAATAACAGAAGATTTTCTACTTAGTAAAAACGTGATCCAACCTACCTCACCTCAAATCCTCGAGAGAGAGAGTGACAACCCAAAGATGCTTGTAAACATAAAGTCAACCCGATGTGTTTATAAAGTATTCAGTTGACAACAAGAAAATTCTATGCTTCATTTGGTTTTTCTATTTGGAAAAAAAAACATATTACTTTTTAAATAAGTTGAGCAGATTTGCAGATGTTTTTAAGAATCTAGCACTGCATGTGTTATTCGTATTTCTGTGTATGAGCATTGAACAATTATAATATGTTTATTCAGATAACTGAGGTATGCCGCTAATTGTAAAGTGGCGATGGTCTTATATTTATATATACTCATTTAAATTATTTATTATTTGCGTCTTTCATGAGGTTCATAGGGTATTAAAATAATGCTAATCAAAATACAATTCATTATTATAAATCTTAGCATGACTTAACATATTATTATAAATTTGAAAATAGATAGCAACCGTGATAGCCCAGTGGGTAGAACACTCGGTTATCGTGCAAACGACTAGTGTTCAAATCCTGGGTCGGGCCAACACCAATTTATCTTTTCTAAAGACATATGTGTGGTTAATTTATCATGATTGTTAACGGTGAGGGAAAACATCGTGAGGAAACCCACAAGGCTGAGTTGTACTTAGTTATGTGACAGTGTATTCGTACAAAACGGCGATAGGCCTGACCCCTATCACGTGACTACCAGGTGACAAAGTCACGTGATGTTCAGAAGTATTAGTACCTCTGCCAACCCCTCCGGGGATATTCGGCGTGAACGTTTATGTTATGTTATGTTATTGAAAATAGAAAAAAATACATACTTGCAATATTCAAACCATCGTCCTCAATACAGAAAGCATTTTGCCATTTAAATTTTCATCAAACTTGCCGATAAATTGTGTATTCTATACATCTTAAAGTATATTTCTATAACCATGTTGTTAAACTTTGATAAACCAGTAGGAAAACAGTGGCATGGGTTTGAGTCCTGAGTTAGACTTACACGCAGTGACTTTTCTCAAGACAATTTGTTGATAATTTGTTAAGGTTGTTTAAGGTAAGGAAAATTTCGTGAGAAAACCCACATGGCTGAGTTGTACTTAGTCATGTGACAGTGTGTTCGTACTAAACTACCTCCTATAATTACGTAAATGTATTGTCTTTTATAATGTGTGAACATATAAAAACTAGATACCAAAAAAAACTTATGATGTTTGAGATTATTAGTAATGTAGTAACACGCCAACTACTTGAGAGCATACATACATATACATATACTCACGGCTATATTTCCCTAGAAGGGGTAGCCAGAACTAAGGAATCATAAATTCCTCAGCCACTTTTGGAAGTTGAGTGGGGAAAAGATGGTAAAATAAAGGTTTTTGGTGATGGGTCTCCAACCGCATCGCCCAAAACTCCAAAAAAAGTAGTCCTTAGTCGCCTCTTACGACACCCGTGGGTAGAAAGGGGTAGCGACATTCTAAGCCAGCACTACACGGCAACAGAAAGCAGAGTATTATAAAGAAGCTATTTATAATCAATTTCATATACCAAAAACTTGCTTCTAAGGGACTTCATAAGGAATGTATGTGAAGTTATAACGTAAAGGATTTTAGCTCTTCCGTTTCTATGCAGCAAATATAATAGGGTAATATTTTGCATGTCACGGCATTACCGGCAGATTCTACTGTATATTCAGTCTAATCATTGTTAATAGGCTCTATCGGTGTTCGAGGCTGCAGATGTTCCTAATAACTTGAAGTGATGCGCAAAAACGATGAGGTAATTTCTATTTAACCGTGTGACCTATTTTGTGAGTTATTAAATAGAAATAGCTTTAGAGAACAATTATGATTGTGTTATGTATTGTGTTACTAGTAAGAATAATATCGATTTGTGCTAGTATACGTACATAAAAACTTGGCAGGTATCAAACTATTATGTTCATGTAATCGTTTAATTCCAGCTATTAATTGGCAAAAATGGCCTGAATGTTACGTACATATACTCACGCCATTTGTTTCTTGTGGGGTTGGCAGAGTATACCGTTAGTCACTGAAAATTTAAACAAATTAATCACATACATAAAAAATAAGAGTTTTCCCAAAAATATGTTAGTTTCTTTCTCATCGGTATTCCAGAGAAATGAGCCATTGTAAAGAATAAATTCAAGAAATATTCCTTAACTTTATTGCGTCTATCTTACGCCAAGTTGAATTCCCACATACCTTTTTATGTGCACGTTAAAAAAATCACAGCCCATTTGACAAGACATATATTTTTTATTCTCGAACTAAACGAGCAGCTGAATCACCCTGGACTGATCCTTAATCGCTCTGAAAGTTTTATTTCTTCCTTTTCCATTCCATTATGCCTGGTTTAGTAAAGGTTTTAATGATAGTGACTTGTCTTAATGGGCTATCATATATATTGTATAATAATATGCATAATATACTTCTGTTTTGTAGTGCCGGCTTAGAATAGCACTACCCCATTTCTTCCGGTGTTGGGGCTCTTAAGGTATTTTTGGGGGATGCGGTTGGATACCTTTCACCAACAACGTTTGTTTTACCATCTTTTCCCTACGCATCTTCCAAAAGTGGCTGAGGAATTTTCAATTCCTTAGCTCTAGCTACCCCTTCTAGGGATTTATAGCCGTGAGTATATGTATGTATTTATTTATTTATTTATTTATTTTTATTAGGAACATCAACAGCGACATAAGTAATAATACATAGTTAATAATAGAAATCAAGTAAGGCCAATGACAGATGTCCACAGATGTACAGAAAACATATCTAACAATAATCTTGTTTTTACGTTACATTTGATTTTCAACACATGTTTTTTTTATAGCAAATAACTCTAACAAATAAATACAAATTTTAACAGGAAATAAAATAGATATTAACAACAATATTTAAAGCAAAATTGTTTTGATCCACGATATCTCAGGGGTGTGTGTATGTGCATGTGTGTGTATATGTGTGCGTGTGTGTGTGTGTGTGTGTGTGTGTGTGTGTAAAACAAATAAAAATCTGTGACATACATAAAGGCATATAAGAATATATGTGTTATTAAATGATACTCATAATATAATATGTATATTAAGAATTAAAAAGTACGTCCATTACAGCTTTCCTGAATGCGCATCTACTTAGATTAAATAGATCTAAATCATGGAAGTTTTTATTATATTCGGATAAAATACGACTAAAAGGAGCGTTCTGTGAGTAGTTAGTTCTGTATGTATGTATAATATTGTTCTTTACTAAAGGACTCGAGTTTACCCTGAATCGTTATATTAAGTCTACGACGACGGTCTAATAGGGATTGGTAGACGTTAACCCCTACACATTAAGGTTCATAGTAGCTTAACCAACGTATCAATGGCTCTAAGTAACTTAATTCTGTTGCTCTCAAATATAATTAAATAGCCTGCAATGTTACATAAACTTACATACATACATACTTACGCCATTAGTTACCAATGCAAATGCGACATGATAGTCCAGTGGGTAGAAGACCCGCCCGAAAACAGAAGGGCGTGAGTTCCAATCCTGGGACGGGCCTACACCAATTTGTCTTTTCTAAAGTCATATGTGTGGTTAATTTATCATGGTTGCTAACGGTGAGGGAAAATATCGTGAGGAAACCCACATGGCTGAGTTGTACTTAGTCATGTGACAGTGTATTCGTTCAAAACGGCGATAGGCCTGCCCCCTATCACGTGAGTACACTGTCTAAGCAAAACGTGGGTACCTTCTCTGGAAACTAGATGGCGCTTGCCATGTGAGTTCATGAGTATTGGTACCTCTGCCAACCCCTTCGGGGATAAACGGCGTGAACGTTTATGTTATGTAACGTTTAAAAAAACATTTTATTTTACGTGCCAACTGAAACAAATAATTAAAAACTAAATGCAATTTCAGGTGTCTCCAAACAGGTTTGGTGTTGGTTGACCCAACCTTATTATTATTCATAGAGCTAGTCCGCTTTTATGAAGTTGGTTATTTAATTTGCGAATTCGCAGATTGACCAAAGCTGTTCTAATAATAATGAAAATAGGATGGGATCTGCTGTTTAGTGTAATTGCTTTTGTATTCAATTATCCTTTGACGGCTCGATGAGTAAATGGTTGAAATTATTAATATACTGTAAGAACTGTAGATACCTCTATAGGCTATCCTTTATTTTACAAAAATCTAAAGAACTTAGAATAACTTCTGAAAAAACTGAACAGTTAAACAAACGGGCGGCCAGTTTCATTACAAAATTATAAAAATTGGATTATATGTTTATTAAGGCTATAGTTATAATGGAACCCGACAATTTTGACAATGTTTACTAAACAAAAATATGAAGCTTAGCTAAGCTAAGTTTGTCAATAAATCAAAAGTATTGGGAAAAGACTGTAAATAATAGGTACTTTTATAATATGTGAGTCTGAGGATCAAATTGATCAACTATTTTCGTGGTGTATCTGTAAGAAAACTATATGACTTTAAGCCAAATTTGATTAGGACATAGAGAAGATGTATGATAGAAAATTGGTAATAGAGATTAACAGAGCGAATGTGGATGGATATGTTAGTAGAGGACGACCTTGGAGGACACATTTAGACTAAATAGCAAGTGAGCTGGAAAAGTCAGGCGTCCGAAGTATGAAGAATAAAAGAGCATGTTAAAGAAGATTGATGGATGTAAACTAAGCTAGAGGGGTTTGTCAGGGTCGCACAAAGTGGCGACCGATAGTACCTGCCTACTCTTATGGGAACTAATGGTGTGAGGATATTATATGTATGTATGAAGTAAGCGCAATATTATTAGACTAAACGTTGATTTATCATACATTAAACAGAGAAAAAGTTGGGTTTCCAAAAAGTAACAATCTGATAACAATACAAGTTCTTCAGTAAAAACTAAAAAAAATATCAGAAATACGAGAAAAAAAAATCCTCTTTTCCCCTGCAATTTCCAAAAGTGACAATATGTATGTAAGTACGAGGGGCATGCTAAAAGAAACTAGAAACTCAAAAATTATAAAATTTATTCTTTATTACAAGCATCGATCTTTTCAAAGTATTCACCCTAAGCACGTATACACTTTTCCCTACGTCTGAACCAATTGGAAAATACCTGTGACCGCTCTTCTTTAGATACCTCAGAAAACTCGACATTATAGGCAACCAGCGCATTTTCTTTGCTTTCAAACCTCTTCCCCTCTAGTTTTTCTTTGATTTTTGGAAACAAGTAAAAATCACAAGACGCTAGGTCAGGGGAATATGGCGGGTGAGGAAGAAGTCTAGTGTTCTGGCAGACGTGTGCGGCGCCGCATTGTCGTGGTGCCAGAGAAGGTGCGGATTCCTGACTTCAGAGCACAAACTGTTACATACCATTCGGAGTTCATCGTTCTTTCATTCTCCAGCACAACAGTAGCAATATGACCCGTTTTGCAGAAAAACGAGGTGACCATTTGTTTCTGTGTGCTTCGTGCACGGCGACATTTCGTTGGAGTTGGCTCGTCTTCAAAGCACCAAACAGTCGACTGTCGCTTTGATTCGGGATCATAGTTACATAGCCATGTTTCGTCACCATATACGTTTTGTTCTCGCCTCCGTTGAATATATCTATCATGAATAGGCACCAATCCACCCGACGGTCTTTCTGCTCATCGGTAAAATTGTGCGGCACCCATCTCGGACAACGTTTACGAAGAGAAATGTGGTCGTGAATAATGGTTAGAATTGCTGCTGATCCAATTCCTAGTTTTTGCTCTAGCTCTACATATGTAATTCGTCGGCTTTTGCGAATAAGTTTTTCGACTGCACGATAGTTTCTTGCGTGACCGCGGTTGGCGGCTGTCCTGTCTTTGCTTCATCTTCGAGACATCCCCGTCCTCTTTTAAATTCAGCAAACCAATTGTATACTGTTGCTCGGGATCAAGCAGACTCACCAAAAGAAGAAGCCAAAAGTTCAAAACATTCTTGAAGCGTTCAACTTTTTTTAAAGTCATAATTAATCATAGCACGAAAATCACGTCGACTGATGAGCTCCATTGTTGCAAGTGAATTCCCGCCTGATTTCCGGAAAAATGATGCTCATTCAAATAAAAAATTAATAAAAGAAGTGTGTTCTATATTCAAATATGTCAATAAAAAACCAACCTATAAGATGGTGTTTAGCTTGCCAGTGTAAATTAAATGAGATAACTTTTAACAAAAAGAAAACTGACTTCACAGTGGGAAAAACAACCGAAAATAAAAATCTAGTACTACGAGTAAAAAGTACGAAATAAGTTTTTTAATTGAATATGCCAGTGTATGAGTGTATGAGTACTGTGATTAATACCATTGCAATTTCTTTATTCCACACGCGTCAGTTCAACCTACCTAAATATTAAAATTCTCTTAAATTAATTTCTGAGCCGGTGGGTGCCAGCCTGCGTGATGATGATTGACAATAATAAGTGTGTATTTCGCACTTCATACACATGTACAATGTAGGATACCTTGTAGTTGTAGGGTAAATTTATTTTTGTACGTATTACCATTTAAAATGTGAGGCAATAGATATATATTGTTTAGATTGTAATAATCAGAGATAGATATTAGGGTGAATTCACTTTTATTTGACTGGCACCGACTCAAAAATTAATTTAAGAGAATTTTAATATTTAGGTAGGTTGAACTGACGCGTGTGGAATAAAGAAATTGCAAAGGTATTAATCACAGTACTCATACACTCATACACTGGCATATTCAATTAAAAAACTTATTTCGTACTTTTTAGTACTAGATTTTTATTTTCGGTTGTTTTTCCCACTGTGAAGTCGGTTTTCTTTTTGTTAAAAGTTATTTTATTTTACGAGTTTTAGAGATGGGTAGACCTGGCAAAGATGCCTCTCGTATGAGGCAGTGCGACGGTTACTGTATTATTCTTCGTATTTGTGGTATTTCTATTATTATACGATATTATTGCCGGGTAGTGCCGGCTTAGAATGTCGCTACCCCTTTCTACCCACGGGTGTCATAAGAGGCGTCTAAGGGAATTGGGGCTTTTTATTGGATTTTTGGGCGATGCGGTTGGAGACCCATCACCAAAAACCTTTATTTTCACCATCTTTTCCCCACTCAACTTCCAAAAGTGGCTGAGGAATTTATAATCCCTTAGCTCTGGCTACCCCTTCTAGGTAAATATAGCCGTGAGTATATGTACGTATGTATACGATATTAAATAGGCTCAACCATATGTAACTTTACATTGTTCTTAAAATCCCTCGAAAGGCGATGGTCTACAATTCTACATCTCAAGAAAGACTCAAACGTTCACGCCGAATATCCCCGAAGGCGTTAGCAGAGGTAGTAATACTTCTGAATATCACGTGACATTGTCACCTGTTGTTCAGAGTACCCACGCTTTGCTTACACCCACGTTCTCACGTTATACAGGGCAGGCCTATCGGCGTTTTGAACAAATACACTGTCACATGATTGTGAGTTTCGACAGTCCCCTCGATTTCCTGGGATGCCATCATCAGATCCTGGTCTCATGGTACTTTCTCGGTAACAATAACATAACAAAAGAAATGTTGAGTGAACCTGTACTTCTCTTCATAAAAGCTACGAAGAGGAGCATAAATCTTTATGGAATGGTGAAAGAACTGTTTCCGAACTCCTAGTGATTAAGGACCCACACCTTCCATCATCAGCTTAGCAGCATAACAAAATGTTTTTTAGAAGCAAATGCCAATATAAGTTCAGAAAATATGTAAAACGCGGTACATTTGCCTATAAAATTTCAAGGTTCCCCTCGATTTCTCCAGGATCCCATCATCAGACCCTGATATCCTCATCATGGTACCAATCCGGGAGTATCTTCTTTCGAACAAAAAAATAATAATCAAAATCGGTTCACAAATGGCGAAGTAATCGGCGAACATACATAAAAAAAAAAATATACGGTCGAATTGAGAACACTCCTTTTTTTGAAGTCGGTTAAAAAGAGTATCTAACTTCTATTGGCATGCCCCTCGTGTTTACGTGCGTAGGAATGTGTTTTATTTGCTATATTCAACGGATTTTTATATATATACGATTATTTAAAAACCACTCGTGCATCAAACCCCGCTTAGGATTAACTTTTACAAAGTTAAAATTCTGGTTTATAATTATATTTTATCAATTTTGTAGTCGAAAGTTAAAATTTTAACATATGTACACAACCATTTATTTTATAAAAATCTGCAAAAACCGATTTAAAAAATGGCTTCTCATTCGTGGAAATGAAAAATTTCCGCTTAACGTACTTACATATTCGCATACCCATAGATATTGTTTGAGTTGTAGCCCGAGATAAACATAACATAACATAAACGTTCACGCCGAATATCCCCGAAGGGGTTGGCAGAGGTGCTAATACTTCTGAACGTCACGTGACTTTGTCACCTGGTGTTCAGAGTACCCACGTTTTGCATGGACAGTGTAATCACGTGATAGGGGGCAGGCCTATCGCCGTTTTTGTACGAATACACTGTCACATGACTAAGTACAACTCAGCCATGTGGGTTTCCTCACAATGTTTTCCCTCACCGTTAACAACCATGATAAATTGACTACACATATGACTTTAGAAAAGACAAATTGGTGTAGGCCCGACCCAGGATTTGAACACTAGTCGTTGGCACGATAACCGAGTGTATTATGTATGTAAGAAAGAATCAGGCCTCTTTTGTGAAAAATTGTGACAGACATATTCGAAACCTGAGAGACAACAATAAAATATCAGTACCAAAATACAGATTGTCAAAAGTAAATACATCTTTCATGGGGTTTTGCGTAAAAATGTATAATAAAATACCTGAGGACATTTTAAATTTATCAGAAACAAAATTCAAAGCAGCAGTTAAAAAAATCTTAGTTCGAAAGCCTATTACAATGTCAATGATTACATTAATGATGAAGTGGCTTGGTGTCATCAGGGCTCTGTGCAGAATGTTTCCGGGCTAACACCAAAATTGTAATGGACGTTAAAAAAAGACGTGTGTTGAAGAGTTTCTTACGGGTTCTTCTCTCAACAAAACACCTTCCGAATCCGAAGTAAACCTAGTATTAAGTTAAAATTTGACGTTCAAAAAACAAAGATTTATCTTTTTATTTTGAAATAAATGATTATTTTATTTTTTTATTTTATTTATTCTACCCACTGGGCTATCATGGTTGTTGTAGCCCGAGGTAAATAAATCATTTTTTGATATAATTGTATAAAAGGTTACTTCTACACTAGTTATACATTTACATTCCGAAAACAACGATTATATTATTCGCCATTCACTTATAATTTGAAAATTACCTATTCTATTTCCAAATTAGACTGAGTACTCCGGCTACCCTTTTCAGATATTAGAGCCGTGAGCATAAGCACTTACGAAAATTATATCGAATAACAAAAAAGAAATAGGTTATTTATTGTGCTCGAAAATCATATTTGATATTACTTTGGGAACTGATACTCTACGAAAATAGCAATAACAAAACGGTCAAGCCAATAAACAGGAAATGAAAAGAAAATGTGTCATGAACTCGACAAGATAACATCCATTATAAGACTCCCGAGGGACACCATAAGTAGTACGGGGAAGGAATAATAACTAAACTGGACGTGTTTTCATTGTAGACTTGGTATTCACTACTGTTTTATTATTGGAACAATACTAGGCATCAGTCCTGATTTTGCACGCTACAGTAAATATATTTTAGTTTTTTTCTTTTGTTGGTAGTAATTTAATAATAACGCGGGCATATATACAAACATAAACTCGCAGATATAAAACCCAATATAATAGTAAAAGTAAAGTACTATTATTGACTACTCAACTATTTTAACATACAGATACATACATATACTCACGGCTATATTTCCCTAGAAGGGGTAGCCAGAGCTAAGGAATTATAAATTCCTCAGCCACTTTTGGACGTTGAGTGGGGAAAAGATGGTAAAGATAAAGGTTTTTAGTGATGGGTCTCCAACCGCATCGCCCAAAAATCCCTAAAAGCCCCAATACAGTTAGTCGCCTCTTACGTACACCCACCGGAAGAAATGGGGTAGTGCTATTCTAAGCCGATACTACACAGCAATATAATATAACCATAACTTGAGAGTTAGAAATTACATAATGGTATGATTTACTACTCAACTATTTTAACACTTTTGGAGAATAAGCAGGAAAAAGATGAGTAGCATCGTCAAACGACTGAGGGAAGATATGGGTTACTGCTATACGGACCGATGGAAGATATGGGTTTAGTCTATTCTAAAATAGTTCTAATTCTAGAAGTTCTATTTTAAATTAAATCCATATAACTGAACTTTCATTTACAAGGATTATTGGCGGTGAAGGCAAACCACACAAACCAGAGGCAACCAAGTAGAATACTTTACATAGTTGACTTCATAATTTTACTAAAGAAAGGAAGGGTAAAAATAATTGACTTTAAAAATATTTATATAAAAAAATTGAAAAATATCCGAATTTCAGGAACTGTTAAGAGTTGGCAAATATTGGCACACTGTTATATTGGGCAAACGTTTTGTGAGCTTTTCATAATATTTGCTTGTTGAAACTAGTTTTTGAGCTATGCTAAAAACGATTAAAAAATAATGTTTACTTTACTTTGAAGTGTTACTTGTCAAAAATAAGCCTGCTAAAGCCTGTAAAATAACTAACCCCTTAATATTTTGTACAGAATTTTACGCATAAATTATAACGTTTATTTTCTTTTGCTTGATCCATATTATGTTTGGAAAATTTCAACTTAATACTAGTGTAGTGAACATAGATACATACATACATACATACTTACATATACTCACGGCTGTAATTCCCTAGAAGGGGTAGCCAGAGCTAAGGAATTATAAATTCCTCAGCCACTTTTGGAAGTTGCGTGGGGAAAAGATGGTGAAATAAAGGTTTTTGGTGATGGGTCTCCAACCGCATCGCCCAAAAATTCCTTAAAAGCCCCAATACCGTTAGTCGCCTCTTACGATCACCCACGGGTAGAAATGGGGTAGTGTTATTCTAAGCCGACACTACACGGCACTGAACATAGATAAGTGTTAAAAATAGTATTAATGTTACGAGTAATTGTGTACGCTACCCTGTAATAATAAAGTAACAACGCTGTGTAGTGTCGGCTTAGAATAGCATTACCTCATTTTCCGCGTGGGTATTCGTAATAGGCGACTAAGGGTGTTAGGGCTTTTAAAGTGGTTTTTGGCGATGTGGTTCAGTTCGCCTCGATCTAGCAAATGAAAGTTCTGAGCGAGAGGAAGAGAAAGGGCGACGAAAAAGGCGATTCCTTCCTCCCAGACGAGGTCCAACGCTTTAACTGTCAATCATTTCAATCTTTTTCTTGTTGCAGATCAGTATGATGGGCTGACTACTAAAAGATGGCGTTCAATAGTGTCACGTGGGCTGGCAGCCACTTGAAGCGCCTGTTATTCAAAATAGACACGAAAACTTGATTAGCGCCATGTTACAAATAAATGACAGATAAATAAAATGGCGACTGATTTCGACGCGCTTCTCAATATCAGCGTAAGTATTAATTTATTCTGAATAATTTCATACTAGGAATATCAACTCCTTAAATATATATATTGCCGTGTAGTGCCGGCTTAGAATGTCGCTACCCCTTTCTACCCACGGGTGTCGTAAGAGGCGACTAAGGGTAGTGGGGCTTTTTATTGGATTTTTGGGCGATGCGGTTGGAGACCCATCACCAAAAACCTTTATTTTTACCATCTTTTCCCCACTCAACTTCCAAAAGTGGCTGAGGAATTTATAATTCCTTAGCTCTGGCAACCCTTTTTAGGGATTTATAGCCGTGAGTATATGTATGTATATGTATGTTAAATATTTACGTTCACAACGTATATCCTCAAAGTCACGGTATTTAGATATCTAAAAATCACTTGACATTTTTATCTGGTGTTCAGAGTACCCATAAAGTTTTTCTTCGGACAGTTTGCTCACATGGTCAGGGACAGGCATATCGCTGTTTCGTACGAATACACTGCCACATGATTAAGTACAACTCAGCCTCTGTCTTTCTAGTCTCTGCCTACCCCAATGGACACTGATGGCGTGAGTATATGTGTGTATTGTTTGTCTATAGATACTCATTCTTAAAATAATAATTAAATTGAAACCTGTAATTGACGTGATACAAAGCAAGCAAAATTCGACCTCTGTTATTCAATTAGCAAACAACAACTTTCTTAATCAAGCAAATTAGGATTAATATCTAATTACATGTAAAGTTAAATTAGCCTAATGTAAACGTGTTGTTTAACTTACTAGAGTAAACGAAATTAGCTCGATATTTTGCTCGTTTTATTGATGTTAAAAGAGGTTGTTACTTAAAATATTTAATTCTGCAAGTTAGATAGGACTAGATTAATAATATAAAATACAGGGAGCCTAGCACGAGCGCTATTTTATCGTCACGATATCGATAAGAATGCGGTGACAGCATAAGATACTAAGTAGTGCGACAATTTGCTGTGTAGTATCGGCTTAGAAAAGCACCACCCCATTTCTTCCGGTGGGTGTACGTAAGAGGCGACTAACGGTGTTGGGGCTTTTAAGCAACAACCTTTATTTTACCATCATTACCCCTTTCAACTTTCCAAACGTGGCTGAGGAATTTTGAATTCCTTAGTTCTGGCTACCCCTTCTAGGGATTTATAGCCGTGAGTATATGTATGTTAGTGCGACAGAGATAGCTTTTTTATACCACGCGATATGATGATGCTGATGTACATATCCACCCACCTAACTATACTAACGGTTATAATGCTTAAAGCTTGAAATCTAATATTCCTCATATTCGCGTATAGAATTTAGTTTGGTAAGAAAAAATTGTATATAAATAATAATTGTAGTGATGACATGCAACAAAATTTTGTTTCATAATAACATTAATCTTTAATTTCTTCCCGTGGATAAGGTAGGTATAAGAATAAGGGTTCTGGGGCTTATGGTATGATTACTGGGTGATTTGACTGGCAATTCATCACCAACAATGCATTACTTTACAATCCATTAACATACTTACATATTATACTCACGGCTAAAATTCCTAAAAGGGGAAGCCAGATCTTCAGAATCTGAAAATTCTTCAGCCACTTTTGGGAGTTAGGTGGGGAAAATATTTTTAAATGAATTTTTGGTGATGGATCTCAAACCGGATCGCCCAAAAATCACTTAAAAAGCCCCGATACTCTTAGTCTTCTCTTACGATCACCTGTATAGGTGAGGTGAGTTATTTTATCACGGTTGTTAACGGTGGGGGAAAACATCGTGAGGAAACCCACATGGCTGAGTAGTACCTAGCCATGTGACAGTGTATTCGTACAAGACGGCGATAGGCCTTCCCCCTATCACTTGAGTAGACTGTCCATGCTAAAACGTGGGTACTCTATAAGTACCTCTGACAACCTCTTTGGGGATATTCGGCGTGAACGTTTATATTATGTTATCCAACAAAATCGAGTAGAAATGAGCTGAATTATTTTCATCTTGAAAGGTATTGACTGTAGAATTGACATTTTAAATATAGGCCAATGAAAACTGTCTAGACGATATAAATTTGGAAGGGCTTGGTTGTGGAATGGGTTACAATATCTTTCCATACCCATGAGAAATAAAAAAATAAATTAAATAAGTTAATATAAGTCACGCAATTAATTTCTATTTGGATAAACAGATAATATTAATCTACACTTTTTTGAATCCTTGCAAACCACTCGAGTTTCGTTTGAATTCATAAATGTTTTTATGCAATACAATACTTTTTTGGGATTATACTCTATTTGATCTAGACGTGTCTTTACACATATATTAATATATATGACCAACTTACTTTCGTTCATTCTCTCGATGTGCCCAAACCAAGGCTAATATGGTATTTTTCTATCTTATTCCTAATATAATCGTAATAGCGGTATTATTATATCTTAAAAATTGCACAGTATTAAAGTTCAGCACAGTTTTTGTTTGTTATAGCATAACAATATATTTTTTTTTAAAACTATATGAATTTAAATTTACTCACAACCAGCTCAATAGTGAAAAAAAACATGTTTAGAACGATTTATGAATGTGAAGTGAAGCAAGAAGCTTTTTGTCAGGATCGTACAATCTGGCGCTTGATGAACAGTATCCACTGTCCCAAACGACAATTAATGGCGAGAGTTTAACGAAGTTGTATTCTTGAATTTTTTGTCGTTACAACGTTACGTTTCGTCGAACAAATTTATGTCGTTAGCTTCTTGGTGACTTAATACAAATAAAGTCAATTAAACTCAATCAATTGGACAGTGTAGTCACGTGATAGGGGGCAGGTCTATCTCCGTTTTGTACGACTTCATTATCACATGAGTAAATTGTACTGTATGACATAATCACGCTGTATTATTGTGCTTATATAGACGATATAGCTTCTAGTTACTAGCCAGACCCTTTGTAACTATTTATACTTTTTGTATTTTGTGACGGTGGATGAATCTTGTATGTTTGAATGATTCTTCTTGGTTTCTTTAGTATCACAACACAAATACATATAGTTTGGCTAAAATTGAAAATATACAACCGGGCTCATATATGTGCCTCTTCTGCCTTTAGCAAGCCTCAGACGACTACACAAGTTTACCTGGGATATAACGATTAGGCCTTGGTCTACCATATTGGCCAAGTGCGGGTTGACGGACTAACGACAACTACCGTGATAGTAACCAGATCCAACGGCTTGACGTGCCCTCAAAAGCTTGGAATTAACTTAATGTTTGGATAATAGGGTCATTAATGCCAGCAAAATCCTACCGAATCGGGTTCAATCTCACAAATTGAATTTGTGAGCTGAAATATAGGAGGCACCTTTTAATTTTCAGTCAATCACATGATTAACACAACAATTTTCAAATTCATTATTATTTAATTTCATATAAAAAGTAATACTTCACTGTATTAAATTTACAATAATTTAACTTACCAAATAAATAAATGAGTAAAAAACATATTTTAGCTACCTCACAATAAATGAGGTACTTACAGCTCCTCGCTTATTGCTTAGTTATTATTGTACCCAATATTTAGTAGAACCTTTCAGTACACATCTCTTGAGAGTATAGAGCTAACATTGGATATTACAAAGCACTTAACATATTTCAGAGTGGGGTGGTTTATATTTATCTTGTGTTGCGAATTTGTTCCGTCAACGTTACTTGGAAAAGATTAAACAAAAACAAAACTTCGTAAGGAGCTTTATCAAAAGTTTTTGTGTTCATTGAGGCATCAAAAATTTTGTATGTTTTTGCGGTATCAAGAAATTATTTTTTTTGCTGTAAAGGTACTATTTTTGCCTTTAAACGTAGAAAGCATAAATAATATTTAGTACAATAATAGTTTATTTCTAATAATTTATTTCATTTTCAATTATTTAGGAAACAAACAGTCGTTTACATTACAAATGTACACAGTTATAAAAGAAACAATTAGACCTACAGCTCCATAAATTAATATTTTACACTTTTGTATGCGGCAGGTAGATACATCAGTATTGTTTTTATGTTTATACATCAGGGTTTATCCAACAATAATACAATTAACCTAAGTAGAAAAATGGGTTTAGAGAAATAACATGAAACTTTTCTTTACGTTTACATAACATATGAACAAACAAAAGAGATAAATGAAAAAAATGAAATTAAGTTAAAAACGAACATCTTAATTTAGTTACAAAAAAGTTTAAACTGTTACAAAACAGATCAATTTCTCAAAATTCTAGGTTATACAAATCAACACTTCGCCTAAAAAAATTGTTGCAAGTATGTATAGTTTTATGATGTGAAGGGACAAATAACTGTTTAATGCGAGAGCCATGTCCAGGTATCCTAAAAGATATTTTTTCTAAAAGTTCTGGGGAGTCAACTTTACTATTTAATAATTTAAACAGGAAACGTAAGTCAAATTGCTTACGTCTATCATGAAGAGTTTATGATTTGAGAGCAGAATTTACATTAGAGTTGACAACTGTAAAAAAGATGTCGAGAGTACAGTGCTTCAAAAATAATAAAGCCCATAGAAATCTTCGTCACAATTCAGCAACGATCGTCTTCCCCGAGCGTCGGGAGTCGATATGTATATAAAGTGGTTAAGTGCATGTCATAACTTATCAGTAACGGAATTCGATTTGATGATTCCATGTAAATTTTCGTGGCGTTCGATAAGTCCGATATGCGAGGATATCCACACGGTTGCGAATATGCTTCAATCTGGATTTCGGAATCGGATTTACTTCGAAAATTGTATAACACTTTTAAATCCTTGTCCTTGATTTCTTGAACCATCGTGCAAAATTTGGCAGTGATCGGATCAACCGTTTAGGAGTCTGTGACAAGTCCAATACAAAAGTGGGTAAAAGGAGCTTCGCTCGCTACGCTCCTATAAAGTTAAAATTAAATTCACATTTGCGCCAAACCCAAGAAGGGTGTATGATAGCAGCTCTATATAATTCCACAGAGAAAACACTCGCGGTCACCAACAATATGTAAAGAAATTCGATTGACATTGACGGACGTTTGACAGCCCGGCGACAGCCACTGCCCGCCCAAATTGTTTTCGTTGGAGAACACATGATATTGACTCGTATTACTTTAAAACAAGTTGCGAAATGCAAGTGCATCATTTAGGGCGCTTACGATTCAATTATTCGGGTTTTTTCGGAATACGAGAATTACTGATAGAGCAAGAGCCCGCGACGGCCAGACCTTCCTATAATAATAAAAGCTAAAAGTTTTTCTATTTGTGCCTATAGTAAAGGTAAGAACGATCCCCACCTGTGATACCTGGCTAGTGGTGGCTTTGGCAGATAACAGGTAATAAAGGTGTATACAATTTTATCTTAAATTTATTAATACGGGTGACGGCAATTGTTCTCGGCGATGGTATTTTTGCGTAATATTTGTTCAGGCGTTAAGTCTGAACAAGTACTCTTATGTTTTCTTTCAGATCTTCCATAAAACCTTGTTCTGATAGTTTTTTCTTTATGTGGGCGTTAAAATCTACCTCTGTACCAAATTTCAGCTCTGTAGGTCTATGGGAAGTACTAGTTCTATTTTGATGATCAGTGAGTCAGTCAGTTAACAACAACAAATATTACGCAAAAATACCATCGCGAGAACAATTGCCGTCACCCGTACATACCAGTTAGTACATCAGCACCGCGCTCTCACATTTTCTACGCTTTTCAATGCGTCTGGCAGAATGATAGAACCCTTGAATGTGTCTGGCTATTAAAGAAACATCATTTAATAGTTCCCCAATTAAATTATATAAAATTCAGCTTTTAAAACATAACGTAAGTAAAATTACAAAATATTATAGTTTAGGGGTGTCTGGCAAGGGGTTGGAACCGTATAAAGCGTCTGGTAATGCGTGACGTAAGTTCTGATATTGTTATAAGTAAAATATATCAAAAATAAGTTTTATAAATTAATAAATTTAAGATAAAATTGTATACACCATTATTACCTGTTATCTGCCAAAGCCACCACTAGCCAGGTATCACGGGTGGGGATCGTTCTTACCTTTACTATAGGCACACATAGAAAAACTTTTAGCTTTTATTATTACAGGAAGGTCTGGCCGTCGCAGGCTCTTAGACTATGAAGATCTGCATGCGCATTATTAATTTTGGAGAACTGTAATCTTGTATTTTATTATTTGTTAGTTCATGATTAATCATATGAAATTCATCCATTAGTAGTTTACACAACTTTCTAAGTCGTATGGTGAGGAGTCCAAAATGTTTCTCATACCATTTTAAATCATTAGATGATTGTAATAAAAATACTTTACTTTTTTTTCTTACAATATTACTTATACAACAAAATATGTGAAATGAACAGTCTGTCATACATCATCGGTAGTTTATGTGTTTCATTGTGAAAAACTGAATTCTTGGAACGCCAAGCTGAAATTTTATAGTAAATCTTGTTTTTAGCACTTATACCTTTGTTCAAATGTTCGAAGCTCAAAGTGGATTAGATTCATCTATAAATACATACATACATATACTAACGGCTGTAAATCCCTAGATGGGGTAGCCAGAGCTAAGGAATTAAAAATTCCTCAGCCACTTTTGGAAAGTTTAATGGGGAAAAGATGTAAAAATAAAGGTTGTTGGTGATGGGTCTCCAACCTCATCGCCCAAGATCCCTTAAAACCCCAATACCGTTAGTCGCCTCTTACGTACACCCACCGGATGAAATGGGGTAGTGCTATTCTAAGCCGACACTACACAGCAATCTATAAATACATAAAGAAAGAAAGAAAGAAATTAAGAAAGAAGAGACATTTATTCACATTTAAATTACTAAATGGTACTTATAGAGTTTACTTAAACATTAAAACAATAAAAAAAGACATAAAAAACAAGTGATAAAGAAGATTTTAAATTTAACAAATGTGAAAAGGTCCTGCCTCAGCTTATTGTTGTGTGTAGAACACACAGCACTGATTTTCAGTCAGGACCCATTTGGAGTGACACACAAATTAGCAACAAAATAAATAGTAGCAGTAGTAATAGTTATATAAAAACAAAAACCAAAAAATCAAAAAATGCGACCTATAATCTGGCCATACCCGCATACACAACTTGTACTTTTACATTTAAAAATATCATATAATAAACAAATACCGAAAAAATATATAAGAAGATATATTGTATAATCCATAATGAACACATATACACAAATGTTTACATGAATACATATATCCAATCAAAAGTATAAAATACACGGCTATAATGTTATATAATGAATTCATGAATAATAAAGTATACATATATAAAGTGTATACACGATATAAATTGGGATATGTAGGATTAGGGTCAGGGTTATGAACATGGTTAATATGTCTCAGCAATATTTAGATATTCTAACATATAAACATAATAACATAACATAAACGTTCACGCCGAATATCCCCGAAGGGGTTGACAGAGGTACTAATACTTCTGAACATCACGTGACTTTGTCACCTGGTGTTCAGAGTACCCACGTTTTGCATAGACAGTGTACTCACGTGATAGGGGGCAGGCCTATCGCCGTTTTGTACGAATACACTGTCACATGACTAAGTACAACTCAGCCATGTGGGTTTCCTCACGATGTTTTCCCTCACCGTTAACAACCATGAAAAGACAAATTGGTGTAGGCCCGACCCAGGATTTGAACACTAGTCGTTTGCACGATAACCGAGTGTTCTACCCACTGGGCTATCACGGTTGCTGGTATCAGATATTCTAACTGGTAGTTAAAGTTCATAGAAAAGACAATTTAGATAAAATAGGGTACGTGCTTAAAAATACAGGCGCCCGTAGTCTGAAGAATAAAAGAGCATGTATAGAAATATTATTAAGTGTAGATGAAGCTGGAGAGGATTGCCAGGGTCAAACGAAGGGGCAATCGATGTCCTCTACCTACCCCAATGGAAACTAATGGCGTGAATGTATGTATGTAAAATGAAACTGCTTTTTGTAAAAAGTTCTTCTCGTATTTCACAGGTGGACCCCAGTTTTAACGAAAGCAGCCCAATACAGGATCCTGATGCAGTCACCTTACTGTCGATTTTACTTGTTGGTATGTATATGTCGTATATTTTTTCTACCTTTGTGGTTTTAATGTGTTTTATTATGTTTCATTCTATTTTAGTATGTTAGTGTGTGTGTGTACACCAAATAAATGTCTTTTACTTTACTTTAATAATCATAATAATTAAATGGTTATGTTTAGTATCGTCTTAGAATACAATAGAAAACTTTTTATTGAACATATTAGTAAAAGTAATATTTTACAGATTTATGCTTATTACATATTCAATTGGCCATCTTATCGCCAAAATCGATCTATTCCAGGCCACCGCTTCATGCTAAGGTCAGATGATATTTTACACTTCTGTAATAAACCTGTTGTTTTAAGTTATTATTGGGAAATGCGGGAAATTTTAAGTTATTATTGCGAAAGTTTCTTGCCATGTTGTTAGTAAAACCATCTTTTCCCACTCCACTTTCAAAAGTGGCTAAATAAATTCTAATTCTGAAACTGTGGCTATCCCTTTTTGGAATTAATAGCCGTACATGCATACATGCAGACATACATATAATCACGGCTATAAATCCCTAGAATGGGTAACTAGAGCCGAAAATCACTTAATTAGCCCCAATACCCTCAGTCGCCTCTTACGAACACCCAAAACACTAAACAACATAGTGCATAGCACAGTGAGTATATGTAAGTATTTTAACAGAAATAATTCACTTATTTAGGAGGATACTATATTATGGATAGTAAAGTCAGATGGAGACGACCACGGAGGATGAATTTAGATCAAAAATATTAGTATACATCAGTTGTACATCGGTGCTAACTTCTATCATTAGTAATCATTAGTGAAGTCTATTTTTTAAAGAATATTTATTATGATATGGAAAATAGTCTGAGATTTTTCTGACACTGGGATATCTTACATATTGGTCACCACTTTTCACAAGGCAAATAAATGTAATTTAATGTTTTTTGACATGAATTCCTCATGTGGGGATTATTACTTATAAATAAAAGATGTTATTAAAGGAAAGAAAAATTTCGACACTGGCGGGGTTCGAACCCGCGACCTTCGGGTATACGCCCCCGTCGCTCTGCCAACTGAGCTACAGTGTCAGTTGGCATCCAGCGCGAAATTTCTCTATCCTTTGTTTCTTTTTTACACGTTCAAGTAGTGTTTGCGTTTCCTACCTCCGAATTTTAACTAATTCGGACGGCCACTTGTCTACCTTTTTAGATAGAATGCAAATGTTGGAAACGCCTAACTATCACATAATTTAATGTTTTTTGACATGAATTCCTCATGTGGGGATTATTACTCATAAATAAAAGATGTTATTAAAGGAAAGAAAAATTTCGACACTGGCGGGGTTCGAACCCGCGACCTTCGGGTATACGCCCCCGTCGCTCTGCCAACTGAGCTACAGTGTCAGTTGGCATCCAGCGCGAAATTTCTCTATCCTTTGTTTCTTTTTTACACGTTCAAGTAGTGTTTGCGTTTCCTACCTCCGAATTTTAACTAATTCGGACGGCCACTTGTCTACCTTTTCAGATAGAATGCAAATGTTGGAAACGCCTAACTATCACATAATTTAATGTTTTTTGACATGAATTCCTCATGTGGGGATTATTACTCATAAATAAAAGATGTTATTAAAGGAAAGAAAAATTTCGACACTGGCGGGGTTCGAACCCGCGACCTTCGGGTATACGCCCCCGTCGCTCTGCCAACTGAGCTACAGTGTCAGTTGGCATCCAGCGCGAAATTTCTCTATCCTTTGTTTCTTTTTTACACGTTCAAGTAGTGTTTGCGTTTCCTACCTCCGAATTTTAACTAATTCGGACACTACTTGAACGTGTAAAAAAGAAACAAAGGATAGAGAAATTTCGCGCTGGATGCCAACTGACACTGTAGCTCAGTTGGCAGAGCGACGGGGGCGTATACCCAAAGGTCGCGGGTTCGAACCCCGCCAGTGTCGAAATTTTTCTTTCCTTTAATAACATCTTTTATTTATGACAAATAAATGTAATTCTATGTAATTTGGAGCATTTTATGTCACTCAAAGCAGCGTGTCGTCGATTCCGAAAACAACAAAACACTCCGAAATCACTTTCTATTTCTGCCTTTTCGAAACGAAACAGTTTTCAGAATCGGAAGGAGACATTGTTCACAAATTATTAAATTTCAGAATTGTAGCCAATCTCAGAACGCTATTTTAAACGTCGCCGTCGGTCGTTCCCAATTTAACACGTGAGCGAATATGGAATCTTAATTTGAATTTGCAAACGAAGAAAATAAAGGAAATGGAATTTCCATTTTATGATTTTCATATTGTTCCCTGTTTTATGCAAAACGTGCGAAAGTATGGTCGCTTTCGAAGGAGGTTGATTATAATGAAGCATAGTTTAGTGCGTTGAATGGAAACTTTGCGCCCTTAAAATTCATAAGTTCTGTTTGTTTCGATATGGAGTGATATTATTTGTTACATACATATACTCACGGTTGTAAATCTCAAAAAGGGTACTACGAGCTAGAATTATAATTTACTAAATTTGGATGGGGACAAGATATTAAAATGTTATATTTTCTGCGACGGATATCCAATCAAAACCTACCTATCACTTAAAATCCTCGGATCCTAAGTCGCCTCTCAGATAGAAATAGATTTGTGACAATCACAGCCACTACAGAGCCATAATAGTTCGAGACGTATTTTTACATGTTGGTCTCTTTCAGCACATGGCCAGTTAGTCTCGACCAACCGTATGTAAAGTAGCAATTTTTCTGCCTACCGATAGGTAGTAAAAGCGTGTTAGTTATCATGTTACTTCACATGTTGCTGCATGCTTAAGGGTCTACAACGAATAAACTGTGCGTAATAACTATAACAATTTTATATAACTTACTCGTACATTAAAGAAGCGATAAAAAATAGTTTTGGCCGTAATGTAATGCAAGCATAATTTAGAGATAAACAGAATATCCTCATTTGTCATGTATGAGTTAAACACGAGCAATTTTATTGTTCACGATATAAATCGCAGTCATATTTTCGGCAACATGCTGAAGTGTCGGGAGAACAGAACAAAGTTTCACGCTTTTGTTATATCACACGTAAACACATGATTAAGTAGCAGCCTAAGGCTTAAATTCGCTTAAAATATTAATGTATTTTGTGAATATGAAGGGAGAAGAATAAAATATTTCAGAGGACGGTGTTTTTAAATGGATGGTATGGGGTTTTGGTCAGACATTTTGTGGTGACCAGTTAAGATTCGAGCAATAATTATTAATCAGTAAAGAGTATACAATGCAATTTTAAATTGTCTATGCTGTCTATACTTATTAGAATTTTAGATTTATTTAGCTGTGTAGTGTCGGCTTAGAATAACACTACCCCTTTTCTTCCGGTGGGTGTACGTAAGAGGCGACTAACGGCGATGCGGTTGGAGACCCATCACCAATTCCCTTTATTTTGCCATCTTTTCCCCACTCAACTTTCCAAAAGTGGCTTAGGAACTTCTAGTTCCTTAGCTCTGGCTACCCCTTCTAGGGATTTATAGCCGTGAGTATATGTATGTATGTATGTATTTATTTAGAATGTCACTACCCCTGTCTACTTACGGATGTCTTAAGAGGCGACTAAGGGTATGGTTTTATTTTCAGTGGTTTTTGGGTAAAGCGGTTCGAAACCCATCACAAACGATACTGTATTTCCTCCATTTTGTCCGCAATCAAGTTACGAATATGTTTGAGGAGTTTATAGCTCTGGAGCTCTGTGTGGACTTTATTGGGATTTATGGCCGTGACTATATGTGTTTGTATATATTTTTTATTTTGAGCTGTGTAGTATCGGCATAGAAAAGCACTACCCCATTTCTTCCGGTGGGTGTACGTAAGAGGAGACTAACGGTATTGGGGCTTTTAAGGGATTTTTGGGCGCTGCGGTTGGAAACCCATCACCAACAACCTTTATTTTACCATATTTTCCCAACGCAACTTCCAAAAGTGGAATTTCTGATTTCTTAGCTCTGGCTACCCCTTTAAGGAATTTATAGCCGTGAGTATATATGTATATTTTACAATAATAAGCAGACAGAATAAAATTAAAGGCTAATAATTAACTAATATCTGAGGTCACGATCGCGCCATTTACTAACGATATTCTCTCAAGTTAATTGCATTTTAAAGTATCTTGCCTTTTATCTAAACCACAGTAATTTACAATTATAGAGTCATATATAACGTACATTTTCAAATATATTTTGCTTTTTAATTGAAAATGATTAAAGTATGACATAGTATGAATATTTTATAAGTAGCTAGAAGGCCAAGTATGGATAAAATAATAACTAACCGTATCGAGACAGATCCAATATACTTCTTTTGCGTCGATTACGTGCTTTAATCAGAAAAATTATAAAAAAAAATCTAAAATTATGTTAAGAATTTTATTATTCATGCATCTGTAGAAATATCGCCGTGTAGTGTCGGCTTAGAATAGCACTCCACCGTTTCTACCGATGGGTGTACGTAAGAGGCGACTAACGGTATTGGGGCTTTTAAGGGATTTTTGGGCGATGCGGTTGGAGACCCATCACCAACAACCTTTACTTTACCATCTTTTCCCCATAAAATTTTTCAAAAGTGGCTGGAATTTCTAATTCCTGACCTCTGGCTACCCCTTCTAGGGATTTATAGCCGTGAGTATATGCTTTGTTATGCTGTAGAAATACATACCATGACACAAGTCAAAATAATACCATCTCTTCATAACTCTATGCTCATGGCCTTTAATCCTATAAATGGGTAACCATAGCTTCAGTGTTGGATATTCTTCTGTGAATCTTGTAAGCAACGTGGGGAAAATATTGTAGAAAAAAAGATCATTGGCAATGGGGTTTCCCGACCATATCACACATTAATCACTTGATTGATCTTATGACCTCTGCGGGGATAAATGGGTTGATGCTATTCTCAGCTGATTCTACAGAACATTCCACTTGTTCTGTTCTTGCAAAGTAATTCAAACCAAAAGGAAAAAAGTGGATATCAATACACGCAGCTCACCTCAACTTTATTTAGTGGCCTGAGTGTAAATAGTACTTACAAAATACCTTCACACATATGTTTTCTATATATATGATATGGCGTGAGCCATTGATTCCTTCCTCCTTCATTTATTCTTCTAAGAACCTCTAGTTCCTTTGCTCTGGCTACCCTTTCTAGAGATTCGTAGCCGTGAGCATATGATGTAACAATGCTTACGTAATTGAGCCCTTTTTTATACAAAAAAAGCAAAGCAGAATACTGCTTTTGCAAACCGATCCAAATCATCAACCCGTTTTAGAACCTCTCTGCGTCTAAGCCGACAGATAAATTGTCAATACGAAAGTTCTGCTGTACTCTTTTCAGAGAATACATCCGTGAATACAGCCAGTTAGGTAGAAACATGACTACTGAAGTGAAAACTTCTTCAGCCACGTTTTGTTGAATAGTGAACGTAGGTGACCCGAAACCGCCGCATCGGTGGTGCTCAGTCAAGTTTGCTCGGCTTCTCTCGATATCGAGCTTCAATTGGTGATGCATCCAATCGTGTAGCTGTAACGGAGTATTCGATTGGAGAAGCGGATTCTTAATAAAGTATACGTTCATACATTCACCCACGGCGGTATTGGTTCCCATTGGGGTAGGCAGAGACTATCGTCCCTACTTTGTACGATCCTGGCAAACCTAACGAAAGTGATTTGCATTCATCTATCTTTGCGTACATTTTCTTCGATTGTTCACAATTTGGGTGCCTGTCTTTTTTTATCACTTTCTCTAAAAATAAAAATATTTTATTTAAATTTAATTATTGTTTTATTATTTAATTAACGTTGTGCAATGCAAGCGCTTTCATTGCACACCATAAATGCAGAAACGTTTTTTCTTTGGCAGCATATTTACTCAAATGCGTCACTCACGGCTATAAATATCCCAAAATTTAATATTGACGTAAAGTAAGTAAGCAAAGTAAAAGACATTTATTTGGGAAAATCTACATAAATGACAAAAAAACAACACACAGTAAAACACATTAAAAAGTGATGTCTAGAATAATTTATTATTAATTTTACATTAAACAAGAGGAATTTTGTTTAGATGCTTGCCTCGACTTACATTGAAAAAGTCAAGTAATCAGATTGTAAATTATATTTATAACTTTATTCAGCTTCTACACTGAAAGTTGACTGTTAGAGGTAATTAGTTAATGTACTAGCGGTCAGAGTTATTTTAAAATATTTTTGCAGTAGGTTTCATAATGGCTGAGGATTTCCTCATCCCATTTTTGGTTTCATATGAAAATGTGTGTATTATTGTAAAGTGTAAATTATATTAGGCAACATATCTTAAGTTTATTATTCACTTTATTTATCCATTCAGTAAGGTCAATTAAAAAAATGGGTAGTCTGAAAACCAGCTTTCTAACCAGCTAACTATATATCTTGTGGTTATTTAATGTTTTTTGACATGAATTCCTCATGTGGGGATTATTACTCATAAATAAAAGATGTTATTAAAGGAAAGAAAAATTTCGACACTGGCGGGGTTCGAACCCGCGACCTTCGGGTATACGCCCCCGTCGCTCTGCCAACGGGGTTCGAACCCCGCCAGTGTCGAAATTTTTCTTTCCTTTAATAACATCTTTTATCTTGTGGTTAATTTAAGAAATATTTACACTGCCCTGTTTTTATATCAATCGTCGTAATAGCTCTTTGTGATTTTTATTGTCCTTAATCATTAACATGTCAACTGCTTGCAAAGATAGAAAAATATGTTAATATTTTGTAGATAACTACAATTCTTAGTCAAGCCGAAAAAATGTTGTAAATGAAATTAGGAATCGATCAGTTCCCAACTCGTCGATGTAATGTGAGCCCCAATTGGGTTTCGGAAGTAATTTCCCATTCTAATCCGACGTCTAACTTGAAAATTGCTTCTCAAGTATGAAATTTTCCAACAGATTTAGGTTACCTAAATAAGCGTGATCAAAGTTTCGGCAGTTTTAAACTAAACTGTCAGAGAAACTTGTATGAATTTATAATGTATATTTTGTCAAGTTATAACTCAGTGTAATCAAGTGTTATATTAAACTGAAAAAAACAACTAAAGGAATGTTGAGATGGTTTGGGCACATAGAGAGGATGGATGATAGTAAATTGGTGAAAGAGATCTATAAAGCCAATGTGGAAGGTAATGTTAGTAGAAGACAACCTCGAATAATGTGCTTGAAAAGGCAGGTGTCCTAAGTATGAAGAACAGAAGAGCTTCTATAAAAATATATGTGGATGTGAACGAAGCTGAAGAGGTTGGCCAGGATCCTGTAAAGTGGCGTTCAATAGTTTTTGCCTACCCCAATTGGAACTAAACGGCGTGAGTATTATGTATGTATGTGTTAAACTATTGACGTGATCTAGTAGTGGTTGTGGACCCGGTATTTTTATATGAAGAATTCCGAGGTTTGTTTCTTAGTCGCGGATGTCATCAATGTGTGACGTGAAAGCTTAGTGGAAGATGGCAAAGAGGTATTTTTTTTAATATTGTTAAGAAGATTGTGAGACTGAAATTGTTATACAAAAAAATAAAATTTTAGTACAGGTAAACATGTGAATTTCAGAATGAGACCAAAATATTTGTATCTCGTAAAGTTTTAGTGGGGTGGTAAAGTTACTTTCCGAAACCATATTTCGAGAATGCAGGGTTTTTTACAAATTATCTTACTAAAATGAAGTAAAATAGAGAGATTTTTGTAAATAATCAAAAAGAAAGTCATAGTACATGATGTCGCAATCTTCTTAACTATAGGGTAAAACATAGGTCGAAATCTCGTTCGCAAAAAAAAGCTTTCCGACTCCCTATCATATGAATGCACTGTTCAAGCAAAATTAGGGTACTTTGAACACCAAGTGACATTAATGCCACGTTTGAGTTGGATTTAAGATGAGTTTTCTCCATCCGTTACCAACCTTAATAAATTCGAAATCTTAGATCAATTTTAGAAAAAGACTAAACAACGCATATTTTTACAAACATTATTCTAAGAACAAATTGACTAATCAAATTATTTTCTTAGAACTTTTTTCTATCATCAGGACTTCTTTATTATATATCTCTTTTACTACGGATGAAGATTAATTTATTAAAGTAACCTGTAACTTTTGTTGTTAAACCATTATCAAGTAAAAGTTAAAGTGAAAAATATGCAACATTCAAACAATTTGCTGTGTAGTGTCGGCTTTGCTGTGTAGTGTCGGCTTAGAATAGCACTGCCCCAATTCTTCCGATGGGTGTACGTAAGAGGCGACTAACGGTATTGGGGCTTTTAAGGGATTTTTGGGCGATGCGGATAGAGACCCATCACCAAAAACCTTTATTTTACCATCTTTTCCCCACTTACTTTCCAAAAGTGGCTGAGGAATTTCTAATTCCTTAGCTCTGGCTACCCCATCTAGGGATTTATAGCCATGAGTATATGTATGTATGTATGTATTCAAACAAGAAAATTCTTTAAAAGTTTTCAAATTTAATAAGCGATTTTTTATTGATTTATACAAACGCTTCATGTATTCACTTGCGATTCTAAAATAGCCTCAATTCGGCAAAATTATCTTTTGAAATTTGTCACCAGCCTATTACGGTCCACAAGATACGGGCTTTTGAAGTTAGGGTGGATTGATGAAAGTGCTTTGAACATCCGTTCAAAAGCTCTGCTGCTATTGCACATTTCGTTTGTAAAACGCTTTGTACTCGTTTTAATTTAGTACAGTATATAATCTGGAGGTTAAAAATAATGATTAATGGTGATGGGTTGCAAGAGTGCATCTTGAACCACGTAATCAATCAAAAATCGAGTAAGTTATTCAGTCTATTTCCTCTGAATTAAGCGGAGCAAATGTATGGCAACCAAAAGCCAGAACACTGAATCAACCAATCAGGGCGTAGGGACTATGTATTTTGATAATTAGTATTTAGCAGAATTTATTCAGGAATTTTGGTACTGAACTACGTTGTAGTCTTATATTGACGGAAAACTTACTTAAAAAGTTTGAGTGGTGGCGGAACCTATTAATTCCATCAAGCGAAAAAATACCCAAACCTATCTTCCACTTTATAAATACAAATACAGACAGACAATATTCAGGTAGCTACATTTCCTTGAAGGATAAATAAGTTAGATAAAATGTAGTCATTTAAAACCAAGATTCAAAAGTTTATACTCATCTTCCTCTGACAAAATATAGTTACTGTTATTTATTATCTCTATAGCATACATATATCGTACGAAGTGGCGATCGATAGTCTCTGCCTACCCCAATGGAAACTAATGGCGTGAGTTGACGTATTTAAATCAAGTCTAAAACTTGCTGTCAATTTGTTTGCCCTATACCATGAGGTTGAATATCATGTATGGTGATAGTACAATTGCAATATTCATGCTTCACAGATGATGTATCTTATCTTTATGCTCTCGCTATTCTAACATATGTAAAAAAACAATATTATCATAATATATTCGGTGGGAACTAAGGCCTAATGTTAAAATGAAATTATTATTTAAGGTTAGGCATACATTTTCGAAGTACGTTTTTACGTTCACACATTAAGCAACGCATATTTTTTGGTCAATAATATCGCTGTTCATTCTCATCATTTCCCAATTTCAAATGAAACATTTTCATGAAATTATTAGACGAAAATATTTTGCACGTTCATGTTATTTGAGACTGACAATTTAATTAAAGAACGGAAGCCCCTATTTAAAACGGGAACAGCAGCAGAAGCACAAATATTTTTAATTTCGAACAGAGTGACGTGAATTATTGTTCTTTTTTATTCATTTAAATTTTCCAGCCAGCGTTGTATTTGTATCTGGCCTACTTGGTGAAGCTGTTCCAACAGGTGTCACATTTTTCAATTCTACTGTAACTTCCTATTCCCTGGTTGGTTTCCCGCGCAACTTGGTTGGCACGTCTGTCTAGCATTGTTATAAATGTTAAAGTCTCCAAGGAGTTTGCGAGTGTTCTTTTAGTTCGGTAAGAGAAAAAACTTTTTGCTTTAAGTTAACGGGAAAGTATAGAAATAGAATAGTGCGAATAAAAGTGTCATTTATTTAACGATGATTAATTTTCTCTTTTTGCCCTATTAGGGAGTAATAACAAAGGTATAATATGTATTTGACAAGTCGGTGGCTAAGCGGTCAGGTGACTAGCTTCTGAGTCCGGAGATCGTGAATTCGAATACCGCGGAAGGCAACAATTGTGAGATGAACATGAATAGTGTTTGTTAGTCTCGGATGTTATTTTAAGCCTATTATATAATAATACATATATCTGCGGGTTATTATCCCATTTCATAGGTCATTAAATTGTACTTACTTTTGGGATTAATTGATCTGTGTCATATGTCCGTATACATTTATTAAATAGTGTACAAAAATAAAATCAAATTTTCTTTCCCAGGTATATTCTTGTCACTGCTCATATTCTTGAGTGTGGCAGGAAACATCCTAGTATGCATAGCAATATACACAGACAGGGGTCTGAGAAGAATTGGCAATCTTTTCCTGGCCTCATTAGCAATCGCTGACATGCTGGTGGCTGCCGCGGTAATGACGTTCGCTGGGGTCAACGATTTATTAGGGTAAGTAGTTTTCTTGGTCATTCGATTTTCATTTTAGATTACTGAGTTTACCCTTACTTTTACGTACTCTTATGGCTTTAAATATATATACTAAGGTGGTATGATCTTAATAATTAGAAATGCGTCCGCAGTTTTTGTCTGTTAAATGAAGGGTAGATGGTTAAATAAAGGACATCATGGGCTTCTTGATATATCATATTCCTATATCTACATGCTCTAAAAAGCTCCTGTAACCATTTGTAAAAAACAGTAGAGCTCTTTTAAATCGACACTAGATAGAAACCTAATTAAGCTGTTACCAAAATGGCGATTAACATGAAATCAAATCACAAAATATTTAATTCCCTTACGTGTACTGTACTGTATATACATAAACTGTCTTCGTAGCCTGGTGGTAAAACGTTCGGTTTGCAATCCTAAGGTCTCGAGTTCGATTCGCGACGGTTGAACTTATATATTCAATTTGAGGCTTTCTCAACTTTGGTAAGATGTTGTAGGCTTGAATAACCTGGGTATTCAAAAAATAAAATAAACATACTACAGAGAGGACATGTGGTGAAAACGTATTGGTCAATGGCCAAATCGCATTATTAAGAGTAGGTTTGACCTACTGTGTATGGCCATAAACGCTTTGTGATATGATGAATCATAAGACAATTCATCGATCGATAACATTTAATATTAAACCAAGTCTCAACTCAACATTATTAGAAGTGAAATATTGAACATCATATTAGAATTTTCAAGTAGGTACTTTCAGCGCCAAAGTTTAGCGTCTCGGGTGTTAATTTCATTACTTAATTTCAAATCAAATTAATTTTAAATGACAGAGTCTTGGTTGGAAATGTTTAATCTTAAGGTAATTGAACTGTTCACGATTCAATAGTTGAGAGAGAATACTGCTTTGACATCGTTAATCCTAGTTGGTAATCCATTCAATTTATGTTCGAGTGAGTAGAACTTGACTGTAAATGCTTATAAAGTAACATTAGTTCACTTCATTAGAAAACGTACGAAATGGTTCAAACGTTACAAGTTAATTATGGTTGTTATTTTGGTGCGTATGTAATTGTTTTTAGTATGTTTCCTTTCCATAACTTAGTGTTTTACAACATGATTCTTATGGTATTCTGAAGATTTTATTTTAAAATATTTTCCCTACTTAACTTCAAAAAGTTGCTGAATTTTTTTTTTATTCTGAAGTTCTGCCTTTTAGAGATTTATAGCCGTGGTGTGTGTATGTATGTACATTCTTACGAAGCTTAGGTTCTTAATGATAGTAAAAAGTAAGTTTTTATTTTATATTTATACTAAATTAGCTTTTCATTATGTGTTTTATCACAAAATCGGCAATAGATAAAACAGTAAAACGTTCGTCATGCACAGAAAATTTCAATTTAAAAAACAATAAATAATTTGGTTTTCGATATCGATATATTTTGAATTGAATAATTTAGATTGTTTAAGGTTGATTTTAACATTTTTCTTAGTTAGTATTGGCACCACTTCCCACCAAAAAAATGCTCTGCATTCAAACTTTTATGGTTTCAATAGATGAACATAGCTTAAATAAATTGACAAAAGCAAAGCTTTTTTTGTATAAACTATCACATCAACACTTTTTCTTCAATTAGTTCTTCCATATCATTTTTATTATTTCATTCGTAAGATTAACAGCAAAACATAACTCATAAACTATAATGTTCAAGTCCCTAGCGGACTTTAATAAACTAACTTAATGGGACAGATATAATACCTAGGATCCTAACCTATCTATCTATATATGCACGCCTAAATCCCTGCGGGGTAGGTATCCTACCGACGGCCTAACAACCTTAAAACCCTAAGTCCCTAGCCCTAACCATAAAAGTTTAAATATATAAATAAGTACGGGAATGTCTGAATACCGGGAGACCTAAGGTAACAGACGGAAAGTTGGAAGGACATGGGAATTGGTACGATAATCACTGTCAGTTACACAGACTCATGCAACTGCTAACACGCTAACACAAATGACGTCACTTCTGCATTAAACACCAATGAGCGAAGCGATACACAGTCTGTTTATGTGCAATCTACGTCATTATAGAAATAGCTAATCACGGTCGTTTTTAGTCACGTGACAGTTGCATCAAAAATACTTATTTTAAAAGACGGATTTTAGTGAAATAATGCAATATTTTTATCTCGCATTATTACATATAGCTCCAAAAAAGAAATATTAAGACTAAGAAATAAAAGAAATTTATATTTTTATTGCAGTCAAATAGCCTATTGCCCCAGATTTATATTTGCCGAAGTTCACACTTGAACGTACTATGTAAACTTTCGTGTACCAATTATAAATCTTCACCAATATCGCAATCAATTGCATATATCTCTCATTTTCTTTATGAATAATCATACATATTTGTTTCAGTTACTGGGTGTTTGGTGAACAGTTTTGTGACACGTGGGTGGCGTGTGACGTCATGTGTTCTACAGCCTCAATACTCAACTTATGTGTTATATCACTAGACCGGTATATACACATAAAAGATCCGTTGAGGTGAGTTTCTATGGATATTTTATAATCTAAATAGTACTGTGAAGATATTACATAAACATATTTTGTTGTACATGATATGAGTACATGTGGCCCCACACTTATAACTATATTGTATCTAACTATTGGTCCACTAACTGAGAGCAAGAATATGACAGAGGCGCAGCTGGGTCACAGAGGCTTATAATCAGAGTGTTTCAGCCACTTTTGGAAGTTAAATAGGAAAGAGATTGTAGTATAAGGGTTGGTTCGAGATCGGTCTCTCGTCTCATTGCCTTTTACGACATCCATAAGAACAAGATATGAACTAAAACAGGTTATTAGTAATAAAGTATTAAATTTCTGATAAGTGTCGGATAATATTCCTGTTTGTAACTAAAATTTATAATGAAAATACAAAGAGTTTTTTTAAATATAAAGAGATCAATGTGAATACAAGGACATTTAACCAAGAATAGGAGTAACGTGTCTATTTGAAACAATAAATAAATAATAGAAAATAGAAATAAAAATATTTATTTTCGTACAGCGCAAAATCCATTGTGTTAGTAATTTAATAACAAGGTGTGTTAGTACTTATATTCTACTTTCTATAATACTCCTACTCCATATTTTAAAACAAAGATCTAATAATAATTCTCATAAGTCCCAGTAAATAACTCTTGAATTTTCATAATTCTTTTCAATTCATATAAAATTCCTACGGCCTGTTTTCGTTCCTTTATTTTCCCTCTTCTATTTATAGAGTATCAAAAAGACGAATCGCAATTTTAAGAATTCATAATTATGATATCATGACGGGCGAAATATTTTCTATTCAAGCTCAGTAAGTGGTGCTGATAGGGCTCTTAACCTTTGTATGAAATTAAGGCTTAAGTATCTGCCCTCAGCCAACTGAATTATTATTATGAATTATGGCTTCCATCATTTTAATTTATAGTATTTTTTGAGATTCAAAATTAGAACCAATTTTATTTGTTTTGTTTTGTTACATTTATCTTTACTTACGTATTAACCGCAATGCAGAAAAGTATGCTGTGTAGTGTCGGCTTAGAATAGCACTACCCCATTTCTACATGAGTGATCGTAAGAGGCGACTTAGGGTGTCAGGGCTTTTAAAATATTTTTTGAGTGATCATCACCAAAAACGTTGATTTTGCAATATTTTCCCCACTTCAAAAAGTGGCTGAAGAATTTTCTGATTCTGAATCTCTGCCTACCCCTTTTAGGTATTTATAGCCGGGAGTATATGAATGTATGTATGTATGAGTATATTTATTTTTGCAGTACGAAGAAACTATTTGTAACAATTTGTAAGACTTAGAAGTATTCTTCGAAATATTCTATTTTAAATTTCTAACACTTTCGTAATCATCACAAATACACACGTAATCATACCACATCTAACGGCCATTATAAGTAAAAATTATTATTGTGTAAAATTTTATGCTTTAGAATAGAATAGAGTAATGGCTTGAGTGTAAACATACATACATACATACATACATATACTCACGGCTGTAAATCCCATGAAGGGGTAGCCAGAGCTGAGGAATTAGAAATTCCTCAGGCAATTTTGGAAGTTGCGTGGAGAAAAGATGGTGAAATAAAGGTTTTTGGTGATGGGTCTCCAACCGCATCGCCCAAAAATCCCTTAAAAGCCCCAATACCGTTAGTCGCCTCTTAAGTACACCCACCGGAAGAAATGGGGTAGTGCTATTCTAAGCCGGCACTACACAGCAATGGCTTGAGTGTAAACTCTCTGATAAAAATATATATTCTCATAATGTATTATATTGCCTAGCAAAGACTTTAATAGACCACTTTAGAAGCCTGTTATTTTTTATTCAAACCTATTAAACGTAATATAATAATTAACCATAAAATATATCTACCATAAAAGTAACTAAATACGTATTTGTTCCTAACCACATGCCAACTTCTTTAATAATCGCCATAAAGACTGGTAGCTACTATATTTGGTAAAAATACTATTACGTACGATTTAAAATATTCCAAGACATCAACACCGAAGTCTTTAACATCCCTCTCATACAAATAAATTTAAATTAAGTCGGGTAGACTGTATCGCACACAATGCGCAATACACCGCAATAGGGTCCTGTTATCCGCAACTAATACTAATGGTTTACCTCAACCGCACATTTCAGCTATTCACTAATTAGTGTATAGATTGAGATAGGTGAGCGGTGGTGAAATAAAGTTACGGTTAACAAGATGGTCTTCATTACTTTATGATTGCTTCTGGTTTATAGGAGCAAAAATATTTAATTTATACTACTCTTATTATTATCGCTAAAATGCTGTGTAGGGTTTAGTGTTCTTTTAAATCAACTAAATGAAAAAATTATTTAAAATTATAGGTTCTTATTTTAAGTTTTATTGAAGGTTAGGTTATAGGTTTTCAGTCGAATCACACTTTTTTTTAATTAAAAATTAGTGTTTAGGCTGAGATAGGTGAGCGGTGGTGAAATATAGTTACGGGTGAACAAGATTGTTTTCATTATTTTATGATTGCTTCTGTGAATATTTTTATATAACGATGGAATGGATAGGAATTAAAAAAAAACTATATTTTTATTAAATAACCAGATTGTAGTTAAGAAATTGTGTAGTAGGTATATTTATTTTTAAAAACGGCTGTCTGTAGAAATTATTTCATTTTATATAATACATTATCCATCATCCAAAACATACATACATATACTCACAGCAGTATATCCCTAGAAAGGGTAGCCAGAGCTAAGAAACTAGAAGTTCCTCAGCCGCTTTTGGAAAATTGAGTGGGGAAATGATGGTAAATTGTTGGTGATGGGTCTCCAACCGCATCGCCCAAAAATCCCTTAAAAGCCCCAATACCGTTAGTCGCCTCTTACGTACACCCACCGTCAGAAATGGGGTAGTTATATTCTAAGCCGACACCACAGCTCATCCAAAATTCTTTTGAAAAGCCCCAAAGCCCTACGTTGCCTCGTAAACAACCTGGAGAAGAAATGAAGCATACATATTATATTTTGAAACTAACATGAACCAATTTAATATATTACATGATAGCAGTCTTAAAAATCTCCCTAAAAGAAATAAACTTCAATCAAGTTTAGTAAGCTATATCGCGAAATGCGCAATACATACTGTTGCAACAGGGTCCTGCTATCCGCAACTAATGGCCACACTAATTAGTGAATAGGCTGAGATAGGTGAGCAGTAATGAAATGTATTTATGGGTAAATAAGATGCTGTTCATTATTTTATGTTTGCTTCTGGGCTTAAAGAGCAATTGTAGCATATTTATAGGCACCCTGTTTCATTTGCTGCAATTTAATCTGTACAATACGATTCAATAAGATTTCAGTCACAAATATTTTAACTTATAAATAAAGGAGAGAAAAAATTTGACATGTTATTATTATGATTATTGGTAATAATCCCCATATGAAGTTTTCATTAACTTTTTGTGTAAATAATTTGGCTTTTGAATTAGCAACACTTCAGACAGTTTCAGTGGAGTGTTAAAATGATTTTAAAACAAAGGATAATTCTGTGATGAGATTCCACAAAAAATGCAAAGTGGCGATTGATAGTCTCTGTCTACCCCAATGGAAACTAATGGCGTGAGTTATGTATGCAGTATGTATTCCATCCATATCACCTAATAAATAGATCCTAATAAAGAGCTTCAAAACCCTAAGATGCCTCGTTTGAAACAATTGGGAAGGAATAGGTCATGGTTATTTTAAGTTGAAACTACATAGCATTCACCAATATAAAAAGAAAGATTAATAATTTGAAAGAGTCCCTAAGAGCGTTCAGCTTTTCACAAAATACTTAAAAATGCATCGCTACCCCTAAACGCAAAAGTAACCTTTATAAATTGGCTTTCAAGATAATAAAGCAAATCCTCTTCAACAGCCATTTGAACAAAACTTTTAACCTTTTATTAAATGAAGAAAAAATGGTATATAAAAGTGACAAATGGTCAAGTTAAACCAGTGAGAAAAACTATCTTATTACCCAACGGGAAAAGGTCTTTTGGTTTTTGTACAGCTTTCCTGCCACTTTCAGCTGCTTTCAACATTGTAGGCAGTTCTATTCAAATTGATGTTTATCGTGTGGTTAAGATAGGGTTGGTGTCACGTTTTATGTTGGATAGTGCGTTTCGCTTTTTATCGTGTCATTTCGGAGGATGGGATGCAATAGTTTATGTATTTCTGATCGTATTTGTTATGGGATAAAAAAGGGTAAATTTCATATTTTTAACAAAAAACAATTTAAGAACTTTTGATTCGGCTTACAAGTTTTTCGTTAACGCCCTATATAAACCAATTGATGCATTTACTATAAGTGTAACTTTAAAGACATTCTTTATATATTTATCTTCCACTCCATTGACCGATGTGTCCGATTGCTAGAGTTGTTATATACAATATGGGTACAACCTACACGTAAACCATTTTGTTACTTTTCGTGTTTGCCTATTTGCTCAACAAGTTATCACGTAAAAATATTGTATCTATCTATTACTTTACATACAACGACTGTTTTTGAAAAACGTCGATGGAGTGGTATTCTGGTTTAATATGCTACATACAAAAGTTTGTTCTTGTGTAACTTATAGCCATTGGCTTACCGTGACTCTCGAAACGTTGATCTTTTTCTAAGCTTGCATATAATTTTTCGAATATGGTCCGTTACCGAAATAAGTAATAATAATAAAATAATGTCACTTAAATTACCATATTAATCCAAAATATTTCTAGAGATGGAATAAGATTAGTCCAGACTCGAGTATGTATCACTCAAATTTTCCAACATCCAAACAAGACCAAATTGAAAAAAATAAAATTAGTATTATAATGTTGGCAACCTTGTCACCTTTTGGCGGGAAATGAATGGTCAGGATTGCCTGCGGTTACGTGATGAGATTGCACGCGACAGCTGCTGTACACGATAATATACCTTAATACCTTGTGTTAAGTGCACATGTTGCAGAAATATTGAATAGTTATTTTCAAAGGGCTTTTTAAGTCTCACTAGCATTTCGTTTTCGATGTTAACAATGTTGACATGTGGTTTACATTGTTACTTTTGATAACAAACAGTTAATGCGATTTTGCTACGTGCTGTGGTGTGAAACTTTAATAGCAGTTTCTTAAATATTTACTGGTATCTTTTTAGGGATTAATATATATAGGGATATTGTCGCCTTGTCCATTTGTTTCTCCCAGCCATTTATCACGATGCATTTTTATATATTAAGAAAAGGAAAAGATATGGAAAAAATCAATAACAAAAAGGCTTCATTTAGAACTTATATTTTCGGTCAACCTATAAATATGTGGGTTGCTTAAAGACAGGCTTATGAATATGTCTTTTACAATTTATCGTTCCAAATATTGTGACTTTCAATGACAGTCCCGCAGATGTTCAAACATGCTTTACATAGGAATGCAGTGGCAGAGGTACTTATTCCAAAAATCACGTTTTTTATTATCATTCCTTTCGGAGTATATTTTTAGTTAGACTGAACATACATTACAAGTAATATAAAAAAAGTAAACATTTTACATATATACATACATATACTCACGGCTATAATTCCCTTGAAGGGGTAGCCAGAGCTAGGGAACAAAAAATTCCTTAGCCACTTTCGGAAGTTGCGTCGGGAAGAGATGGTGAAATAATGGTTGTTGGTGATGGGTCTCCAACCGCATCGCCCAAAAATCCCTTAAAAGCCCCAATACCGTTAGTCTCCTTTCATGTACACCCTTCGGAAGAGATGGGGTAGTGCTATTCTAAGCCGACACTACACTGTTATTCTAACATTTTCTAAAAAAATAATTAAAAAGTAACAAACAAAGTAAAAAGCTAATTTCAAACGCTATTGTAACACAAACTAGGCCATAACTCAGCGTTTGTAAATGCTGTACAGCAAAAACACTGATTTTCAGGTGTAGCCTAAAACAACATACTTTTAACAAAAAATAGTAACTGAGCATCTGCCATTGACGTGAAAAAAACCTTACAAATATAAACTTACGGTTAAAATAATCCTAAAACAGTGGATTTGATTAAAAGAGACATTTAAAAATCTAATTATAATTAAAACATACAATATAATTAATAAATATAAACAAATTTGAAAAAGAAGATCTCTAATTTATACCCTCTTTCACTGAAAGTGGACCACTGTTTCTGCAAACAATTTCGGTATGTTTTATTTTTGGATTTGAAATAAATGGGACTTTAGTAGTTTTTTAAATTAAAATTTACTGGTAGATTCTCTGGGGGAGAATGCGTGGAGGAATATTGTTCCAACACTTTGTAGCGTGATAGCGGAAACTTTCAGTGAAAGCCACGGTGCGATGAGGGTTTATTGCTAATGGTTCCAGTGTAGTACGGGTGGGATAGAACTCATGAAATTTAGAATACCCCCGTCGCTCTTGCCAAATTGAGCTCCGGACGGGGGCGTATACCCGAGGTCGCGGGTTCGAATCCCGCCCGTGCCGAAATTTTTCTTTCTTTTATTTATTCTTTATTTATTAGTAATAATCCCCACGGGAGGTTTTCATGAACAAAAAGATTTAAATTAGGTATTCAGGAGTTTTAAATTAAATGACATCGTACATCAACTAGTAGTAATCAGTAGTCTCTCATAAACTAAGTTGATTCCTACAAACACATGCGGGAAGAAATGGAGTAGTGCTATTCTAAACCGACAATAAACAGCGTATTATTATTATTCATTCTGGTTCATCTGTATCAAGTTACTCTTCCAACAAACTAAATACGTACACATAAAAGAATATTAAGATTTTGACAGTAATAGTAGAACATTAACACAAATCATTAATTTGGAGCTTTCACTTAATTTCATTATCGCACCCAAAATTAAGTAACTGAGTAATATTAAGTAGGTACTACTAAGTTTTATTCGACACTAAAGTTAAAAGATAGCCTTATCAAGGTAGGCAATGAATGGATTTATCTCGCCTTTCCCTTTTCTCAAGTGACCCATAAAATTATCTCCGGACGGGAATCGAGTCCAACATTTTGATAACTTTTACGAATAATTGTGCCTGAACTCTATAGGGTCTTGAATAGGGATATTTTTTTATTTGATTGTAGAAAGTATTTTCTTAACCATATTTTTTTTTACTGCTATGGTAATTTATTTATGCATATATTTATATCAACTCATATTTTACACCGTGCAACCCTGAAGGGATTACAGACTTACGTATACTCCTGAACGTATTTTTTTGTCTTCTAGTATTCAGATTATTAATGCGCAACGGTTGGTTTGGATACAGCATTAAAGTGGCAGAACTCACTGTCGAATAATTAAATACAAGTTAAAACTCAGCCATATGGGTTTCTTCGCAATATTTTGTCTCACTATTAACCTAATTTACAAATAAACCACTAAATACACATCATATTCCAATACACTATTTATCATATTAAAATAGCACTAAATAATAAAGATAGTTTTTTAAATATCTAAGTCGGAATCGTATGAAGCGCTTATTGATAGTCTCTGCCTATACTCACGGCTAAATATCCTTGGAAAAGGTTGCGTGGGCTTCAGAATAAGAATTTTTTCAGTCATTAAAATAATGGTATTAGTGATAGGTGTGATCGGTTATAGATTTCCAACCTCATCGCCCAACCACCTCTTCAAAAGCTCCATAACCCTCAGTCGCTTCATTCGAACACCCCCTCTCCTCTCACCCAATCCTCTCTTTTTATCTTAACCAATTGCGCCTGAAGAAAAAAATTCTTGCTCAGTTTAAATAAATTATGCATATCACATACTCTCTGTACGTGTGTAAATGCGTGCCATGGACTTAGAAGGGATTCAACGATATCTTTATGAGTACCCGCCATTCAGAATTATTTATCTCCGACCGCATTTTGAACGTTGATTATCAAACAAGGCTAAGAGTGTTTTGAGTTTTTTTATAACATACACACATATACTGACGACCATAGATCCCAAAGAGGGGCAATCAGAGCTTCAGAGCTAGAAACTTCTCAGCCACGTTTGGAAGTTGATAGGGGACAAGATGGTAGATATAAAGTATCGTTGGTGATGGGTCTTCAACCGCATCGCCCAGAATCACTTAAAAAAGTCCCGTTACCTTAAGGGGTAGTAACATTCTAAGCCGGCACCAGACGGCATTATTTGTACAACGCGGTTTTTTTATTAATTCAAAAAAATCTACAAAAAATTTGGAAGGTATCAATGTAAATAAAAAATGGATCTTTTATTAGTAATGTTGTTACACAACCTAACTGTGATTAGTAAAAAGCAGATGGTACTGAAGACAGGAGTACCCAGTTCAACCATAAAAGGAGTAACTGCCATTATTACAGGGAAAAAACGTGGCATTTAGGATCATAATGATTAAGACATATTTTATCTCAGTATTTTCAATGAACTGAATGTTAAAAAACTACGTTTACGTAATATCATAAATTAATTTATTGAGTCGCTAGTTTAGTCACAGCACCCTTTCTAAATGGGTGATCTTCGTTTTTTTTTTCCCTTTTGTTTATTCTTTTATAAAAATACTTTTTTTATTAACTACAGCTTTATCTAAAATATGTCTTATTTACAGAATTAAGAAAATCTTTTTACGATCCAAGAAATTACGGTATATTTTGTCCCACCAAGCCTCACTTAAGTTTTAAGCCTTAGGGTTACAGATCGGCATTTCCTTACCGTTGGGTAACAGTGGCATTCTTACACATTGTCGTATAGTCAGTTTAGTGCCGGCTAAGAATGTCACTACCCTTTTATAGTTTTCAATTAAAGGGGTATGGGGGTGCTTAAGTGGTTTTTGGAGACCCATCACCAACGATGCTTTATTTGTACCATCTTGTCCCCTATAAACTTTTAAATGAAGCTCAGCCAGTGTTTGTTGCCTGTGGAGTTTCCAGCTCTAAAACTTACGCGTTTTTGGGATTTTTAGCCGTGAGTATATGTATGAATGTTGTTCGTGCTAGCCGTTTATTCTCATAAGGGAAAATTATTATTTTTTACATGTATGCTCAGCTGAATTAATATGTATGTAATAAATAAATAAATATTATATTTAATTAATAATAATAAAATCAGTGCAGCTTATACGTGCATTGGTATCACTCTATGAGGATTCTAGTGCATGTGTAAGAGTAAACGGGGAAAACACTGACTGGTTCGGAATCTCTAGGGGTGTCCGACAGGGATGTGTAGTTTCTCCGTGGCTCTTCAATTTGTTCATGGATGACTGTTTGACAGAGTTGCGTGAAAGTGATTATGGACTAAGAATGGGTGGATTCATTATTAAATGCCTCTTGTATGCTGAGGATCAAGTGCTACTTGCATCATCGGCAGAAGAGATGCAAGAGATGATGAATATTGCATGTGAGTCTTTTGTAAGAAAGGGAATGAGGGTGAATGTGGATAAGACCAAAACGATGGTTTTTGAGAGACAGGAAGATGTGACAGAATGCGTGATTGCGATTGATGGTAAGGATGTGGAACAGGTGAAGGAGTTTATATATCTGGGAAGTTTGTTTACAAGGGATGGAAAATGTGATGAAGACATTAAAAGAAGAGTGAAAAAAGGTAATGCGGTAAATGAAGCAATGAATAGCCTAATGATCAGTCAATTGGTGTCTAAAAAGGCCCGAATGGCTGTGCATGATGCTGTTATTGTTCCTACGCCTATGTATGGAAGCGAATGTTGGGTGTGGCAGAAGAAGCATGAGAGCAGAGTGAATGCAGTAGAGATGAGGTCCCTCAGAAAAATTTGTAATGTTAGATTGTGTGACCGAGTGAGAAATAGTGTTATTCGTGAAAAGTGTGGTGTGAAAGATGATATTGTAAGAAAGATAGAAAAAGGAATGTTGAGATGGTTTGGGCACATAGAGAAGATGGATGATAGAAAATTGGTAAAAGGGATCTATAGAGCTAGTGTGGATAGTAATGTTAGGAGACGACGACCACGGAGAACACACTTGGACCAAATTGAGAGTTTGCTCAAAAAGGCTGGCGTCCGAAGTATGAAGAATAAAAGAGCATGTATGAAAAGATTGATGGATGTAAACGAAGTTAGAGAGGTTTGTCAGGATCGTACGAAGTGGCGATCGATAGTCTCTGCCTACCCCAATGGGAAATAATGGCGTGAGTATATGTATGAATGTAATAATAAAATAGTTTATTTCCACAAATGAGACATGACAATGATAACATATTACAAATTAAAAGTTACTTGACACTCGTATAGTTATATATTTAACTTTGTGGTTGCACAAATGAGAGTTCAATAGCATCCCACTAAGCCAGTAGCCTGTTTTTAATCATTAAGGTTTAGAATATCCGTTGTCATCTAACAAAATATTTATTTCCAGATACGGACGATGGGTGACCCGAAGAATAGCAATCGCTACTATAGCTATGATATGGTTACTTGCAGCATTAATCAGTTTCCTGCCAATCTCACTAGGACTGCACAGGTAATTACTATTCAATAATACTATTCAACTAACACAAATAGGCCACAACATATTCAAAATATTAGTCTAATGATAACTAAGGGTCATTTTATCTCTTGAAGTTTGCTTTTTTTATCTGTTGAATATCAATCTATGAGTATACAACGACGCAAACTACATATAGTTGCTGACAGTGTAAGAAACTTCAGAATTAACAGTGCAACACGTAACTAATTAATATAATTCACACTTGTCATTGAGACATGCTACACAAATCATACAATCACACGCCATACATCACGGAACCAAAGTTTAAACACAAACATAAACGTTCACGCCGAATATCCCCGAAGGGGTTGGCAGAGGTACTAATACTTCTGAACATCTTCGGAACCAAAGTTTCTACTATTGAAATCATAAATAGATGTTCCAACCTAATCCAGTGCCAGGCGAAAGCTCCTTTTCCTCACGGGTCAGACGTAGACACACTACACACACCCTTTACTGAAAAGTTCCAATTGTCTTACTGACCAGGGAAAAATGGAGTAGGATTATCCTACTTCTAATTTCAATAAATTTTGTAAATTATTTTAGTTAACGTACATATATAACATATACTTTAAGCTATAAATCCAGAAACAAGAGGAGGTCAAGAACGATAATAACGAGGTCAAAAATTTATCATTGAAAATAATATCGTAACTTACATTTCCCTTGTTCGAGTACAAATTTTTGCGAGCTCTCTCGTGTTTGACCTTTCTATTTTTAGATAGTTCAAAAAGTGTTCTATTCCAGTCAATATTTGCGACTAAATAACAGGAAACTTATTTGTTCAGAGATGAAACAAGCAATAGGCTCCATTTATTTTTTATTTATTATTTGAAACAACGTTTGAACTATCAAAACTCATTGTTTCTAATGCTACTCGTGCAACGCTGTCTCGTCCATATAAGTATCAACTGCAAAATGAGTGTTATTGCCAAAATAAGTATATATATTTTGTTGGAGCGTTATATATAATTAGCAGAGCGAGAGCGGTAAATTAAAATCTTTTTCGCAGACCCAACACCACAGACGAGATAACCCACCTACCCGAAGACCCGCCGACATGCGCGCTGAACCTGTCGCCAACCTACGCCGTCGTGTCAAGTTGTATATCATTCTATCTGCCGTGTATTGTCATGATCAGCATTTACTGTAGGTAAGGCATTTTGTTATCTCTTTACTAGAATTCCGAAGATATTTTGAAATGCTATTAAACGTATATGTCATCTGAATTTGTCGCCCACCAAAGTTGTGGTGTCCAGATATATGTCGTTTTATTTGCCGTGCATTGTCTTAGTCAGCATTTGCTGCAGGTAAGGTATTTTCATATATTTTTTTTACACCGAAGATTTTATGAAATGCTATTAAACGTTTATGACATCCGAAACTATCGCCGGCCTAAGTTGTAGTGTCCAGATGTTTAACATTCTATCTGCCGTGCATTGTCATGATTAGCATCTACTGTAGGTAAGGTAATTAAATTAATTAATTAATTAAGGGCGTCCCCCGAAAAGATGAGAACCTTGAAACGGCATTTGGGCTTCCCCCTGCCGTTTCCTCACCTTTAATCAAACTCGTAAAATAAGCCATCTAGTGACTCACTAGTAACTATTATAAATAACCATAAATCAAGCGCCATCTAAGGAAATAGTCTCGTACTACTTTGTAGAATCGCTACGTGCGTATTGATATTACAATTATGTCTCGCTTGGATGAATATAATAATTGAAATTAAAATAACTAAAACAAAAATTTTAATTTCACATAACTATTTTTTATGACACCTTCGGAATATAGGAGGGGAATATGCCGAGAAGAAAACTCGTGATAGTGGGTTTCAGGTGACACCAAGTTAACACCAAGGGGATTATGTTATTCTTAGCCGACACAACAAAGTGTTCGTGGATGGCAGTAAAAATAACGTAACGTGCTATTATCGCAACGTCCAAAAATCACACTTGAATAAAAAATCGGCATAAATAATAAAACAGGAGAAAGCATTTAGTAAATACTAACACTCGCCTCTTATGTACACCCACCGGAAGAAATGGGGTAGTGCTATTCTAAGCCGACACTACACAGCAATAATATATAATTCATAATAATAATTCAAAAATATATACTTGGTTATAGTTTCTTGTTAGAAGGAGACTATAAATATGCGTCTTTTGTATTTGTTTATTTACTTAATTAGAGGTTTGCTTTTTAAGGGATTTTTGGGCAATGCGGTTGGAGACCCATCACCAACAACCTTTTATTCTATCATCTTTTTCTTACTCAACTTCCAAAAGTGGCTGAGGATTTTTTAATTTCTCAGCTCTGGCTACCCCTTTTAGGGATTTATAGCCGTGAGTATGTATGTTGTTCAAAAGTTTTTTGTTTAATTGGAAATTTTCGATTTTCTGCCCATGTTTATTTCCTTTATTTAATTTTGCGACGTTATTATAAGGTAAACAATATTTTTAATCTTACTAAAAAGATATGTAAAAACAACACATAAATTTAAAGCAAAAAGATAATAATTGTTTCAGCTGGATTTACAGAACATTAGGATAAAACGAGCGTATTCACAAAACAGAATTATTCGCAGTATTTTTAATCATGCATTTATCATCATAACCGAAACAAAATTATTTTACGTGGAAAGAAATAAACAAAAAGCATAGTCCGGACAGAAGATTTGAACTCACGCCCATATTAACAGCGCATGGCCCCTAATGCGTTAGATCATTTCGCACTTACAAAACAGGGTGAAATTAACGATAATATTACGATTGTTATCAAACTTATAATGTAAAGCAAAACAAGCGACTATGTTGCGCACAACCAAAATAAATTATCTAAAAAGCGCGGGAAGCGGCAAGCAGCTCTATTACAGTAAAATTCGACACAAGCTCTGCGCATGAAGGCTAACAGCCATCTGCCGCCCCGTTCTCCGCACAGGGACCCGCTAAAGATTGACATTGAAATTAAGGGAAAATGCAGTCAAGAAAAGTCATTTTTTTGACACCAGAATAACTCGAACCCGCGGCCTCCCGGTCAACGTCCCGGTCGCTCTGCCAATTAAGCTATGGTGTCAAGTGCTGATCCGAAATTCTTATTTTCTGAGGTCGCAGGTTCGAGTCCTGCTGGTGTCGAAAAAAAACATATTTCCTTAATTTCAACAGAAAACATTCTAATTAAGGTATTCTAATATCTATTGTTACAACATGTATTACCGATTTTTAAAAAACTATTAAAAATATATCTGAACCGGTCGTCAACCTGAGTTGTGGTGTCCAGTTGTATATCATTTGCCGTGGTTTATCTGCCGTGCATTGTCATGATCAGCATATTTAAATAAATTATAGAATCTACTTAAAATATTAGAAACAAAGTGAGACATAAAAACACCTGATAAATAATGTTTAAAAAATCAATTTGTTATGTGCTTTTGCACTCAGTTTTTGCTTAGACAGTGTATTCACGTCTAGCTATTATAACTTATTTTAAAAAGCTATGTAGTGTCTGCGTAGAATAGGGTAAAGCCCATATTTCAAAGTGATATTTAGGCGATGCACTTTGGGACCCGTCACCAACAACCTTTATTAAATTAATCATTCTTTATGCGGCCGAGGAGTTAATGCAAATCTATGGTTACAACATTATTCTTGTTAAAGGTTTTTCGCATAACACATTGTATCAGAACATATATGGTTTTTAACATAAACACAAACGTTCGAGCCGTTTACCCCCAAAGGTCTTGGCAGAGGTACCAATACTTCTTAACAATACGTGACAGCGCCACCTAGGGTCCAAAGTAGATACCAACGTTTTGCTTAGACAGTGGCCTGCTCAGCAGGCCCCTCGCTGTTTTGTACGAACACAGTGTCACACGGCTAAGTACAACTCGTCCATGCGGGTTTTCTCACGATATTTTCCCTCACCGATAAAAACCGTGATAAATTAACCACACAGAAGACCTAAGAAAAGACAAATAGGTGTAGGCCCGACCCGGAATTTGAACTCACGCCTGTCTGTTTATGGGCAGGTGTTCTACCCATTGGACTATAATATTGTTTTTAAGCACACTCATATACTTACTTATAAACAAAATTTTATTGCATTTAATTAAGGCTGTGTTCAGAGCTAACCTGACCGTTAGCACGTATGAAACGTTGTACTGACGTGCGAATGGAATGATCAGGACAGAACGCTCTTTACTATTTCTTTTGAAAAATATATCATAGCTATTGAAAACAGCCTTAAGCAGCATATAAAAACAGATTACCACAAAGCAGTGAATTTCTGTTTTCCACTCAGTATGTAAAACATGATTAATTATGGTCACAATGGAAGGGAAGGTCTTCCCGAAAATATTATGATTGTATGATAAAAAATGACTAATTAAATTATTGGCTCAGTTGGACTTTTTACAATGACATACATACAATACACATATACGCACGCCATTAGTTCCTATTGGGGTAGGCAGAAACTCTGCTAAACCTCTCTAGCTTCGTTTAAATCCATCCATCTTTTCATACATGTCCTTTATTCTTCATACTACGGTCGCCTGCCTTTTTGAGCACATTCTCAATTTGGTCCAAGTGTGTTCTCCGTGGTCGTCCTCTATTAACGTTACCATCCACATTAGCTCTATAGATCCTTTTTACCAATTTTCTATCATCCATCCTCTCTTTGTGCCCAAATTCATTTGCTTCTTGCTCTCAATATGTTGGTCTATATTTAAATGAGTATAGAGAGAAAATAGGAAAAGAACGAAAGATTTTCCTAGCATTGTTTACTAGCGTTAACACATACACACACAATATAGATCTTACAGTAATAGAAAGATTTAGAGGAGGTTCAGTTATTCTTTACCTAATTTACTGTGCTTCTTCTTAGCTTTGTGTATCTAACGTGATTACTCCGTAAATAGACAATTAATTTTTAAAGTTTTATTTTGATGGTTGTAGTTCCAAATGGTCCCATTTAATTAACTTTAGTTTGATAGCGTAGTTTTGAAATATTACTCGTACATAAATAAAGATGCTTACTTGGGTGACCCATTTTGTAAGAAAAATTTGGTTTCCGTCTGTAAAGTAGGTCTTATTTATTTTTAAATAAAAATTCCTACTGACAAGATAACTGATTTTTTTATTGCATTTCCCAAACAATGAAAACATATGAATTAAAACCAAAAAAGAGATGTATTTTCATAACAATCAAAAAAATCAAAAAATCAAAGTAATAAAACAAACAATCGATTTTAAACCATAAGCCCAAAAACATAGAACCTAATATAACTATAAGTTTTTGTAATAAATAGGATAGTAAATATAATCGCTGCTCATTTGATGTTAATATTAAAAAAAAAATAGATATTGAAATAATATACAGACTGTGTAAAATTAAGAAGGCTCCTTACACTACATAAAACAGTATGCTGACAAGATTTTACTAATTACAGATCCATATCTAATCTTCTTTCAAAGTAGTGCTTAAAAATCCATCTACAGTGTTCAAGACTTAAAAACGATGCATAACATAACATATACTCACGGCTATAAATCCCTAGAAGGGGTAGCCAGAGCTAAGGAATTAGAAATTACTCAGCTACTTTTGGAAATTGAGTGGGGAAAAGATGGTAAAAAAAGGTTGTTGGTGATGGGTCTCCAGCCACATCGCCCAAAAATCCCTTAACAGCCCCAATACCGTTAGTCGCCTCTTACGTACACCCATCGGTATACACGGGGTAGTGCTATTCTAAGCCGACACTACAAAGCAAACGATACTGACTCGATAAACCCTGTACGTATAGATATGATATATATGGGTCTTTCCATTTTATTTCGTAGAGGATTATTCCATTAGTTGTGCTTGTTTTATTTTTGTGATGGAAAATATTATTTAATTATGATAAATTAGTGTTAGTTCGTTTGTATAGAAAAACTTTGAGTAAAACTTTTGGCGCAAATTTGTAATATTTGTTTTTTTTTTGCTTAATTTATTTAATCATTTTGCAAAGGCTTGATAATGTCGATATATATTTTACGTTCAACCAATACCATAAATCACGTGTTTACTTTGCTCAAAATAAACCTATGAAATTCTCCGTTAAATATATATCATAGACTAAGTTACCGACAAGAATTGCGACACAAAAATAAGACATCTTCATTTGCCGGTATTAAGTGAGAAAAATTGCTTGTAACATTTTCCTCATATAAAGAACTTTGTAATCCATTTGTGTATAGAAGTAGCGTTTCTATAAAAAATGTAACATTTCTAACTTGGGCAATTCCTGCAAAGTCATGGAAAAAAACTTTGACCATATAAAGTTCGCTTTAAGATAGATAGATTTAACAAATTTTAGTTGACCTTATGGATTTATAAAATTTTACGTACCCATAACTGTTGTGACGTCTGTATATTCAAATTTTACATTTTTTTTTTCGTTAAATATTTTTAGTCGAATGTGTCCATGAGTATTTTAAGTAAACTTTATTGTTTATAAAAGTTAACAGTTCTATATCCTTTGTATACATAAATTGTTATGCTTAGTGATAGAAGAGAGATATACGAGTATAGATCAAATGTGGATGTTGTTTTTACTAGAGGAAGGCCGCACAAGACATTGAAAAACCAAATTAACTTTTAAAGTCACGGGCGGGGTCTAAGCAGACCCCACGCGCTGTTTTTAACGTATTTTTTTAATTTAGAAGTTATGATCTCGTTTTTTCGGCTAATCTCATACATACATACATACACTCACGGCTATAAATCCCAAGAAAGGGGTAGCCAGAGCTAAGGAATTAGAAATTCTTCAGCCACTTTTGGAAAGTTGTGTGGGGAAAAGATGGTAAAATAAAGGTTGTTGGTGATGGGTCTCCAACCGCATCGCCCAAAAATCCCTTAAATGCCCCCAATACCGTTAGCCTCTTACGTACACCCACCGGAAGAAATGGGGTAGTGCTATTCTAAGCCGACACTACACAGCAAATCTCAATGTAATGCAAGGCCTTTCTGCGAATGGAATTTCGTCGCTCTTCCGCTAAGGTAAGTTGCAATTTAGCAGACCCCACCCGTGATTTAACGTAGTTACTTTTTTCACTTGGGTTATGTATCATTTGTTTATTTTTTTCAGAATTGATTTTCTATAACTTAAAAAATGAGTCTCCGACTAACCAATGATGGCCAAATTGAGCAAATTGTACAAGATTTAAGTGAGTTGACCGTCAAAGAGTAGGTTTTGCCCAGCACAGATGATGCTGGTCCTAGTGCTCCAAAAATAAAGCGAAGATGCTATTATTATACCAGATCAAAGGATATAATAGCACTATTGTCTTGCAAGAAAACTATTTGCAAGTCTAATTCGGTAGCAGTTACTTATTGTTTATCATGCCTACCCAAAGATTAATTTTTAACATAAGTTTAGGATAATGTTTCAAGAACTGTAATTTTTTTCACCTTTTATTTTTTTTCGTATAATAACTTGTTTTTGATTCTCATATTTTCTTTTAAAAAATACAAGTTAGTAAGAAGTTTCTCTTTTATCTTTTGTTACATTTTAGGACATTATAAATGTGCCTGAATAATTCTACGTACGATATTGTTAATTTATTACTGTCAAAGGACAGACTTTTGTAAGCTCAATCAATACTTTTCAGGAATTTAAAATAAAAAGTATAAAAATTTAAAATAGTTTTTAAAAAAATATTTAAAAAAATCTGAAGTTATTAGTAAATTTATATTGGGGATACTTCTAGCCCCACGAGTGACGGAATGTTGTCCTAAACAACGCGTGTACTTAAAGGTTAAAAAACGTTTTTACAAAGACGAAAGCCCGAAGGGAAAAGAATAAAAGAGCATATTTGAAAAGAAAGATGAATGTGAGATATGCATGAGACATGCCTACCTGAATGGCCCATAGTGGGCGTGATTATAACTAAGTAAGGAAGTTTTATGTTTGGAATTATAGAACCTTCGGTGACATGTCTCATAGATAACTAAATACTACATCGCGGTACGAACGTGTTTAGCTTCCTAGATACCAAATATTTGTTGGTGCAAAATAAAGCTGGTGAAGTAAATCTTTGCTCTGTTATTATGAACCTAAAATCAGTCACTTCAAATTACTCGTAACTTAACAGGAATAGCCCTCGCGAACAAGCCACCGCATGTTATACAGGGTGTAGTGAGTATAAGTACGCATGCGTGCAATACATTGCGCGATCATCGGAGTTATGATCAAAGGAAGAACGGAGAGAAAATTGAATACAACCCTATTCACCGGTAATAACCTGTTAAACGTACACTCGAATGGAAAATAACCTAGACATTTTCATATTAAACTCAAGTGAGGTAGTTTTTAGGTTCGCTGTAATAAGCTTTTCGTGCAAAGGTTGGGTTTGTGAAGGTTTTTTTCATATGGTAGATATGATTTCGGGTGAATATTCAAATATTTTTAAAATATTAGTTAGTTCTGAGAGAATTTCTTTATGGTTCGGCGAAGCAGAAGATTCAAGTGGACTCCAAAGCAATACATATGTATTAAGGTCTGATGAAATCAAGATGAAATCGACACAGATCTTAATTTATTACTACTACACACTTATCTAATGATTAAAGAAGAAGGAATACCAAAGTAAACCAATGGATGAATTTTTTTTAGATTTAATTTATTACTTACTTACTTATACTCACGCCCATTATTCCCATCGGGGTAGGCAGAGACTAACGATCGCCATTTTGTACGATCTTGACAAACCTCTGTTGCTTCCCTTACATTCATTATTCTTCTCATACATTCTCTTTTATTATTCTCACTTCGGACCCCCGCCTTTATAAGAACGTTTTCTATCTTGTCAAGAAACGTTTTACGAGGCCGTCCTCTACTAACAATCCCATCCACATTGGCTCTATATATCTCTTTCGCTACTTTATTTTCATCCATCCTCTCTATGTGCCCAAACCACCTCAACATTCCTTTTTCTATCTTGCATACTACGTCATCTTTCAATTCTACTCGTTCATAGATTACAGCATTTCTCACTCTATCACACAGCCTTGCATTACATATACTTCTGAGGGATCTCATTTCCACTGCATTAACTCTACTTTCATGCTTCTGCCATGCCCAATATTCACTACCATACGTCAGCGTGGGAACCAGAACAGCATTATGCACAGCCATTCGAGCCTTTTCTGACGACGACTGGCTCAACATCAGACTGTTCATGGCTCCATTCACATTTTAGAGTTGTGTTATTGAATTACATAAACTACATTATATAGTAGCAGAGTTAAAGGAGCTATAAATTTAATTTTCTAATTCATAAAAACACTATAATTCACTAAATAATAACTTATGTTGATACAATCACACTATTTAATTTTTTGACAACCTACTCATACTTGAGGTTTATTTTATAGCAGTAAAAGTTGTATAGGCTGCAGAAGTGTTTTTGGCGTAACGCATTATTAATATGTAACTATGTTTACATACCAGTCAGACTTCCCTTGCTCTTTGAGTAGGTGGGTAACAAGAACTAGATTTGACTATATTATACCGAAATATTTCAGGCATTGGCAGGCAATGATACAGTGTATGTGCTTGTCTGTAATAAAATATACTGAATAACAAAAGAAATTAGAAAAAAATGCTTGGTTTGCTGCGAAGCAACTTTATATTGTTATTTTTTATGGTACATTTTATTTGACAACATTGAAAATGGTATGAGCAAAAAGTGTATTCAAAAACGTTGTGTATAACAGTTAGAGTAACACTAACACTTATCCTTGCGAGTTTTGTTAAACGCGACTTAGGGTATTAAGGCTTTTTAAAATATTGAATAAAAAGCTCCTGCTACCCTTTTTTAGAATTTATGGCTGAAAGTATATTGCATGTATACAAAATGGATGCTTAGTATCTTGAAATTACAGTAAAAAATTCTTCTTCCCAAAACAAAACTTAAACAAAACTTATTCGTACTCGTAATTGTTTGTATTTGGGACAGATCAAGAAAAGGTTTACAAGATATCCTCTCGTCAATTCCATTTTGATAAAAATAGAAGGCCCATATCACGTTGAATAAAGGATAAACACAGATATATTGTATGCAAATGGTTTTCGGCAGCCGGCGCTAAGGTTTTGATGAAATTCACATTCAGGGATCCCGGGGGTCGTGAAATCTAGTTAATGTAAGATATAACTGTAATTTTCCTGTTGTCATGTTTGTGACATTACAAATTGGTTTCGTATAGGTACGGAATTTGTTTATACAATAAACTAAGATTTATAAATAAAAGTGTTATTCGTTTCGTGACGTTAATTTGTCAAATTGATTCATCTATTCACGTTGTGACTATCAAAACTTAAGGTGGGTAGAGTTTGTAGTGGTAGTGTGAGTGCATTTGTCCCCCTCTTGCCATTATATTAAAGAAGTTAGTGTTAAGTCTTTAGTCAGTAAAAAACGAATATTCAATCGCCAATCACGTGTCTTAATTCCACTATTGCATAGCCATTCCTTAGGTGCTTTCCAAGTATAAAAAAATCCTTTTTTTCCACTTAAATGCTCGAAACTCAAGAAATGTGTGCAATACAATTGTCTCCACAATTTGTTGAAGCGCATCCGTATACCTGCTGCAGTTCCTTGGCTTCCTAGTTGCCTTATTTTCCTCCTTTTATGAACCGTTTTAAACTATTCGCTATTATTCTGTTTCTTATGAATGACTAGAGCATTATACTCTAGAAAATGGAAGTCGAGAATAGTCTGTGTCTAGTTGCCTACTTTTATTCCCCATAAAACCATTGTTTTCGGTATCAACGTGGAATACTGTAAAAAGGGTTAAGATGATAAAACTTCTATTTTTTTTTATATTTGAAAGATGTGGAAATTCCTTATTTAATATATTTTACGAGTTATATAAAATACATAATTTTTCATCAAGTTTCACTTCCCACTCATTTTCAAACTTTAACTTAATTTTGCAAATTAACAATCATATTCAAGAACTGTTACTTGACTGATCTGAAACTCAAAATTTTGCGTAAAGTTGCTGCATAAATAAATAATTAACAAATAATTTTCACAAACAAGATCTTTCAAAGGAAGCACGAACTGATTTTGTATTAATTAACTCTACGACTGAATATTCTACAGTTAATTTTAAAAGACATACTTAATGATTGAAGAATTTTTGTTTTTAATTGGATTCTTAAATTTTAAATTCTCTTTGACACTATCAAAGTAACTTGTCTCTCTTTGAAGTTCAAACCTTTTCTTTAGATATTAACTATTAATTAGAGCCAATTTGAGTGTAAATCGATAGAGAACAACCACTTATACCGCATTTAGATCAAATTGAGCACTAAAAGGCAGGTGTCCAAAGTTTGAATAATAAAAGATTTATGGATTCACATACTCACATATTCACGTTGTCAGTTTACAATGGGGTAAGCATAGATTATGAATCGCCATTTTGCACGATATTCTCAAACCCCTCGAGCGTCATTTACCTTCATCAATCTTTACATTCGTGGTGTTTTATTCATTACTTCTTTGATGTTAAATTTAAAGTTTTGAACAAATTTAGCATACATACTCACAGCCATAAATCCATAGAAGGGGTTTTCAGAGCTACAGAATCAGAAATTAATGTGTGGGGAAAAGATTGTCGGTGATAGGTCTAGAATTATTACACTTCTAGGAAAACTCACGCAAAGGAATGGTGCAGTCCTATTCTAAGCCGAAACCACACAGCTCATCGGATATAAAAAAAATTTAGATAACTGAAACTGTTCAATATTCAAACCACTCTTTTCATCCGCAGGCTCTATTGCTACGCGCAGAAGCACGTGAAATCCATCCGAGCGGTAACCAGAACAGTCCAAATGCCGGACAACCGGACCAAGTCTGTCCGTACACGAGTACACACACACGTGCAATCGTCCCCTTACCACGTGTCTGACCATAAAGCAGCCATCACTGTGGGCATAATCATGGGGGTGTTCCTGTTCTGTTGGGTGCCTTTCTTCTGTGTGAATATCGTCGCTGCTTACTGCAAGACTTGTATACCAGGTTTGTAAAGTTCAATTATATTTTAAAATACATATTTTAACTTTCAAAGATTCCCCGAAGTGACGACTGACGCACTAGTCCTGTTGAACATCACATGACATATCATTCAACACTTTGCTTGGACAATGTATCCATGCGATTTGAAACAAAATTATCGCCGTTTTATATGAATACGCATGACCAGATAAAACTCAGTCATATAGGCGTAGGTAACAAAAGTACCAATGCCGGACAACCGGACCAAGTCTGTCCGTACACGAGTACACACACACGTGCAATCGTCCCCTTACCACGTGTCTGATCATAAAGCAGCCTTCACTGTGGGCATAATCATGGGGGTGTTCCTGTTCTGTTGGGTGCCTTTCTTCTGTGTGAATATCGTCGCTGCTTACTGCAAGACTTGTATACCAGGTTTGTAAAGTTCACTTATATTTTAAAATACATATTTTAACTTTCAAAGATTCCCCGAAGTGACGACTGACGCACTAGTCCTGTTGAACATCACATGACATATCATCCAACGCTTTGCTTGGACAATGTATCCATGTGATTTAAAACAGACTTATCGCCGTTTTATATGAATACGCCTGACCAGATAAAACTCAGTCATATAGGCGTAGGTAACAAAAGTACCAATGCCGGACAACCGGACCAAGTCTGTCCGTACACGAGTACACACACACGTGCAATCGTCCCCGTACCACGTGTCTGATCATAAAGCAGCTATCACTGTGGGCAACATCATGGGGGTGTTCCTGTTCTGTTGGGTGCCTTTCTTCTGTGTGAATATTTTCGTTGCGTACTGCAAGGTTTGTATAACAGGTTTGTGAAGTTTACGGCTATGTAAGATTAATATCTCAAATCATTGCACTTTACATCCTTGAAGTGTAGGAACGATCTAAGGTTTAAACCCACATCTCATGCATGAGAAACGACGATGCTCCAACTGAGTTGTTAAGGTTTCTTACTCACTTATACCATCATCTTTTATTTTCATTGGTAGGCAGAGACTATGGATTGCCACGTCTTTATTCTTTTATTCTTCGCTCAAAGAATCAGCTTAGCGATTCAAAGGGGTAATGCAGCCAGCCTTCTCGGAACCCTGCCACCAGGCGGCAGCGATTTCGAGAGTATTTTTTATATAATTTAATGTAGGTTAGGTTTTTCATATATTATAATTTTATTTTATTTTTACCTGTATATATAGTTAAATGTGTAAATATATGTTAATTTATTAAATATGAATAAAAATATATTCAAATCACCCTTTATTCTTTTTAGTTTAGATATCAAAAATATGAGCTATTTAGATACATCAAAAACCGTTTTAATTCTAAGAATATACATTAATACAGCTACAAAGAACAAAACATTTATATCTTACATCCGTTATAAACAGTAGACAGCGTAAGAAGTCTTGAAACTTACTGCAATTGGATAATCCGCAGATCTCTAGGGGTTTGCGTAAGAACTACTACTGTTAGGCTAGCTTTCTCTTCCTTAGATTTATTACCCAATTTTTCAAACCCTCTAACCTTCTCGGCCCTATTAATTGTGAGAGTTTTTTTTCTGAATCTGGTTGAGTATGGAAAGCTAACAGAGATTTTTTATATTTATCCGTGACTTGTTGACCCGCACAATTTAGTCTGCGTGAATATATATTGAAACATAAATAATTCTATGAGTTATAAAAATATCATAATGTTTGTATAATTTATTATATCCATATTTTCCCGAATTAGTACCTAATTTTTAAAATGGCGTAACTATCATGTGAATATAAAAACATTGAAATTTATAATACCCATACATTAAACAAATTACCCTTTCACCTATTTTGTATTTAAATCGAAAACATACATACCAATTTAATAGTACTTAGTCCGGAATAACTTTTATATACCTACTAGCTGACTCGACAGACTACTTACTGTAAATTTGCTTATTTATTTATTTATTTATGGAAAACAACAGCTTTTACAAAAAATAATAATATTAAATGAAATGTATACATTTCGAAGCCTTTAGTTTTCACCAATTTACTAACAAACCTTTTTTGTTTTGTAGAGTTAACTAATGTTTATATACTTAAATAAATGTAAATAGATATATGTACACATAATAATGAAAGTATATAATGTCCATGTATATATATATGTAGAAAAAAATATATGAGGTTAATAATAAAATTTATATGTAATTTAAATAATATTTCTTATATATATGGAATATATACAATATACATATATATAATATATATAATGTTATCAGATCCTAACTACATTGAAAATAATGATTAGCTATGGTTTTTTTCAAATTGGAAGAGCTTATATTAAATAAATCGATTGCCAAATCTTTTTCCTTTACTATTTCATTGAAACTCCTAGCTGCCCTAAGTAAAAAACTGTTTCGTCGGTAATTGGTCCGTGCGGGTCCCACCGCCAGCGGAGTGTGGTGCCGGGGATGCGCCCCGCGGGGGACGCGCACGTTGATACCGGCGAGAAGCTCGGGACAGTCTACTTCTGCTCTAGATATCTTAGCGAGGTAGTCAACATCTGCTATTTTCCGTCTATATTCTAAAGGGAGAAGGTGGTGCCTTTTGCAGCGATCAAAATAATTAGAATCATGCACACCGGTTTTGTATTCGAGATACCGAAGGAAACGCTTTTGGATGGACTCAATTCGGGTTATATAATTTTGGTATTGTGGGTTCCAAACTTGAGATGCATATTCAAGTATACTGCGAATGTAGGTGCAATACAGAATTTTGATTCTTTTTTACGAATTTTTACTAATTCGGAGCTAGGAAACGCAAACACTACTTTAACGTGTAAAAGAAATAAAGGATAGAAGAATTTCGCGCTGGCAGCCATTGAGACGGTAGCTCAATTGGCAGAGCGACGGAGGCGTATACCCGAGGTCGCGGGTTCGATTCCCGCCTGGGTCGAAATTTTTCTTTCCTTTATTTATTCTTAATTTATTAGTAATAATCCCCACATGAGGTTTTCATGAACAAAACGATTTAAATTATGTGATAGTAAGGCGTTTTCAACATTTGCATTCTATCTGAAAAGGTAGACAAATGGCCTTCCGAATTAGTAAAAATTCGGAGGTAGGAAACGCAAACACTACTTTAACGTGTTAGAGAAATAAAGGATACAAGAATTTTGTGCTCGCAGCCGTTGACACGGTAGCTTAATGGCAGAGCGACGGGGGCGTATACCCGAGGTCGCGGGTTCGATTCCCGCCTGTGTCGAAATTTTTCTTTCCTTTTTTATTTATTAATTAAAATTTAATTTGGTATTTCACTTTAGTTTTTTGAAACAAAGTGTAATAAATTCCGTATGAAATATTATTCTTTATTGAAGTCACATAAAACTTAAATTAAATAAAACTGGATCTCGGCAAACACTATCAGCGTAAAAGCCTTTTAGGTTTAAAATCATGTTTCGGATTTGAATTAATATTGCATAGTTTAAACTTTACGAACAGCATCAAACCTAATCTTTTATTAAATTCTGTAACATTTGATCTTTAAGACCTCTCAACGGTTGGTATGCCTTGAATGAGTCACTCAACACCGTTAATAACTCAAAAGATTTCAGCATTTAACTGATAAACGCTTAATTTTCAAATGCTTTTTCATGCATCAATCTATTTTAATACAATATGATTAACCAGAGATTATATATTTTTAGAAGTTTATTTTTAAAAAATTGAAAGAGAAATGCCGAAAAGATAAAATGTCGTAATTTTATCTTTGAAGTTGTATATTCTCAAAGTGGCGGTAGAGATACTCGATTATTCATACAATTCACACATGTAAACAGACAGCTACATACATACATATACTCACGGCTATAAATCCCTAGATGGGGTAGCCAGAGCTAAGGAATCAGAAATTCCTCAGCCACTTTTGGAAAGTTAAGTGGGGAAAAGATGGTAAAATAAAGGTTGTTGGTGATGGGTCTCCAAACGCATTGCCCAAAAATCCCTTTAAAGCCCCAATACCGTAAGTCGCCTCTTACGTACACCCGCCGGAAGAATTGGGATAGTGCTATTCTAAGCCGACACTACACAGACAGCTATTAATCCCAAAAAGGAAAGCCAGAACATCAGAGTGAAAAGTCCTTTTGCCACTTTTGAAAGTTAGGGAGAAAAACCATTGCAAAATGGAAGAAGAAGAAGAAGAATAAAGATGTTTATTACCCATTTGTGGCACAAAAAAACACATTGGAAGAAATATAAAAAATAACAATATTATATTTAAAAGTAAACTAAAATCTAACTAAAAAAAACAACTTTATACAAACATTTTGACTTATTATTAATAAAATAAAGGATAGTTTTCTTGTACAACACCCACGGAAAGATAAAGGTTAGTGCCGTTCTAAGACGACACTAAACACGTATGTAGGTAGAATACCTATTTTAGTGTGTAAAGTCGCATGTTCAAGGGCAAGATAGTCGAATATTTGTAGGGGAGTCAAGTGAATAACTGCGACTAACTCTTCTAAGTAACATCAAGATCAATCGTGCGATCAAGATTTTTTCCTAAACGTTGACAGTATTTATTGATAATAAATAATTACACATGGGGCTATAAAGTGGTTGTAGGGCGATGCGGTCGGTGACCCATCACCAACGATACTTTATATTTATTATCACATTTCTGATTCACTGCCTTAAGTGAAGAATTTCCAATTTGGACCCTTGCTATAATTTTTTTGCCGTTTATAGCCATAAGTACATATATGTATGTGTAAATCATACATATGACTTTACAAATGACTCACGGATGGCCTTCGTGGTACTAGCGGCAAAACCGTGAGTCAGATTTTTTTAGTTGTTGTATGTATCAATCATATCATATTTCTGCCCACCGAAGGGCGCGAGACTAGCTTTGGTGGGTGTAAGGGTGGATAGAGTAACAATTAATATCGCATAGCTTCGAAGCATGGAATCATGTTAATTTTCCTGATAATTAAGTATTTCTACCTGTCAACATACATACATACACTCACGGCTATAAATCCCTATAAGGGGTATCCAGAGCTAAGGAATTAGAAATTCCTCAGCCACTTTTGGAAAGTTGAATGGGAAAAGATGGTAAAATAAAGGTTGTTGGTGATGGGTCTCCAACCGCATCGCCCAAAAATTCCTTAAAAGCCCCAATACCGTTAGTCGCCTCTCACGTACACCCATCGGTAGAAACGGGGTAGTGCTATTCTAAGCCGATACACGGCCTACCTGTCAAGTTTTATTAAAATGGGTTAAATCTCACAATAAAGTTATACCCCGGGAATCGAAATTAAGTCCTTTAGATCGTGGGAAATACTCTAAGTTAAAAACCAAAACACTTAGATTTTAGCTTTGTAATTTCATTTACTACAATTCAAGATTTTTTATCATAAAAGTTTTTACTTTCAACTTTATTAAATTAACTTTTGGGCGCACTTGTTGTTCATATGAAGTTATGATTATGAGTTAAAATCCAATGCAAGCAGACTCAAACCAATTAGGTTTCAATCAAAGTTCTTCAACTAACTTTAGACAATATTCGTAAACTCTTAAAATTACTTTAGCTTTGATTGAAAACAAATTACTCAACGTCTTCCAAACTAATCAAACAAAATTGAATACAAAATTTACATAGAAATCGATTCAAGTGGGATTCAAATAGAATAAGGTTGAATATACCTTCCAAATCTTTCTGTTCCGTTCGTGGATAAATAAATTGGTGTCTTTAAATGGGATCGATGACTCGCCGTCAAACTGTAGGTACGTAATTAAAGTAAGCCCCACAGTAAATTAACTTAGAACAAATTACATTACAGTTTTATACTGTGACATAAAATTAGCTCATCTGAGTATGGTACAGTAATTTTAATTGTAATACAATTGCAAAACCATATTTTTGATTGATTTTGTAATGGTTTCAGAAACACACATTTACTCACGCCATTAGTTTCCATTAATTTTCATTTTTTTTAGTTCAGTCCCACTTTGTACGGTACTGGAGAACTAGCCGAGCTTCATGAATATTTTTACACATGTCATTTTATTCTTCACTTTTCGGTTGCTTGCCTTTTTAAGCACATTTTTTATTTGTACTGATAATATCCTATGTAATTGTTCTCTACTGAATTTACCATCCATATTGGCACTATAAATCTCTTTCATTAATTTGGTTTCATCCATCCTTTGAATGGAATACAGACCAGCTGTGCAGCAACAACCATCATAACATTAATTTACAATATATTCTTTAACACCGCACCCACTATAAAACACATTATTTTTGACTCGATCACATAACTATCTAATCTAATCTAGCCGCTTTCCAACCACCAACAAGTGACTTCCCTTGTTCTAGATGTGGTAGGCTTTGTAGGTCCCGTATTGGTCTACATAGCCACCAACGTAGGTGCAGTCAAAACACTGGAGTTGCTTGAACCAGACACTGTTTAAACCGTCTATCATAGACGTAACAGGCCCTTGATTGATTGATCACATAACTTCACAGTTATGTTTTCTGAGGGCGTCATCTCTACTGCATTTATTCTGCTATCATGCTTTTTCTGCCACAGTCAACACTTGCTTGCAACGATAAGCAAAAACATTGCGTAGACATAAATATGACCAAGTTAATACTTAGACAAGTCGTTTCGATGACGATGTCACAATGTTATGTAAGAAAATAAACTGTAGGTACTGATTGTCAGTCTTTAATATTATATGCGTGTTCTTGTTGTTATTAGCCCATATCATCCCACTGCTGGGCACAGCTTTTCCTCTCCTTTACTCTTCATGATTACGACCTATTACACAAACTCAAACGCCGAAAATTCCCAGAGGTACTAATACTTCTGAAAATCACGTTTTGCTTGGACAGTGTACTCACGCAAGCCTATCGCCATTTTGTACGAATACACTGTCATATCACTAAGTATAACTTAATCATGTGGGTTTCTTTACGATGTTTTCTCTCACCATTAACAACCATGATGAATTAACTACACATTAATTTAAACATATTAAGTTATACTTTGTCATATCACAGTGATGATCCGTACATTACGTTTATATGCTTTAGAAAAGAAATGGTTCCGATAATAAAAAAGGGTTAATAAAATGATAACTATATTGGATTAATTATCACTACCAAATTTTAGCTTTTATTGAATAATTTGCCAAAAACTAAGGCTAAATATGAGCATAAAGCCATGGTCCTTTGCATCTTACGATACATTCTCTATGCTATAACCAACATAGTTTTATCTCAACTCGAGCTTGGGCCTGAACACAAGCTTATTCAAACACAATTTATCATACAATATGACGTCACAGCCTCCGCATTGTAGCTAGATAGTAGTTAACTTCCTGTTCCGCCCTGTAACCAGGTCAACCGTTTAGCATCGTTTATTTGCAAAGCCTCTTTAATTACGGGCTTAAAGCGGGATCTTGAGATTTTTATGCCTTCAATAATGTCTGATGGATTAGTACTGCTTAGTTTATTATGATGCGTTTTAAATGGCTTTGCATAAAACTGGTACGATGAATTTGTAGAAATATGTCAAAAACTGTTCCACTTATGGAGGTAGATAGAGAAGAAAGGGTCAAAGAAAGGTTGGTGATGGGTACCGAACCGCATCCCCGTATTATGAATGAAACCACTTAATCTAAATTGTCTGATATGTATCACCCACCCATCCACAAGAAAAAAATTGTTAGGCTCAAGACTCGGAGATTCCATGTTCCCTGCTAGTGTACGTGGACAAAAATCTATTGGTAAGAAATATCGCCTCTTTGTAAAAAGACATTTCTGGCTCAAGCATCTTATTGTCTGATAAATGTTTCATGTTTTCGTGCTTAATACGCAGCCTAGTGCTATCCCAATCACAGTTGTAGACGTTTTAAGTCTACAAACACTCATAAGGGTATATTGGCCTAAGTCTAATCAAGCTATCCTGGGTAGACTCAAGGTCTTTGTCATATTATGATAACCTGCTTAACTCTAAAATTACGAAAATCTTACTTTCACAAAAAAATCCATGAATTGTTCCAATTTAGTCTTGTTCTGTATTACTGTATTGTCATTTTTCTATTATGCCATTATTTCGTATTTGCATGGATTCCCTCGTTGTACGATTTAGGCCAACGTTAAATTTTAAATATCAATTTGCTCGTTTATTCCTCATATTTTGGACACCTACCTTCTACCACTATCTTCTATTGTTCTAAACACGTCTATATTTAACCCTGCCATTTTATTTAAAGAACATTGTCTATTCGTTGTGTTGTTTCAGATCGAGCCTTTAAAATTCTGACGTGGCTGGGGTACTCTAACTCTGCATTCAACCCTATTATCTATTCAATATTCAACACCGAGTTCCGAGAGGCATTCAAGAAAATATTAACAACGAGATACCCACCGTGCTGCGGATATCAAAATGTGAGTATAAAATTGAATTATGACGGATTTTGTATAAGCAAGCTGTATAGTTTTGGCTAAGAAAAGCACTGTCACTGTTTAGGTAGCATGAGGTGCATGAGAGCGAATATATCCCTTAAAGAGTGATATACTAACAAGTTTTGTATAAAAAATGACAAATAAGTTGAAAGAGACAAGAGTTAATTACGAGTATGTAATGGTAACAGGTAATTAATAATGTAATGGTAAAATCAGTAATGGTAAACTTTTCAATTCTTACGTGAAGTACTCGCTCTCATTTGTCATAAGCTATGGAGGCGGGTTTTGTGAAGTATGAATAAGAAATTGGAGGCTTAATAAATCATTGGTGGACTATATAATACATATAATAATAAAAAGTACTACCGGTAACAGTCCTTTAGTTTAAAAATCTTTTCTATTTAAAAAATCTTCATGTGAATAGTGTGTTAGTAAATAATGCCCACTAAAAACCTGTTATCGTTTGCCACCCCATACCATAGCCATGATGACAAGGGAAATGATATACTATGATAATGATACAATGATACTAAAGGATACATTATTACGATGAATTAGCCAGATAGGTAATTATGATACATTTGTGTAATTGAAACGGCTTGTAAAACCTTTGTGTAAGTCTTATATGAACCAATAAACCATTAATATTTTATGAACAATATTCAATAACTTACCTCAAAGTACTCTTAATGTTTAATACTTACTTTGAAGCAATGTTCAATCCATTACTATGCGAGCTACTTTATAAACCGCAACTTCTAGTTAACATATCTTAGTTGAAAACCTTGGCTTAGCTCAGCTTTTACACGATATTTAACATACCCTACAGATACACATATACTCACAGAACATCTGAATTGGAAATTCCTCAGCATTCTTCTGTAAGTTTAGTGGATGAAACATTATAAAATAAAGGATAGTTGGTGATAGGCCTCCAGCCACGTCACCCAACAATCACTCAAAAAGCCCCAACTCCCTAAGTTGCCTCTTACGACACCCGCAGAAAGAAATGAGTAACTTTTAAGAATAGCATGGTTACGAAAATCATACTCCACACAGCTATAGTCACATATTTTCTTTCTGTCACTTTTTCAGTATATGTTTCCTCTCATAGTATTTATCCAATAAATAATATTTTACTCCTTCAATCAGGTAAGAGCCAACACACCAACAAGAAATGAAAACTTCGTGACAGACTACGGGACAAAAACGCTGGTGGTGAGAAGAAGTGGCTCCCTAGGACTTTCGGCCGTTGACCCCACTCCAAGGTCATCGGCTGAATCAGTAAAGCCATTAAGGGACCATTACATTTGACAAGAAGAGGACGATAGATTCACAAGTGAAGTTGTTTAAATCATGAACCTAGTCAAATTTTTTACAGTGAGATTGAAATATGTGTGTTTTGTAAGGTTCAAGTGCGGAAATTGCAATTATGAGTGATCGTCGTAACTGTGAGAAGCATAGGATAGTAAAAATATGAAAAGTAAGTTTGCGTGTGAAATGTCATTGTGAATATTAAATATGTATTAGCTTTTAAAGACTGGTAAAATTGCGTTACGTTATATTAGTTTAGAAATCTAAGAAATGAGTATGCAATAAGCTGAGTAATCTCCCACATGTGTTTCAATATTTTTAGCACTGAATAGATAACTCCATATATAAACACAAAACATAAAACAAAACTGTAAATTATTGCAGAAGTACGTTATGGTAATGAGCTGTTCACGCCTAAATTCAGTGGAATTTAAATAACTTCACGAACAAGTCTGTTAAAAATTATATTCCATTGTATAAAACTTAAAACTTATGGTAACGTATAGGTTTAAACCACACTAGTCAGAATAATAATAAAGTAATTAATACAATTGTGAAATGAATAACTATTTTCCTATATTTTAATTTTTAGTTACACGAGTATTAAAATAATATAAGACCACTCTGTAATTACAATATGAATCTCCAGAGATTGTATTATTGTGTATTAATTTGCCTCGGATCTGTGATAACTTCTTAATTTCCCCCAGGATTTACTGAAAAGGTTTCCTAGTTAATAATGATTGGTTTCTTAATAACTTATATGATGTTTTGTAGTATATTAGTAAGAATGAGATAAAGGTTATTAAATAATTCTTATATTTGTGACTTTTGGTCAGTAAAACGATGCTGAAACTTTTGTTAACTTATCACAAAAGACACTTATTGCTCTTTTGTGTTTAGAATTAAATAAATACGTAGTTTTGATAACTAAATATCACAATATAAAATATTTGCATTAAAAAATACCACATTTTTGTGAAAAAAGAGCAACTGCAGGTATTCTCAATAAAAAAACTCTTAAAGGCCACTTTATCAATATTATATTTTCCTTAGTTTACTGAAATAACCCACTTGACGATACTCACTATAGGTTCCAATAAAAATAGGAAAAAGATTTGACTTAATACTATCAAACAAAATCTCTAAGAGAGTTGTGGAAAACTATATGTATGGATTTTGTTTTGTACTAAATTATCGCTACCAGAGCTACCAGATTTCAATTTATTTTTAATTAGAAATTAATTAAGAAGAATATGATTTTTATGAAATTTTAGACCTAAAATATCATATCCTAGCAATAAAATGAAGAATAGAAGTTCGATAATTACACTGTACCAAATATTTTTATGTTTAGTATTCAAATCCTGTGATACTTTTGTATATAAAAATTCAATATAATCTTAAATTATGCTAAATGCAAATATTCTATAAAATTCCATAGAATAGTTTTGATTTTTATCAAAGAATAATATTTATGAATAATAAATTATGCTGTGTAGTGTCGGCTTAGAAAAGCACTACCCCATTTCTTCCGTTGGGTTTACGTAAGAGGCGACTAACGGTTTTGGGGCTTTTTATGGGAATTTGAGCGATGCGGTTGGAGACCCATCACTAACAACCTTTATTATTACCATCTTTTCCCCACGCAACTTCCAAAAGTGGCTGAGGGATTTCTAATTCCTTAGCTCTGGCTACCCCTTCTAGGAATTTATAGCCGTGAGTACATGTATGTATGTATGTAATAATATTTAAATAGTGTGAATATATAACCATAAATTATTACAAAGAAACATTAAAATATCATCTATAAGGAATTCTTGTATAGTAGACTGTATGTCGTAATATCCCCTTTTAGAGTAACTAAATATAAATAGAACACAGGGTGTTTAAACTTGAGATTAAGTATTATTATTGTGTATTATATTATTCAAACATATGGGGAAAAGCGCTAATAAACTTAGATTGTATAAAAATATATTATATAAATATCTTGTGAATGTCTCACTACATATCGATAAGAATTTCAATTAACTTAAGATAAAGCAAAACAGTAATATATATTGAATTTTTAATATTAATGATTGTATTATTAGATAGCGACATTAATATCTTAATTAAGAAAGATTAACATATCCTTCAAAGCAATGTAACGAAGAAAAAAAAACTACTTTACTTTACTTTACTATATGATTGTCTACTATGCTTTATGCATATATTTTAAATAAAGTAGTTTAAATTTTTCATAAAATAGTATAGTAAAATATTTTGTTAAGTATAGTTTCTTGTCTGTGAAATTTTATAACGTTATGTTTGAAAATGTTATCTTCGCAACTTATATTAAAATAAATTGTTTGTTATATTAGTGTCAATCAAACATTTATTATCACTTTTATTTGCATTTAACTCTCCATCATATTTTTGAAAACAAAATTCAAAAATAATAAAATAACAATTTAAATAACTGTAAAATAGATTTGCATGTGGCGTATAAATTTCGTCTATTGATCGTGGTGAAATCATTCTAACATTTTCACAACTGGTAAAAAAAGTGTTACAAATTGCCCATATTAGGAGTTAATTATTTTTAACAGATTTACTAAAATGTGAAAAAGAGATACCAATATTTTCAATTGAAACTATTATAATAGAATAATTTAAAAATATCCACATTATTTATAATAATACTGGCCTCTTATTTGCCATTTTACGTTAAGATTATCATGTCATAATAATATAATAAAAATTACTTGTTGAAAAATACTGATAAAATTGTGTTATGTAATAATTTTAGTATGTGTTATTTTCATATTACTGTACATTTATATTTATCTATAATGCTTTTTCTATTATCTATTTTGGGTTCTGTAAGAAGCATTCGATCGAATAATAACTTCTTGCGTTTTTGCAACATTCACATTTGTTTAACGCATGAATATATTATTGGAGCAAAGCTCTTTTTACCCCTGACTTTTGCATTTCGCATGTAACTTACGAGTAACTCCTCGTAAACGGTATATCCGACCTCAGCCAGATTTTGCATGATGGTCAAAGGCATCAGGAACCAGTTCGTGACGAAGAATTTATTTGAACAAATTTTACCATAGAGGAATGATCATCCTTTAAGTTTCCCATGTAAATCTATGGGAAACTATTGTAAAAAAATCTGCTATATCTTTAATTTTGTTCAGTTTTGCGCAATGCGAAGCTTCTTTTCCCACCTAATATTTTATGACATCCATGTACTAATACAGTTGATTTCGGTATTTCTTATAAGATTTGGTTAATGAAACTATACTTTCTTTTTTATAAGTGTAGTTCAGATACAGTGTGATAGGATAAGTGTTAATAAGCACGACTTTGGTATTACTTTCTAAGAACTAATACATTTGTTACATACATACGTTTTCGAGCCATTTACCTTCAAAATAAATTGTATATTACCTGCTGTTGTATGTAATAACTACTGTAAGTATAAATTGAAAAATATAAAATATTTGGATCTCAGTGTTGTTGAAACTATGTTTATTGATTTGTAATTATCTTACTATCTGTTAATAAAATATATTAGAAAGGATAGAAAATAAATAGAATTATTCTTTTTCGTCTTTTTAATTATAATTTAACCGTTTCAGGAACCCATTAACTTACTAAGATGCTTCTTTCACTATATTTCCCCATCAACAATTCAATTAAAATATTTTCATGAATAAGGATGCTGCTAGCCCTTTGAATAGGACGCGGTATTTTATATGAAGCTAAATAAAATAGGGAAAGAATACGCCCACCCCAATGGGAACTCTTGGCGGGAGTATATTTTAACCCTAGCTCACTAACCATTTGTAAAAATTGCGAGACACGTCTTGCAAGACATGTGTGGCATTTTGTGTTTTGTCTAGTTCCCGCTCACTGCAAGAGATGCAAGAGACTCATCACCAACAACCTTAATTTCATCACCTTTTCCCCGCTGAAGTCCGAAAAATTACGGATGAGCTTCTAATGATTCATCTCTCAGCAACCTCTCTTTTGCATTTATAGCCGAGAGTGAAATATGAATGTAAAATGACATAAATACATAATATATTCATGCTGTTAGTTCCCTTCAGGGAGGTAGAGACTATTGATCGACACTTTGTACAATCCTGGCAAACCTATCTAGCTTCGTTCTCATCCATCAATCTTTTCATCCATGCTCTTTTATTCTTTATGTGTAACGGAAAGGTGACCTAATAAGTGGCCAAGCTGTAGGTTTATATCGTACAGTGTTTTGAATATTCTTTGTCTTCGAGCGGTCACTGAGGCTTTACCTATCATTTGATAAGGATGTCTGGAGGTTGAGCAGCATTAACTACAAAAATCATGATTTAGATTTATGATAAAAGAAAAAATTGCGGTGTAGAGTCGGCATAAAATAACACTACCCCATTTCTTCCGGTGGGTGTAAGAGGCGACTAACGGATTTGGAGCTTTTAAGGGATTTTTGGGCGATGTGGTTGGAGACCCATCACCGAAAACCTTTATTTTACCATCTTTTCCCCACTAAAACTTGCAAACGTGGCTGAGGAATTTCCAATTCCTTAGCTCTGGCTACCCCTTCTAGGGTTTTATAGCCGTGAGCATATGTATGATGTATGTATGTATAAAAAAAAATAAGTTTTGAAAAACGCGTTTTGATAGTCCAGTGGTTAGAACATCCGCCCGAAAACAGAAGGGCGTGAGTTCCAATCCTGGGACGGGCCTACACCAATTTGTCTTTTCTAAAGTCATATGTGTGGTTAATTTATCATGGTTGCTAACGGTGAGGGAAAACATCGTGAGGAAACCCACATGGCTGAGTTGTACTTAGTCATGTGACAGTGTATTCGTACAAAACGCCGATAGGCCTGCCCCCTATCACGTGAGTACACTGTCTAAGCAAAACGTGGGTACCTTCTCTGGAAACTAGATGGCGCTTGCCATGTAAGTTCAGGAGTATTGGTTCCTCTGCCAACCCCTTCGGGGATAAACGGCGTGAACGTTTATGTAACGTTTATGTAAGTTTTGAAAATAATAGGTATATTAATAAATAACGGCAACGTTTTTTTTGGAATAAAAAACTTTTTCCAAACACTCAATCACTTATTTCCATTTTCTCAAACAAAGTTCTCCAACATGTCACCGATTCCAACTTTTAACTTCGTTTAATGCTCGGAAATCTTTGTCTTCATTAATTATTTATTCAGGTAACAAAAAAAAGTATTCCCTTCGGCGAAACTATACTGCATACATACATACATACATACATATACTCACGGCTATAATTCCCTTAACGGGGTAGCCAGAGCTTTGGAATGAAAAATTCCTCAGCCACTTTTGGAAGTTGATTGGGAAAAGATGGTTATAATAAATGTTTTTGGTGACGGGTCTCCAACCACATCGCCCAAAAATCACTTAAAAAGCCCCCTATACCCTTAGTCGCCTCTTAGGATCACCCACGGGTAGAAATGGGGTAGTGTTATTCTAAGCCGACACTTCACGGCTATACTGCACTAATGGTAATAGCCAAATACTGTAGTACTGTAGAGTAGTGTCACAGCACAAATGTTATTGATTAAAAGCTAGGCATGTCTAAAGAATTAACAAAATATTTTTATACACAGAAATGCCGTGTAGTGCCGGCTTAGAATGTCGCTACCCCTTTCTACCCACGGGTGTCGTAGGAGGCGACTAAGGGTATTGGGGCTTTTTATTGGATTTTTGGGCGATGCGGTTGGAGACCCATCACCAAAAACCTTTATTTTTACCATCTTTTCCCCACTCAACTTCCAAAAGTGGCTGAGGAATTTATAATTCCTTAGCTCTGGTTACCCCTTCTAGGGAAATATAGCCGTGAGTATATGCATACAGAAAAAGAAACAGGATAATGGTGATAGCTCAGTGGATAGAATACCACTTATCGTGCAGACGATGAGGGTTAAAATCCTGGGATGGGCCTACACCTACACGACCTACACCATACCTACACCAATTTGTCTTTTCCTAAAACATATGAGTGGTTAATTTATCATGGTTGGTAACGGTGAAGGAAAACATGGTTTGACAACTCACATGGCTGAGATGTACTTAGCCATGTGACTGCCCCCTATCACGAGAGTACACTGTCCAAGCAAAACGTGGGTACTCTGAGCACTGGGTCATAATGTCACATGATGTTGAGAAGTATTAGCACCTGTGCCGACCCCTTCGGGGATATACGAAGTTAACGTTTGAGTTTTTAAATTTAGTTTTGAATAATGGATTCATATATGACGCCCTGGCGGAGATTATCCTTTTAGAGCTGAACTCTACTTTCAAAAGTAAAAAGCACTTTTCATTTCGTACGTATTAGTAAAGTTAATATTTGTTTTTAAATCCAACGTTGATTGCAATGTAAGCCGTGCGCTTCGTTTTTGAAACATATTTGTTTTTTACATTTATGTACTTAACTATACTCACGACTTTTATAGTAGGCACAAAAAAGCGGTATTGGGAGATTAAGAACTTATATTTTTTTTAGAAGAATAAAAGAGCATGTATGAAAAGATGGATGCATGTAAATGAAGCTAGAGAGGTTTGCAAGGATCGTACAAAGTAGCGATCGATACTCTCTGCCTACCCCAATGGGAAATATTGGCGTGAGCATATTTATGTATGCAATTTCTTAGCCACTCTTGGAACTTGAGCGAGAGTAAGAAAAATGAAGCGAAAATACATGCATAAATATACTCACGGCTATAAATCCTTAGGAGAGGTAGTCAGAGCTAAGGCATTAGAAAATCCTCAGCCATTTCTGGAATTTAAGTGAGGAAAAGATGGTAAAATAAAGTCGCCAACCGCATCCTCTAAAAATCTTTAAATAAGCCCCAATACACTTAGTTGCCTCTTACGTACACCCACGGGAAGAACGGTGTAGTGCTATTCTAAGCCGATACTACACAGCTATCATAAATCTGAGTGCCAATTAGCGTACTCAGCGTTTGTGTCCTTCGAGACTTGCGCTGGGTACATTTTACGCTGAGCCAGGACCTTTTTAGTATAATTACAGATTGTACGTAAATGCTAATTACTGTATGTAATTTTGTATTTTTACAAAATAAACTTTTTACTTACTTACTTACTTACAATTAAAATTACATACATACATACATATATGTATGTATGTAAGCTAATGCCTACCGAGGTGGGCTCGGTTCAGGGATCAGTCCTTGCACCAACCGAGTACCTTGTATACGTCAATGACATGTGTAACATATTCGAGGGAGGATCTCTATACCAGTTTGCAGATGATACTTGCCTATTGTATGCACACAACGATATTGAGGTGGCGCAAAATAAATTACAGCTGAATTATGATATGCTATGTAAATGGGCTCACGATGTTGGATTAGTTATAATAGAACAAAAGACTAAGCTAATGCACATCCATTCCCCATACCTAAAATCAACAATAATACCCAAGATCGTGGCCCACGAGCACCAGTGTATGCATCAGAACTGCAATTGCGACGGTAAATGTAGCAATCTAGAATTAGTGGACAACCATAAGTACCTAGGCATGATAATAGATAGTAACTTCAATTGGGGACCACACATCGAACTCATATGTAACCAGTTAAGGGCTATTATGGGAAAATTAGTTATCTTAAAATATAAACTTCCATATAACATACTAAGATTGCTATATTTATCGTTGGCCGACTCTGTAATAAGTTATGGGCTAAGTAGCTACGGTAGGACATACAGAACATACATAGATAACATATACAAACTACAACTAAGCATTTTAAAAAAGATTGTTCCATCAAAGATAAAAATCAAATACAAAGACGATAACAAATCAATATTTGAATACTGCAAAATTATCAATGTCTTTAATAAAACAAAGTTCCTAATTATGTGTGAAGAAAAGGAGAATATAATTAATTTAAAACGCCGTACGCGACCGATCTCATTACGCTCGCTATCTTATATACCTACATTTGTTGTGCCTAGATGTAACAATGACTACGGCAGGCGAACGATAGAATGTATATTACCGCAGGTACTCAATGAACTACCGAGCGAGGTCATTGATTCACTGCGCGTGGACAACCACAAATGTGAAACTATATTAAAAAGATATTTCCAACAACAATGTAAAACAGGGCCGATTTCACAGGTGGCGGAGGGTGCCGGTGGGGCAGATGAGCCATGAACTCTTATAGAATTCTTGCCTCATCTGTCACGCGGGTATCATCCGCGGCGTGTGAAATTGGGCCATGTTACGATGGTCAGTCAGCATTGTATATAAATTTATAAGTAAATTATATTTATAATCATATTTCTTAAATAGAGAACGTCACTAAGACGCAATACAATCAACTGTGATTTACAATGTAAGAGTGGGGGACGGTGGTCACAATTAAACCTTAGAAGAGGATTAAGTGACCACGATATAACCATTGTATAATGTATTTTGTCTTTATAATGAATAAATAATTTAAAAAAAAAAAATATACTCACGGCTATAAATCCCTAAAAGGGGTAGCCAGAGCTGAGAAATTAGAAATTTCTCAGCCACTTTTGGAAAGTTGGCTGGGGAAAAGATGGTAGAATAAAGGTTGTTGGTGATGGGTCTCCAACCTCATCGCCCAAAAATCCCTTAAAAAGCCCCAATAACGTTAGTCGCCTCTTACGTACACCCACCGGAAGAAATGGGGTAGTGCTATTCTAAGCCGACACTACACAGTTATGAATAAGTAATATATAAAATAAAGATGTACAAGCTACTCTATGTATCAAACCTCCTTAATAAACAACTTAAATTATGCGCAAGTTCCCGGCATTGTTTTTCAAAAGTATTTGTAATAAGAAAATTCGTAGAATGAGTTGCTCACATCTCCATACTTCCTTCGAGACGAAATATTTGCCTTTGTTTATTAAGGAACCTCTTTATATTTAAATTATTGTAACGGACTATTTATATATTAGATACATACAAAAATATACACCCGACTAGAAATTCCAATAAGAGCTACAAAATTAAAAATACTTTGCCACTTTCAAAAGTTGAATGGAAAAGGATTTTTTAAATAAAGGTTGTTGGTGATGAGTCTATAATCGCTTAGCTCAATAATTCCTTAAAGAGCCCAAATATCCTAGGCTGGCTTTTATGACATCCGCGAGAAGATGTTAGTGTCAAGCTGACGCTACATTCATACATACATAAACTCACAGCCATAAATCCCAAAAAGGGGTAGCCAGAGCTTCAGAGATGGAAACTCTTAGCCACATTTAGAAGTTAATAGCACAAGATGGTAGAGATAAAGTGTCGTTGGTGATGGGTCTCCAACCGCATCGCCCAAGATCACTTAAAAAGCCCCATACCCTTAGTCACCTCTTACGATACGCGTGGATAGTGTCATTCTAAGCCGGCACTACACGGAACATAAAAAACCGATTTGGGGTTGGTTGACTATATTATATATTTTAATTACAAAAACAGCTCTCCACTACTTTAAGCTAACTGCCAAACCTTTTCAGTCACGATGGCTCTTAATTTTATTTGACTTGCAATGCATGTTTTTATTCGTGTGAAAATTTTACAATACAATTTTAAAGCAAATATGTTCAAGTGGTTGAACAGAAATTTTGTGTACTTATTTTGTTAAGATGAAAACCCATCGTTAGCTGCTATGTAAATTAATGATAAATCTATCACTGCGGAATAGCACAAAATGGCCAAATAGTGATTTTTAATGCACTCCGACGGTATGGCTATCAAATAAGAAGGATTTTTGACAGTATGTCGGAAAAAAATTACGTCATTCCAAATCCTAGAAATTTGGGTATTTTTGTCGAGCGTACCACTTTATATATGTTTAGGATCAAAGTTACGCCCCTGTTCAAAGATTCATAGCTTAAAGTAAAGTAAAACTTAAATTAAGTAAAGTTTACTTAATTTAATTGGCAAATGACCTTACAATAATAATGATTTGATGAGAACAATGCGAGTAAATTAGAAAATATATAAAGTTTTATAGGTGATTGTTGTTTAACGAACGAGATTTACAGAGCCAATATGGATATTAATATTAGAAGAGGACGACCGAGTATCAAAAATGTGCTTCTATCGAGAAAAGTAGACGTCCGAATAGTGAATAGTAAAAGAGTATGTGTAAAAGGTTGATGAATTTAAACGTAGCTCTAGAGGTTTGCTAGAATCTTACGAAGTGGCGATCGATAGTCTCTGCTTACCCCAATGGGAACTAACGGCATGAGTATATGTATGTATGTACATATACTCACGGCTATAAATCCCTAGATGGGGTAGCCAGAACTAAAGAATGAGAAATTTCTCAGCCACCTTTGGAAAGTTGGGTGGGGAAAAGATGGTAAAATGAAGGTTGTTGGTGATGGGTCTCCAACCGCATCGCCCAATAATCCCTTTAAAGCCCCAATACCGTTAGTCGCCTCTTACGTACACCCACCGGAAGAAATGGGGTAGTGCTATTCTAAGCCGACACTACACAGCTTGCAGCACAGATGTATGTATGTGTTGTCTTATTTGTCATGCTTTAAATATTTAAATGATATTTCATTTAGAGTTATATTTTTTCTGGTCATTTTTCAATATTTCTAATTCATTTATATTTTTAATTTATTTTTTGTCATTTAGCGACATTTGTTTGCTCAGTGGGTAGAACAACACTTATTGTGCAGACGACTAGTGTTCTAATCCCAGGTCGTCGTGTTCTAAACTACACACATGTCTTTTCTAAAGACATTTGTGTGGTTAATTTACCATGGTTGTTAACGGTGAGTGTCATGTGACAGTAAATTCGTACAAAATGAAGAAAGGCCTGCCCCTTATCACGTGAGTACACTGTCCAAGTAAAAGTGGGTGCTCTGAACACTAGGTGCCAATGTCACGTGAATAGCACCTCTGCCTAACCCTACGGCGTTAACGTTTGAGTCTTTGAGTCTTGAGTTATATTTTTTATTGAAAAGTTATCTTCCACGTTAGCAAACATACATACATACATATACTCACGGCTATAAATCCCTTAACGGGAGAGCCAGAGCTTTGGAATGAAAAATTCCTCACCCACTTTTGGGAGTTGATTGGGGAAAAGATGGTAATAATAAATGTTTTGTTGACGGATCTACACATAGTCCAAAAATCACTTAAAAAGCCCTTATACCCTTATACACGCCTATTACGATCACCCACGAGTAGAAATGGGGTAGTGTTATTCTTAGCCGACACTACACGGCAACGTTAGCAAAGTGTCATATATGATTATAACTAGTTTATAATATATTTATTATAAGTAGGCAAAGGCCCACATTTTATCACAATGTACTAACAGAGTAAATAAAATTATAATTTTGTGTAGTACCAGTGACCTGACCCGGTTTCACCCTTTTGTTCTTTTCCGTCAAGACACAAAACCTTTATAAATTAAACTCATAAATCTTCCCCCTGAATCATTTTGTCTATTGTTGCTCGTTGTTGCTTTGCAAGAATAAGAAGATTAACCAAGGGAGGCAAAGTGGACCGTTTATTTTTTTTTATTATTATTAATATTTTGTTACCGCTTAAACATTCAATGAAAGATTAATATAGTATGTGAATATTCGTTATAATTATAACATTATACAGAATGTTAGTATGATTATTTTAAATGCAATTATAAGATAAAATCACTCTTACTTCTTTTTTTTACCCTATCACGTGAGTACACTGTCTAAGCAAAACGTGGGTACTTTCTCTAGACACTGTCTTCACTCTAGGCGCTGCCATGTGAGTTCAGAAGTATTGGTGCCTCTGCCAACCCCTTCGAGGATAAACGGCATGAACGTTTATGTTATATGTTTTATATGTATTCTTTTTTGAAGTGAGCTAAAATTAAACCACAGCACATGAAACTCGTTAAAACTTCGAAAAACTCGTAATGCTTAATATATATCATGCAAAAAACATAGATGGCATGGTAGCAATATAAAATTTCTTATGACAAAGTAAATAAGGATGATAAAATTATACGATTAAAGCATCCCCCGCGGGAATACACTGGGAACTAACCGCGTGAGATTACGTTTGATTGTAAGAAATGCCTTTCTTTCAAATAGCTTTGACTTCATAAAGGATATCCTAATATTACAACCTATTGCGCTTTCCACAATTTGATTTATAGCTTTAAATATATTTATATATATGAAAAGCTAATGACCTAAGAATTAAAAAAATGCATGAATAATTTAGTAAACACCCCATGACTAAACGCAACGCAAGCGGGCGTCTCAACACTTGATTGATGATCGGTATTAAATATTCTGCTTAATTACTGGAGACACCTACGCTTTCATACAAAATTTATTATCTTTTACTTACAAGATTATAACATACGTACATACTTATACTCACGGCTATAAATCCTTAGGAGAGGTAGTCAGAGCTAAGGAATTAGACATTCCTCAGCCACTTTTGGAAAGTTATGAGGAAAAGATGGTAAAATAAAGGCGGTTGGTGATGGGTCTCCAACCGCATTGCCCAAAAATCCCTTAAAAGCCCCAATACCGTTATTCGCCTCTAACGTACACCCACCGGAAGAAATGAGGTAGTGCTATTCTAAGCCGACACTACACAGCAAAGCAGCAAAGATTATAACTTAGAGTAAAAAAAATAAACAGATATCGGTTTTTGAGTTTAAGGATAAATAAAATACATTTAATAATTTCAATGCATTTTAATCTATCAAATGATGTAATTTGTTTTAGTTAAGTATAAGTTAAATTATTGCAGTGTATTGCCAGCTTAGAATGTCACTACCCTATTCTACCCACGGGTGTTTTAAGAGGCGTAAAAAGGGTGGGCATCTTAAAGTATTTTTTGGGCATTGCAGTTGGAAACCCATCACAAACGATACTTTATTTCTACCATCTTGTCTCCTACCAACTTCCAAATGTGGCTGAGGAGTTTCTAGCTCTGGCTGGTCTATTTTGGGATTTGTGGCTGAAAGTATATGTATATGTGTTATTGAACAAATATTATTTATATTGCAGTGTATTTACATACATACATATACTCACGGCTATAAATCCCATGAAGTGGTAGCCAGAGCTAGGGAATTAGAAATTCCTCAGCCACTTTTGGAAGTTGCGTGGGGAAAAGATGGTAGAATAAAGGTTGTTGGTGATGGGTCTCAAACCGCATCGCCTAAAAATCCCTTAAAAGCCCCCAATACCGTTAGATGCCTCTTACGTACACCCACCGGAAGAAATGGGGTAGTGCTATTCTAAGCCGGCACTACACAGCTAATTTGTATTTGTAAGCTGCAGTGTATTTGTAAAGATTTATTATATTCATTAAACAATCACTAACTTAACTGAAAATTTCGAAACAGTTTCGATATTAAAAACCAATTTACTATGAAATGTATTAAATAACATCTTGATGCATGCTCGAAGTTTAAACAAAGTTAATATGAAACTGAAGCCGAGTAACTTAAATTAATATACCGCTTAAGGTGATTGATGAAAATTTTCCGATTCCTAGAGTAAGCTTAATTAATTAGAAAATATTTTTACTGTAAGCAAACTTTTTCAAAGATAATGGATGCTAGTAAAGCAATAAATTTATATTATTCAGTTTTTAAATTATTTTATTCTCTAACGGCTGTACCCCACTCAAGTTCTAAAAATGGCTGATTTTCTAATTCTGTAAATCTGGCTACCCCTTTATGAGAGTAAATGAGTATGTATTTAATTGAAAAAAAAACTGAAGTAAAAACATACATACATATACTCACGGCTATTATTCCCTAGAAGGGGGCCAGAGCTAATGAATTAGAAATTCCTCAGTCACTTTTGGAAAGTTGAGTGGGGAAAAGATGGTATAATAAAGGTTGTTAGTGATAGGTCTCCAACCGCATCGCCCAATATCGTTAGTCGTCTCTTACTTTCACCCACCGGTAGAAATGAGGTAGCGCTATTAAGCTGGCGCTACACAGCATAAAGTCAAATATCGTAATGATTGTAGAAAACTCATCTCCGTCATATCAATTTATTGTGGTTTACAGAATATCCTACAAATAATTTATTTCACATGAATAATATCATGGAAAATGAATAAATCACTGAATTGCATTTACATGAAAAAACGTTGATCTTTTAGTCGGTACAACTGTTTTAGAGTTTTAACCATTTTGAACTTTATTTCACATCGCTTAACGCCCATTATAACTTTTTCAGTATGTTTCTAGCTGAGCAATTTAATAAAAATTCAGATATACATCAAATTGGAAAACAAAACTCAGCGTGATGTGATATTTTTTAACGAATCGGCATCTGTCACACGTCACGAACATGAATGGTAACAAGATATAAATGTGAAAAAAGAATTCCAATTTAGTTTGCTATTTCAAATATAAATTTTGTTTGCATTTATTTGATTGGGTAAGAGAAGTTAATAACCACTAAATGACATTGATGGAAACACAACTCTCTCTCTTTGACAAATAATCTCTTCCACTAGTCTCAGAGATATTGACCCGTTGTTTCTGTGGGTGTAATCTGAGGCGGGTAATAAACGGTAGTAGTGCGGTATGGTTTTATTCAGTTTAAAGTACGGTTCGTTTCTAGTGACTGGTGAGCAATAGGATTGGAAAACCATCAGAAGGGATACAGTTTGTGAAGTTTTGATTTCAGACTTATGTAAAATTCTAACTGTGAGTACAATTTGTAACACGGTGCAGGAAAACATGGCTAGAATAAGATTTGTGCCATAAGTCGAGCCATAAGTTGTGGTAGATATTTTAAATTTTGAGACCCATAAGTCCGCCACGCCTCCCGCAATATGTATTTTTTTAACATACATACATATATTCACGCCGTTAGTTCCCATTGGGGTAGGTAGAGACTATTTATCGTCAGTTCGTACGATACTAACAGACCTCTCAAGCTTCGTTTTTGAGGGTTCCGTAGCAAATGGCAAAAACGGTACCCTTATAGATTCGTCATGTCTGTCCGTCTGTCCGTCCGTCCGTCCGTATGTCACAGCCAGTTAATTCCGAAACTATAAGATTTACATTATTGAAAATTGGTGCGTAGATGTATTCTGTAAACCGCATTAAGATTTTAAATTAATATCTGAAAAAAAAAAACAAAATTTTTAGGGTTCCCCATACCTAGAACTGAAACTCAAAATTTTTTTTTTTATCAAACCTATACGTGTGGGGTATCTTTCAAAAGGTATTTGAAAATAATGTTGAGGTTTTTAATATCATTTTTTTCAAAACTGAATAGTTTGCGCGAGAGACTTTTCCAAAGTGGTAAAATGTGTGTCCCCCCCCCCGTTACTTCTAAAATATAGGCATGATAAAACTGAAAAAAATATATGATGTGTATTACTATACAAACTATTAACGAAAATTGGTTTGAATGAGATCCAGCCAGTAGTTCTATTTTTAAACGTCATAAATCAAATTACTTACCAAATTTATTAATTTCACTGAAATATATAACAATAATTTTACTATCACAGGCCTTACGCATAAAACGTGAACCATTGTTTTCTTATAGTAAATCAGTGATAAGTAAATAATATTTTAAACTAAACATTTTAAACTTGTATATAACTATGTTACCTACCTGCTGCTAGTGCTGCTACGGAACCCTTCATTAGCGAGTCCATCTCGCTCTTGGCCGCTTTTTTGTTTAATACGTTGTAATACTAATTAAGTATTAAATAAACATAACATAACATAAACGTTCACGCCGAATATCCCCGAGGGGGTTGGCAGAGGTACTAATACTTCTGAACATCACATGACTTTGTCACCTGGTGTTCAGAGTACCCACGTTTTGCATGGACAGTGTACTCACGTGATAGGGGGCAGGCCAATCGCCGTTTCGTACGAATACACTGTCACATGACTAAGTACAACTGAGCCATGTGGGTTTCCTCACGATGTTTTCCCTCACCGTTAACAAACATGATAAATTAACCACACTTATGTCTTTAGAAAAGACAAATTGGTGTAGGCCCAACCCGGGATTTGAACACTAGTCGCTTGCACGTCAACCGGTGTTCTACCCACTGAGCTATCACGTCGCCCACTTATTTTATCACGAATAAAATAAGTGGAAAGTATTTTAATGAATTGTATCTTCTCTATCTATTTCATCCATTCACACAATGTTTCTATTAAAGTGTTTCTTAAGCCAACAGTTATTTCCGGAATCGACAACATAGTTAGTGTACATTTTGAGAGGAAACTTTCTCTGCAATTGCAGAAACATTGTAAGCCGCATTTGAAATTTAAAGCTGTTCCTAGCGAGCTCCGAACAAACATTGACAAGTTTGATTAAATGGCAAATAGCTAGGTTTATTAAACATAATATAAACGTTCACGCCGTTTTATTCCCGAAGGGATTGGCAGAGGTACCAATACTTCTGAACTCACATGGCAGCGCCATCTAGTGTCCAGAGAAGGTACCCACGTTTTGCTTAGACAGTGTACTCACGTGATAGGGGGCAGGCCTATCGCCGTTTTGTACGAATACACTGTCACATGACTAAGTACAACTCAGCCATGTGGGTTTCCTCACGATGGTTTCCCTCACCGTTAACAACCATGATAAATTAACCACACATATGACTTTAGAAAAGACAAATTGGTGTAGGCCCGACCCAGGATTGGAACTCATGCCCTTCTATTTTCGGGCGGGTGTTCTACCCACTGGACTATCATGTCGTCTAGGTTTATTATTTTTATTTAAGTATAAATGAGGTATTTAAAACATACTTTGACAATGCATTTGGTATAATTGGTAGGTCATTTAGCTTCTTTGTCCGGAGATTGCGGTTTGGATAAATTTGTGTAATGAATATAAATAGTTGTTTTTTGGTTTGGGTGTTAGTTATATGAGAATTATAGGATATTAGATATGTCATCGAGCTGATATCGCATACCATTATGAACTGTTTTCCGTTCCGACAAAAAAAAATAGTCCGTTTTTTTTTCTTTAAATGATTGATAAATATCAAATCAAATAGTCTTTATTGGCATTCATAATTTACATTCTAATTCTACAATTACAATATCAATTTATAAGTATATATATATATATATATATACAAGATGAAGACAATATAAAATAACAATGTTTTATATAAAATTGATTTCATGACTGCAATTTTAACTCTACGAATATGACAGCAACGAGAGTAAAAATCCTTTTTGTACAGTTTTGTGAAACCAATTGCAGCCATGATTTAGTTAGTTTAATACTGAAGCATTGTTATTACAATATTGTACACCTTTTTATCAAAACAGACATTATATCCCTGCTACATTGAAGTAGAATGAAGTCCTCATCTAAGTTTCATGTATTTCCTTGTTATTCTTACTATTAATTTATCTAATTTGTTTTGTAGAGAGCGGCCACACAAAACTTCTAAAGAACTGATAAAAACGTTCTTACAAAGGCGCCAGTCCGAAGTTTAGAATAAAAGAGCAAATATTAGAAAAAATATTATGTTGAGGGAAACAAGAGACATTTGTCAAGATCGTTCATAGTAGCGATCGATAGTCTCTTGTATATAATAATTTTATTCAGAACTAGTGGATCGTCCCAGCTTCGCACGGGTAGCGTTGTTTTTTTAAATATCTGAGGTTTCTTTCTCCAGTCACTGATCAAGCATTGTGAAATTCAGCGCAATGTTTTCAATTTATTAAATTTATAGCACTCCCTAAACAGTGTAGTTTGGTGATTTATAATTCGCTTTAATGAACGGTTCAGTATTTCCGTTTAATAGCAAATTTTGGAATAAAACGCTATGAAGTATTTATAACAATCTAAAAAATAAATCATTACATGTTGTAGGATACAACTACTGGCGCCATCTAGTATGTTATATGTAAATTAGTATCGATTTGGTTTTGGTCACGGGCGCGATGGCTTATTTTATGTATAATTTCGGTGTTTCTCTACCAATTTCTATGATTCTTTTTTTACTGAATAGATAATAATGTTACCTTTTTTAAATTAGGGATGAGTGAGTGGTTTAGAAACGTAAGAGTAAACAAATATAATCAGAATGTTCCGAACTGCTAAGCTATCAGGAATTACACGTGTTATTGTGAGTCAACCGTAAAAGATAGACATAAACTGTTGAGGATTTTTTTTTAGATAATTTTATGAAAAATATTTCCGTGATACATGATTTCTATGTAAGTTTAACCATAAAGGCTGCACACGCGACGGAAACTTAAAAAATGGAGTAACTTTTCCCGTTTTCCCAAAATTTCCCAAAATTCCCCTTTACTACCCTGCTGGAAAGAATACAAAAACCTGCCTAGGAGTATGGAGAATAATTATACCAAGTTTCGTTAAAATCCGTCGAGTAGTTTTTGTTTCCATAAGGAACATACAAACCGACAGACAGACAGACAGACAGACAGAAAGACAGACAGACAGACAAAAATTTTACTGATTGCATTTTTGGCATCAGTATCGATCCCTAATCACCACCTGATAGTTATTTTGAAAATATATTTCATGTACAGAATTGACCTCTCTACAGATTTATTATAAGTATAGATGAAAATAACTAAGTGATTATGTATTTCTATCAACAAAAGCCACCCAAGGCACAAAATAATTGATAATTATTTGAAACCGTGTAGTGCTGGTTTAGAATATCATTACACTTTTTTACCAACGGGTGTCGTAAGAGGCGACTAAGGGTATGGGGCTTTTTAAGTGGCTTTGGAAGTTCATCAACAAAAACACTCCATCTTTTTGGATTAATGGCCGTGAGTATATTTATGTGCACCATATTTTTAAAATTTTAAGTATACTTTTACTACTTTCAATTGTGTTGTTTTTAAACCTCGTATATCCAAGTCAAGGTATTATTTAGGTATTAGTGAAATTGGGCATCTGAATCCTTACGGCGGCCGCCCGCAAATGTATTCCTAAAGCAAGGTTGATACTCCGAATCTAATTGGATTAAACTGGTTTTGTCGTACTGACCCCAATACCTAAGTCTGCTTAATTCGAGAAAGATGTTTAATCAAATTACTTTTGCGCGAATTAGTTGTGTGAAAGCTCTGTTAGCTACACGAAATGAATTCTAGGGATTAGAAAATAGTTTGTTTAATTGTTGTTTTTCATTTTCTTTTATTTTGCTACTGTTTTTTTGGTAAAACAGTTTTGTTGAACATTAATAAAGTTTAGCTAATCGACATAACGGTAAATATTAAAAAACTGCATTAGATTAAAAAAAAATTTTTTACATCAAGAAGATGTTTATAAACTAAACACAGACATGTTATTGAGTCTTTGAGTGATCGAACCTACCATTGAGGATTAATACTAACATAGACTAAGTTTACTGATATTATATGGACCTTGTTGTCTCATAATTTATTTAAATAATAATATATATTTATTAGTTTGGCTGGCTTCATAAATAGGCAAACTAAGGTACTGCATAATTTAAAAATAAAATTCTCAAGTCACCATATTAATTTATAAGGCCTTGGTTCGGAGTATCTTGGAATTTAACAGTGTGGTATGGAACCCAGGGTACTCAGTTCACTCGAATCGGTTAGAAATTGTGCAAAAGAGGTTTCTCTACATGTTAAGCTTCAATGATCGCCTGTGTCATACCCTAACTTCTTATGATAAAAGACTATGTCATTATAAATTACAAACACTTAAAAGTCGTAGGACCAAATCAGATATTCTTTTTATCTACAAAACAATAAACGGCCAAATAGATTCTCCTGAACTATTAGAATCATTAAATTTTTCAATTCCACGATCCTGCAGTAGGCTTCAAAATAATAAAACCTTTCGTCTCCCGTCAGTAAGAACCAATCTAGGAACTCACTCCCCTATTTATCGCATGTGTTCGTCAACTAACTCAGTTCGATCTCTTTTAGATATATTTAATGATAGCTTGGCAGCCGTGAAACACTCATTATCAATTTATTATAGTGCTCCATAATAATTATTATTTTTTGAGCAACTTTTTTGAGTTTTTTTTATCTTTTTTATCTTCTTTTTTATGCCTTTGTCTGTTGGTGTCAGATTTTTTTATTTAAATTATTAAAATTTTTTAGTGTTTTTAGTGTTTAATTTTTAATGTATTTTTTTTTCTTGTGTTTACAATCATTGTCATTGTTGTCAGATTTTTTTATTTAAATTATATAAAGTTTTTAGTGTTTTTAGTGTTTAATTTTTAATGTTTTTTTTTATTCTTGTGTTTACAATCATAGGTCTAAGATAAAATATTTATTTATGTATTAACGAGCATGCAGTATCTACATCAAGTAGAGTGCAAAAGAAAAACATGTCGTCAATATTGTTGTATTGTTACTTTCCTAATTTTGTACTTGGTTTTGTAGATCAATAAAAAAAAAAAAAAAAAATAATAATAAATGATTTATTTATGACCGAAAAACTATTTTCCCTCTGAAATCAAAAGAAAAAAAAATAATGTTATCTTTTTAAAAGCGCTGCTCAAATCTTAAGACAACACACACACACAACTAGTAAGAAAAATAAGGTTTACCTAACTCGCTCAGCTCAATTCATTTCAATTAGCATTGCAAATAGCATTACCTATTGTTTCCTGCGGGTCAAAGAAGCCAAACATCCTTGAAGCTCTCCTTAGTTAACATTTTAGTTTTAACAATTTTTTCGTCGATAGCTGTAAACCAATTACTACCATCCTTTATTTAGCCATCTCCACGCAATTTCTATAAGTAGACGATGAAGTTCTTTTTCTCGAGCTCATTCTTCCCTTTTTTGAGTTTTGAAGTTGCATGTTATATAGAATAGAAAAGAAGAATAGAATAAAGTTTATTCGAAGCAAATATGGCACAAATTAAAACACAACACAAAAATAATAAAACTTAAAACTTAAGAAAAATAAACTTAAAATAAATCAAAAGCATTTAAAAGGAAAAAATAAAAACAATGTAAACAAACCTGTGAACAGTGACAAAAGAAAACAAAATAATAGAAAAAAAAACAGAGATCATTATAAAATAAAACGGAACTAAACAATAATGTTAAAACTTTGCGCCCCTTTGCAGCGAAAGGGCACTGACTCAGCAAAAGCTGCGAGGTTTGACCTCACAGCACTGATTTTCAGTCAGCGCCATCACCAGTGACAACACGAGAGTTACACAAGCGGATTATAATACATTACTTATATTTATATATATATTTATAACAGTCGATATAAATATATAGCTCATTAATGTTATAAAAAAGGACAGAAAAAATATATACATTATGTACGTCGTCATCTCGTAAAGTCGAATATGCAAAATCACTTACTCTCAGTCGACCGAGTGATTGATTGTGTATGTTTTGCACCTAACTTGTTGAATTTATGGTATGACAGTGGCCACTGTTCAATTCACGTCGAGACACGCAAATCTGTAATTACTCTGTATCTTTGATTGGATATAATCTATTCTATTGTAAAAAGTAAAGGTTGGATTGTTTGTTTGTCTCGTCACTTGGGCACGAAGGTACGGGAGGGGGGTTAAGATCATGAAATAAAACAAAATATTTTACTTATGGTCCACTGGATGTTGAACTATCGCGGGTCGGAGCACCTGATAATCTATTTATTTTGTTGCCACTAATTAAACAACCTTTACAGGGAAGCTCTAACACAATAAAAGGCTTTTCTTTTGGTGTATTTTTCATGTTTTATCATTGTTGATAGACCGCTAGTAATATATAAATCTCAAGCAAACTCTTGATAACTAGAAACAACCCAGTTATTTGTGGAAACTGTGATTGGTCTTCAGCCACATTTCTCAATAATTACTTAAAAAATCGCATTAACACTAGTCAACTCTTATAACACCCACGGACAGAAGTGTATTGATGCTATTCTAAGCCGATGTTACACAGCAATGAGATTCGATATAAAGATAAAATTCGTGTTAATCCATCACTTCATTATGTGACTTATGTATTTTATACTAACATACATACACATTATTGTGGATAGTTCTCATTGGGGTTGGCAGAGACTGTCGATCGTCAATTCGTACGATCCCGGCAAACCTCGAACCTAAGGCAACGTGAAAATGCGATTGACGAATGACCTTTTTTTTATTCTAGTTGTCTAAATTGACAAAGAAATTTCCTGAAATTGACCAATTAAAAATTAAAACAACAATTAAGTCGATTCAGCACTAAATATTTCATTTATGTTGCATTTGTAAAACTGTGCCCATTGTGCTCGTTAAAAGTTACCAGCTTCATTTGCATTTTTCATTTATTTACTTTTTCACAATTACCTTATTCACATGTATACAACATACATACATACATATACTCAATCACTCACACAAAAAGGGGTAGCCAGAGCTCCAAAGCTGGAAACTCCTCAGCCACATTTGAAAGTTGATAGGGGACAAGATGGTAGAAATAAAGTATCGTTGGTGTTGGGTCTCCAACCGCATCGCCTAAAAACCACTTAAAAAGTCCCATACCCTTAGTCGCCTCTTACGGCACCCGTGGGTAGAAAGGGTAAATGACATTCTAAGCCGGCACTTCACAGCAAATACAAAAACTCAAGGCTTTGTATCCATAGTTTGAGTAGCCATTTCAGAACAGAAAATTCCTCAGCCACTTTTGGAACTTGTGTGGAGAAAATATTGTAAAATTAATATTTATAATCATGAGTATAGTTATGTGACTCAGTGTAGTCATTTTAAGACGTATTGACTTTAATTGGAATTATAATTAAATTTATTTGAATGAGTAATTTACCGATCTTACCTTCCAAAGGTTGTCTGTAAGAGATCGCTTTACCAAATTGTGCTTCACTGTAAACGGTTTTATTAAGTTTTGTAAATAATTTGTGTTTGATGAGCAATAAAGAGTATTTATATTCTATTCTATAATTGGTCAGGGAATATATTTTGGTGTCGCTATCATTTTCCTTTAAGAATTTTATCAACAAATTTTCGATATATCTTGCTTGAAAAAACTTCCTAGATACAATTACAAGAAGGCTGGGAAGTTTGTCACCCGTATTACGGAAAATCACTTTAAAAGATAGCATTTTATACGTGTACAATGTGATTTAAGTAATTTTTTTTAAAATATGGTTTGATACAGCTAGTAAAGCTTAAGATTTAAGCATAGATTTTTTAGTCATCATATTGTTGTAGATCTACGTCACATTGCTATAATTTATTGATCTTCCCATTAAAAGTAAGTCTGGAAGAGATTGTTTATAGTGATAAACCGCCAATTACTTTGCAATTGAATTTGTAGTTGTGTATGTGTTTTCTTTTTTGATGTGTAATAAAGTGTTTTCTATTCTATTTGAAAGCTTTATGATAATCACACGACGTGGTTGCATGGTTCAAAGTCCACTAGTTTCACTCTACAACTTAAATATTTACTTCCAGCTCTAGATGACAACGTGGTATCAGATGCACAAAATATCTAGTACTAGGAAACCTTAGAGCATAAATAATAATAATAATAATAAGACGTAGGGATGTGACGACCCCACCGCCCATTGTTGGAATGGCAGCGGGATGATAAGTTCATCAGCTTGCCATTCCAGCAATGCAAGTAGTCAGCGCTTGAGTTTGTAGGTGTTGACCGTGTCTACAAACTGGTCTCAGCGCAAAATAGAGCAATAACGGTCTCCCCGGGGCAAGTGAGTGAAACCCCGGGTGAATCTTCGCTCATCGTAATGGAAGTAGAGAACAACGATGAGCGTATAGGGCCGCTTCCCTTGGGTGATCGAAGGGGCACGTCTGGAGCTGGGGCTGGACGTGGCAGCATGCGGTCCCCCAGCCGCCGCAGACCGGCCCGACCACCTGGCCGGTCTGCGCGACCACCTCAGCCACCAGATGGCTTGGCATCGGTTGGGACTGGGGCAACTCAGTCCCAGCAGTCGGTGCCCGCCGCTGGTGGAGCTAGGCGCCGCATGGCATGGACGGTTGATATGAATAGAAATGCCATGCGGGCCTATCTTAGGGCCTCAGGATCGAGAACTGGGCGGACGGGTTATCGGGCAGCATTGTACCGCGAATTTCTGCGGCTGGAGCCCAATTTGACCGTCACAGAACAAAACCTGGCGGACCGAGTTCGGTACATACAGCGCTCAGAACTTTTAGCACTACCGAACTCGAACAATTGCGACGCGAGGCTGTTCCTCTGCTGGACGAAGAGCCACCCTTGCAGGTTCTCCCTCCTGTCCCCGAGCGGGAAGTACGGAGGGAGCCAATTACTAACCTGCCGGATGTGGGTGGTGCGGAAAGCGATTGGGGAACAGTCTCCCTGGATTTGGATTTGGTGAGGAGCGCACTCGAAGAGACGATCCTGGAATATCGCCAAGTGCCTCTCGAAAGGAGGCCGAGGCTGCCCCGACTTCCTCTCAGCATCAAGGTTCGGGATGTCGTTGAGGCCGTTAATAACATGCTGCCCTCATTTTTAGAGAGCAGCATGGACCTTTGGGATACGGATTCAATTCTCTTTGGCGCCGCAATGACAGTTTGTCAATTTGTCGGCGTCAGGATGCCGCCAACAAGAGCTGGTGGCAGTACTAGTCCCAGGACTAGAACTAGGCCAGCCTGGATGAGGCGGATTGAAAGCCGTATCACAAAGGCCAGAGTCCTCATCGGCAAACTGACCAGCTTCAGATCAGGCAATAATAGGCCGAGGGTGGTGCGCTTCGTCAGGGAGGCATTCCCTGGTGAGAATGACTTTGACAATTCACCGGAGTTTGCCTGTAGACTGGTGGAGCGCATCGATGATCTGAAGCAGAAGATCGCTGCTTGGGGTAAGCGAATTAGGCGATATTCTGAAAGGGTAAAGAGGTACCAACAGAATCGTCTCTTCATGAGTGACCAGAAGAAGTTCTACAGAACTTTGGAGCGTCCCGATGTGGTTTCGACAGGTCAGCGACCGGAAAAAGCTGATGTAGTTGCCTTTTGGCGTGGGCTTTGGTCGCTGCCTGTTGATCACGAAGAGGGCCGATGGTTCGAGGCGGTCGAGGGAGCGTGCGAACCCATAGCGCCCATGAACCCCGTCAACATATCCGAGGAGGATGTGGTGGCTGCGATCCGTAAGGCTCCGAACTGGAAAATTCCGGGGCCGGACGGACGGATTGCACCATTACTGGTTGAAGGGGTTCACGCGCTGTCACGCTACTCTCGCCCGTCAGTTCCAAAGCGCCCTCGAGAGTGGGACGCTCCCGAACTTCTTAACTACTGGGGTCACTCATTTAGCTCCAAAGAGCGATGCTACCGCGGATCCATCACAATACCGCCCCATTACTTGTCTTTGTACAATTTACAAGACCTTGACATCCGTTCTGAGCTCCAAGATTACTCAACACATTGTTGATAACAATGTGATATCTGGAGCTCAGAACGGATGTAGGGGCGGTAGTCGCGGTAGCAAGGAGCTACTCCTCATCGATGCGGTCGTAGGCCAACTGGTCAAACGCAACCGTCGGAACTTCTCCGCTGGCTGGATAGACTACAGGAAGGCGTTCGATTCGGTACCTCATTCATGGCTCATGAGGGTCCTCGAGCTGTACAAAATTGAAAGTACAGATCGACACTTCCTCGGGCAGTGTATGAGGTGTTGGAGAACGATCCTGAGTTTAGACGGTCAGCGGATGACGGACGCGGATGACCAAATTTATATAAGGCGAGGGATTTTCCAGGGCGATTGCCTGAGTCCAGTTTGGTTTTGCTTGGCCCTGAATCCTCTAAGTACACTCTTGGAGAATTCGGGGACAGGCTTTCAGTTTCGGAGAGGCGGATCACGCTTGCCTCATCTCCTTTACATGGATGACCTGAAGCTTTACGCCCCCACGGCTGACAGATTGGCGGAGCTACTGACGATCACTAATGATTTCAGTGGTTCCGTCAAGATGGAGCTCGGGGTCGATAAGTGTGCGGTCATTCATGTCGAGAAGGGGCATGTCGTGCACTCTGATGGTGTCGATGTCGGCACCAATCATTTGAGGGCACTCTCCGAGGCTGAAACATACCGGTATCTGGGCATGTCACAAACCATCGGTGTGAAGGTGGCAGACGTGAAACAGGGTGTTTGCGAGGAGTTTTATGAACGCCTGAAAAGTGTGCTTAATAGCTACTTGTCGGGCGTTAATAAGATCCGAGCCATTAACTCCTGGGTCATGCCTGTACTGATGTACACGTTTGGCGTGCTCAGATGGACTCAGTCCGAACTAGACGCTCTGGACAGTTGAGTCCGCACGACGATGACCTCTCATCGAATGCATCATCCGAGATCGTCGGTTATGAGATTGTATATCCCGCGGAAGTGTGGTGGTCGAGGCCTTTTGAGTGCCAAAACCATGCACAACCGCGAGGTATGCAAACTCAGAAACTATTTTTTGACGATGACGGATGATAGTATTCGGGGAGAGGTGGTCGCTAGTGATAAAGGACTGACTCCCTTATCGTTGGCCTCACAGGATTGGCGAACCCCGGAGGTACTTAGCACCTCTGATCGGGAGTCCGTGTGGAAAGAGAAGGAGCTGCACGGGAGGTTTTACAAGGTACTTCACGAACCTTTCGTGGACCGTAAAGCCTCCCTGCATTGGCTGCGTTTCGGGGACCTTTTTGGGGAAACCGAAGGTTTTGTCTGTGCAATACAAGACCAGGTTATCAAGACGCGGAACTATCGGAAATACATCCTAAAGGACGGTACCACAGACGTTTGTCGAGCATGTGGCCGTCCCGGAGAGTCACTTAGGCATGTTATTTCCGGTTGTTCGGCTCTTGCTAACACTGAGTACTTGCACAGACACAACCAAGCAGCCAAAATCCTGCATCAGGAGCTCGCTCTGAAATACGGACTCTTGCAACAGAGGCTGCCGTATTACAAGTATCTGCCGGAGCCAATCCTACAAAACGAGCGTGCCAAAATCTATTGGGACCGATCCGTTATCACGGACAGGACTATTCTAGCGAATAAGCCTGATATCGTGGTATGGGATCGGTCGCAGTCGAGGGTATTTCTAGTGGATGTCACTATCCCTCATGACGAGGGTCTCGTGAGAAGCGTCGGAAATATCTCGATCTGGTTCATGAGATCACCGACATGTGGGGTGTGACTTCGACAGAAATAATCCCAATTGTTTTGTCCGTGAACGGGTTAATTCCAACCAGCCTCGCGACCAACTTGAGGCGGTTGGATTTCTGTGGCGTGTCGGTTCCAGCACAAATGCAGAAAGCGGTGCTGCTCGATACGGCTAGGATCGTCCGTCGGTTCTTGAACCTGACTCCCTGACCCCGACCGACTGTGCTCTTGTCGGGGAATACCGCCTCTCCCATTTAAAATTCTAATTTTCTGTTTCGGCCATGGGAGAGGCGAGGAACTAAAAGTCATGCCCAAAATAATAATAATCTGTCGAGCATGTTATTTCCGGTTGTTCGGCTCTTGCTAACACTGAGTACTTGCACAGACACAACCAAGCAGCCAAAATCCTGCATCAGGAGCTCGCTCTGAAATACGGACTCTTGCAACAGAGGCTGCCGTATTACAAGTATCTGCCGGAGCCAATCCTAGAAAACAACCGTGCCAAAATCTATTGGGACCGATCCGTTATCACAGACAGGAATTCTAGCGAATAAGCCTGATATCGTGGTATGGGATCGGTCGCAGTCGAGGGAGGAAACCGAAGGTTTTGTCTGTGCAATACAGGACCAGGTTATCAAGACGCGGAACTATCGGAAATACATCCTAAAAGACGGTACCACTGACATCTGTCGAGCATGTGGCCGTCCCGGAGAGTCACTTAGGCATGTTATTTCCGGTTGTTCGGCTCTTGCTAACACTGAGTACTTGCACAGACACAACCAAGCAGCCAAAATCCTGCATCAGGAGCTTGCTCTAAAATACGGACTCTTGCAACAGAGGCTGCCGTATTACAAGTATCTGCCGGAGCCAATCCTAGAAAACGACCGTGCCAAAATCTATTGGGACCGATCCGTTATCACGGACAGGACTATTCTAGCGAATGGGCCTGATATCGTGGTATGGGATCGGTCGCAGTCGAGGGTATTTCTAGTGGATGTCACTATCCCTCATGACGAGGGTCTCGTGAGAAGCGTCGGAAATATCTCGATCTGGTTCATGAGATCACCGACATGTGGGGTGTGACTTCGACAGAAATAATCCCAATTGTTTTGTCCGTGAACGGGTTAATTCCAACCAGCCTCGCGACCAACTTGAGGCGGTTGGATTTCTGTGGCGTGTCGGTTCCAGCACAAATGCAGAAAGCGGTGCTGCTCGATACGGCTAGGATCGTCCGTCGGTTCTTGAACCTGACTCCCTGACCCCGACCGACTGTGCTCTTGTCGGGGAATACCGCCTCTCCCATTTAAAATTCTAATTTTCTGTTTCGGCCATGGGAGAGGCGAGGAACTAAAAGTCATGCCCAAAATAATAATAATCTGTCGAGCATGTTATTTCCGGTTGTTCGGCTCTTGCTAACACTGAGTACTTGCACAGACACAACCAAGCAGCCAAAATCCTGCATCAGGAGCTCGCTCTGAAATACGGACTCTTGCAACAGAGGCTGCCGTATTACAAGTATCTGCCGGAGCCAATCCTAGAAAACAACCGTGCCAAAATCTATTGGGACCGATCCGTTATCACGGACAGGACTATTCTAGCGAATGGGCCTGATATCGTGGTATGGGATCGGTCGCAGTCGAGGGTATTTCTAGTGGATGTCACTATCCCTCATGACGAGGGTCTCGTGAGAAGCGTCGGAAATATCTCGATCTGGCTCACGAGATCACCGACATGTGGGGTGTGACTTCGACAGAAATAATCCCAATTGTTTTGTCCGCGAACAGGTTAATTCCAACCAGCCTCGCGACCAACTTGAGGCGGTTGGATTTCTGTGGCGTGTTTGTCTACTAAGATGCTTCTTTCACTATATTTCCTCATCAACAATTCAATTAAAATATTTTCATGAATAAGGATGCTGCTAGTCCTTTGGATAGGACGCGGTATCTTATATGAAGCTAAATAAAATAGGGAAAGAAAACACCCGCCCCAATGGGAACTCTTGGAGGGAGTATATTTTTACCCTAGCTCACTAACCATTCGTAAAAATTGCGAGACATGTCTTGCAAGACATGTGCCGCATTTTGTGTTCTGTCTAGTTCCCGCTCCCTGCAAGAGATGCAAGAGACTCATCACCAACAACCTTAATTTCATCACCTTTTCCCCGCTGAAGTCCGAAAAATTACGGATGAGCTTCTAATGATTCATCTCTCAGCAACCCCTCTTTTGCATTTATAGCCGAGAGTGAAATATGAATGTAAAAGGACATAAATACATAATATATTCATGCTGTTAGTTCCCTTCAGGGAGGTAGAGACTATTGATCGACACTTTGTACAATCCTGGCAAACCTATCTAGCTTCGTTCTCATCCATCAATCTTTTCATACATGCTCTTTTATTCTTTATGTGTAACGGAAAGGTGACCTAATAAGTGGCCAAGCTGTAGGTTTATATCGTACAGTGTTTTGAATATTCTTTGTCTTCGAGCGGTCACTGAGGCTTTACCTATCATTTGATAAGGATGTCTGGAGGTTGAGCAGCATTAACTACAAAAATCATGATTTAGATTTATTATAAAAGAAAAATTCAATTAATAAGTTTTGAAAAAAAGTGGTATATTTTTAAGAACAGCAATGTTTTTTTTGGAATAAAAAACTTTTTGCAAACACTCAATCACTTATATCCATTTTCTCAAACAAAGTTCTCCAACATGTGACCGATTCCAACTTTTAACTTCGTTTAATGCTCGGAAATCTTTGTCTTCATTAATTATTTATTCAGGTAACAAAAAAAAAGTATTCTCTTCGGCAAAACTACACTGCACTAATGGTAATAGCCAAATACTACCAATATGCTATGGCAATAATGGCAATTCTACTAATATTAATAATTATTATAAATGTTTTAATATTTTTATATTATTAAACTTTTTTAAATGTATAAATTCCAAACCATTAGATTCATAGAAACCAAGAGCTGTAAGTACTGTACTGAGATACGGGCGATGAGCCTAGTTCGGGTGCAGTCAACACCTAATAATGTAAACTCTTTTTATGAATAACTTACTATTACTATTACTGTAGTACTGTAGAGTAGTGACACAGCACAAATGTTATTGATTAAAAGTTAGGCATGTCTAAAGAATTAACAAAATATTTTTAAACACAGAAAGAGAAACAGGATAATGGTGATAGCTCAGTGGATAGAACACCACTTATCGTGCAGACGATGAGGGTTAAAATCCTGGGACGGGCCTACACCTACACGACCTACACCATACCTACACCAATTTGTCTTTTCCTAAAACATATGAGTGGTTAATTTATCATGGTTGGTAACGGTGAAGGAAAACATGGTTTGACAACTCACATGGCTGAGATGTACTTAGCCATATGACTGCCCCCTATCACGAGAGTACACTGTCCAAGCAAAACGTGGGTACTCTGAGCACTGGGTGATAATGTCACATGATGTTGAGAAGTATTAGCACCTGTGCCGACCCCTTCGGGGAGATACGAAGTTAACGTTTGAGTTTTAAAATTTAGTTTTGAATAATGGATTCATATATGACGCCCTGGCGGAGATTATCCTTTTAGAGCTGAACTCTACTTTCAAAAGTAAAAAGCACTTTTCATTTCGTACGTATTAGTAAAGTTAATATTTGTTTTTAAATCCAACGTTGATTGCAATGTAAGCCGTGCGCTTCGTTTTTGAAACATATTTGTTATTTCATTTATGTACTAAACTATACTCACGACTTTTATAGTAGGCACATAAAAGCGGTATTGGGAGATTAAGAACTTATAATTTTTTTAGAAGCATAAAAGAGCATGTGCGAAAAGATGGATGCATGTAAACGAAGCTAGAGATGTTTGCAAGGATCGAACAAAGTAGCGATCGATACTCTCTGCCTATCTAAATGGGAAATATTGGCGTGAATATTGATATTTATGTATGCAATTTCTTAGCCACTCTTGGAACTTGAGCGAGAGTAAGAAAAATGAAGCGAAAATGAACTGGCCTTTTTAAGTTTAAATAACGTGTCATGTGGTCACACCTATCATAAATACATACATACATATACTCACGGCTATAAATCCTTAGGAGAGGTATTCAGAGCTAAGGCATTAGAAATTCCTCAGCCATTTCTGAAATTTAAGTGGGGAAAAGATGGTAAAATAAAGTTTCCAACCGCATCGCCTAAAAATCTTTAAATAAGCCCCAATACACTTAGTTGCCTCTTACGTACACCCACGGGAAGAACAGTGTAGTGCTATTCTAAGTCGATACTACACAGCTATCATAAATCTGAGTGCCAATTAGCGTACTCAGCGTTTGTGTCCTTCGAGACTTGCGCTGAGTACATTTTACGCTGAGCCAGGACCTTTTTTAGTATAATTACAGATTGTACTTAAATGCTAATTACTGTATATTATTTTGTATTTTTTTTTACAAAATAAACTTTTTACTTACTCACTTACAATTAAAATTACATACATACATACATATACTCACGGCTATAAATCCCTAAAAGGGGTAGCCAGAGCTAAGGAATTATAAATTCCTCAGCCACTTTTGGAAGTTGACTGGGGAAAAAATGGTAGAATAAAGGTTGTTGGTGATAGGTCTCAAACCGCATCGCCTAAAAATCCCTGAAAAGCCCCCAATACCGTTAGATGCCTCTTACGTACACCCACCGGAAGAAATTGGGTAGTGCTACACAAGCCGGCACTACACAGCATATATAGCAATTATAAATAAGTAATATATAAAATAAAGATGTACAAGCTACTCTATGTATCAAACCTCCTTAATAAACAACTTAAATTATGCGCAAGTTCCCGGCATTGTTTTTCAAAAGTATTTGTAATAAGAAAATTCGTAGAATGAGTTGCTCACATCTCCATACTTCCTTCGAGACGAAATATTTGCCTTTGTTTATTAAGGAACCTCTTTATGTTTAAATTTGTATAATGTGCTATTCATATGATAGATGTATGCAATAATATAGACATGGCTATAAATCCCAATAAGGGGTAGCCAAAGTTTATAAATTAAATTATAATTTTGTGTTGTACTAGTGACCTGACCCGGTTTCACCCTTTTGTTCTTTGCCGTCAAGACACAAAACCTTTATAAATTAAACTCATAAATCTTCCCCCTGAATCATTTTGTCTATTGTTGCTCGTTGTTACTTTGGAAGAATAAGAAGATTAACCAAGGGAGGCGTAGTGGACCTTTATTATATTTTTATTATTTATTTTTTTATTTATATTGTTGCCGCTTAAACGCTCAATGAAATATTAATATAGTATGTGAATATTCGTTATATTTGCTTAGCAAATGATATCATTATACAGAATGTTAGTATGAATATTTTAAATGCAATTATAAGATAAAATCACTGTTACTTCTGTTTTAAAGTGAGCTAAAAAAACCCACAGCACCTGAACCTATTTATTAAAGTAAATATAAAGGTGGTAAATTTTTGTTTAACCTTCAGAATTCCAAATAAACAGCTTATAGTACCAAAACTCGTTATGCTCAATATATATCATGCAAAAAACATTGATGCCATGGTAGCAATATGAAATTAAAGCTTATGCCATATTTCTTATGACAAAGTAAATAAGGAAGATAAAAATTATACGATTAAAGCTTCCCCCGCGGGAATACACTGGGAACTAACCGCGTGAGATTATGTATGATTGTAAGAAATGCCTTTCTTTCAAATAGCTTTGACTACATAAAGGATATCCTAATATTACAACCTATTGCGCTTTCTACACTTTGATTTATAGCTATAAATATATATTTATGAAAAGCTAATGACTTATGAAATAAAAAATGCATGAATAATTTAGTAAACACCCCATGACTAAACGCAACGCAAGCGGGCGTCTCAACACTTGATTGATGATCGGTATTAAATATTCTGCTTAATTACTGGAGACACCTTCGCTTTCATACAAAATTTATTATCTTTTACTTACAAGATTATAACACACGTACATACATATACTCACGGCTATAAATCCCTAGAAGGAGTAGCCAGAGCTAAGGAATTAGATATTCCTCAGCCACTTTTGGAAAGTTATGAGGAAAAGATGGTAAAATAAAGGCGGTTGGTGATGGGTCTCCAACCGCATCGCCCAAAAATCCCTTAAAAGCCCCAATACCGTTAGTCGCCTCTAACGCACACCCACCGGAAGAAATGGGGTAGTGCTATTCTAAGCCGAGACTACACAGCCAAGCAGCAAAGATTATAACTTAGAGTAAAAAAAATAAACAGATATCGGTTTTTGAGTTTAAGGATAAATAAAATACATTTTATAATTTCAATGCATTTTATAATCTATCAAATGTTAGCTGATTAATACTTAGATGTAATTTGTTTCAGTTAAGTATAAATTAAATTATTGCAGTGTATTGCCAGCTTAGAATGTCACTACCCTATTCTACCCACGGGTGTTGTAAGAGGCGTCTGAAGGGTGGGCATCTTAAAGTATTTTTTGGGCATTGCGGTTGGAGACCCATTAAGAACGATATTTTATTTCTACCATCTTGTCTCCTACCAACTTCCGAATGTGGATGAGGAGTTTCTAGCTCTGGCTGGTCTATTTAGGGATTTGTGGCTGAAAGTATATGTATATGTGTTATTGAACAAATATTATTTATATTGCAGTGTATTTACATACATACATATACTCACGGCTATAAATCCCATGAAGTGGTAGCCAGAGCTAGGGAATTAGAAATTCCTCAGCCACTTTTGGAAGTTGCGTGGGGAAAAGATGGTAGAATAAAGGTTGTTGGTGATGGGTCTCAAACCGCATCGCCTAAAAATCCCTTAAAAGCCCCCAATACCGTTAGATGCCTCTTACGTACACCCACCGGAAGAAATGGGGTAGTGCTATTCTAAGCCGGCACTACACAGCTAATTTGTATTTGTAAGCTGCAGTGTATTTGTAAAGATTTATTATATTCATTAAACAATCACTAACTTAACTGAAAATTTCGAAATAGTTTCGATATTAAAAACCAATTTACTATGAAATGTATTAAATAACATCCTGATGCATGCTCGAAGTTTAAACAAAGTTAATATGAAACTGAAGCCGAGTAACTTAAATTAATATACCGCTTAAGGTGATTGATGAAAATTTTCCGATTCCTAGAGTATGCTTAATTAATTAGAAGATATTTTTACTGTAAGTAAACTTTTTCAATGTTTACAAAGTGCACACTAAAACTTTTAGAGATAATGGATAGTGGTAGAGCAAGAAATTTATATTATTCAGTTTTTAAATTATATTATTCTCTAACGATCCTATCTATACCTATACGATGCGGATGTACCCCACTCAAGTTCTAAAAGTGGCTGAGGATTTTCTAAAAACTAAAGTCAAATACATACATACATATACTCACGGCTATAATTCCCTAGAAGGGGGCCAGAGCTAAGGAATTAGAAATTCCTCAGCCACTTTTGGACAATTGAGTGGGGAAAAGATGGTATAATAAAGGTTGCTAGTGATAGGTCTCCAACCGCATCGCGCAATGTTCATTTAAAATCCACAATATCGTTAGTCGCCTCTTACGTACACCCACCGTTAGAAATGGGGTAGCGCTATTCTAAGCCGGCGCTACACATCATAAAGTCAAATATCGTAATGATTGTCGAAAACTCATCTCCGTCATATCAATTTATTGTGGTTTACAGAATATCCTACAATTAATTTATTTCACATGAATAATATCATGGAAAATGAATAAATCACTGAATTGCATATACATGAAAAAACGTTAATCTTTTAGTTGGTAGAACTGTTTCAGAGTTTAAACCATTTTGAACTTTATTTCACATCGCCTAAAGCCCATTTTAATTTTTTCAGTATGTTTCTAGCTGAGCAATTTAATAAAAAATCAGAGATACATCAAATTGGAAAACAAAACTCAGCGTGATGCGATATTTTTTAACGAATCGGCATCTGTCACACGTCACGAACATGAATGGTAACAAGATATAAATGTGAAAAAAGAATTCCAATTTAGTTTGCTATTTCAAATATAAATTTTGTTTGCATTTATTTAAATGGGCTAAGAAGCTAATAACCAATAAATAATGACATTGATGGAAACACAACTCTCTCTCTTTGACAAATAATCTCTTCCACTAGTCTCAGAGATATTGACCCATTGTTTCTGTGGGTGTAATCTGAGGCGGGTTATAAATGGTAGTAGTGCGGTATGGTTTTATTCAGTTTTAAGAACGGTTCGTTTCTAGTGATTGGTGAGCAATAGGATTTGAAAACCATCAGAAGGGATCCATTTCCCTATCGATTCTCAAAGTGGTTTGTGAAGTTTTTATTTCAGACTTATGTAAAATTCTAACTGTGAGTATAATTTGTAACACGGTGCAGGAAAACATGGCTAGAATAAGATTTGTGCCGTAAGTCGAGCCATAAGTTGTGGTAGATATTTTAAATGTTTTAGACCAATTAGTCCGCCACGCCTCCCGCAATATGTATTTTTTTAACATACATACACATATTCACGCCATTAGTTCCCATTGGAGTCGGTAGAGACTATCGATCGTCAGTTCGTACGATACTAACAAACCTCTCTAGCTTCGTTTACATCACTTGACATTTCTAATACTAACTATGATGGATATAATTAATAATTATTAATGACAGATTTGATAAGAAAATTGTTTAATCCTCTCTTCCATTTTGCTATACCCGACAGGGTCCATAACCACTAATGTAAAATGATATGACAGCTGTATACAACTTTATGGATTGCAAAAATAAATGAAATGAAATGAAAATGAAATGACATCGTTTTTTTTTATTCGTCGTTATACTAACTATTTAATAAAATAAGTGGACAGTATTTTAATGAATTGTATCTCCTAAATCTATTTCATCTATTAACACAATGTTTTCTTCTATTAAAGTGTTCCTTAAGCCATCAGTTATTTGCGCAATCGACAACATAGTTAGTGTACATTTTGAGAGAAAACTTTCTCTGCAATTTCAGAAACATTGTAAGCCGCATTTGAAATTTAAAGCTGTTCCTAGCGAGCTCCGAACAAACATTGACAAGTTTGATTAAATGGCAAATAGCTAGGTTTATTAAACATAATATAAACGTTCACGCCGTTTTATTCCCGAAGGGATTGGCAGAGGTACCAATACTTCTGAACTCACATGGCAGCGCCATCTAGTGTCCAGAGAAGGTACCCACGTTTTGCTTAGACAGTGTACTCACGTGATAGGGGGCAGGCCTATCGCCGTTTTGTACGAATACACTGTCACATGACTAAGTACAACTCAGCCATGTGGGTTTCCTCACGATGGTTTCCCTCACCGTTAACAACCATGATAAATTAACCACACATATGACTTTAGAAAAGACAAATTGGTGTAGGCCCGACCCAGGATTGGAACTCATGCCCTTCTATTTTCGGGCGGGTGTTCTACCCACTGGACTATCATGTCGTCTAGGTTTATTATTTTTATTTAAGTATAAATGAGGTATTTAAAACATACTTTGACAATGCATTTGGTATAATTGGTAGGTCATTTAGCTTCTTTGTCCGGAGATTGCGGTTTGGATAAATTTGTATAATGAATATAAATATTTGTTTTTTGGTTTGGGTGTTGCTTATATGAGAATTATATGATATTAGATGTGTCATCGATCTGATATCGCAAACCATTATGAACTGTTTTCCGTTCCGCCCAAAAAAAAACCATAGGCAGTTTTCTTTTTAACCGACTTCAAAAAAAGGAGTGTTCTCAATTCGACCGGTATATTTGTTTTTTTTTTTTTTTTTTTTTTTTATGTTTGTTCGCCGATTACTTTGCCATTTATGAACCGATTTTGATTATTATTTTTTTATTCGAAAGAAGATACTTCCGGATTGGTACCATGATGAGGATATCAGGGTCTGATGATGGGATCCTGGAGAAATCGAGGGGAACCCTCAAATTTTATAGGCAAATGTACCGCGTTTTACATATTTTCTGAACTTATATTGGCATTTGCTTCTGAAAATCATATTGTTATGCTGCTGAGCTGATGATAGAAGGTGTGGATCCTCAATCACTAGGTATTAGGAAACAGTTCTTTCCACATTCTATATAGATTTATACTCCTCTTCGTAGCTTTTATGAAGAGAAGTACAGGTTCACTAAACATTTCTTTTGTTATGTTATTGTTACCGAGAAAGTACCATGAGACCAGGATCTGATGATGGCATCCCAGGAAATCGAGGGGACTGTCGAAACTCACAATTATGTGACAGTGTATTTGTTCAAAACGCCGATAGGCCTGCCCTGTATAACGTGAGAACACTGCCTAATAAATCGTGGGTACTCTGAACAACAGGCGACAATATCACGTGATATTCAGAAGTATTACTACCTCTGCTAACCCCTTCAGGGATATTCGGCGTGAGCGTTTGAGTCTTTCTTGAGATGTAGAATTGAAGACCATCGAATTTCGGAGGATTTTAATAACAAAGTAAGGTTACATATGGTTGAGCCTATTTAATATCGTACTATAATAGAAATACCGGAAATACGAAGAATAATACAGTAACTGTCGCTTCCTCATCCGAGAGGCATCTTTGCCAGGTCTACCCATCTCTAAAACTCGTAAAATAAAATAATTTTTAACAAAAAGAAAACCGACTTCATAGAAAAACAACCGAAAATAAACAATCTAGTACTAAAAAGTACGAAATAAGTTTTTTTAATTGAATATGAGTACTGTGATTGATACCTTAGCAATTGCTTTATTCCACACGCGTCAGTTCAACCTACCTAAATATTACAATTCTCTTAAATTAATTTTTGAGTCGGTGCCAGACAAACAAAAGTAAATTCACCCTGCTATCTATCTCTGATTATTACAATCTAAACAATATATATCTATCGCCTAACGTTTTAAATGATAATACGTACAAAAATCAATTTACCCTACAACTACAAGGTACCCTACATTTTACATGTATATGAAGTGCGAAATACACACTTCTTATTATCAATTATCATCGAGGCTGGCACCGGCTCACAAATTAATTTAAGAGAATTTTAAGATTTAGGTAGGTTGAACTGACGCGTGTGGAATAAAGAAATTGCTAAGGTATCAATCACAGTACTCATATTCAATTAAAAAAACTTATTTCGTACTTTTTAGTACTAGATTGTTTATTTTCGGTTGTTTTTCTATGAAGTCGGTTTTCTTTTTTTCTTAAAATGATTGATAAATATCAAATCAAATAGTCTTTATTGGCATTCATAATTTACATTTTAATTCTACGATTACAATATCAATTTATAAGAATATATATAAAAGATGAATGAAGACAATCCTTATAAATAACAATATTTTATATAAAATTGATTTCATGACTGCAATTTTAACTCTACAAATATGACAGCAACGAGAGTAAAAATCCTTTTTGTACAGTTTTGTGAAACCAATTGCAGCCATGTTTTAGTTAGTTTAATACTGAAGCATTGTTATTACAATATTGTACATCTTTTTATCACAACAGACATTATATCCCTGCTATATTGAAGTCGAATGAAGTCGAATGAAGTCCTCATCTAATAGTTTCATGTACTTCCTTGTTATTCTTTTTATTAAAAAATGATCTAATTTGATTAGTAGAGAGCGGCCACACAAAACTTCTAAAGAACTGATAAAAACGTTCTTACAAAGGCGCCAGTCCGAAGTGTAGAATAAAAGAGAAAATATTAGAAACAATATTATGTTGAGGGAAACAAGAGACATTTGTCCAGATCGTTCATAGCAGCGATCGATAGTCTTTTGTATATAATAATTTTATTCATAATAAAAATAAGTAAGTGATTATGTATTTCTATCAACGAAATCCACCCAAGGCACAAAATAATTGATAATTATTTAAAACCGTGTAGTGCTGGTTTAGAATATCATTACATTTTTTGCCCACGGGTGTGGCATGAGGCGACAAAGGGAATAGCGCTTTTTAAGTGGCTATGTAAGTTTAGGGCGACAGTTGGAGGCCCATCAACAAAAATACTTTATTTATACCATCTTCTCTTAGTCAACATTCAAATGTGGCTAAGGGTTTTCTAGCTCTGAAGCTCTGGCTACCCCTTTTTGGGATTAATGGCCGTGAGTATATTTATGTGCACCATATTTATAAAATTTTCATGTATACTTTTACTACTTTCAATTGTGTTGTTTTTAAACCTCGTATATCCAAGTGAAGGTATTATTTAGGTATTAGTGAAATTGGGCATCTGAATCCTTACGGCGGCCGCCCGCAAATGTATTCCTAAAGCAAGGTTGATACTCCGAATCTAATTGGATTAAACTGGTTTTGTCGTTCTGACCCCAATACCTAAGTCTGCTTAATTCGAGAAAGATGTTTAATCAAATTACTTTTGCGCGAACCAGTTGTGTGAAAGCTCTGTTAGCTGCACGAAATGAATTCTAGGGATTAGAAAATAGTTTGTTTAATGGTTGTTTTTCATTTTCTTTTATTTTACTACTGTTTTTTTTATTAAAACAGTTTTGCTGAACATTAATAAAGTTTAGTTAGTTTAGCTGTGTAGTGTCGGCTTAGAATAGCACTACCCCATCTCTTCCCGTGGGTGTCGTAGAAGTCGACTAGGGGACTAGGGCTTTTCAATCTTCGCTCTTACACCAATCCAAGGTCTGCCGCGCCGAGGGATGCATGGCCAGGGGTGAGCCTGGTCGCTAGCGTGCCGCCGTCCCGGAGCTTGGTACACTCCGGGTACTAATTAACCTTACCTAGTCAAGCGGGGCTCTGGCTAGGTGGACAGTGTACTTCCCTTGCTTCTCGTGGGTCCAATATGTGTTCAAATTTTAGTAAACACGGAAGCGGCGATGTAGCTCGCCACTCATCACGCCATGGTTGCTCACGGGGCGAAAAGTGGGCTAAAGAGACCCGCTTCAGTACGATGAATGTATATGGAGGAATGTTTGAAAAATTAGATAAAGTATGTATGATTATGAATGAAAGAAAACTGGATTTTCTATGTGTAAATGAGACGAAGCGTAAGGGAAAGGAAGTTTCACAACTTGGCAACATTACAGCAATCTGGTCTGGAGTCGCTGACAGTGACCGAGCTAGCCAAGGAGTGGGACTTCTGATATCTGAAAGGATGGCTCAGTGTATGAAAGATTACGAAAGTGTGAGTCTAAGGCTTCTGTGGATTAAGGTGAAATTGGGACTAGTCCGGATGCGCATAATTTGCGTATATGCTCCGGACATGTCTAAATCCATATCCGAGAGGGAGGAGTTTTGGAATCTGTTAGACGATGTTGTGAATGGGTGTGATCAGAATGAAAGACTTGTAATGTTAGAAGATTTTAATGGCTGGGTTGGTGTGTCACGCAATGGTTGCGAAAGAGTTTTAGGATAGTTTGGTGATCAAAGGGTGAATGAGAATGGTGAGAAATTGATTGAGGAATGTTTGGAGAGGAATCTTTGTGTTACAAACACGTTGTTTAAACACAAAGATATCCATATGTATACAAGACAGAGGGGAAGCGAGAGAAGTATGATTGATTTTGTGATAGTTGATGAAAGGCTGAGAGCAAAAGTTGTTGACACCAGGGTCTATAGGGGCACTAACGTTGGCACATGTCACTTTCTCGTTATATCACGATTAAGGGGTCTATGCACGCGTTGGCGTCACAGGCCTAAAGTGTCAACAACGGATTTAGCGAGAATAAAAGTAGAAAAACTGCAAGAAGATGAAAATATCAGAGATGAATACTTGAGAAAATTGGATGATAGACTAAGTTGCGTGGAGATGAAGGATGAAATGGAAATAGAAGAAGTATGTGTGCTCAAATCGACGATGGTTGAATGTGCGACGGAAGTATGTGGAGTGTGTAAAAGGTCAAATAGACCACCAACAAGTTGGTGGGATAAAGTTGTGAAAGAGGCGGTTGGAGATAAGAAGAAAGCGTGGTTAGATTTACTAGCGATTAAAACTAGTAAACGGATGGATGCGAGTGTAACTGACGATGTAGTGCAGAAAAGTGAAGATGAATATAAGAGAGTTAAAAATGAGGTAAAGAAGAAAATAGAAAAGAAACCAAAAGTTATTCTGGGAGTATATCCGGAAAGAAAAGGGAGTTTCCCAAAACACGAGAGTGAGTGTAATAAGAGATGAACAGGGTGAATTGGGGACGGATGAAAGTAGCATGAAACGGGTATGGAAGAATTATTTTGAGGGACTGTTTGAAAAAGAGGATGCATCCATTTCTTCGCCAATCGACAGTAATGTTGATTGGAACGGGGAGATGGGTGAATTTAGTGACAGCGAGATTAGTATGGAAGAAATAATGAATGAAAAGTATGAAAGTAGGGAAGGCGGCAGGGTATGATAGGATTACTATCGAAATGCTGAGGGCTGGTAAAGGGTTGGTGGCTTCTTGGTTGTACTTCCTTTTCCAAAAATGCTGGTCGAGTGGCAAAGTTCCACGAGACTGGTGCAAGGCGGTGATTGTGCCTCTATATAAAGGAAAGGGGTCACACCAAGAGGCTAAAAACTACCGCGGCATCAGCTTACTCAGCATTGTTGGTAAATTGTATGCTAAGGTGCTGATTGAAAGAGTGATGAATGAAACTGATGAGAAAATATGGGATGTGCAAGCGGGATTTAGGAAAGGAATGGGATGTATGGATCAAATCTTCTCTCTAAGGAGCATCACCGAAAAGTTCTTAGCTAAGAACCAAAAGGTGTATTGCTCCTTCATTGATTTAGAGAAGGCGTATGATAGGGTGGTAAGAAAGTATTTATGGGAGGTGTTATCCAAGTTCGGTTTGGGGAGTCAACTTATACGTGCATTAGTATCACTCTATGAGGATTGTAGTGCATGTGTAAGAGTAAACGGGGAAAACACTGACTGGTTCGGAATCTCTAGGGGTGTCCGACAGGGATGTGTAGCTTCTCCGTGGCTCTTCAATTTGTTCATGGATGACTGTTAGACAGAGTTGCGTGAAAGTGATTATGGACTAAGAATGAGTGGATTCATCATTAAATGCCTCTTGTATGCTGACGATCAAGTGCTACTTGCATCGTCGGCAGAAGAGTTGCAAGAGATGATGAATATTGCATGTGAGTCTTTTGTAAGAAAGGGAATGAGGGTGAATGTGGATAAGACCAAAACGATGGTTTTTGAGAGACAGGAAGATGTGACAGAATGCCTGATTGCGATTGATGGTAAGGATGCGGAACAGGTGAAAGAGTTTGTATATCTGGGAAGTTTGTTTACAAGGGATGGAAAATGTGATGAAGATATTGAAAGAAGGGTGAAAAAGGGTAATGCGGTAAATGGACCCTGGTGTCAACAACTTTTGTTCTCAGCCTTTCATCAACTATCACAAAATCAATCATACTTCTCTCGCTTCCCCTCTGTTTTGTATACATATGGATATCTTTGTGCTTAAACAACGTGTTTGTAACACAAAGATTCGTCTCCAAACAAACCTCAATCAATTTCTCACCATTCTCATTTACCCTTTGATCACCAAACTTTCCTAAAACTCTTTCGCAACCGTTGCGTGACACACCAACCCAGCCATTAAAATCACCTAACATTACAAGTCTCTCATTCTGATCACACCCATTCACAACATCGTCTAACAGATTCCAAAACTCCTCCCTCTCGGATAGGGATTTAGACATGTCCGGAGCGTATACGCAAATTATGCGCATCCGGACTAGTCCCAATTTCATCTTAATCCACAGGAGCCTTGGACTCACACATTCGTAATCTTTCATATACTGAGCCATCCTTTCAGATATCAGAAATCCCACTCCTTGGCTAGCTCGGTCACTGTCAGCGACTCCAGACCAGATTGCTGTAATGTTGCCAAGTTGTGAAACTTCCTTTCCCTTACGTTTCGTCTCATTTACACAAAGAAAATCCAGTTTTCTTTCATTCATAATCATACATACTTCATCTAATTTTTCAAACATTCCTCCACATACATTCATCGTACTGAAGCGGGTCTCTTTAGCCTACTTTTCGCCCCGTGAGCAACCATGGCGTGATGAGTGGCGAGCTACATCCTTAATTAACATTTTAGTTTTAAGGATTTTTTCGTCGATGAGGCTGTAGACCAATTACTACCATCCTTTATTTAGCCATCTTCACGCAATTTCTGAAAGTGGTCGATGAAGTTCTATTTCTCAAGCTCATTCTTCCCTTTTTTGAGTTTTGAAGTTGCATGTTCGTGTATGAACGTATGTGTCTCATCTCGTAAAGTCGTATATGCAAAATCAATTCCTCTCAGTCGACCGAGTGATTGATTGCGGATGTTTTGCACCTAATTTGTTGAATTTATGGTATGACAGTGGCCACTGTTCAATTCACGTCGAGACACGATCGAAAATTGCAAATCTGTAATTACTCTGTATCTTTGATTGGATATAATCTATTCTAATATTATAAAAAGTAAAGGTTTGATTGTTTGCTTGTCTCGTCACTCGGATACGAAGGTACAGGAGGGGGGTTAAGATCATGAAATAAAACACAATATTTTACTCATGGTCCACTGTATGTTGAACTATCGCGGGTCGGCACCTGATAATCTATTTATTTTGTTGCCACAAATAAAACAACCTTTACAGGGAAGCTCTAACACAATAAAAGGCTTTTCTTTTGGTGTAATTGTCATGTTTTGTCATTGTTGACGGACCACTAGTAATATATAAATCTCAAGCAAACTCTTGATAACTAGAAACAACCCAGTTATTTGTGGAAACTGTGATTGGTCTTCAGCCACATTTCTCAATAATTACTTAAAAAATCGCATTAACACTAGTTCACCTCTTATAACACCCACGGACAGAAGTGTAGCGACATGATAGTCCAGTGGGTAGAACACCCGCCCGAAAAACAGAAGGGCGTGAGTTCCAATCCTGGGACGGGCCTACACCAATTTGTCTTTTCTAAAGTCATATGTGTGGTTAATTTATCATGGTTGCTAACGGTGAGGGAAAACATCGTGAGGAAACCCACATGGCTGAGTTGTACTTAGTCATGTGACAGTGTATTCGTACAAAACGGCGATAGGCCTGCCCCCTATCACGTGAGTACACTGTCTAAGCAAAGCGTGGGTACCTTCTCTGGAAACTAGATGGCGCTTGCCATGTGAGTTCAGGAGTATTGGTACCTCTGCCAACCCCTTCGGGGATAAACGGCGTGAACGTTTATGTTTATAACGTTTATGGACAGAAGCGTATTGATGCTATTCTAAGCGGATGCTACACAGCAATGAGATTCGATATAACGATAAAATTCGTGTTAATCCATTACTACATTATGTGACTAATGTATTTTATACTAACATACATACAAATATATTCACCTTATTATTGTTAGTTCTCATTGGGGTTGGTAGAGACTATCGATCGTCAATTCGTACGATCCTGGCAAACCTCAAAATTTAAGGCAACGTGAAAATGCGATTGACGAATAACCTTTTTTTTTATTCTAGTTGCCTAAATTGATAAAGAAATTACGTGAAATCGTCCTATTAAAAATTGAAACGGCAATTAAGTCGATTCAGCACTAAATATTTCATTTATGTTGCATTTTTGTAAAACTGTGGCCATTGTGCTCGTTAAAAGTTATCAGCTTCATTTGCATTTTCATTTATTTACTTTTTCACAATGGCCTTATTCACATGTATATAAAATACATACATACATATACTCAATCACTCACACAAAAAGGGGTAGCCGGAGCTTCAAAGTTCGAAACTCCTCAGCCACATTTGAAAGTTGATAGGGGACAAGATGGTAGAAATAAAGTATCGTTGGTGTTGGGTCTCCAACCGCATCGCCCAGAAACCACTTAAAAAAGTCCCATGCCCTTAGTCGCCTCTTACGGTACCTGTAGGTAGAAAGAGGTAGTGACATTCTTAGCCGGCACTTCACGGCAAATACAAAAACTCAAGGCTTTGTATTATATTATTTTATAAATTCCTCGCCACTTTTGGAAGTTATGTGGAGAAAATATTGTAAAATTAATATTTATAATCTATACTTATAATAAATCTGTAGAGAGGTCAATTCTGTACATCTATACTAATATTATAAAGAGGAAAGGTTTGATTTTTTGTTTGTTTGTTTGTTTGAATTGAATAGGCTCCAAAACTACTGGACGGATTTGAAAAATTCTTTCACTGTTTTGATGCTACACTATTCCCAAGTGACATAGACTATATTTCATTTTCAAAAAAAATATAGGGATCCTTACGTAAACTTCAAAAATGTAACCCAAGGTGTTAAAAAAATACCAAAAAAAATTCTTACATCGCGTGCGCTGCGAAAAATATTGACAATAGAATAAAATTATGTAGTACAATTTTATAGAACAAATCATTATCTAAAAAAAATGCCGCGACAGCATGTCTCTAACTACTATAGTTATCTCACAACAAGCGTCATTATATAAAATTATTTAAAAATTAAATTAAAATCCTGCTTTAGAAAAGGCTCTTTATTTGTACCTATCTAATCCTTATAAAAAAACGTATATGTTATTTTAAACTACTTCAATACCCTTATATTACTTTTTGAATTATTCGATTCGAACATTCCATTCGAAAGTTATCTCGAATTAAAAAAATAGATAAAACTCCGCTCGATTAGCTATGCATAGTAAGTTGTTGCAGGCGTCACGAAGGGGTACGGGAGGCTGCTTATCAAAGAGTTAAAGCAAAATTTAATTGTAGCGACTATTATCACTGGCCTAGCAGCCGGTCAATTAGCTCATATACCGAGGATACCGATGATCCCAACTGATCTGCCAATTCCATTTAAACGGCTACAATTTCCGTTTAAAACATCTTTTGCTTTAACAATTAATAAGTCCCAAGGCCAAACCTTCAAATTAGTAGGGATTGACCTGCGAAAGAATGGTTTTACTCACGGTCAACTGTACGTTGGCCTGTCGCGGGTGGGAGCTCCTGAACATCAATTTATTTTGCTGCCCCAAAATACAACAACGTCAAATATTGTTTACAGGGAAGCTCTAACTCTATAAATTGAATGGCTTTTGATGTAATTACTCAATATGAAAAATAAAAAAAATAAAAAAATAAATCTAAATATAAATACAAAAAAATATAAAATACATACATACATATACTCACGGCTATAAATCCCTAGAAGGGGTAGCCAGAGCTAAGGAATCAGATATTCCTCAGCCACTTTTGGAAGTTGTGTGGGGAAAAGATGGTGAAATAAAGGTTGTTGGTGATGGGTCTCCAACCGCATCGCCCAAAAATCCCTCAAATGCCCCAAAACCGTTAGTCGCCTCTTACGTACACCCACCGGAAGAAATGGGGTAGTGCTATTCTAAGCCGACACTACACAGCAAAAAAATATAACATAGCTTAAAACTTAAAAAAAAATTATTAAAATAATAATACATGTAATAAAATTAAAAACCAAAATGTTAATGATAATTTATGCCCGAGCGAAGCCGGGACGGGCTGCTAGTGAAATATATTTTCAAAATAACTATCAGGTGGTGATTAGGGATCGATACTGATGCCAAAAATGCAATCAGTAAAATTTTTGTCTGTCTGTCTGTCTTTCTGTCTGTCTGTCTGTCTGTCTGTCGGTTTGTATGTTCCTTATGGAAACAAAAACTACTCGACGGATTTTAACGAAACTTGGTATAATTATTCTCCATACTCCTAGGCAGGTTTTTGTATTCTTTCCAGCAGGGTAGTAAAGGGGAATTTTGGGAAATTTTGGGAAAACGGGAAAAGTTACTCCATTTTTTAAGTTTCCGTCGCGTGTGCAGCCTTTATGGTTAAACTTACATAGAAATCATGTATCACGGAAATATTTTTCATAAAATTATCTAAAAAAAACCTCAACAGTATATGTCTATCTTTTACGGTTGACTCACAATAATACGTGTAATTCCTGATAGCTTAGCAGTTTGGGAACATCCTGATTATATTTGTTTACTCTTACGTTTGTAAACCTCTCACTCATCCCTAATTTAAAAAAGGTAACATTATTACCTATTCAATAAAAAAAGAATCATAGAAATCGGTAGACAAACACCGAAATTACTTATTAAATAAGCCATCGCGCCCGTGGTCGAAACCAAATCTTTACTAATTTACATATAACATACTAGATGGCGCCAGTAGTTGCATCCTACATAACGTAATGATTTATTTTTTAGATTGTTATAAATACTTCATGGCGTTTTATTCCAAAATTTGCTATTAAACGGAAATACTGAACCGTTCATTAAAGCGCATTCAAAATCACCAAACTACACTATTAAGGGAGTGCTATAAATTTAATAAATTGAAAACATTGCACTGAATTTCACAATGCTTGAGCAGTGACTGAAGAAAGAAACCTCAGATATTTAAAAAAACAACGCTACCCGTGCGAAGCTGGGACTCAGTCTAGTCATTTTAAAACGTATTGACTTGAATTGAAATAATAATTAAATTTATCTGAATCTCTTATTTACCGATCTTACCTTCCAAAGGTTATCTGGAAGAGATCGCTTTACCAATTGTGCTTCACTGTAAACGGTTTGATTAAGTTTTGTAAATAATTTGTGTTTGATGAGCAAAAAAGAGTATTTATATTCTATTCTATAATTGGTCAGGGAATATATTTTGGTGTCGCTATCATTTTCCTTTAACAATTTTATCAACAAGTTTTCGATATATCTTGCTTGAAAAACTTCCTTGATACAATTACAAGAACGCTGGGAAGTTTGTCACCCGTATTACGGAAAATCACTTTAAAAGACAGCATGATACGTGTATAATGTAATTTGTCTTTTTTTTAGAAATATGTTGAAAGATTTGATACAGCTTAGTAAAACTTAAGATTTAAGCATAGATTTTTGATTCATCATATCTCACATTACTGTAATTTATTGATCTTCCCATTAAAAGTAAGTCTGGAAGAGATCGCTTATAGTGATAAAACCGCCAATTACTTTTGCAATTGAATTTGTAGTTGTGTATGTGTTTCTGTTTTTGATGTACAATAGAGTGTTTTCTATTTTATTCTAAAGCTTTATGATAATCATACGACGTGGTTGCATGGTTCAAAGTCCACTAGTTTCACTCTACAACTTAAATATTTACTTCCAGCTCTAGATGACAACGTGGTACCAGATGCACAAAATATCTAGTACTAGGAAACCTTAGAGCATAAATAAAATTTATATGCACAAGCTACTAAACGTACATTATTATTAAATCCTGAAATAGAGAGCATTCGCTTAAGAACTGAAAGTTTTCATCATTACCGTGCTGCCTGGGTTGCTTTGAAAATAGTTATATTCAAGAAATAAACACAAATACGAAAAGATATTGTAGGGAGGTCAATTTTAATAGCATAGTTCGGAAACTCCACCAGCCCACAGATAAGACTTTTACATTCCAACATTTAATCGTTACTCACAGCTATACTCCCCGATAAAGGCAAGCCAGAGCTTCATTATATGTAATCCTTCAGACACTTTGGTAAGTTAAGTGGGGAAGAGTTGGTGTATTAAAGTATGGTTCGTGATGGGTCTCCAGCCGTAGTGACCAACAAACACTTAAAAAGTCACAAAAACCTAAGTCACCTCTTATCACAACCATGGGATGAAATGGGTTAACAATGACCTCAGCCAACTCTACGCAATTTTATGATTTTACTTTAGTCGGGGATAAACTGCGTGAACGTTTGAGTCTTTGAGAGTTTGAAAATAGAAAATAGAATTAGAAAAAATCTTTATTGACATTCATAATTTACATTAGTATTCTACAATTAAAGTGTTAATTTCTAAAGACAATTTACAAGCTATAAATCGTTGTAGAATATGTTATCTTGCGGCCCCACACTAGGCAAGCCTGTATCGTGGGTACCTTTACAAATTGCACATAATGCGATTGCAAAAGTGCACCTGATTTTATAAATGAATTACTTATACAGAATTAGATATTATTTTTGCAATCACAACTAATATGTTTTTATAAAATAATCAGCATTTCACCATGAATACATCTTTTTATAATTTAATACATACTAACCAAAATTAATTTAGATTTTCAGTATCATTGCACGTTTCATCGATGAACGGTGGAACTTGAAGGTTATTGAGTGACAGCCACGTACCGAACATTGCAGACAGAGAATGCCTTCTTTAAGGCAACCAGCAACTTGGTGAGGGTCACGAAAAGTCAATGGATGAGGTCAGAGCAGGACCGGTCTTTATGGACATCTTTAGGGGAGGCTTTTGAATAGCGATTTGACTTGGTAATAATGTGACATTTATACACCTATTTAGTTTTAGCTGTAAATATGTTGACGTAAAAATTTTATGTGAGTTTAAAAGCAATTTAGTCCAATAACTATTGCAAAACGATGAATAAAATGGATGAGTTTTTTTGTATACTATTCTTAAAAAATATTATAAGTTAAAAGTCACACGAAACATTAATATCAATAAAGTATTTGTATAACCATTTAACTTAATACTTATAATCATAAAAGACGCAATTTTTGTGCTTTACGATTTTAAAATAAATTTCAACTAATTTATAGGTATTTTCTAATATAGCAATGAAAAATAACTTGCAAGCTGAGTAAAAGATGTTTAAAAGTCGTATAATTTGCTTCTCAAAGTTATGCCTCGTTAAACTCAGTACACTTAGATCAAGAAGTGTAAGCGGAGGAAACAGTTAAGAGCAAAACAAGAGTTTTTTAATGGGTTCTTTGGAAATTATATTACTTTGCGATGTTTTTTTATAGCTAAATAATGTACAATAATATTTTGGTTGCTCTAACATTACGATTTAGAAGAGATAAAGTATTTTTTAGATTAAATAAAATATGTACTTTATGTTGCAATTCTTTAACAAGACTCGCAAAAACTTCTGATCACATTTTTTTATATTTTGAATAAATCGTTTTAGTTGAAATAATATTTCAAAAAAACTTTCGTATATTTTAAACAATTTTCACGATCAGTTTAATATTAACGAAAGGGTAATATTGTTTTTGTGGATTAAACGTATTATGCTTGTACTTCCTTATGGTGTAATAATTACTTATCTAAGACTTAGTATCTGTATTATTTCAAAATAAATGCTATGTCAATACAAGTAAAAACGATGCTTCTTCTGTTAAACTGCCAAAAATATATTGTGACGATGTAAACTCTCATATTTAGATACAATTACACCCAACTCACACTTAGAACTCCTATCAATGGAATTAAATGCACATATTAAACGCAAGCCAATGAATCAATCACACCAACACATGCAGATGGATATAAATCTCAAACGGGATAATAAATTAAATCTTACCAGAAGATGTTTTCCATGCCTTGGGAAAAGGATAACAGCATTATAAATTACATATAAATTAAATAAGGTTATTTTGTGTGCAATAGCGTTAAAATATATACCAAGTTTTGTATATGTTTTTTCACATACATAATATAAATAATGTATTGATAAAATAAAATATTGATAGATTGAAACAATAATTAAAACGTAACCTTTATTTGATGAACATTTTTACTATATACTGGTTTTTACAATTAAATAATATAAATATTATTTGAGTACATACATACATACATATACTCACGGCTATATTTCCCTAGAAGGGGTAGCCAGAGCTAAGGAATTAGAAATTCCTCAGCCACTTTTGGAAGTTGAGTGGGGAAAATATGGTAAAAATAAAGGTTTTTAGTGATGGGTCTCCAACCGCATCGCCCAAAAATCCAATATAAAGCCCCGATACCCTTAGTCGCTTCTTACGACACTCGTGGAAAGAAAGGAGTAGCGACATTCTAAGCCGGCACTACACGGCAAGCATTATTTAAGTGTTTTTTTAATATTATATTAAATGTATTATTGAGTGTGTTCTTAAACTTCAAGTTATTAAATTTACTAACTTTGGCGCAAAACTTGGTCTGAATAATCTGTTCGTATATAAGAATTATTTTATTTGTGTTTTTCAAGCGTTGAAAACAATTAATATTTCAGTACTTTAGAAAATTGGTAACCAATTATAATATTCAGTTCATAGGATTGTCCTCTCACATAGACTCACTAAATTTTGTATCGTTTTACGTTTGAGACGGATTAGTTTTTATGTTGACGCTTTTTACGTTTGTATGTTTTTAAGTTTTTTAATACGTCCAATGATTAATCGAAGGCAAAATGCAAACCAATTAAAGTTAAAAGACAACATCCAGGGTGAAATATTACATATGTACATACATGTGATATTTAATAGCCTAAGTTCCTATTGGGCAGGCAGAGACTATGAATTGCTACTTTGTACGATTTTGGCAAACCTCTCGTCCCTCGTCTTCTTTCATCAATCTTTATATATTTGCTCTTCTATTCTTCAAAATACAGACATTTGCTTTTTTGAGTATGTTGTCTGTATCATCTTTTCTACTCCGTATCGTCCTGACCATATCATATGTCTGAATACCTCAATTTAAATTTAAATCATGAATATAAGTTAGGTTGGTAATGGTCACTTGGTCCATGCACAATGGCCTACCATGCCGGACACCCGTGGCGTTTACCGCCCATTTAATAATAGTTATAGGTTGGTGATATTATAAAAATTGGTTTATGAAATGAGGGAGATACAAAGGCACATACTTTTTATAATCTTTATTTGTTTGTGATTGGGTAAAAAGCTGTCTAAAATAATAATAAAACCCCTAGGCTTAAAGATAGGAGCGTTTGATTAATAGTTCGATTGGTGGGTTCAAATCCTGCTGTGAACAACATTTATTTGATGAGCATAAATGATTGTTTCTTACTCTTGGACGATTCCATCCATTTCAAACAGAATATACGTCTTAATTAGTTATGGTTTATTTCAATCTGTATATAATTTCAATACTTATATATCTATTTTTTATTGGAGAGTCAACAAAATTCTTACAGAAAGCATAAAAACATCTCCAACTGAACCCTAAATTCTATGCGGTTAGGAGAAGAACTCGTTAAGAATATTTGCTCGGACTATTCCCATGCGGTCTCTTAGCAAAATTCTTTATTCCCACACGGTGTCCCCAGTTAAAACTTATTTCTGCGAAAAAATCATACTGTAGTGAGAATGTTAACAAAAATTCAAAAAATTTTTCTCAGATATGAAAAGTTTCAAGATTAAAGGAATATTTTTTTTTGGGAGCTTTGATGCCTGTTTGAAACAAATAAAATTTACAAGTTTTGATTAACAAATGGGTCATTGTAAATGGGCGCTCCTACTTATAAAACAATATAAACATTGGTTTCTATTGTGAGGTGTAGGTGTGTGCGATTTGGCAGTGTAGTGTCGATTTATTTTATTTTTTATTTTATTTTATTTTCTTTGGAAGATTAACAGACCAATACAAACAATAAAATACTAATTATGAATACACAATGCCATTTACAAATCTTCACCTATAGCAAAATAACATAATACTTACAGAACTAAAAACTAAAAAGATTTAGGTAACAATTAAATAATTATAATGTTGAGGTTAGTGTAGAAATTATTGGCCGAAATGTAAATTAGTTAATAATTTTCTTACTCTTGTAGTGCTTGTATCGAAAATATCTAAATCTACTATTGATTCATTAAATTTAGTACATGCACGTAATAGAAATGAGTTACGCCTATAATTGGTATTAGCTTTTGGGACACTTAAGACGGGTCTTTTCCTTAAGGCCTTTTGGTTGGTGCGTAAATAAATTTTGCTAAGCAACTCGGGACAATCCACTACTCCTCTAACAATATCAAACAAGTAACACATGTCACTTATACGGCGCCTGGCTTCAAGGGGCAAGAAATGATATCGAATGCATCTCTGATGGTAACCGGCTGTATATTGTCGCGTTTTGTAATCAACATATCGAAGGAACCTCCTTTGGATACCCTCGATACGCCGAATATAGATGTAATAGTTCGGGTTCCACACTTGCGACGCGTATTCTAAATGGCTTCTAACAAACGAGCAGTAAATAATCTTAATAGCTTTGATATTATCAAAACTAGCGCAAGTTCTCATCAAGAATCCCAGAGCTTTTGATGACTTTGATACTATACTGTCCACGTGTTTATCAAACAATAGCTTAGAGTCAAATAGTACTCCCAGGTCCCTAATCACATCTACATTCTGAACATTTTGTCCTTTTAAAATATAACTATTGTTCAAAACTCTTGATTTGCGTGAGTAACTTACATAGAAACATTTCGATACATTTAGATCTAGCTTATTCTCTTCGCAATATAGAGTAAATCGGTCCAGATCGTTTTGAAGTAATTCTATGTCAAGATGGTCATTAATGGTTTTTAAAACTTTCATATCGTCTGCAAATAATAATATCTTAGAGTTGTGGAAACAGTAATTAATTTCATTGATAAATATTATAAATAGAAGAGGCCCTAATAAGGATCCTTGAGGTACTCCTGATGGTATTATAGTCCAGTTAGATGAGAAACCTGAGAGAACTACTGCCTGACTACGATTTTCAATGTATGACGAGAACCATCTTAGCAAATCACCATGAATGCCAGCAACGGATAGCTTGGCAAGGAGTAGGCTGTGGTCAATTCGATCAAAACACTTGCTGTAGTCGGTGTATATGACATCAACCTGACTACCTTCATCCATACCTTTCGATATAAGATCATGGGCGAGAATTAAATTAGATGTTGTAGACCTTTTTTTCAAGAAGCCGTGTTGCTCAAGGCTGAATGAAGACTTTAAAGCTGCATAAAGTTGGTTATATACCAATCTTTCTAAAATTTTAGCAAAGAGACATAACTTAGAGATAGGTCTGTAATTTTCTACATTAGCTTTACCTCCTTTTTTGTGAACGGGTGATACAAATGCGGACTTCCAAATTTTGGGCACGACACCTTCCTGCAAAGACCTAGTGTATAAAATATATATAGGGATCGACAGTGCTTCAGCACACTTAACTATATATAAAGGTGGTATCAGATCAGGACCACCAGCTTTTGAAAGGTCTAGTGATTTAAGTAACTTAAGTACTTCAGTTTGAGACACCTCAATTGAAGACAGGCTGCAAGTTGTGACAGGGATGGTCTTTTCATGACTTAAGTTTATTATGCTTGTAGTGCTAGGGTTACCAATAGAGAAAGTAGAGTGGAAATAAGTAGCGAACAAATTGCTGATATCCTGGCCTGTGTCAGCAGTGACATCTTTGTACTTCATAGTTTTAGGAAAGGAATTAGACTTATACTTACTTTTAGCATATGACCAAAAAGCTTTGGGATCCTTAATGATGGAAGACTGGATATCTTTCATATACTGGTTATAACAGTTTTCTTCCACTAAGGCTGCTCTTTGTCGAAGAAGTGAAAAGGTTTGGTAGTCAACGGTGTTACTGTAAACTTTGAATTTTTGATAAAATTTAAATTTCTCTTTTAATATCTTTTTTAATGTACTATTGTACCAGGCCGGATACACGTTAGGTTTAACAAGTTTCTTCGGTATGTACATATCACGAAGCTTATATATCTTTTGGTATAGTAGATCGACTGCATCGTCTACGCTTCCAGCTCTAAGAAGTGCTGACCAATCTACAGCTTTGAGTTCTGCAGAGATGGTATCATAGTCCCCCCGCTTGAAATCGTATCTATATTGAGGAAGTTCTTCTAACCTATGGAGTTCAATGAATTTAGCCTCAATGACAAGAGATCGGTGATGAGGATCTTCGCTTATAAGAGGGGCATCACACGATTGTACATTAACTACATCATTTGACAGTACAAGGTCTAGTACTCGGTCATTACAGTTCACTTCACCATTAAATTGAGATAAGTTGCATGCGGCTATGGTGTCAATAAAATTAACTATTGGTTCGCTACTACTATACTCAGTGGGCCAAAGTTCTAAACTATCACTGATTCTACTCCATCCTACGTGACCACTTAAATTGAAATCTCCCAAAATTATAAATTTATCTAAAGGATGAGAGATTACTAAATCATACAGTTTATCTGAAAAGTTTCTTAATTGATCGTTATAAGATAGTCCACGCTTCTGATCACACAGGTAAACAGTACAGATATGAATGTTATATGAGGCACACGGACGTTTACTTTTATGAGTGACAGTAATCCAAATATCTTCTGCAGAGCTACGCCAATCTTCCCGCTCAATTGTACTGAGATCTCGCCTTACTGCCATGAGAACACCTCCGCCCTTGGCTTGACCTGTAAACTCGTAATCACGGTGTCGTTTCCAGACCAGATACCAAGCATCAAACATTTCCATATCCTGAATGCTGTCGATTAACCAAGTCTCTGTAATTGATATAATATCATAAGTGTTGAGGTAAACATTTCTTAAGAATTCACACGTTTTAGTGCGCAGGCCGCGTACATTTTGATGGTAAATATTTAGACTAGCCATTTGCTAAAGCAGAACAACAGGAAAGATAGCAGCGAATGAAGTAAATTAGGATGCAGTTAATATAATAAATTGCATGGGCCAACCTTAGAAGCCAAGCACCATAGATGTAATTGAGATTGTTAGTGGGGATGTTTAAGGCGTAAGCATTATTCAAAATTTGCGATATTAAAGAGGCATAACTCATTCGAGAACGTGAACGTACGATGTACAAACAATGATAAACAAAAATAACAGAGACAAACTTAGCAAAATATGCGTTGTAAACTAGCTTAGTATAGATCAATCTCGCTGAGTAGTAGACATCTTTGAGAGATCCTTCGCTGATCTTATATGCACAATTTTCGATGTATCGTCGCGTCGCACAAAGATCTTCGCGTGTTTGACCCATATGTACTGAAAACCCATTTCTTTAGCAACTTTCTTAGTCTTCGTAAGCAGCTCCTTGTTTTGGACGGTAAGATGGTCGTTTACGTAAATTCTTGTATTGCCTTTGAGACCAAGCGATGCCGCCATTAGCGGAGATTGCCTAGCTGATGCTCTAGCCGCAGCTATGAAATCCTCCTTGGCGTACCGGTTATTGAAACATACAATAATAGGTTTGATCTGATTACTATCTTTCGAACGTACTCGCGCGACAAAATTTATTTGCTGTTTGGAGATGGGATATTGAATGTGCGTTCCAACGGCAGTTACTATACTGAAGAGATTCTCGTTCGCGGTCTCAGGGACACCTTTCAACTCGACATTGTTCATCCTGTCCCACTGCTCTTTCTCCTGCATTATGCTTTCAATAGCGTCAATTCGAGATTGTATGCAAGTTATTTGAGCAGTTTGGGCCTTCCGCGCTGACTCAAGCTCCACTACGTGATTTTCAATAGATGCCAACTTAGCAGCGAATTCCTGGATCACACTATTAGTTTTATCAGAACTCTTTTGCAATCCTTTTAAATTATGTTTTAATTCCTTAATATCATCCTTTAAAGAATCAAGCGTTGATAGTTTGTCGTTCATGGCCCTGATTTCACGGAAGAGTGACGAGTATTTATCGTCCGGTAACACGATAGAAACACCTAGTGGCGGTGACGTAAATTTTTCACCATCAGACTCCTCCGTCTTTTCACCATCCGACACGTCGGTGGGATCCTTTATGGGTGTCTCATCACCGTTTTTACGCTTAGGTATACACTCGGGGCATTTCCATGTGGTCTTGGATTTCTGAGAGAGCTTCAGAAACTTTGACCTTGTAAGGTTAACGCATCCATAATGATAAGTTCGTTTGCATTTAGAGCAGTCAAGTTTCTCAGTATAACTGATGAGTTTATTGCATCCCGCACACGAACTCATTTTATAAGACGTAGTCCTGGTACTATGAACACTAACGATACGTATCGCTTAACTGTCGCTAAGAGCGCGGTACAGGGGCGGAAGACTCAATGTGATGCGTAATTTCGCCACTCCAACTTCAATCGCACACAGTCCAGCGGAGCAGGGGGTCAGTCGCCGATACAGAATCTCTAGGTGCCCGGGTTCGATCCCCTTCACCGGTGAAGTCTTTTTCAAATTTATTTATTTAAATTAAGTAGTCACTTGTTAAGTAGCACCGCCGACGCGCCAATGGAGAGGGACAGCGCACTACAAAAGTCAATATGGCGACCGGCTCAAACGGGCAGACGCGCAAGATAATACGAGAGGGCCCGATGTATACTAGAATTCGAAACCACAGCGCTGTAGATAACACAATTACTCGCCAACGCTCAACAACCAACACTCGATAGACGCGACTTGCTCCGACAACAGCGAGAACGTGACTGACAAGCACTATCCCATCTTTCCCAGAGGGCAAAGCAATGCAATAAACTTAACATGCAATAAAAACATGCGATCTTAGTAGGACATACCTCTTTAGGTTTTATTTCGGCGATGGTCATTGTACATCATAGATAAATTAGCTAATTAATCACTAATTACGGTATAATTAGTGATATTATGAAATTCACCGTGTAGTGCCGGCTTAGAATGTCGCTACCCCTTTCTACCCCCGGGTGTCGACTAAGGGTATTGGGGTTTTTTATTGAATTTTTGGGGCATGCGGTTGGAGCCCCATCACCAAAAACCTTTATTTTTACCATCTTCTCCCCACTCAACTTCCAAAAGTGGCTGAGGAATTGATAATTCCTTAGCTCTGGCTAGCCCTTCTAGGGAAATATAGCCGTGGTATGCATGTATGCATAGCCCAATGTGCTATCTAAGTAGGACATACCTCTTTAGGTTTTATTTCGACGATGGTCAATGTACACCATAGAGAAATTATCTAAATAGAGCGGAAACCAAAAGTAGTTCATACATAATTTGCAAAAAAACCGCGAAACACTAATTGCAAAATAAGATGTCCCTACATCCTGATTTGTTGATTTAGTGTCCTGATTTTTGTTATTCATATAATTGCTTCGCTTAAGTGAGTTTAAATGCAATAGACGCGTTTTTCCTGAAATAAAAACGCATATTAAATACTTACCTTATTTGAAGCTTACTAGCTTTGAGATAGGCCCTATCTGTTTTCCGGAAGTATGTCCCTCTCTTTCTAACGCATCGTGCCTTTCATTCACACAATTTCCCCCACTACCACCAGCAGGGCGCGAGCTTGCGAGCTACGCGCCATCCTTCATTGAGTTCAAAGCACCAGGCAGAGATTACTGCGTAAGCTTCAAATAAGGTAAGTATTTAATATGCGTTTTTATTTCAGGAAAAACGCGTCTATTAAATCCATGACCGTTATTTGAAGCTTACTAGCTTTGAGACGTGTTTGTTATCGCCTGGTGGTAGGGAACGCCAATGTGAGCTATGATAATACCCATGTGAGTGCAACGACACGAGATGACCTGTTTAAAATTACATGTAGTAACATCAATAGTTATCGGAATTGAAATGAAGGCACATAACATTATGTAGACCCTAGATACGGTAAATAAATGGTACACAAGAAAACAAGGATGTTAACTTTAGAAACTACATTAATTTATTGTCTTCCACCAAATAATATAAATCATTGTCTCTTAATTAGACTTCTATCTAAAATAATCAACTTATCAGTTAAACAAATGATAGTTACATTATTAATAAACACTGTTTACGATCATTACAAACTAATCCACAGTAATAAAACCACTTGTAAGACTGCAGCCCGGCTAGAACGAGCGGTGTTTAAACTAGTTATCGCGTGGGATAAAGCAGCCATCTCTTACGCACTTACTTAGTATCGTATACTGCCATCTCATTCTAACCGTTATCGTGTCGATAAAGTAGCGGTCGTGCTTGCCCTTCTGGTCTTTACAGTAGATTCTGTAGAAGCGAGTAAAGGTATTTGCTGAACGCTAATTGCCTTTCGAAAGAATTTCGTCCAAAGGCAAGTTATTAGACCAGTTCTTAGATGCTACTGCCGATCGTGCACTGCCAGCACTAATGCCAGCCTCTGATAACGCAGATTTTACCCAGCCAGCTATTATAGGGCGGCTAGCCCCTTTTAATTGACCTCTTAGTGTAAGAAAGAGGTTATCGCAGCCATGAATTGAGTGTTTATCCCTGAGTTTATGAACTAATGTTTTAACCCAGAATACAGGGTCTAAGTTTTTATTATCAGGATTAGGCAAAAGCTTCCAATCAGACTGTCTGTGGTTAATATTAATAGTATCTCTTTTTGAGCCAAAAAGAGGTCACAAAGTTAAAGTATCGCTTTCTACAACTAAATGGTCTGAATCGACCGCAAGTAAGGTTAGATCATGTACTCGTCTACCGGAACACAAAAGCAATAGCGTAGCACTATGACGGGAGACGGCAAGCGCTATTCTCGTCTATAGATATACTAAGGGCAGCTTATCCATATCCCAAATGTTGTTTTTACGAGCCACTGGACTACTCAATGCTATTGATTTTAAAATATGCTTCACTAATAGATGTGAGCTAAGCCTTTCGCTATCATCAAAATTACTTAATGTAGAGACGACTGACTTGTGTAACAGTATAGTGTTATAGGACAATTTATCTACGATATGGAGGTCTGCTAGACACCTTGCAAGCATAGACCCATTTGGGCGTAGGGGATCATGTTTGTGCTTGCATGCCCACCTCACTCATCTCTTCCAAGCTACAGTGTAAACTTTGCACGTTGAAGGTCTCCAAGACCCTTGGAGTAACTCTAATTGGGTTTGAGACCAATCACCTAGCTTCTTTGACCACCTCCACACTTCCATACCTCTAAAGTCTTTTCCTGCAAACTTAGGTGGAGGTAGGCCCGTTGCTGTATCAATTAGACAGGGTCAGGATCAGGGGATTCAGATTCTTTATTGAGTACGGAGCTGCTACTGCACGGCTCTTCAGGTCTGCTCTCCACTACACTCGATTCCAACGTGGGACCACGACCAGATACGTTCCGCGAGCCGAGTTAAGATGAGCCAACACCCTCGGAATTAGATACGGTGGTGGAAATATCCACGCCAAGTGAAAGTCCCACTGACGGGAGAATGCGTCGTGAAACACCGTCTGGCAATCGTTCAGACCTAGAGACACATAATTGGATACCACATGGGCTCGGCTCGACGCTAGTAGATCTACTGCTGGTATGCCAAATTTGAGAAATATTTTAGTGTCGAACGAGGATGCCACTCTGATGGGCCCTTGTGTTTTGACAGGTGATCGGCTATACTGTTGAATATGCCAGGTATGTAATAAACTATCAAATGTATTTGAAAATGATCTAACATTTTAAAAACCCTGTATGTTGTCTCCATTAATGATAGTGATTTCGTCCCCCCCTCGTTTCGCAAATACGCCACTACGGTTTTGTTGTAGCATTGAAGAAGCGTTGTTGTCCGAGCAAGAAGGGGACCGTGACTTTCGAGAACTTTTACTACAGCCAGCATTTCTTTCATGTTGCAGTGTAGGTGTTGTTCTGCATCGTCCCACTGTCCCGTTAGTGACAAGTCATTGACCTGCGCCCCCCAGGCAACTTCGGAGGCATCTGTTGTCTCAAAATGGGTTGCTGGGGGAAAATGAATGCACGTTGTCTGATGACAGTTCTGAGACCACCACGTTAGTTCCAGTAGCACATCGCTTGGTATGCACACCATTCGCCTGGGCGGTGCTTTTAATATTATTTTGAGAAATCTGAGAGAGGCACGAAGATGCAGTCTGCCTCTGGGAGCAACAAACGACGCAAAGTTCAACAGGCCTATTAAACTCTGTAGATCTCTCACGCATAACCTGCCTTGAGCGCTCAATTTCGATATTTTGTAACTATGGTTGTCACTTTGTCTCCTGGGAGGCATTTCGTGTTGGTCCAGGGATTCCACATAATACCTCGGAACTCTAACACTTTCTGCGGACTCATGAGAGTTTTTTTTTTTTTTCTCTTTTTTTTTTTTTTGACATTGATTTGCCAGCCGAGGTATTGAAGGCGGGTCAACAGAGTATGACAGTGGTCCTGCAACACAACTCTGTCCTGGTGGGCAATCAGGTAATCGTCGCAAAATACAATTAGACGAATACCTTGGTCTCTTAGTGTCTCCGCGATACAATTTGTCTAAGACGTGAATACCCTTGGAGCTGTACTTTGGGAAATGTCGACTTTGCAAAGCCAATCGTTCGGCTAAAGAAACCCCGGCACACGGAACATGTTTATCGGGTTGAATTTTTTCGTGGCAAGGTACTCGTTGAGAGCCTTTAAATTGAAAATTGGACGATCGGAACCATCGCCTTTGGGTACCAGAAACATTGTTGAGAGGAAACTCGGATATGGCCGTGCCACCCCCAGTACACCCTGATTTTTCATTGTTTGTATGATGGCGGTCATCGAGTCAGAAGTTTTGGTAATGTAGCGACCCTTGGTCTCTACAAGAAGGTATTCAATGCAGCGTAAGATAAGAAATTGTAACATTTAACTTTTAGCTTATACAGCGTAGGTAGGTAGGCAGGTATCTACTTCTTTTCTTGTATTGTGTAAGCTTGTTTCAAATATTTATTTATTTATTTATATTTTTTGTGCTAATTTTTTTTTTTTTAAGAGGGGAGTATGTAGGTGGTCCACCTCCACACATGTAAACCATATTATAACAATGTATCATATTGATTGTCAGCACTTTTAAGTAAGCTGGTTAGTCAGTCAGCGACGTACTGCACTGTTATCTAGACATGTATTTTACAAGATTAATAAATATGCATTAAGTGAACACGCATTTCATTTGGGGTCACCCACACCTTCTTGTAGAGACCAAGGGTCGCTACAGTAATAAGAAGATTGTTTAAGGGATGAGCCAAGACCAATAGTGGTTTCCGAACGAAGGGTATGCGATACCCTTTTATTATATGTAGAAGAGGTTTCGGGGGCCCTAGATTTGCCCAACGATGATAATACAAAGCTAAGCTCCCTGTCTCGAATACTTGCGAGTCAGAACTTTCGTTTTTTAGATGACGGGTTGTAATCGGTAGGACCTCCACTCGATTTCCGGTTGGACTTACCTTGGTTGGATCTGTCATGATTATTTCCGTAGAAACAAAATGAATATTTAGGATAACCTGCGGAGCGACGCTCGGCTGTTTGGAGATTCCGCCCTTGCGATATCCAGCCGTTACTGCCTTGTGGAGGCTGGTGGTAATTAAAGCCCTGCGGGGGTTGATAGTAGAATGAGCCCTGCGGGGGTTGATAGTAGAATGAGCCCTGCGGGGGCTGGTAATGTGATGGCCCAGCAACACCAACGGCTCTATTGGTCCCCTGCGAGGGTCCCGAGAGTCTAACCAATCCCTGCGAGGGATGGCGTAATGCCTTACCTCCTGCTTTCGAAGCAGAACTCGTACTTGGCCAGTTCGAGGGTAAAAATGTTTTCTTTACTCCCCCATACTTCTCAGGAGCGGAAGTGAAGGTTTCCGCGCCAAACAGATGACGATCTGATGGGGGGATTTTGCGGAGACGGGTCGCGAACGTGTTTTGCAATCCCATCACGCCGCATCTGTATGACTTATGCCGCCGCCCAATTACAATCCCATCACGCCGCCTCTCTAAATGTCCGTTCCTGTCCTGTCTATTTTCTATATGCATTAATAATATTCATATTATTTTTAAATATGTATTATTTAATTTAAACAATCTATTTCCTGCAACTGTTATTGTAAGTAGTTTATGTTGTTTTCTTTTCATTAATTATTTTAATTGTATAGTATACATGTATTAAGTATAAATATACCTACTAATTCATATTATAAGTTGTATTTTTGTGTACAGATATATAACGAACGTATTTGTTATTTAAGTTATTATTGATTTGCTATATATGATTTGTATTCTTATTCAGTATGTAAGTACTAAAATATCTAATTTTTATACTTTTATATTTATCACTTATTATATTTGTGTATGTATTTATGTAATCAGCACATTTTAGCACTGATCAATTTTTAATAAAAAAAATTTTAATATTGTTTTTTTTTGTTATGTTTTACAATAAATTGGCTGTAGTGATTTAAATTTATGTAAGGTCCGTATGTCACTACAAGTCTGGCGCTGACTGAAAATCAGTGTTGTGAGGTAAAACTCACAACGACAACGCTGAGTCAGACGCCATTTTGTTGTTTTCGCGCATTATGTGAGATGAACACTGTTTTTTATTGTTAAATGTTTTTTTTTCTTTTTTTTACCTTTATTTATTTTGTAAAAATATTTACATGTTCATGTGCGACTGACAGCAAATAAACGTTTTTTCTTCTTCTTCTTCTTCTACTTCAGCTCTGTGTCCACAGAAACGCTGCAGTAAATCCGAAGACACTGTATTGTATTCTCCTTTGGAAAATAACTCTAAAACTTTTTCATGCAGCGAATCGGGCGAGAAAGTAGGCTCCCGGCGAGCCCACCCAACGGGTTCGATCAGTGACGCAGATAACGTCTCTCTTTGCCTAAGCGCATAAAGTAATAGCTGCGTAAGCTTTGTCGGCATAAACCAAATGTTTCGACTGATCGTACGTCTTAACCTCTTCGTTACATTCTAAGTCTACAAATCCAGGCGTATAACTATATTGTTTTTGTACTTCTACATACCTAACCTCACACCATTCACCTTGGTTAAAATATTGAGTTTCATTTAATGTTTTTAAAATAGTTTTCAGGTGCCTTTGGCACAGTTGGTTCTTTAAGTTTAATTTCCAAATCAAATTTAAACTGCGCCTGGTTTTCGTGAGACATTGGAGCTACACTAGAAATATCGTTTTCTCTGTACATAACGTCGGTAATACTGTCGTCAAGAAAATTATCCTTATAGCCATCGGCATTATCAGATACACGGATCAACGGCGGAGGTGGCAGTGACGCCACATCCGGTACAGAGTTATGGCACTGATTTCGCAAAACTTGGTTAGTTAACTGCATAATTTGATTATTTAAAATTTCGAAATGTTTATTATTACGACGACGACGCCTTATACCTTGACTTCGAATGTTTCTTTTTGCCACGATCAGAATCCGATGACTCTGAAGAGCTTAAAGAGCTCGAACTACTACTACTAATACTACTATCGACACTTGCCCGACGCTTGCGCGTATGCGAGGGCTGTGCTCGTGTCTTAGACGGTCCCGCCACATTTTGTGATATATTGTTTTCTGAAAATAACCTTATAACCTAAACAGTCACACTACATGATTTTGTCAACAAAAATTAATAGAAAAACACTACGTGGGTAGTTTACAATAACACTAATTTAAGTCAACTCTTCGTAGTTGCAAATAAGAATTATTACGTACGTATTAAAATACGTATGCAAATAAAATACTTCAAAATCAAAACGAACGGTAACACCGTTAAATGAATTTCAGTAAAATAGAAAATAATAGTACGAAAAACTTACGTGACTAGAATTCACACTAGACACAACACTGAGGAACAATTTATAATTGGTTATATTCGAATTAGTGAAATCCGATAAATTTGAAACACACAACCTTCCGTTTCGGAAAACAGAACGCCAATGAAGGATGGCGCGTAGCTCGCAAGCTCGCGCCCTGCTGGTGGTAGTGGGGGAAATTGTGTGAATGAAAGGCACGATGCGTTAGAAAGAGAGGGACATACTTCCGGAAAACAGATAGGGCCTATCTCAAAGCTAGTAAGCTTCAAATAACGGTCATGGATTTAATGAATTATTTTCGGAAATTTACAGTCTTCGTTTCTTCTCTATTTAGTTAAGTTGTCTTTGTCGCACACAAACTATGATTTACTCCATTGCATTTTGCCTTCTCAACTTCCAAATGTACCTAATATTTAAGGAATCCGAGGGGCTGCCTATCCATATATAACAACATATCTCTTATAGGACATGATGTTTTACATAAATTGAAAAAACTCGCTATGAAACCTATTTTTTCAAGGTGCTTTAGAGAGTCCATATTGGCTCACATAAAATTCTAATTCATATTCGTTGTCTTACTAATGATTTGTGTTCATAATAATCACTCTTCATAATTTTATTTTTCATAATTACATTATTCATAAATTTTTAGTACTACCATAGGAGGTCATATCATAACAGGTTAGTGGTCATATATTTTTTTTATTACCAAGATTTTTGTTAAAACTATATTTTTTCATATTGTTCTAATGAATAATATTGTTACTAGGATAGTATTATCTGTTATATTGAAAATATTGAATATGAATAATATTATTTCAATAAAATCATTTTCCATACATTTAAAATACAGATTATGCATTTTAGATGCTTGCTCCGCTGCGCTTGGCTCGCTCGTTTTATACATAACCTAACCTAGCTAAATGCGACCTAACTTTTCTTCACGTGCAGGGGGCTTTCGCCCCCCTACAGCCCCAAGCAGGGGGGCCGGCCCCCTGCACCCCCTTGCATGCATCCAAGCGAGCAAGCATCCAAACAAGCAAGCAAATATAGATAGAAAAACATTAGAATAAAACACGTTTATGAATATTATGTTTATTTAAATGGTCCCGGGAAGAATAACACATGATAACTGAAAAGTTTTCGAAACGTGTCGGTTTTTAAAAACAAAGTAATAACACGCGATTTAAATATCCGAAAATCAATAGTTGTCAAAATTATAATGTGCAATCGTGAAAATCTTAGAAAATACTATTATTTTTATTTATTGAAATGATTATGAGTGTCGATCATTAGTATAAACAAATATTAGTAAGCACAAACGGTATAATTAGTGATATTATGAAATTCACCGTGTAGTGCCGGCTTAGAATGTCGCTACCCCTTTCTACCCGCGGGTGTCGTAAGAGGCGACTAAGGGTAATGGGGTTTTTTATTGGATTTTTGGGCAATGCGGTAGGACCCATCACCAAAAACCTTTATTTTTACCATCTTTGCCCCACTCAACTTCCAAAAGTGGCTGAGGAATTGATAATTCCTTAGCTCTGGCTACCCCTTCTAGGGAAATATAGCCGTAGTATGCATGTATGTATGAAATTCAATGATATTTTTTTTTGTTATATTTATGACTGATTTTTTTATGAAGACTATATGTTGTTAAATGGTATGTGAAATATTTTCGAACCTCCGATGATAGGAGTTAAAAAGTTATGTAAGAAAAAGCGCACCCTGCTTTAGTACCTCCGTTAAAGCCATTTCTATTATTTTATAACTTTTTTGTTTATTGTTAATTAATAAACTCTTTGAATTTAACCTAATTATCTTATCATAGCTGAGTAGTGTTGGTTGAGAATAGCACTACCCTATCTCTGCCCTTGAGTTTATGTAATTATGTATTTTATCAATTAACTTTTTAGAAACTTCAATAATTTTGATTGATACAGTAATAAACATTGAAAAGAAAATGAACAAAAACGAGTAAAAATATTAAGTATAAGTAAGATGCGAAACAAAATCTGATTACTCAAGGGTCTGCAAGGGTCCTTTTTTGACGGAGATTACTTAATAACAATCGGGAGCAATCATGGATTTTCCAAATTACATTATCTGATATTGTGCTGAAATATTTAGAAAGAATATAATGCAAATATGAACACGTAGAAGATGAAGATTAAAACTTTGAATAAATTTAATATTCTAGGGCCATGCCATACATCAGATTTATTTACATATACGGACAAGTAAATCATAACGTTTCATCTACGGGAGTATAAAATAATTGATCTTTAATAAGGGCAATAACATTATTTAACTCAAATTTAGTATTTTGGAAGATTGCATACATAAATTTCCTCATGGCTATAATTGAAAAAAAACTTTGTGAATTTATGATTCCTCAGATAGAAGACTAAAAAATAATTTATACAAAAATTTACATATAACTATTGCTAATTTATAACATACATACATATACTCACGAATATAAATCCCTAGAAGTGGTAGCCAGAGCTAAGGAATTAGAAATTCCTCAGCCACATTTGGAAGATGCGTGGGGAAAAGATGGTGAAATAAAGGTTGTTGGTGATGAGTCTCCAACCGCATCGCCCAAAAATCCCTTAAAAGCCCCAATACCGTTAGTCGCCTCTTACGTACACCCATCGGAAAAAATGGGGTTGTTCTATTCTAAGCCGGCACTACACAGCAATATATAAATACTTAATAATACTAATATAACTAAGTACACTTAATCTTATTTATAGTTATAGTTATATGTAATTTTTCGAAAGATTTTAGTTTAACTTAAAAATAAATTATAACTAAAAAGATATGTTAACTCCTTTTACCTTCGGTTTGAGATTATTTGTAGATTAATAATGATATGTAAGTGTACTGCGTCAAAAGAAGGGTTGATTGTAATGTCAAACATGTTGAAATACTTTACGAACCCCACTAAGTGATGATTAAACAATCTAATTAAAACACTCCAAAACTGCTTCACCGCACTGATTCCTCTTTTTTTTTTGTATTTTAATCATTATCCTTTTCAAATAAATTGGATCATCACCAGGCAATAGTTGTACACTGCTGGACATAGGCCACCACCAAAGGTCTCCACAACGACCGGTCCTGTGCTGTCCTCATCGCCTTCCCGTGACCTTGACCAAATCGTCGGCCCACCTTATTGGTGGGCCTACCCACACATTGTCGTCCGGTCTGAGGCCGCCACTCCAAAAATAAATTTACATAGTAACCCTCAATAAGCGACTATAGTCAAAATTCAATGAAAAACGCTGCTGGTTAATACATTATCAACATTGGATAAGGCGATAGGCAAATTGACAATGCATTCTTAAACAAGTAAGAGTAACATAACATAACATAACATAAACGTTCACGCCGTTTATCCCCGAAGGGGTTGGCAGAAGAACCAATACATCTGAACTCACATGGCGGCGCCATTTAGTTTCCAGAGAAGGTACCCACGTTTTGCATGGACAGTGTACTCACGTGATAGGGGGCAGGCCTATCCCCGTTTTGTACGAATACACTGTCACATGACTAAGTACAACTCAGCCATGTGGGTTTTCTCACGATGTTTTCCCTCACCGTTAACAACCATGATAAATTAACCACACATATGACTTTAGAAAAGACAAATTGGTGTAGGCCCGACCCAGGATTGGAACTCACGCCCTTCAATCAATTTTAAATCCAGTCCAGTCCAGTAAATATTGTAAAATCTTATATAAGACTCCCTAGGGGCCACAATCTAGTTTATAAGTATAGATTAATACCCCTTTGTATTATAATTATAAATGTTAAAAACCTTTAAAATAAATAGTTTCAAATTTTAATATTTTTTTTTCTGTTTTCGGGCGGGTGTTCTACCCACTGGACTATCATGTCGTTCAAGTCCAAGTCCAAGTAAGAGTAGTAGTAAACATATGTATATTCGTGAACATATATCTATATCCAGCCATGATAGTCCAATAGGTAGAACGACCAACCGTCAATACAGACAAGCGTGAGTTTAAATAACGGGTCGGGGTTCCTTACGATGTTTTCCCTCGCCGTTAATAACCATAATAAATTATTATTCCAACCCCACATCGCTAAATTTTACTTAGTCATGTGACAGTGTGTTCGTACCAAACGGCGATAGGCCTGCCGTCCAGTGTACTCACATAATAATCTAAGTACACTGTCCAAGCAAAACGTGCGTGGGTACTCTGAACACTAGGTGACGATGTCACGTAATGTTCACAAGTATAAGAACTTAACCGTGTAGTGCCAGCTTAGAATGTCGCTACCCCTTTCTACCCACGGGTGTCGTAAGAGGCGACTAAGGGTATTTGGGCTTTTTATTGGATTTTTGGAAAATGCGGTTGGAGAACTATCACCAAAAACCTTTATTTTTACCATCTTTTCCCCACTCAACTTCCAAAAGTGGCTGAGGAATTCGTAATTCCTTAGCTCTGGCTACCCCTCCTAGGGAAATATAGCCGTGAGTATATGTATGTATAAGTATCTCTGCCAATCCCTTCAGTGATGTACGGCGTCAACGCCTAAAAATTTAAAATTATATATATCTAATGCAACAGGAATAAACCTGCGTCAAAGAAGATGCAAGCCTTGTATTTCCAAGTGTATTTGTTCAACGTTTTATCAATCCCCTTTACTTGCATATGCAAATTGAGTTTTACGACTTTAAATGTTTTCAAAGCGTTTAATACAATGACGAGCTGTGTTCACAAGTTTCTTTGAGGTTTTATGGTTGTAAGGGTACTTTTCTTTTCAATTATTACTCGGAAAAAAGACATCTTTGACCTTTTACTACTAACTTTTACATGAAAATACAAAACAACGTATATTTATAACATTTTCAAATACTTTCGCAAGTGTACATCTATACTTATAATAAATCTGTAGAGAGGTCAATTCTGTACATGAAATATATTTTCAAAATAACCATCAGGTGGTGATTAGGGATCGATACTGATGCCAAAAATGCAATCAGTAAAATTTTTGTCTGTCTGTCTGTCTGTCTGTCTGTCTGTCTGTCTGTCTGTCTGTCGGTTTGTATGTTCCTTATGGAAACAAAAACTACTCGACGGATTTTAACGAAACTTACAACACATTATTCTTCATACACCTGCGCAGGTTTTTGTATACTTTCCAGCAGAGTAGTAAAGGGGAATTTCGGGAAATTTTGGGAAAACGGGAGAAGTTACTCCATTTTTTAAGCTTCCGTCGCGTGTGCAGCCTTAATGGTTAAACTTACATAGAAATCATGTATGACGGAAATATTCTTCATAAAATTATCTAAAAAAAAATCCTCAACAGTTTATGTCTATCTTTTACGGTTGACTCACAATAACACGTGTAATTCCTGATAGCTTAGCAGTTCGGAACATTCTGATTATATTTGTTTACTCTTACGTTTGTAAACCTCTTATTCATTCCTAATTTTAAAAAGGTAACATTATTACCTATTCAATAAAAAAAGAATCATAGAAATCGGTAGACAAACACTGAAATTATACATAAAATAAGCCATCGCGCCCGTGACCAAAACCAAATCTCTACTAATTTACATATAACATACTAGATGGCGCCAGTAGTTGCATCCTACATCACGTAATGATTTATTTTTAGATTGTTATAAATACTTCATAGCGTTTTATTCCAAAATTTGCTATTAAACGGAAATACTGAACCGTTCATTAAAGCGCATTCAAAATCACCAAACTACACTGTTTAGGGAGTGCTATAAATTTAATAAATTGAAAACATTGCGCTGAATTTTACAATGATTGAGCAGTGACTGAAGAAAGAAACCTCAGATATTTAAAAAAACAACGCTACCCGTGCGAAGCTGGGACGATCCACTAGTTTAAATTAAAACAAAATGACAATGTTACATCCTCAAGATTTAGTAAACCATGTAGTCCGATTCAGGATACACTGCATGGTTTACTAAATCTCTTCGGATGTAACATTTCATATAATTTTGGTAGAAATTCACTTAGGTAAGTTCTTTTAACCATAAAATATAAAATGGATGCTTTAAAAACCATATAACTCGCGATTAAATATCCGAAAATCAATAGTTGTTTTAATTATAATGTATATTTGCTGTGTAGTGTCAGCTGTGTGCTTAGAATAGCACTACCCTATTTCTTCCGGTGGGTGTACGTAAGGGGCGACTAACGGTATTGGGGGCGTTTAAGGGATTTTTGGGCGATGCGGTACCATTTTTTCCCCACACAACTTTCCAAAAGTGGCTGAGGAATATCTAATTCCTTCGCTCCGGCTTCCCCTTCTAGGGATTTATAGCCGTGAGTATATGTATGTGTGTATGTATATTTACTCACGCAATCTAGTTCCCATTAAAAAATGTACTAACATTATTATCTAATCGAAATCAGAAAGTATAAAACATGAAGATTAAAATCTTAAATATAAATTGGCCAATAATGAGTCGGTAATTACGCCATTATGGATAAACATATACTTAACTTATGTTCGCTATTTCGTATTCATCTCTGTAACTTCTCGCATTCCTTAATAGTAAACATTATTTTCATGTAAATGTGTCATTCTTCACTGAAGTTACTTTATGAGCCTCGTACATACATATACGCCATTAGTTCCCATTGGGGTAGACAGAGATCATAGAGATCATAGAGATCGTCACTTCGTACGATTGTAACAAAACTTTCGAGCTTTATCTACAACAATAAATTCAATCTTTTCATACATGCCCCTTTATTCTTTCATGAGCAAGTCTTGTGTTAATACATAATAAACCCATCGCATACCTTTCCGTTATTTTTTATTGCCGTGTAGTATCGGCTTAGAATAACACTACCCCATTTCTACCCGTGGGTGATCGTAAGAGGCGACTAAGGGTATAGGGGGCTTTTTAAGTGATTTTTGGGCGATGTGGTAGGAGACCCGTCAACAAAAACATTTATTATAACCATCTTTTCCCAATCAACTTCCAAAAGTGGCTGAGGAATTTTTCATTCCAAAGCTCTGGCTATCCCGTTAAGGGATTTATAGCCTTGAGTATATGTATGTATGTATGTATACCTTTCAAATTTTTAATATACCGCTATTCCGTTTCTAAAGTTAACCTAGTCCTATATTCATATTATAAAACACTACTCAGTGTAGTGAGAGCTTAGAATGTCGGCCACGGGTCTCATAAGCGACGACTAAGGGTATGGGGCATTTTAAGTGGTTTTAGGGAGATGTGATTGGAGACCTATCAACTTCTTGCTGTGGCTGAGGAGTTTCTAGCTCTGAAGATCTGGCTACCCCTTTTGGGATTTATGGCCGTGAGTGTATGTATGTATGTAAAACACTAATGTCACCAAAGGCTCTTTTTTATTAACAGCCAAATCTATCAAATATGAAATAGCTGCTTTATTCATACATTTAAACATACTTTTTCAAATTTATGTAATGTCAATGCTCTCCGTTACTGATCTGGGTTTCTTGGTAGGTCTCAATGGGAAAAGGTAAACTTATGAAATATTTTCAAAAACGACGTTTGTAAAGATTTTATAAAGCACTTTAGATTTAATAGCCTCGAGGCAACATATTACCGTCCATTAACGACATGAAGCACGGAAAAATGTTTTTTTTTCTTTGCATGCTCCTTCACGTACAATACTGCCATTAAAAAGTACTTGGTGTCGTATCGATATCATTTGAGAGCAGTTTATGTACATACAATGTAATTTTTAGAGTTTTAGCTACCAAACACTCACACACATACACTCAATAGGCTATAGGCTATAAATCCTGAAAAAGAGCAGCCAGACTTTTTAACCACCTTTCGGAGTAGAATGGGGAAAGGATTTTAAAATAAAAGATTTTGGTGATAGGTTTCGAAATGATTCAATAGTGCAATTCTAAGCCGACACTACGCAGCTATAGAACAGTATCAGAATTTACAGTATTTGACATGAATTATTAATATTTACAATTATACTGCGAGAACTTTTGATTTCGATGCTGTGGCAATAGGTATAATAGCATTGGGAATAGGTGAGTAGGCTAACCACATCTTCTGTCTTTTTCTTGACGAAATGTTTTGTTCATATCAAATATTTATATGAACGCATGTCACAATGGTTGGCCAGCACATGTCTTGGCAAAATGATTTTTAAATATAATTGTTTTTCAGCTTACAATCATTATTTACATTCAGAAGTTCAGTACAGATGCTGACTCAGAATTTGAACCCACACTTCCTACACGATGATCGGGTGTTCTACCTACTGACCTAGCACGGTTGTACCTTCAAGGTTTTTAAGTAACTTGGGACAGAGATAAGAATAATATTGTTAGTGATTGGTCTCCAGCCATTTCGCCCACCATCCACTTAAAAAAGCCTTAGTCGCTAGTAGAGCTATTCTAAGCTGACACTGCATAGCAGGTATTTTAAATTTAGTTTACTTAATCTTTTTGCATGTTTAATTTTATATTTGTATTTTATATGGTCTTTATGTCATATGCTACGATTGTATTTTGTAGCACTCACAGTATTGTAGGAGATTCGTAGCATATATTCGTAGCGTTTTGTTTCTCACTCGTGATCAGCCTTCATCTTATCAATTGCATAAGTCAGGTCAATTATGATTTCTATACTCAAAATATTTATAAAAATGATACTAGTGCTGCTTTTGATAAGCAATCAAAACGAAATCTTTTTTTCTTCAAGAATAGCTTCAAGGAGGTTTTCAAATAATAAATATTACAGTAAACAATATTTGTTAATTTTTTTAACTCAATATGAGAATAGTTTCATCTCCCATGTAATAATGAAGCCAGCGATAGCAGATGAACCCAGAAAAATGCATTCTTTTATTACTTTGTGCTTTGTGCGCTAGAATGGAGGCATTGTCGGGAGCTTTTGTCATAGGTTTTACTCAAAAGAATTGTCAGGACAATTGAGGAAATTTTTACTGCACCACAAAAATTAAATTAAGAAGATGGCACAATTATTTCACTGAATATATATACATACATATACTCACGCCATTAATTCCCATTGGGGTAGGCAGAGACTATCGATCGCCACTCTGTACGATCCTGGCAAACCTCTCTTGCTTCGTCTACATCCATCAATCTTTTCATACATGCTCTTTTATTCTTCATACTTCGGACGCCTGCCTTTTTGAGCACACTTTCAATTTGGTCCAAGTGTGTCTTTCGTGGCCGTCCTCTACTAACCTATCATCCATCCTCTCGATGTGCCCAAACCATATCAACATTCCTTTTTCTATCTTACTTACAATATCATCTTTTATACCACACCTTTCACGAATCACATCGTTCCTCACACGATCACATAACCTTACATTACAAACTTTTCTGAGGGACCTCATTTCTACTGCATTCACTCTGCTTTCATGCTTCTTCTGCCACACCCAACATTCACTGCCATACATAAGCGTAGGAACAAGAACGGCATCATGCACAGCCATTCGGGCCCTTTCGGACACCGATTGACTAGACATTAGACTATCCAATGCTCCATTAATCGCATTACCCTTTTTCACTCTTCTCTCAATATCTTCATCACATTTTCCATCCCTTGTAAACAAACTTCCCAGATATACAAACTCTTTCACCTGTTCCACATCCTTACCATCAATCGCAATCACGCATTCTGTCACATCTTCCTGTCTCTCAAAAACCATCGTTTTGGTCTTATCCACATTCACCCTCATTCCCTTTCTTACAAAAGACTCACATACAATATTCATCATCTCTTGCAACTCTTCTGCCGATGATGCAAGTAGCACTTGATCGTCAGCATACAAGAGGCATTTAATGATGAATCCACCCATTCTTAGTCCATAATCACTTTCACGCAACTCTGTCAAACAGTCATCCATGAACAAATTGAAGAGCCACGGAGAAGCTACACATCCCTGCCGGACACCCCTAGAGATTCCGGACCAGTCAGTGTTTTCCCCGTTTACTCTTACACATGCACTAGATTCCTCATAGAGTGATACCAATGCACGTATAAGTTGACTCCCCAGACCGAACTTGGATAACACCTCCCATAAACCCTTTCTTACCACCCTATCATACGCCTTCTCTAAATCAATGAAGGAGCAATACACCTTTTGGTTCTTAGCTAAGAACTTTTCGGTGATGCTCCTTAGAGAGAAGATTTGATCCATACATCCCATTCCTTTCCTAAATCCTGCTTGCACATCCCATATTTTCTCATCAGTTTCAGTCTCATGATAAATTATTATTAAGATATTTCAGATGATGTAGTGAAAAATAGTGAAGTTGAATATAAGAGAGTTAAGAATGAGGTTAAGAAGAAAATAGAAAAGAAAAAGCGTGATCTGATAGAACTCTTTCAATCAATACCTTTGCATACAATTTACCAACATTGCTGAGTAGGCTAATGCCGCGGTAGTTTTTAGCCTCCTGGCGTGACCCTTTTCTTTTACACAGGGGCACAATCACCGCCTTGCACCAGTCTTGTGGTACTTTGCCACTCGACCAGCACTTTTAGAATAGGAAGTACAACCAAGAAGCCACCAACCCTTTACCAGCCCTCAGCATTTCGATAGTTATCCTATCATACCCTGCCGCCTTCCCTATTTTCATACTTTTCATTGCTTTCATTATTTCTTCCATACTGATCTCACTTTCACTAAAGGCACCCATCGTATCGTTCCAATCAACATTACTGCCGATTGGCGAAGAAACGGATGCATCCTCTTTTTCAAAGAGTCCCTCAAAATAGTTCTTCCATACTCGTTTCATGCTACTTTCATCCGTCGCCAATTCACCCTGATCATCTTTTACTACATTCACTCTCGTGTTTTGGGAAACTCCCTTTTCTTTCCGGACATATTTCCAGAACAACTTTTAGTTATTCCGGAAATTATCAGAGAGTTTCCTCTCACACCATTCTATCAGATCACGCTTTTTCTTTTCTATTTTCTTCTTAACCTCATTCTTAACTCTCTTATATTCATCTTCACTATTTTTCACTACATCATCTGAAATATCTTAATAATAAAATTTATCATATAACTAATAAAAGCATACTTCACAATGAGGGCATAATTGTAGGACTTTGCATCATCATAGCCCATATTTTCCCCGCTGAGAAGCTTGAGTCGAGGTCAACTACAACACACGTTGATTACTACTACCGAATTGGTATTGAAAAGATAGAAAGGGTTTCGATGAAAAGTTTGACAGGAGCCTAAAAATTGGCGATTAAGAGTCTTAGTTTACCTTGACGAGTACTAAGGGCATGGGTATATATGGTTCTAAATCTACCTCTCAATTGGTTTGAAGAGTGTATTTTGACATCGGATTGCTGCACGCCTACTGTGTAGTATAGGCTTAGAATATCTATACCCTATTTTTCTTGCACGTCCGGCAAAACAATTTCGGGGCATTCGCACACAAAATTTTTTTAAGTCACTGTTGACGCACGTTTGAAGCAATTCAGATGCAATACATATGCAAGTCAGAAACAGTTATAATATAACTTTATGTAGAAAAAAATGCAACATTGATTTTTAACACAGAAACGCGTATAGGCGGCGTGGCGTGACAAATAAAAGTGGTATGCTAGGCTTTTTGAATTTAAAGCATGTAAATTTTCTAAGAATACCAAATTTTCTTGATTGTTTTAATTGTTTATAATTACCAACCGTATATTAAAAGCTCTTAATTGGCTTAAGATAGGTCAATGTTACTTCGTTAGTGTGAATTTTATTTGTGTGCTTACTTATAGTACATTACTTCCTGCTGTGAACCGCTGGTTTTTTAAATCTTTTAGATATATTTTATGTTTTACAATTGTAATCGAGGATCCAGAAGCTCAAACTAGCACATCTTTAAATTCAGATGCAAAAAGAATGCACAAACGTAAGCTGATTACGATGTTTTCATTAGTTTGCTCCGTATTTTTGAATAGAAAACCGCATTTCCGCGTTTGAACTAAGTGTTATTTCGAAACGCAGTCGAGGGGAGTCAATTTCACTTAATTTCAAATATTCTTTGTAAATTTACTGAAAAAATGGATTTTGTACCTTTTTTTAGTTATTATATTATATTTAAACTCAAATTTAACCTTTACACCGAAGGAGTGGCAGCAACTGAAATTTTACTGAGCATCACATGGTAACTGGTGTGCTTGGAGTACCGACGTTATATATAATAATTGGGATTATACAACGAACATATTTTTTAATTATGGCGGTGTAGTGTCGGCTTAGAATATCACTACCCCATTTCTTCCGGTGGGTGTACGTAAGAGGCGACTAACGGTATGCTTTTAAGGGATTTTTGGGCGATGCGGTTGGAGACCCATCAACAACAACCTTTACTTTACCATCTTTTCCCCACATAACTTCCAAAAGTGGTTGAGGAATTTCTAATTCCTTAGCTCTGGCTACCCCTTCTAGGTATTTATAGCCGTGAGTATATGTATGTCTGTATGTTCAACCTTTAAGTACACGCGTTGTTTAGGACAACATTCCGTCACGCGTGGGGTCTAGAAGTAACCCTTTTTTTAAATATTCTTTGAAAATATTTTAAATTTTAAGAAAAACATTTTAATATTCATAAAAGTTATTTATTAAGCTAACAAAAATCTGTTCTTCGACAGTAAGGATCATTTTTATCAAATTAACATAATCATACGTAGAATTATTTAGGCTCATTTTGGGTAGGCATGGTAAACAATAAATAACTGCTACCGAATGAGGCTTGCAAATAGTTTTCTTGCGAGACAATAGTGCTATTATATCCTTCGATCTGGGATAATAATAGCATCTCGCTTTATTTTTGGAGCACTAGGACCATCATCATCTGTTCTGGGCAAAAGCAGCTCTTTGTCGGTCAACTCACTTAAATCTTGTATAATTTGCTCAATTTGGGCATTGGTTAGTCGGCGAGTCATTTTGTCAGTTATAAAAAACCAATTCTGAAATAATAAACAATACCATAAACAAAGTGAAAAAAGTTACTACGTCAAATCACGGGTGGGGTCTGCAGGTATCTCCAAGTAAGCAAAAACGTAACTTACCTTAGCAAAAGAGTGACAAACTTCCACTCGCCGAAAGGCCTCGCGTTGCATTGAGATTTGTCGAGAAAACGAGATCCTAACTTCTAAATTTTAAAAAAATACCGTTAGAAGCAGTGCGTGGGGTCTGCTTAGACCCCGCTCGTAACGTTAAAGGTTATAAAAGATACATAAGGCTCGACTCCAGATTTGAACTTGAACCTGAAGATTGAAATCTCCTACATGTGAACAGGTAAAGTTTTACTGAGCTATAAGGGTTGTATTATAAAATTTGTAAAAAGAAATAGTAGAATTGACACCCATGTTGCTTTCCATTTACTAAATGAATGGAATAGCGCGCTAGGAAACTTTATTCTCGCTCGTTTAATTAGTGCTATACTTACTTATTTACACTATGCTAATTTAAGCCTTTGATATAACTTTCTTAATTACGAAAGATATCTATATTAATCGATATTTTTTCTTTTAAACATTTATTGATCTTAGTTTTTTTTATCTTCTTAATATTGCTGTGTGATCTGGGCCTAGAATAGCATTAACCCAATCTTTCCCGGGGGTGTCCTAAGTGGTACTATTTGGGGATTTTTAAGTGTCTGTTGGGCGCTGTGGTTTGAGACCCATTAACTACGAACGTCCTTTGTTTTTCTCAACTCAACTTCCATAAGTGGTTGAAGAAGCTTTGATTCTCAAGCTCCGGTTGCCCTATTTGGCATTTAAGGACATGAGTATATGTATGGGCGTATGAATATTTTAGTGTAGACCAGATTATCTCCTCATTACTATCATCAATCCTGCGAAGATTTTGGAATTCCAGTTTATTTTAGAGTTGGGTATCTTTTGTATTATTATTGTACTGTCATACAGTAATTGATATTCATTGGATGGATGTAAAATTGACATATTTGGCCAACTCGCTGAGGGTTTTGTTATACGATAAGAAATGTGATGTTTTTATTGATATTCTTACAGCGTTTTCACTTTCTCTATAGCTTCCACCTTTGCAAGACTTTAACTAACAATTAAAAAAAACAGATAATCGGTAAAGCTGATTAAGAGTTATAATAATAATAATAATAATAAATAATAAAAATAAGGTATTCCGAATAATAATAAATCTTTATTTCAGACAAATACAGTCCATACAAAATAATACAATCTAGTGTTAGTAAAGATTTACTTATGCGCTTATAAAATATATTTAGCGAACCATTATTATTATATATATAACTTTTTATATTGTAGATTTAGTATCCCATACCCATAAATTATTGTTTTTTTTTCTTAACCTAACTTTAATTATCATACTTAAATACGACCATTAGTTCAAATGAGATAGGCAAAAACTTTTGTTACTAATAATAATAACTCAAGAGCTACATTAACATAAGTCAATGGTTTCATAAATGTATGATATTATTCATTCTTCGGAAAGCTGCTTTTTAAAAACATCCTCTATTTGATCTATATATTGTTTCTTTCTGCGCTAAAATTATCTATAACGGCGCACCTTTTTGCCACATTTGATGCTTTTCATTGTTTTGTTTTAAATTAGTAGAGCGGTTTTGAAGCCTATTCTAAAAATATACAAAGAAATATTTCCTCTTTATGGTTTTGGTATAGATTTGACAGCGTGTTCATACAAAACGACGATACGCCTACCTCCCATCACGTGGGTACTTGGGCCAAGCAAAACGTGGGTACTTAGAACACCAGGTGACAATGTCACGTGATGTTTTAAAGCATTAGTACTTCTGCAAACCCCTTTGGGGATATAAGACGTGAACGCTCTTGAGTTTATTGCAATACAAAGTTGTGACATAATTAAATATTTTTGAGTAAAAGCTAGTCAAGACCAAGTTTATATATTGGTTTATTTTATGTCCAATTTTTGCCATGACTGTAGTTGAAGTTATTTCTACCAATTAAAACTGGTTGGAATTTAATTAAAAGAAACAGTTTTCGTTCTACCAAGTCTTCATCTCGTTATTTTTTAAAGATCCTTCAATATTATTTAAAATATTTTATGATCAAAAATATCTGTGGTTTTTGGAGGAAAAAGCCGAGGTTCGTCATTTCATGCCTTTGTTAAGGAAAAGGGAAGATCTTCCTCCAGGCGGTGGTATGCCTGGGAACCGCGGTCCAACTGTATTAGGTTGGAACTTGTATGTATAGTGATCATTTTAGAAACTTCGATTGCACGATGTAGGAATTGTATGGCGAGTCTTGATGACGAGTATGACATATATTGCTTGGTATCGTGTTGCTGTGGAACAAGATTCTTCTTGCACTGGCGGCGTTTCTATGTAGTGTGTGTCATTGTATACTGATAGCGCGTCGCTACACCTTTTCTACTTAGATTGAAAAAGTAAATGATGTTTTAAAAAAATATTAATTGTATTGATTAAAGCTTTTCCAATTATGAAACTTGTGGATTGTGTCGTTTCGAATTGGTATACTTTGTACCCACCAAAAAGTGTTACGAAACAAAATGAATGCTAACTACACGATACTAAGTTTTCGAAAGAAAATAAAATAACTTGAACTAAGATCAACTGAACATCATTAAAACGTGCAATATACATCAACCACATAGGCAAAGATTTATTGTAATAGGACTAGGTTGTATCTTAAAGCTCAGGATGAAATTGTTATCCGCATATTTATTAAAAGAGTGTGGTCCACACAACTCAAGTTTGTGTAATAGTTTTCCTGTAATGAATACGCTCTAAAACCAGTCAAACTATATTTAACATTCATATAACAAAAGAAGTCCACAACCTTCAGAAGTAACATAGCCTACATATCATCATGCAAATTTTGTAAGGGATGAGCAGAGCAGTTACTGGAGTAACCTTAGATATTAGAAAAATAACATTACGGATGGATGGTAAGAAATTGGTAAAAGGTATCTATAGAGCTAATGTGGAAAGTAATGTTAGTAGAGGACGGCCACGGAGGACACACTTGGACCAAATTAGATGTAGTATGATAAATGAAAGAGCAAGTAGGAAAGAATTGAAGTGGCGCTCAATAGTCTCTGACTACTTCAATCGAAAATAATGGTGTGAGTATATGTATATAGAGGAGCATGTATGAAAAGATTGATGGATGTAGACGAAGCAAGAGAGGTTTACCAGGATCGTACGAAGTGGCGATCGATAGTCAATGCCTACCCCGATATATGTGTGTATATACCAATTTGTCTTATCCAAAGACATATGTGTGGTTAATTTATCATGGTAGTTAACGGTGAGGGAAAACATCGTGAGGAAACCCACATGGCTGAGTTGAACTTAGTCATGTGACAGTGTATTCGTACAAAACGGCGATAGGCCTGCCCCCTATCACGTGAGTACACTGTCCATGCAAAACGTGGGTACTCTGAACACCGGGTGACTAAGTCACGTGATGTTCAGAAGTATTAGTACCTCTGCCAACCCCTTCGGGGATATTCGGCGTGAACGTTTATGTTTATGTTATATGTTTATGTAATATATATAAGTCGTTGAAACACCCAAATAGTTTCAGGCTAAATGCAAAAGTAGAGAAGTAATCTGTGTCTATTCTTTCATAACACAAAATTATAAAATTTGATTTGTTCTTTTGTGTTTTTTTTATTAACCATATGAACCAAAGCTCGAACAGTTTACATGCTGACTTAGGGCAATCCTATCACCGCGTTCGAAGCTGCAGTATCACATGGCTATATATCACATATCTTTGATACATAAACCGCACACATAACAATTTGGTGTACATCTGTATCTTGACCTCGTTTCGGATTTAAACTGCCTTTATCATACAACTATTTTTAAGAACTACTTGTTTGCACGGTGCTATCCTAATTAACCTAAAAGTATAAACTATTTTGCTTTTAATATAACTATTATAAACCGCTTGATATAGTTCTGTTTCTACCGTGTCGTGTTATACACATTTTATAGATTGAACAAATAAATAGTACCAAACTCAAATTCACTACTGTTTAATATCGCCCGATTTCTGAATTGAGTATTCAAGCTGAGAACGGCTTAAGTATCGTTTTGTCTCATTCAGTTGTTAAGATTTCAATGCGACAGAACGATACTTAAGTTGTTCTTAGCTGGAATACTCAATTCAGAAATCGGGCGTATATGTTATGTCGTGTTCGTGTTATACGCGTTAACTACATCATTAGTCAAGAATTCTGCAGTCATATTCATCTGCTGTATGTTGCATCATATTTGAATAATTTGTTTATCATATTTGCATTTCTGAGATACTAAAGTTTATGTTTCCACTAGTTGAGACGCTTTTGAGAGGGAAAATTAAGTATTAACTTGACACGACTTATTTAATTATTTATAATAACAATTTACATTCATATATTATATACTAGTGGATATCTGAGGTTTCTTCAATCTCTGCTCGCCTTTTGTTAAGTTCAGAGCAATAATTATAACTTTTAGTACTTCTAAATAGTGTAGCTTTAAGATTGTGAGATCGCTTTCGTGAACGGTTCAGTACAAACTTTGTATACATCATATTATATACTTGTGGAGAAAAAGGGAAGATCTTCCACCAGGCGGTGGTATGCCTGGGGACCGCGGTCCAACTGTATTAAGTTGGAACTTGTATATATAGTAAATGTTTTAGAAACTTCGATTGCGCGATGTACGATTTATATGGCGAGTCTTGATGACGCGTGTGACGTGTTGCTGTGGAATGTGATTCTTCTTGCACTGTCAGCGTTTCTATGTAGTGCGCGTCATTGTGTACTGACAGCGCGTCGCTACATTACTCCCCCTCCAACAGGAAATTTTGACTCCATATCTTCGTGCCAGTGTGTGCATGCTCGACGGCCATGTGTGCCGAAACCTCAATGCTGACTCCAACTGCCACGGTGTGGGTGCCCCGTTGCGTGTCCCATTGCTGCCGTGCTGCGAGTCGCGTCTCTTGAGCCGTGGATTCGAAGCGCTTTTTTTGTCTGCTGTCCTTTGAAAGCCTTTTGCTGCTCGTACTTGTCTGGCCAATCCAAATGACTCCTTGTGCTTTGAAGGACGCCATCGTGTTCTGTAGTCGGTGGTCACCAATGTGGTGGAAAAGGGAAGATCTTCCGCGAGGCGGTGGTATGCCTGCGGACCGCGGTCCAACTGTATTAAGTTGGAACTTGTATATATAGTAAATGTTTTAGAAACTTCGATTGCGCGATGTACGATTTGTATGGCGAGTCTTGATGACGCGTGTGACGGGTTGCTGTGGAATGTGATTCTTCTTGCACTGTCAGCGTTTCTATGTAGTGCGCGTCATTGTGTACTGATAGCGCGTCACTACATTACTCCCCCTCCAACAGGCTAACATTTGCCCGCGCAACCGTTACACAAAAATAATCCTTTTAGCATGATTCAGTATTCACGTGCGACATTATTCCTTTTTTCTATCTTTCTTACAATATCATCTTTCACAACCCACTTTTCACAAATAACACTATTTCTCACTCGATCGCATAATCTAACAATACATTTTTTTTCTGAGGGACCTTATCTCTACTGCATTCACTCTGCTCTTATGCTTCTTCTGCCACACCCAACATTCGCTTCCATACATAAGCGTAGGAACAAGAACAGCATCATGCACAGCCATTCGGGCCTTTTCGAACACCGATTGACTGATCATTAGTCTATTCATTGCTCCATTTACCGCATTACCCTATTTTACTGTGTGTTCTACATCCTTACCATCAAATACAATCGCAATCACGCATTCTGTCACATCTTTCTGTCTCTCAAAAACCATCGTTTTGGTTTTCTCCACATTCACCCTCATTCTCTTAATAACAAAAGACTTACATGCATTATTCATCATCTCTTGCAACTCTTCTGCCGATGATGCAAGTAACACTTGATCATCAACATACAAGAGGCATTTAATGATGAATTCACCCATTCCTAGTTCATAATAACTTTCACGCAACTCTGTCAAACAGTCATCCATGAAGCTACACATCCCTGTTGGACACCCCTAGAGATTCCAAACCAGTAAGTGTTTTCCCCGTTTACTCTTACACATGCACTAGAATCCAAATTTCAAAACGCTAGAATAAATGTTTTTTTGTTTCTTATGAAGTGCTTAAATATAAATATTCATGGTCATATCTTTTAAAATTTAAAAATCCCGTACAAACTTTCAACCCCTATTTCTCAATTCCTCTTCATCCTTTATTTTCGCAATAAAATGGTAGCCTATGTTCTTTCTGAGGGTTTAAAGATTGCCTGTGCCAAATTTAATCAAAATCGTTTGAGAGGTTTAAACGGGAAAACGTAACAGACAGACAGACAGACAGAGATACTTTCGCATTAATAATATTATTATAAATATTATAATTTTATACATGTATATAATATATAGTTGGATAGTATGGATGGATATTATATGTATTAGTTTTTAAATAATACTTACCAGGATCGTACAAAGTGGCGATCGATAGTCTCTGCCTACCCCAATGGGAACTAACGGCGTGAGAATATGTATGTATGTACTTACCTATTATTCTCCCACGAAGGGTGTTGAGTTATTTTAAGTGATTGTTTGGCAATGCCGCTGGAGACCCTTCCACAACCATCCTTAAATTTTACAATATTTTTCCCATTCAAAGTTGTAAAATGACTGAACATTTTCTAATACCGAAGCTCTGGCTACCATTTTCTGGAATGAACAGCCATAAATATTAGAAAACATTGATGACAATGGATATAAAGTATAGTTTTTACGTATTTCATAATGCTCTTAACATAATTAAGACCAGTTCCCAGAAATTTATTTTGCCTTATCTATTAAGCAAACAGTTCGAAGCTCTGAACGCTCTTCAAAGAATCCCACAAGAATATTTACAAGTGTAATAAATGCGGAACACACAATTTGCATTGGATGTTTGTAGAGCAACAAGCTGATTTATTTTTCCCTTTATTTACGACTATTGTGCTAGTTCGTAGTTTGAATCTACATTAGTAATGGCTGTTGTTATGTATTCAGGTATGCTGATTGAAACTATTGTTTCAGCATTAATATTTATGACAGTACTGGTCAAAGTTTAACCTCTGATTTGAATGATTTCATTTTAAATTAGATCGGTTTTGAATAAATTACATTATATTTGCCGTGTAGTGCCAGCTCAAAATGTCACTACCCCTTTCTACCCACGGGTGTCACAAGAGACCTATCATCAGCGATACTTTATTTCTCTTATCTTGTCCCCTATCAACCTCTAAATGTGGCTGAAGAGTTTCAAGCCCTGAAACTCTGGCTACCCTGTTTTTGGTATTTATATATATATATATGTCATACAATGTTTCTCAGACCAATTAGAACGGGACGCGCCTTACAAGGCGTTACCCCTCTGTCAAAGGTACATGATTCTGAATCTAGTCCATTTATAAAAACTACTTCAACGGCCATTTTTAAATCATTTCACCGTGTCCGTGGTGATGGAAAGTGCTCTCGGAAAAATGCCTATTTGTGAAGTATATTGCTGTAAAAATAAATCAACCACATCATAATTTAAAAAAGACGGTATTTCTTTTAATTTTTATGCATATTTTTCCCAATATTTCTATTGATTTATGTTTTAAATTGTGTTTTACAAAAATTATCATTTTGTAGTTCCCGCCATTTTAAATTATATTTACTCAAAGCGCACTCCCCCACGAGACTAACTTACCCACCACGAGACTAACTATTAGGGTTGTCAAAAATAGAAAACATGATAATGACAGATAAATTAATACTTAAATACGTTATTATAAATACATTAATTTATGAATTTGCCGTGTTTAGAATTCCCCATTTCTTGCCATGGGTGTCCGTAAGAGGCGACCAAGGCTATGAGGCTTTTTGACTGGTTGTTAGGCGATACGGTTGAAGACCCTTCACCAGCGATACTTTTATTTCTTCCGTCTTTCCCCAATTTAGTTACAAAAGTGGCTGTGAAATTTCTAATTCTGAAGCTCTGTCTACCCCTTTTATTGAATTGAAAGCCGTCAGTATGTGTATGCAGATATGTTAATGAATTGCTGTATATACTGCTTCAAAGTTACTATAATATTGCTACAAATTTAGGAGTTTTTGTCATTCAATAAATATTTTTTGTTCTTTTATTCCATTAAAAATATTTCATCTAGTTCAATTATTTGAAGTGATGATTAATTAACAACAAAAAGTTTATATATTTTATTTATGTCAATAGGCTAATAATTTTTTGCACATGTGAAAAATCTCGATGATTGGTAACCCTATGTGCATAACAAATTGTAATGGAGATGTGGCACCTATCGATACACAATTTTTTATAATGAGTGAATGAATGATTTATTCAACCAAATATTTTACAGTCTTATAATTGAATACTAACAGGTTTCCGAAAGACAAAATATTAAAAAAAATGGACTGCTTCTTGTAAGAGGCATTCATTGTGGAAACCCACTCGCACGAGCACTGTTTGTTCTAAGCACTTTGAAGAATCAAGGTTTTTGAAAGTTACCGATTACAGGCGATTGTTGACTGCCCAAGCCATCCCAACATTATGCTTAAAAAATCCATTAAGTAACGATGTATCAATTAATTTGACTATGTTTGATGTATAATCAATTGTTTATATTTTTATATTTCCTTTCATTTATCACATAATTCGTATATTACTTATAGATGCAATATTCAAGTGAATTAGCCCAAGGACAAGAGTGCAAAACTGATAGCGGAAAACAAGATCCTGGTGTAAGATAATAAATATATAAACTAAGCATATCATATTTATTTGTAATTTCAAAAATACTATGGTCATAACATAACGCACCTCTCCTGGCTGAAACATATAAAAAATATGTATCACCAATGCTTCTATCACAGCCGAAGTTCTTAAATTGATCAATGATATGTTTGATATCTTTGACTCAAAAACATGTGGTTTCGGCTTTAAAAAGGCGATGTGTAAAGATAATTACAAACAATGTTTTGAGAGGTTGGAAGAAGGTGAAATTGTACTGAAAAACCTGATGATTGAAGTGAAGAAACCCAATACAGATAATAAAACAATTGTAAATATACTAAAATGTCCAAGATACACTGGTTTTTTAGGCTTTCTTGTGTGTGCTGAAAGTACGAGACTTTTATTCAAGGATTTAATTTTAAATCATGACACCGGGATGACTTACGTGCCATTCCACAAAATCAGTCAAGACCACAGAGAAATTCTATTTTCAATTATTGGAAGTCATGGAGGATATTCTGATAATCCCACGGCTCGGCAATTTGAATCAATATATAAAAAACTATTGGTTCGCAAGGAATTGATATGTAGTGAAAAAGGCACAAATTATTTACCGCTAGAGAACATTAACATTTTAAACTGTTCACTGTTCTTCTTTTGTAGAAAAAATTAATATCACTTGCCCGAATGCACGAGTGCAATGTTCATACTCAGAGTTGAAACAAGATGATTTATTAAATTTGGAGTTCAACATTACGCTTTCTCCTTTTTGTGAGAAAGTCGTCGAATACATAGCTGGTTTTGTGGTGTTTTCATTGGGCAAAAAAAATAAATGTTACCAGAGCTTGAAATCATTATTAGGTGTATACAGCGAAGAAAGTTTAATTTATCATAAAACAAGAGGATTTTTAAAATACGCTTCCAAAAATGTTATCACTTTATGCGGAAAATCTAAAAAAAATATAAGACTGGAGCTTGATGAAAAAAATAAATTAAACAAAAAGTGTACCGCCCGATTTGTGGTAAATAAATGCCTTCAGTTTTTTGTCGGCGAAGACATGTTCCCTGATATGGAAAACCATGATACCGACAATATTGTCAGTCACAACACTGAGTTAGCTGAAAGAGCTGTTATTTAAAAATATTCCGATACTAGACTTGGTTACCTTGCAAAAAAAACAGATCCGCGTAAATGTATTCGCCATATTTATAATAAACTAATACATTTTAAAAACCAATAAAGCTCAAAATCTGTTTTTTTAAATATCTTAGCCATGATAGCTCAGTGGGTGAAACCCCGCTTCTTAGATAACAAACATATTTTCGTTTGAAATTGTGTGGTTCAATTATTATAAATTAGCTATGGGTAAACTCAATTCCCATACTTGTTTAAAGGGGTAGTGACATTAAAAAGGCATGTAGAAACCACTGCTCTAAAGTAATAGTATGTATAGTAAAGATGCGCGCTATATTTCGTAATTTTGAAACATGCACAACAATTATTTCGGAAAAAGTTATTTCTTGAAGATTCTATTTTTTTTAAATAATCTTACCCATTACCTATTCTTTACGTAACTACATGTGGAATAAATAAACGATAATACCTTTTTTTGTTTAATTTAATCATAGTAGAAGACTTTCCAATCACTCATTCATTCAAATTAATCGATGTCGATAAATTTATTAAGGATCCGTAGCCCTATTACTTTCTATGTGTTCGTAATGTAATTCTAAATGTTTATTTGTCGCGTACAGGAATTTTGACTGCATGTGTGTGAAAATAAGTGTGTTGTTGTTTTTTTATGCTTGTAGTGCATGTAAAGACGAAAACTATTTTTACTTCTGTGTGCGTGTTTGCGTATGTAGTCTTCCTCGCCCCCCGCAAAATTTGGCAGAAAAAAAATGTTTTGAGATCTTGATGAAGGCGCGTCTCGTTCTAATTGGTCTGAGCTGTGTTTATATTAAAAAAATATCGGTATCAGAAATAAAAAAAAAACAAATTTAAATAACCCTGTTTTAATTAAATAGTTTTAGCAAATAAACCGGTGCAGAGTAGGTACAACAAAGAATAATAAGGAATTTATGGTAAAGATTGCATTAAATGCTAGTTATGGAGACTTCTAAGGAAGATCAGAAAAATATGAAAAACTGCCGATCTCCAAAAGGGGTTCAGAGTCACAAAATCCTTAGCCAGTTTTTAAAGTTACATGAGAAAAGAGAGTTAAATAAAAGCAGGTTGATGATGATGGGTCTCTAGCCACATTACCCAACAGTTACTGAAAAAGCCCCTCACCCCTAGCCGACACTGCACATACACAGCTTTGTTATTACGAGTTAAAATTGCTTAATGAAAAATATCAGAAATGTCGAGTATCCATTTTGAACCCTGTGGGTGTATACACAACATAACATAACATAAACGTTCACGCCGTCTATCCCCGAAGGGGTTGGCAGAGGTACCGATACTCCTGAACTCACATGGCAAGCGCCATCTAGTTTCCAGAGAAGGTACCCACGTTTTGCTTAGACAGTGTACTCGAAGGGTTCGAATTACGCATGCTTCCGAAGAACGTATGTAGTAAATGTACCAAATATTCAAGTGCTTACGTTTTTTTATTTTTTAAATAAGAAGTATGATTTATATCTTATTTCGATAATTGAATATAGAAGATAACATATCCTAAGTTCAACTTGTTGTTAATTACTTGAATATTGAAAAAAAAAGACATAAGTAAGTACTTAAAATTTTGTGCCAAATAATATTGTGATCTCACGAATAAATGTACATTTTACCTCAAAAATTACGTGAATATTATTAATATCCCTTAGCTTAGTTATCTCAAAAACAATCTTTTTAGTGAATTAAAAAAAATAACATAACATAACATAACATAAACGTTCACGCCGTTTATCCCCGAAGGGGTTGGCAGAGGTACCAATACTTCTGAACTCACATGGCAAGCGCCATCTAGTTTCCAGAGAAGGTACCCACGTTTTGGTTAGACAGTGTAGTCACGTGATAGGGGGCAGGCCTATCGCCGTTTTGTACGAATACACTGTCACATGACTAAGTACAACTCAGCCATGTGGGTTTCCTCACGATGTCTTCCCTCACCGTTAGCAACCATGATAAATTAACCACACATATGACTTTAGAAAAGACAAATTGGTGTAGGCCCGTCCCAGGATTGGAACTCACGCCCTTCTGTTTTTCGGGCGGGTGTTCTACCCACTGGACTATCATGTCGCTTAATTGCATAAACCCAACAAGACTTAAAGTATTAACTTACTTGTCAGCTAAGTCTTCTATAAACTATTCATGCTTTTTACCTTTTTTTTAAGATCATTCGATAAAAACTTATGATGCTAGTGGATCAAGGTAGCGAGTATTGGTAAAGTATAAAAGATGAAGTATATAACACACGAATTAAATACTCGGGCCAAAGACGGAGGGTGAAAAAGGAAACTAGATTAAATTTTATTGAATTTATTAATTAAATGTTACATTTCTAAGACCTAAACCTAACTAAGCTAAACGCGAATGCGTTCGATGTAAGAATCACACTGCTCTTCACTTGATTTATTAATTTAAACTTACATTTCTAATTCCTAAACCTAACTATCCTAAGCGCGAATGCGTCCGATGTTAGAACTACACTCTTCATGCACCGCCTATCTTACTCGTAACTACCCATATTTAAACCTTTCAATCTAGGTCAGTTTAGGTGGCTCGATCTGGATATTGCCGACCAAAAAGTCAGAGCTGACACGAGGCGCTGATGCTGCATTTACGCGAATGAGGCTATGTGTCGGCACCGTACATAACACACGACTCTTTTTTTTTAACTCTGTATACAAACATTCTCTAGTGTTCGTAAGCTAAATATTTTGTTTGAGATTTTCGTAACTTGTGTTCGGCTGCTTGTTTTAATGTTGCTTTCAATTCCGACGTCTTCAGAAACGTAGAGTTGTGAAAGAAAAAAAATATGAAAATACAAGTACAGTTTTTTTTTTCATTTTTGTGAGATTTGAAAAGCATTACGCAAGCATTGCTTCGCGCGGGTGTCTTAAGAGTTAGGGTGATGGGACTTAATAAGCGATTGTTGGGCAATGCGGTTGAAGAGCCATTAATGACAGGTTTTTTTAAAATTTTATTTACTCAATATAGCCATAAACATAAAAAAAACCTTTTGGTTGTCTGGAAGAGATAGATAGATGGTTTTAGTGATAAATACATAAAGTGGTGATAAATACATAAAGTTTTGCCCGAACTTAGTCTTTTTTTTAATAATTATATTGAATGATTTTAAGTATTTTAACATATGATTTAAAACAATATATATCTTCTTTTTAACTACAACATATTAATACTATTTTATTAGAAAGCATTAAAAACGATCTGAAATACTTGATAACTTTAATTTCAAACCATAAAGCATTAGCAGTCTATTTTTGTTCACTCTCAAAAACTTCCTTCGAGAACAGAATAAGGCAATTTTAATTGTTTCGCTCTTGAAACAAAGTTATGGACTCAAATCAAATTGAAACTTATTTTAGTCTAATTACCAGAGTCCTAATTGAGTCTTATATTTCAGTCGATAAATTAATATTTACGTATATAGTATATTAAAGTCGTAAACTGTTTTCACTAAAACATACGCGGAATAAATTATACAATTTTAGTTTGCAACATAGATGCCATGTAGTGTCAGCTTAGAATAACACTACCCCATTTCTACCCGTGGGTGATCGTAAAAGGCGACTAAGGGTATAGGGGCTTTTGAAGTATTTTTTGGGCGATGTGGTTGGAGACCCGTCACCAACAATTATTTATTATTACCATCTTTTTCCCACTCAACTTCCAAAAGTGGCTTAGGAGTTTCTCATTCCAAAGCTCTGGCTACCCCGATAAGGGATTTATAGCCGTGAGTATATGTATGTATGTATGTAGTTTGCAACAGAAAATAAAACCCATGTCACATCTTCCTGTCTGTAGCTCTGTCCACCTATCTGTAATTTATTGTTATTTGATAACAATAAATTACAGATTTATATAATAATAACTTAATTTTGTACATAAATCGTTCATAAATACATCTAACTAGATGTATTTATGAACGATTTATGTACAAAATTAAGTTGAAATGGTAATAAGAAGATTCTGATACATATTAATCTAAACGTATAGGTAGGTTGCCGGGTAGTGCCGGCTTAGAATGTCACAACTCCTTTCTACCCACGGGTATCGTAAGAGGCGACTAAGGGTATGGGGCTTTTTAAAGGTTTTTTGGGTGCTGCGGGTAGAGACCCATCACCAACTCTATTTCTAACATCTAGTCCCCTATCCACTACCAAATGTGGCTGAGGAGTTTCCAGCTCTGAAGCTCTTGGGTCCCTTCTTTTGGGATTTATCGCTGTGTGTATGTATGTATGTATGTTTGTATAGGTAGCTTATACTCACCTATGCTATACTAAAATAAGTCAAAGATAAAATTAACCCTAACCCCTCGACCTTTCATCAATAAAGAAATGGGTTCATACTATTTTAAGCCAAGACTACACAGCTATTTAAATTACACTGCATTACTTATATATAATAAAAATTGTGCTGAATGTATAATATAATGTATTTGAATTTTGTTGTTATGGTTCATCAAAAATGATTATTTGCATCAATTAAAAACATTTGATTTAAAATTTTAAACGCATTTGGATTCATTAGAAATATATACATATAAACATGTTTAGTGTCGGCTTAGAATAGCACTACCCCATTTCTTCCGGTGGGTGTACGTAAGAGGCGACTAACGGACTTGGGGCTTTTTAAGGGTTGAAGACCCATCACCAACAACCTTTATTCTACCATCTTTTCCCCACTCAACTTCCAAAAGTGGCTGTGGAATTTCTAATTTCTCAGCTCTGGCTATCCCTTTTAGGGATTTATAGCCGTGAGTATATGTATGTATGTATGTATGTACATATAAACATATTCCACGCCATTATTTCCCAATAGGATAGGCAGAGTCTATTCATCGCCACTTTGTACAATCCTGGCAAACCACCCTTGCTTCGTTTATATCCATCAATCTTTTCGTACATGCTCCTTTATTCCTTATGCTTCATGTTCCTCCTCGGCTCACATTACCTTCAACATTGGGTAGAGTAAATCACGGCGCTGCTATTAGAAGGGCCAATGATGCTTTTGTATTGTTATGATCGTGATACGGATCTCATTAGCAAACCTCATAGTGGCGCTAGATTTATTTGATTATGTCGTTGTAAATACTACTCTCTTTTAGTAATTAATTTAGTTTGGGTAAAAACATTTCGGTTAAAATTGCATATATACATAAACTCAATCTTTCATGCCGTATATCCCCGAAGGAGTTGGCAGAGGTACTAATATTTCTGAACATCACGGGTCATTGTCACCTGGTGTTCAGAGTACCTACCCACGTTTTATTTAGGCAGTGTGCTTACGTGATACGGGGCAGGCCTATCACCGTTTTGAACAAATACACTGTCCCATGACTAAGTACAACTCAACCATGTGGGTTTCTCACCGTTAACAACCATGATAAATTTACCACACTTATGGCTTAGGAAAAGACAAATTTTCCTTGGATTTGAAGCCTCATCGTGTGCATGATAAGCAGTGTTCTACCCACTGAGCTATCATGGTTGCATACATATACTTGCGCCTATTAATCCCAAAAAGGGGTATCTAGCGTTTCAGATTTAAAAACTCTTGGGCTGAGCGGGGAAACGATATGATTAAAAGTCTTTATTACAATTCCATACATTTATATTACAAGACAACTCAGGCCCAACAAAAAGAAACAGAAAAATAAATAAAATGAAAAAGTTACTAACGCTTCATTTTATGCTGAAATGCTATTTACAGGGACCCTTAAAATATTTCCGACCGAAGAAAAAGGCTCAAACCTTTCTAGACTTCAACTTTCCCATTGATATCTGATCCCGTTTATTGAAAAATATTTCCATAACAAAGTAACTTTATTTTCTTATACTCGTATTAACCCAACAATGGTTCATTGAACGAAACCGCAATATTTAGTAAAAGACTTATTTATAAGACTTACTAAACAACATGACATACATATACATTATACTCACGGCATTAAATCCCTAGAAGGGGTAGCCAGAGCTAAGGAAATAGAAATTCGTCAGCCACTTTTGGAAAATTGAGTGGGGAAAAGATGGTTAAGTAAAGGTTGTTGGTGATGGGTCTCCAACCGAATCGCCCAAAATACCGTTAGTCGCCTCTTACGTACATCCATCGGTAGAAACGGGGTGGTGCTATTCTAAGCCGACACCACACGGCGAAGCCGACACTACACGGCGAAGCCGACATTACAGGGCGAAACAACATGAGAAGATTAGAAATATCTTTGGATAAAGTTTACGTTTTTTTTCTTAACTACCAGTTACCCCAAAGTTTTTGTTTAAAATTACTCTACTCCGTTTACACATTTCATTTAAGAAAACTAACTAATAGAGGGTTTTATAAATGATAAAACGATTTATTACACCTTAAGAGAGGTCCTACTGGTCCCACATAGATCATTTATTACTGTAGCTATTAATTAGATGTACAAATAGTGCTCGATCCTTCAGGAACTATGCATGGATTGTATGGATGGTAATAGTAATAAAATATCCGACTCCAGGATATATTGCGTGTATTGATTAATAATTACACCGCGGCCGAAATAATGTTAACAGTAACAAGAATCGTACGCAAGTGACAAAGAATAAGTGGGTAGCATGACGCACTACCGTCAAACGTTTCATAATCATTTCCGAGCACTAGTGATGTGCCGGAACAAATAGACTTTGTTGTGCAGGAAAACTCATGTAGGGATTATTTTACTAATCAATCAAGAAAAAAAATGCGACACCAGCAGCACTTGAGCCCGCGACATCCTGGTCAACGCCCGGCGGGCTGATTATGTATCTTTAGCGACCGCGATTGTGTCGCAAGTTGCACTATTGTCGCTGTCAAAAGTGTCAGATCGCATACAAAATTATGACATTGACAACGACAATCGTGCCACTTGCGACACAATCATCACTCGCAAAAGATACATAATCAGGGGGCCGGTCACTTTACATGGCACTATAGCTCAGTTTGCAGAGTGACCGTGGCGTGGACTGCTGGTGTAGAAATTATTTTCTCCTTGATTGATTAGAAAATGTTTAAACTCTATAATCTGTAAAAACATAATTCTCTGTACCTCCGGTCCTTTTGTCCTTTGTGATCTATCTCTGAACTAAATTTTATGAAAATCGGCTCGGTTGCTTAGACATGAAAGCGGAACAGATATACAGATTTACTTTTGCATTTATAATATTAATACGGTAGTTTAACTATACCTATCTACTTTTGTGAAGGTACTCATTTAAATGCTTTTAAGAGATAAAAAAAATGTGATAATATTTGAAAACTTAAAATGTATCACCAACAATACTTTCTTCTTATATATATTTACATATATCTATAGATATATTTTTATTTTGTCCTCTATTAACTTTCAATGTAGCGAAGAGTTTAATTAATTTCAATTTCAACAAGTGGTAGTCGGATCGCCAAAAGAAAGTCCCGAACCTCTTTTGGATCTTTATTGTGGAAAAGATTGTAAATCAACCATTTTGGTGATGGGTTTGCAGCCACATGACTCAACCCTCAGTCGCCTATTAGTATTATTCTAAGTTTAGTAGTATTCTAGGCTAATATTACACAGATAAACTATAATATGAATAAGAACTCGTTTATCTAAAGCCTGAATAAGTAGAGGAAATGATCTAATATGTTCACTCGCTAGCTTAGCTTTACAAATTCTCAATCAGAGTAATCCTAAATTGCGTATTTCGAGTGATTCCTATCTACTAGATCTTTAAAAGGATTTGCTAACACCTACCATGGAACATGTATTTGAAGAGCTAGATAAATTAATGTAATATGCTCATTGAATTAATTAATATTATTAAAGGAATGTTGAGTTTTAATGAAAGAGTTTTAGGAAAGTTTGGTGATAAAAGAGTGAACGAGAATGGTGAGAAAGTGATTGATGTATGTTTGGAGAGGAATCTTTGTGTTACGAACACGTTGTTTGAACACAAAGATATCCATATGTATACTAGACAGAGAGGAAGCGAGAGAAGTATGATAGATTTTGTGATAGTGGATGAAAGGTTAAGAGCAAAGGTTGTTGACACCAGAGTCCATAGGGGCATTAACGTTGGCACAGATCACTTTCTCGTTATATCACGATTTAGGGGTCTGTGCACGCGTTGGCGTCACGGGCCTAAAGTGTCAACAACGGATTTTGCGAGAATAAAAAAGGAGAAATTGGAAGAGGATGAAAATATTAGAGATGAATATATGAAGAAATTGGACGACAGGCTAAGTTGCGTGGAGATGAAGGATGAATTGGAAATAGAAGAAGTATGGGATGTGCTCAAATCGTCAATGGTTGAATGTGCGACGGAAGTATGTGGATTGAGTAAAAGAACAAATAGACCACCAACAAGTTGGTGGGATAAAGATGTGAAAGAGGCAGTTGGAGATAAGAAGAAAGCTTGGTTAGATTTACTAGCGATTAAAGCTAGTAAACGAATGGATGCGAGAGTAACAGATGATGTAGTGAAGAATAGTGAAGATGAATATAAGAGAGTTAAGAATGAGGTTAAGAAGAAAATAGAAAAGAAAAAGCGTGATCTGATAGAATGGTGTGAGAGGAAACTCTCCGATAATTTCCGGAATAACCAAAAGTTGTTCTGGAAATATATCCGGAAAGAAAAGGGAGTTTCCCAAAACACGAATGTTGTGAGAGATGAACAGGGTGAATTGGCGACGGATGAAAGTAGCATAAGACGAGTATGGAAGAACTATTTTGAGGGACTCTTTGAAAAAGAGGATACATCCATTTCTTCGCCAATCGGCAGTATTATTGATTGGAACGACGTTATGGGTGACTTTAGTGACAGTGAGATCAGTATGGAAGAAATAATGAAAGCAATGACAAGTATGAAACAAGGGAAAGCGGCAGGGTATGACAGGATAAACACTGAAATGCTGAGGGCTGGTAAAGGGGTGGTGGCTTCCTGGTTGTACTTCCTTTTCCAAAAATGCTGGTCGAGTGGCAAAGTGCCACAAGACTGGTGCAAAGCGGTAATTGTGCCTTTATATAAAGGAAAGGGGTCACACCAGGAGGCTAGAAACTACCGTGGAATTAGCCTACTCAGCATTGTCGGTAAATTGTATGCAAAGGTTTTAAATTGAAAGAGTGATGAATGAAACGGAAGATAAAATTTGGGATGTGCAAGCAGGATTTAGAAAGGGAATGGGATGTATGGACCAAATCTTCTCTTTAAGGAGCATCACCGAAAAGTTCTTAGCTAAGAACCGAAAGGTGTATTGCTCCTTCATTGATTTAGAGAAGGCGTATGATAGGGTGGTAAGAAAGTGTTTATGGGAGGTGTTATCCAAGTTCGGTTTGGGGAGTCGACTTATACGTGCACTGGTATCACTCTATGAGGATTCCAGTGCATGTGTGAGAGTAAACGGGGAAAATACTGACTGGTTCGGGATCTCTCGGGGTGTCCGACAGGGTTGTGTAGCTTCCCCGTGGCTCTTCAATTTGTTCATGGATGACTGTTTAACAGAGTTGCGTGAAAGTGATTATGGATTGAGAATGGGTGGATTCATCATTAAATGCCTCTTATATGCCGACGATCAAGTGCTACTTGCATCATCGGTGGAAGAGCTGCAAGAGATGATGAATATTGCATGTGCGTCTTTTGAGAAAAAGGGAATGAGGGTGAATGTGGATAAAACAAAAACTATGGTTTTTGAGAAAGAGGTGAATATGACCGAATGCGTGATTGAAATTAATGGTAAGAAAGTGGAACAAGTGAAAGAGTTTGTATATTTGGGAAGTTTGTTTACTAGGGATGGAAAGTGTGATGAAAATATCGAGAGAAGAGTGAAAAAGGGTAATGCGGTAAATGGAGCACTGGATAGTCTAATGTCTAGTCAGTCGGTGTCTGCAAAGGCCCGAATGGCTGTGCATGATGCTGTCCTCGTTCCTACGCTTATGTATGGCAGTGAATGTTGGGTGTGGCAGAAGAAGCATGAAAGTAGAGTGAATGCAGTAGAAATGAGATCCCTCAGAAAAGTGTGTAATGTAAGGTTATGTGATCGTGTGAGGAATGATGTGATTCGTGAAAGGTGTGGTGTAAAAGATGATATTGTAAGAAAGATAGAAAAAGGAATGTTGAGATGGTTTGGGCACATAGAGAGGATGGATGACAGTAAATTGGTGAAAGAGATATATAGAGCCAATGTGGAAGGTAATGTTAGTAGAGGACGACCTCGGAGGACACATTTGGATCAAATAGAACATGTGCTCAAAAAGGCAGGTGTCCGCAGTATGAAGAATAAAAGAGCATGTATGAAAAGATTGATGGATGTAAACGAAGCCAGAGAGGTTTGCCAGGATCGTACAAAGTGGCGATCGATAGTCTCTGCCTACCCCAATGGGAACTAACGGCGTGAGAATATGTATGTATATGTATGTATGAATGTTGAGATGGTTTGGGCACATAGATAGGAAGGAAAACAGTAAATTGGTGAAAGATATATATAGAGCCAATATGGGAGGTAATTTGAGCAGAGGACGATCAGAGAAGGACACATCTGAATCAAATAGACTGTGTGCTTAAAAAGGCAGTGTCCGAAGTATGACGAATAAAAGAGCGTGTATAAAACAATTGATGGCTGCGAACGAAGCTAGAGGTATGCTTGTGTCGTGCAAAGTGGCGATTTATAGTTTTTGCCTACTCAAATGGGAACTAATGGCGTTGGTATGTGTATGTATCTTATTTGTTTCGATATATTTTAATAACTACTACTACTAGCCGTAATAATAATCGTAGCTGCATCTCGATATGTCTACAGTACTTTTGATACTCAGATGTCAGATATCTAGCTTCTAATCGCTTATTTCACTGCTATTGGAATCCAAAAATAAACAGTATAACTAAGAAAGGATGACTGAAATGTTATACTGAACTACTATTTGCTCGTTTTATTTAAAATTTTATAAGTAAAAGGATTGTTCCTGATGAACATAAACAAAGCTTATAAAAACACACATGCATACATAGTTTCTAGTAGGGAAAGTAGAGACTATCAATCCCTAATTAGTAAGATCCTGACTAATTCATCAATTTAATTTATTAAAGCCACTTTAGCATATTCTCTATATAAAATAAATAAAAAATAAAAAATGTTTATTTGATAAGGCATATTTACAGTACAGATTTGAACAGGGGTTCCCAAACTAGGCAAGCCTGTATTTTGGGAAACCAGTTGACAGTATTGTTATATTTACACTGTTAGTTGAAATATACACAATTGAATTTGAATTACACAAAATATATTTTTAAGAAAATTTAAGTTTAAAGGAAAGGAAAAATATTTACATGGAGGGATATTGGGTAAGTAATGTAGGAAAACTAATTAAATAATAAAATTAAGAAAATAAAATAAAATAATAATAATAAGAAGAAGAATATATTATACAAATAAATTATTATATGCAGGAATGTAGAATGCTTTCTGTGTCATCGTAATTTGCGTCGAGCAGCCACTTAAACAGGTTTAATTTAACTTGGTAGGTGGAGTCGTTTTTGTTAATAATGCCTTTTTGTGCCATTTTATTGTAAACCGTTATGAAAGCCGACAAGCCGTTATGTCTAGCAAAAGAAGTCTTTACCGCGGGAACCACTATCTGGTAGACCCGGGAAGACCTAAGGAGGTTCAGTTCAGCAGATGACAGAACAGAATTATGCATTGAGATGCAAACCTGCTGAATATACAACTGCCTCACTCTGAGGACTGATGCCTCTTTATATAGAAGGTCCGTGGGGTAACAAAAGGGTTTTTTCAGCATGACTTTAAGTACAGCGCGCTGGGATCTTTCTAGTCCTATCATAAATGTTTTTGCTGCCCCTCCCCATATTTCAATACAATATGTGAGAAGGGATTGGCACAAAGCGAAGTACACTGTACGCAGAACCTTAAAATCTGCAGCGCCTCTGAGAAGTGACATGACCCCTATAAGTCTACGTATTCTCTTCGACAGGTTGAGTACATGCATTTCGTAACTAAGTCGCTCGTCGAGTATCAGACCCAGGTACTTGGCGTAGGGAGACCTTTTTGTAGGGTTACATTACCGCATGGTAAGCAGAAAGTCATACTGTGGAGCGGACAGCGCTCGCTAGCCAGTCATCGTTCGCTCGCTCTCATATCCAGACATATACTATACTTTACTTTATATTGAACTGTTTAACCTCCAAATTGTTACGTGATAATATAACCGGGAATTCGTGAACTGAAGTGTGTTGTTTCCTTTATCGCTATATAAACCTTCTGATAATAGACTCATACTATACCCCATCACTTACATTGGTGACCACCGACTACAGAGCACGATGGCGTCCTTCAAAGCACAAGGAGTCATTTGGATTGGCCAGACAAGTACGAGCAGCAAAAAGGATATCAAAGGACAGCAGACAAAAAGCGCTTCGAATCCACGGCTCACGAAACACGACTCACAGCACGGCAGCAATGGGACACGCAACGGGGCACCCACACCGTGGCTATTGGAGTCAGCATTGAGGTTCCGGCACACATGGCCGTCGAGCACAGTGGCACGAAGATATGGAGTCAAAATTTCCTGTTGGAGGGGGAGTAATGTAGCGACGCGCTGTCAGTACACAATGACGCGCACTACATAGAAACGCTGACAGTGCAAGAAGAATCACATTCCACAGCAACACGTCACACGCGTCATCAAGATTCGCCATACAAATCGTACATCGCGCAATCGAAGTTTCTAAAACGTTTAGTATATATACAAGTTCCAACTTAATACAGTTGGACCGCGGTCCCCAGGCATACCATCGCCTGGCGGAAGATCTTCCCTTTTCCTCCACATTGGTGACACCCGAAAAAACAATTGTTATTTCGGATATAAAGGAAACGCGTGTTAACAGTTACAGCTATTTATTCTGACTGACTAATTCAAAAGTAGTACAATTATTGTTCCACCCACATACAATTATTCCTAAAACTAACATCCCTCCCCCTATATTTTTGAAGTAGTAACATATACATTTGTCACACTAAACATATTATTTAAAAAATGGTCTATAGTCTATAGGCTTACGCGGTCTCATGTTTCTATTTGTGTTAATGGTAGTTGTAGGGGAGGCAGATTCAGTAGGTAGCAATGGAGGAGAAGGTTCCGCCTGGATTTCTATTGCCGGTTCCTGGTCTTGGCAGCCTTGCCAACTCTCTGGTTCTGGATCCGGTGATGCTGGGTCTGTCCTGTCTTCCACTGAGGCAGCGGCGAGTGGAGCTTCACCCGACGAGGTCACATTCGAGTTTGGTTGCTGGCACTCATCCGAGACTTGGGAAGGATGGACTAGGGTTGCAGTACCAACACGGAAAGTCGGTAATTGACCAGTTTCTGGAGCACTCCGTTTTTTAGACGATGATGCCACCGCTGTTTGATACTGCCCAGTGATTAACTTTTCATCTACCATTCTTTCCCCTTTTAATTTAATTATTTGGTTTTTATGCCGTTTAACAGTCAAACCATTATCTTCTAATAAAACCAAATAAGTTGATCTACCAATTTTTTTCTTTATCACTCCCTTTGACCACTTTTGTTTTTGATTGTGCATAGTTCTTATATTTACTATTTCATTAATTACAAAATCTACATTTCGATTACCTCTGTAATATTTAGCCTGTGAAAACTGATTTGACTCGACATTACTCAACAGTGTTTGATCGGTAGGCGACGGTGGTATGGGTTTTAATAAATCTAACCGACACCTAAGCTTCCTACCAAAAAGAACCTCCGCTGGTGATTTTTTTGTACATGAATGTTCAGAGTTCCGATAGTTAAATAAAAATTCGTTAAGTTTTATACTTACATTATCATTATTGGACAAAAAGATTCCACTCAATGCTTTTTTGACTATCTTTACATAGCTCTCGGCCTGCCCATTACTAGCGGGATTATATACTGGAGATGTTAAATGAGTTATTCCATTACTTTTACAAAATTGCTCAAACTGAGATGAAACAAAAGATGTGCCATTGTCAGTACAAATAGTATTGATTAGACAAAATCTAGCCATAAGATCACATAACTTTTGTATGACCACTTTTGACCCGTAACCTGTACTTACGTCGTATACTTCAACCCATTTAGAATACGCGTCTACAAATATTAAAAACATTTTATTGTTAAATGGCCCTAGAAAGTCCGCATGAACTCGGTACCACGGTTCCGGCGGGGGCGGCCACGAGGTGAGCGGCGCGCGGGCGGGCGCGGGCCGCAGCTGCGTGCACACCGCGCAGTCGGCCAGCGCGCGCTCCAGCTCCGCGCACATGCCCGGCCACCAGAACCTGGCGCGGGCGTCCGCCTTCATTTTCACAATACCAATGTGGCCATTATGTATTTCCTCAAATATATAATGACGTAAGGAATTCGGAATGACCAGTCTTGAACCTCGCATTAAACAACCTTTTTCAATGGCCAACTCAGATTTACACAATAAATATGGTTGAATGTCTCTATCCCGATTATTCTTAGGCCAACCGCACATAATATACTGGTACACTTGTGATAAAATCTTATCCGAATGAGAGTATTTAGAAATTTCAACCAATGTTAACAAAGGATGCCTTGGTTCATATACAAAATTAACGTAACACGCGTCATCTAAATCCTGATCACAATTGTTCGGTGACAAACCCAATTCACCACTCGACTTCTTATCGTTCTCAACATTTTGAACCATAGAACGACTAAGAAAGTCGGCACTATTTGATGCGCTGTTTACATATTCAATGGTGTAATTATAAGCTCCCAAAAATAAAGCATATCTTTGAAGTCTATTAGCAGTCACCTCAGGAATACCTTTTTGAGGATGGAAAATCGACAGCAAAGGTTTGTGATCCGTTTTAAGAATAAAAGGATTTGCTCTCCCATATAAATATTGGTGAAATTTCCTGACCCCAAAAATTATAGCTGTTGCTTCTTTCTGAATTTGGCTATAATTTTTTTCAGCCGCATTCAATGACCTTGATGCGTAAGAAACCGGCTGTTCGATTCCGTTTTCACCAATTTGCGAAAGAACTGCCCCTAAACCCCATGGTGACGCGTCTACCGTTAAAATTATTTTTGTATCTGGATTAAAGTGAGCTAGAGTTTTTTCTGAAGATAGATCGGATTTTATTAAGTTAAAAGAATGTTCGTGATCTTTATTCCAGTGCCACTTTGTGTTTTTCTGGAGTAATTCGTGAAGTGGAGCTAAAATGGATGATGCATTTTTTATAAAAACTCTGTAATAATTAACTAATCCTAAAAATGATTTTAATTCCGATACATTTTGAGGTCTTTTAGCATTCACGATAGCAGCTACTTTTTCAGGACACTTATGTAACCCATTTTTATCTATTATATAACCTAAGTACGTAACAGATTCTTGAAAGAAACTACATTTTTCCTTTTTGAGTACCAACCCCGCCTTTTCTAACCTTCTGAAAACTTCATTTAACCTATCCAGATGTTCTTTTTCTGTTTTTCCGGTTATCAAGATATCGTCTAAAAACTGCAGGACTCCATCCCGCAGCAATCCCACGGGAATATTGCTGGAAGTGTCATCAGTATCGGGTGCTGTGAGAATATTTGCTAGCGTCCGTTGGAAAATAGCCGGTGCGCTAGACAAACCGAACACTAGTCTCGTATAATCCCTTGTGAGTATTTATACAAGTATATTGTTGAGACTCTTCTGCTAATAATACCTGATTGTACGCGCCTGACAGGTCCAATTTTGTAAATTTAACCCCATCATGTAATTTTGAAAACAATTCTTCTATACGAGGTAACAGATATTTGTCCACGAACAATTGCTTATTAATAGAAACTGAATAATCGGCACAGAGACGTATTTTCCCATCTTTTCTTAACACGGGCACCACAGGACTAGCGTATTGAGAGAACGACACAGGTTTTATAATCCCTAACCCCTCTAATCTGTCGATTTCCTCATCCAACTTGGGCCTTAGCGAGAACGGAACAGGCCGGGCTTTGCAATAAATGGGAACGGAACCGGGTTTTAAATTTAAATTTACTTTCAAAGCTGAGCAACATCCTAACCTTTCCGAAAATAAGTTCGGAAATTTTACAATAAAATTACTTACTAAGTCAACTGTATGACAATTGTTAATAGAACATATTTGTAAATTAAATTTTGATATAAAATCTCTTCCCAGTAATGGTGGCCCACCATTTTTCACAATGTAAACATCAATATTCTCCGTTTTAAACTTATAACAAAACGGTAGTATGATCTTTCCTAAAATCTGAATATTACCGCCATTGTAACTTCGCAAAATTTTTGTGCTATTTTGCAGTGGGTACTTTGAAAAATATTTGAAATAAATTGTGTCTGAAATAACTGTAACAGCTGACCCCGTGTCTATTTCAAACTTTAAATTAATGTCATGTACTTTAACCGACTCCTGCATTGGTTCTCCTTGATGGGATCTAATATTAAATAATAATCGCTTACCATCGTCGCCGTCATCCGAACAACACTGTAGGAAATGTTGATTAACCTCACTGATACATTTGTTTTTACAAATACGTTTCATATGCCCCTTTACACCACATTTATTACACACAACGTTTTTATAACGACATTTATTTGCGAAATGACCGTTATAGCCGCACACTGTACACTGAACACCATTACGTATCGACTTTGATTCTTCGCTCGTAGCACTCGAAGTACCAAGATCGCGCGCCGCTACTTTGTGAACTGCGAGCTGCGGGACGCCGTGCTGGGTGGCGGCGGCGGGCTGGCGCGCTCCCTCGCGGGCGCACTGCACGCTCTCAGCTAATTGAAGTGCTTTTTGAAAAGTCAGCTGTTCCAGTGACTCCGCAAATAATTTATCGCGAGCCGGGCCGATTGCTAGTCCAAGCACGAATCGATCTCGAAGATTTTCCTCCAAAGTACTGACAGAGAACGCACAATCTTTAGCTAAACTACGGATCCGCGCTGCCCACGCCGCGAAGGATTCACCGGAACTCTGCACTGCTGAATGAAACCGATGTCGTTCGGCAAAACTACATCGTTTCGTATGAAAGTGTCCGTCCAGCAACTCAACCACTTCCGTATAAGACAGGCTGCCCACTTCTTTAGGTAGGGCTAGATCCCGAATGAGTCTATAAGTAGGTTCCGCTAGACTACTTAGCAAAATAGCTCGTCTCTTCGTCGAAGACTTGTCAACCACGCCGTCAATATCGTTCGCAAGGAACCATTGCTCCAACCGTCCCTTGTATGATTCCCATTCTTGAGACTCATGGTCAAACATACTTAATGAGCCTACTGTAAAAGACATCTTGTAATATAATTTAATACTCGGGAACGACAAGTTCAGACTGCGCCACTGTTATTTCGGATATAAAGGAAACGCGTGTTAACAGTTACAGCTATTTATTCTGACTGACTAATTCAAAAGTAGTACAATTATTGTTCCACCCACATACAATTATTCCTAAAACTAACCCGGTAACTACGTGGCGGTGACTCAACTTAACGTCGGATACGAGAACGAGTAAAGTGCCGTACATACAACAACATGACCGAAGAACAGAAGACGGATGTCATGCTAATATCCGTATCATCACGAATACCGGATTTCTGGACCGATCAACCGGCTCTCTGGTTCATACAATTCGAAGCAGTAGTCGCACCGCAAAAAACTAGTGACGAATCATGCTACCAGCTCCTGATAGCCAAATTAGGCAAACAAGTTATTCAAGAAGCAGCCGATCTTCTCGCATCTCCACCGGCAACCGGAAAATACACAACGCAAAAAAGAACGACAATACACCTATTGTATGGTCGCCAGACGCTGAGACAGCATTCTCAGAATGTAAGTTACAATTGGCAAATGCGGTCACGTTATCGTACCCGTGTACGAACGCGACACTTGCGCTCATGACCAACGCATCAAGTACCTGCGTGGGAGGAGCTCTACAACAGCTTGACAATGGCATGTGGAAACCTCTCGGGTATTTCTCTAAGCGTTTATCCGAAACACAACAACGGTACAGCACTTACGACCGCGAACTTCTTGCGATATACATGGCAATAAAATACTTTCGCAAACTTTTTGAAGGCAGACCATTAACTATATATACAGACCATCGTCCACTAGTACATGCTTTTACAAAAATTGGTACAAACTCTGAGACGCCGCGAAGAACGCGACAGTTAATATTCATTAGCGAGTTCACAACAGAAATTCGACACATCAGCGGAGACCAAAACGTCGTAGCCGACACGTTATCACGTGTCGCGACTATTTCCTGTCCCTCGAGCATCGACTACGAACAGTTAGCTGAATCGCAAAAATGTGATGACTACATCGCGTCACACGTTTCAACAAGTCAAGCTGCAGATAACAATGTTCATATAAAGAGCATGTTTTTGCCCACTTGTAATAAATCAATTTATTGCGAAATTTCGAAATCTAGAGTACGACCATATTTACCTAATAATTTCAGACGCGATGCTTTCGATAGCATACATAACTTAAGTCATCCTGGAATTAAAACCACGCGTAAAATGATAACCGACAGATTTTTTTGGCCAGGAATGAATTCAGACATTAACAAATGGGCAAAATCTTGCATTAGTTGTCAACGCGCTAAGGTAAGTAAACACACCATTTCAGAGTACGAAGCTTTCCAGACCGCGAGTACCGAGCATCAACAAACACCCACTAAGGTAGTGTTTTCATAGTTGTAAGTTTTCAGTTTACATCTTCCCAATACCACGTTATTAAAATCTTGTTAGCTAAAATCTTGTTTTGACAGGAGGATATCTATTTAAGTAAATAATAAAAAACAGTTTTATAAATATTTAATTTAATAAATTTAATTTGAATTATACATGTAATACCTACAAGCTAATTAGTTCTAAGTAGGAATATTGACTATTACTCATATTATAAACTTAAATACAACTCAAGTGACTTTTCAAACAATACAATCTAAGAGTAAATGTTATAACTTATGTTTCATTGTAACTATTCATTATGTTATGATCTTGTATAGACTGTTACGCTATCAAACTGTCGAATAGCACATTCCAACTTGTTATTGTAACACAGTGACTCATAGTCGCGTCGAATATTTGTAATCACAACTCCGTTTTACCTCTTTCGTTTTCGTTTGTTAAAATTTGGTTTGTATAATTTTAAATTTAGCCAAATTTTAGGAGGGGTGTGATGTAGGGTTACATTACCGCATGGTAAGCAGAAAGTCATACTGTGGAGCGGACAGCGCTCGCTAGCCAGTCATCGTTCGCTCGCTCTCATATCCAGACATATACTATACTTTACTTTATATTGAACTGTTTAACCTCCAAATTGTTACGTGATAATATAACCGGGAATTCGTGAACTGAAGTGTGTTGTTTCCTTTATCGCTATATAAACCTTCTGATAATAGACTCATACTATACCCCATCACTTACATTTTTATGACATTGCAGTTGCACAATCGGGGGGCTTCAGGAATCGCACCACACTTGTGCATTTTTAAGATGTCAAGAGACGGGGGTTTTGAGGAGCTGGTCTTATAAAAACACAGAAATAAGCTTTTTTCTGTGTTAAGAGTGAGAAGGTTGTCATTCTGCCAACGCTGAACGGAGGGTAAACTTGCTTCTGCCGCTGCTTTCACCGTGTTCCACGTAGTTCCTTGGTATACTAGAGCCGTATCATCTGCGTAGCAAATTGTCCTGGAGGCTCCTAAGTCAGCAGTAAGTAGGTCGTTAAGGTAAGCCAAGAAGAGAGTAGGACCCAGGATGCTGCCTTGCGGAACTCCATAGCTGACTTTCGCAAGGTCACTTTCGTGTGACCCAACCTTTGTGAGTTGACTACGGTTCTCCAAGTAGCTTTTGAACCAGTCCAGGGCTACACCGCGCACTCCTAGGGTCTCGAGTTTCCTCAGCAGAATTAAAATTGAAATTGAGTCAAAAGCCTTGGAAAGGTCCAAGAACACCACTATGCATTTTTCCCCAGAGTCCAGAGCCCTAATTATGCTGCTGGTCAACATTTTTGTGGCATCTATTGTGGATTTGTTGCGTCTGAAACCGAATTGGTTGGGGGCAAGAAGATTGTTAGACTCTAGATAATTTACTAGTCTTTTGTTCACAATTTTTTCTAATAGTTTTGATAAGATGCATAGTAAAGAAATCGGTCTATAGTTAGAGGGATCCCGCTTTGAGCCGGCTTTATGGATCGGGCACACGACTGCGGTTTTCCATACATTGGGGAAGCGACCTGTTACGAGGCTGAGATTAAAAACGTGTGTGAGGGGTTTTATTATTTCAAATTTGATTTCTTTAATTAACAAACCACTTATGTCATCTATACCTGGGGCGCTATCATTTTCAAGGTTAGAAATCATAGTCATCATCGTCCGTTGGAGATAAAAAAAGAGAGGAAGAGGGGCTGTTATGTGATTTTACTTGTTTAACTAGTTGGGCCTCAGTGGTATTATTATTCAACAGCAAATTATTAGCAACCAAGAAAGCGCAGTGCTTGGAACATGGGCTTATCATGCAGAGAGGCGTCGATTCGATCTATATGTATATACACATACATCTTTTTCCCCTCAGACCCCCCAATATGTATACCTACGTATACTGTATGTATACCCTACGAGTCTATCCTTGCCCTCCGCATTTAGAGGACATTCTAGCTTTATTATCAAATTGCTCTATTGTCATGTAGCAATATAATAATGTGCATACAATGTGATTAATAACTAATCACTTAGCCCGATAAAGCTAGACATTATTGATAATGCTCGGGCAATATAAATAATGCCCACATTAATCGCCTGGTCCATAACATATAATATATATATGAATCTCTTTCAGCATTTTACTTTCAGCTATTTTTCATTCTTACATTCAGTTGCTGTCTTTTACTTATTTAAAACCACACCCTTTCCTAAATTATACTATTCCTCTAACCATACATATATTCTTATATTATTTATGAATAGATTTTGATTCTAGGAGGGGAAATTCAGAGAGCTGTTTCTTCTGTGTTTTTGTTCTTTGGAATTTGCACAGCCTGATGCTTAAGCCTGATGTATTTATTAGAGACTAAGTTAACACGAGTATTAGTAACATGATACATAAATATCGTTATAACTTCAAACTTCCACTAAAAATATTTATTCCTAACTTACGGGAATCGTCACAATAGATTCCATATGTGTCTACCAAAGCCTTGGAGCCCAATAGGATGATAAATCCATATATTCTCTATCTATAAATCTTTTATCCATAACGCTGGTTCAGACGTAACTTACTAAAAAACATATTTTTATAGTAATCACATTGATTGACGACGTGATAGCTCAATGGGTAGAACACCGGTTATCGTGCAAGCGACTAGTGTTCAAATCCCGGGTCGGGCCTATACCAATTTGTCTTTTCTAAAGACATATGTGTGGTTAATTTATCACGGTTGTTAACCGTGACGGAAAACATCGTGAGGAAACCCACGTGGCTGAGTTGTACTTAGTCATGTGACAGTGTATTCGTACAAAACGGCGATAGGCCTGCCCCCTATCACGTGAGTACACTGTCCATGCAAAACCAGGGTACTCTGAACACCAGGTGACAAAATCACGTGATGTTCAGAAGTATTAGTACCTCTGCCAACCCCTTCGGGGATATTCGGCGTGAAAGTTTATGTTATGTTATGTAATCACATTCACTCATTACTTTTTGGACAAAGCGCAATTTAAAACTATTCAATCAGCTAACCTTTGCTACTTTTAATAAACATCAGAAAAGAAGCAATACAAAACAAGAGTGACAGGTTAATGCTCTCTTGTTAAACGTGATCTATTAACACTTGGTCGTATTACCGTCAATAACAAATAACCGTGAAAGTTTCAGCATCCACATGAATTTTCAACGAATGATGAAGGATAGTTCTGTTGTTTACGTCTAATACATACTAGCGACCGATTTCCGAATTGAGTATTCCAGCTGAGAACAACTTAAGTATCGTTCTGTCGCATTGAAATCTTAACAACTGAATGAGACAAAACGATACTTAAGTTGTTCCCAGGTTGAATACTCAATTCAGAAATCGGGCGTAAGTATCTTAAGTCTTAAGATCACATATACTCAAGCCCACCAAATTAATACTATCGGCTTGGCTGAACCTATCGCCACTTTGTATCAAGCTTTGTGTCACGCTACTAACATTACCTTCCACATTGGCTCTTGAGATCTCTTTTACAAATTTCTATCATCGATCCTCTCTGCGTACCAAACCTCAACAATCAACATTCCTTTTTTTCTATATTTTTTACCATATCATCGTTCTCACCGCACTTTTCACGAAACGCGCTAATTCCTAAAATAAAGGTCATTCTGAGAGTCCTACGCCCAGTAATAAATATGTGTGTTAGCTAATGATTTTTTGTTGAAATTTAATCATAACGTAACGGTTGCTGTGTCGTGCCGGCTTAGAATAGCACTACCCCATTTCTTCCGGTGGGTGTACGTTAGAGGCGACTAACGGTGTTGAGGCTTTTAAGGGATTTTTGGGCGATGTGGTTTGAGACCCATCTTAACTTTCCAAAAGTGGCTAAGGGATTTCTAATTCCTTAGGTCTGGCTACCCCATCTAGTGATTTATAGCTGTGGGTGTATGTATGTATGTTGTAATAGCCACAACAGAAATAATTTACTTATTTTTTAGTTTCACAGCTTTACCTACCCCTATACAGGAATAAGTATAAGTAGTCATATTTCTACAACATTCAACATTCTACAAAACAACATAAAAAAGTTATGTTTAGGTTTAACAAGGTCTTTTTCCATTATTATTCATGCATGTACTAGCCAAAATCTAAGATTTTTTTGCGATATAATATTGTATACACAAAATTAATAAGGACATATGCTCAAAGCTATAAATCCCGAAAAGTGGTTGCCAGAGCCTCAGAATTATAAATTCTTCATCCACTTTTAGACGTTTAGTTGGGAAAATATTAGAAAATATAGGTTGTTAGTGATAGTCCCGAACCACATCGCCCCACCATTACTTAAAAAGGCTCTTAGACTTAGCCGTCTCCTACGAACACCCTTGGGAAGAAATAGGGTAGTGCTGTTCTGAGCAAATTGCAAGGAAACTTTGGATACCGAATTAAGAGCCTTATCGTGCGTACTTCTCTCAATTCTCTCTCAATTTCTTCACCAATCCTGACAGTTATTTCAGAGAAAATCATTTCCACTAACAATAACAGTACAATACTATTGTTTGGATATCGGTAAGCCGCAGCCCGTCTATGAATATATGTATAAGCGTCTCGACCGCAACCGGCAATGGACGTCGAAGTTATAATTATTGTCGCTGTATCTCTGGTGTGCAGCTTTATTTATTAATAAGACTTGTCGTCTTAGACGCTTGTAAGAAGGGATCTAGTGATTTGATATTTATTGAAAAATGGAGGTGAATGTTTCTTTATTGGTTTAGTTAGTTAAGCTGTATTATTTTATTAATAACATAAACGTTCACGCCGTTTGTCCCCGAAGGGGTTGGCAGAGGTACCAATACTTCTGAATTCACATGGCAAGCGCCATCTAGTTTCCAGAGAAGGTACCCACGTTTTGCTTAGACAGTGTACTCACGTGATAGGGGGCAGGCCTATCGCCGTTTTGTACGAATACACTGTCACATGACTAAGTACAACTCAGCCATGTGGGTTTCCTCACGATGTTTTCCCTCACCGTTAACAACCATGATAAAGACACATTAATAACTATGTACATAATAAATTATTATAATTTTTGAACATAATAAAGATTGCTATTAATTGGTATATTTCAATAACATGTATGTAACATGATTAAGATCAAAAAAATCAAAATTTACACTTAAATAATCTGTTGCCGTGTAGTACCAGCTTTGATTGTTACTACCCTTTTCAACCTATGTCTGTCGTAAGGGCGACTGTATGGCTTTTTTATGTGGTTTTTGGGCAATGTCGTTGGAAACACATCACCAACGCTAATTTTATTTCTACAATCTTGTCCGCTATCAACTTCCTAATGTAGTTAAGGAGTTTCCAGCTCTGAAGCTCTGGCTACCCCTTTTTCGGATTTATGGTCGTGAATATATATATTTAAATCAATTGTTTGCAAAAGGTATTGTTAGTAACCTCAAAGGTGAGTTTGAAATCAAAGAAAAGGAAAGAATGTAAAAAGCTGAAACTTATAACGTAAAATATATTTAGGCCATCACAAGCAATTTTTTGTCGCCCTTCAACCATTTTCGATAGTTTGACCCAAAATACCCTCGTCAATATTGTCATATTTAAATATTGATCCGGCGAGTAGAAGAAATGAATGGTTTGTGATAACTACCAATTAGCCTGTAAACATTTTATGCAAATTGATTATACAAATTATTTATGCTGTGAATAAAAAAGAGCCTACCTTTAATAGTTATAATACCCAAAAAAGTAGCCAGAGCCACAAAATTTTAAATCATATATACATATACTTATGGCTATAAATTACTAAAATGGGTAGCCAGAGAGAGAGAGAATTAGTAATTCCTCAGCCACTTTTGAAAGTTATGTGGGGAAAGATAAAATAAAGGCTGTCCGAGATGGGTCTTTTACAATGCTGGGGAATCATTGCTTTCAACCGCAGACTTCTTTGATGAATTTCTTAACTTTAGTTCCTCAACTTCATCTATAACAAAATAAGCAAAAGATCTATTTCACCGACGTAACGTTTGAACAGTCTGCTTAGAATAGCACTACCCTATTTTCCCTTGGGTATACGTAAGAGGCGACTAAGGGTATTGGGCTTTTAAAGGCTTTTTTGGCGATGAGGTTAGAGACCCCATCACAGTTTTTCAGGTAAGTTCAGGTAGGTAGCTAGGTGATTTTCCAATAAGCGTTATATTTTACTGAGGGCTGATGCAAAAAACATCAATAACTAAAAAATCAAAGAACCTTCAAAGAAAATATAACATAACATAAACATAAACGTTCACGCCGTTTATCCCCGAAGGCACTCACATGGCAGCGCCATCTAGTGTTCAGAGAAGGTATCCACGTTTTGCTTAGACAGTGTACTCACGTGATAGGGGGCAGGCCTATCGCCGTTTTGTACGAATACACTGTCACATGACTAAGTACAACTCAGCCATGTGGGTTTCCTCACGATATTTTCCCTCAACGTTAACAACCATGATAAGTTAACCACACATATGACTTTAGAAAAGACAAATTGGTGTAGGCCCGACCCAGGATTGGAACTCACTCCCTTCTGTTTTCGGGCGGGTGTTCTACTTGCTGGACTATCATGTCATGCAAAAGAAAATATGTTTAATATTAATAAGATTAAAATATTATAATCTGCTATTCACACTGATAACCCTTATGAAAGTTTTTCGGTAAAACGTGATTCGCGCCAACGTCATTCGAGCTGGCGGTTTTCGAATTCACGTGCTTTTGAGCTGGCGTACCACTCAAATATTTTTTTGAGCTCGCGTGCGTCGAGCTCGCGACATTCGGTGAAACGTATGACACCCTTAAACTTAAGTACTTACTTAGAGTTTGATAAAAACTCAACTGATTAGAGCTACAATGCTCAGTTGTGAACCCGACTGTAGCAACGTCCACTTAGTCACTATGCCATATTTGGTTGAAATCGGTCGAGTCTTCCCAGAGGAGTTCGATCACAAAGAAGTGGCCTACCCACATATAAAACATAACATAACATAAACATAAACGTTCACGCCGAATATCCCCGAAGGGGTTGGCAGAGGTACTAATACTTCTGAACATCACGTGACTTTGTCACCTGGTGTTCAGAGTACCCACGTTTTGCATGGACAGTGTACTCACGTGATAGGGGGCAGGCCTATCGCCGTTTTGTACGAATACACTGTCACATGACTAAGTACAACTCAGCCATGTGGGTTTCCTCGCGATGTTTTCCCTCACCGTTAACAACCATGATAAATGAACCACACATATAAAATATAAAAACACATATAAAACTAAATAATAGTGTTTGATTGTTAGTTGGGTGTGGCTATGTGGTTGTGTATCTTGGAGTCCACCTAAGCTTGAAGTCTTATATTGGAATTCGACTGATACGTGGCATTTGACAGTGATAACCAATATTTGAAGATAAGATAGATAGGTCCAAAATATTAACATTACATTGACTTTTAATAGTTGTGTTTAATAATGCTGCATAATAGGTTTTGGTGTTCGACTCTGATTGAACAAGGAAAAATAATACGCTTGCATTTTTTTTATGATCTAATATCATAGCTCAGTGGGAAACCCCGTTGTCTCTAAGAAGGATTTAAATTCTGAGTTGTGTCAACACCAACGTGACTTACAAATTTCATATGAATGGGTAATTTATCATGGTAGTTAGTGGGTACTCTGAACATCATGTGACAATGTCACGTGATGTTCAGAAGTATAAGTACCTAAGCCAACCCCTTCGAGGAAATATGGCGTGAACCTTTGAGCTAAGTTGAATTGAGTTTTTAGTTAGCGTCAAGGGAATCATCGTGAGAAGACTCACTGAATTTCTGAAAAATTTAGAAAAAGATAGCGTTACAGATAATTAAAATAGGAGTATCTTTTTATGATATTTCTATAACGGCTTTTTAATCAATGCAAAATATAGGTTTGTACGCGGAAGACAAGACATACTTACCATACATGTGTTTTTAACTGTTTATTCTGTCTTATCTTAAAAACGGTTCCGATTCTGAAAATTCTTTGCATGGAGTATTTCTGATATTATAAGCATTAAACGTTACTATAAATATAACCAAAACGCGCCCTTTCCGAAACTGGGGTGTATCATCAAATGTATTATTCCTCACAGCTCATATATATCCCCACCATGGGGTTCGAGCCTACCCTATGTAGGGCGATTTCCATTACATTGACTTGATTGAATATAATATTAAACATTTATAAATATCTGTCCTTGAGCGACGTTGTACGTTGATTATAAATAGGTATGGCGCAGTGAGGCTGAAACCCATCGAACCGACACATTGGCTGAATAATCCGAAGGTCGGCCTCAGAAAATGCTCCATAGATTTTACTATAGGGTTTAATTTTAATGACCTCGGCCTTGATCTACTTAACGAGGATCAAAGGTACATAATACGTGTAATGAAATATATTTGACATGGAAATGGTAAATCATTGAAAAAAAAATCTGATAAATTATTCTTTTAAAATTAAAATAACATAAAATCTTGCTTGACTTCCAGTTACGCATAAACATCATCAAAAATCCGACTAAAATATTGTACTTCCAATTAAATTATTGAGTAAAGGCCATAATGCCCAACTACATCTTATAAAAACTCAAAAACCTTAATCTTTTCGTACAACACTCACAGGATGAAATAATGTAGTGTTAATCTGACACTACTCAGCAAATACAAACTTGCATACAAAAAATGGAATACATCATAAAAATATAACATTTATTATAGCCCTTACATACTACGACTATCTTTTCACGTCAAAAGACAGAATTTAAAAAAAAAACAGTTAAACGTTGCCCTTGGCTAACAAACCGCACTTAGGGCGTTAAAAAAAACAAATTCTGATATAAAACTGTCACTTTATATCTCCTATATCTTATATCTGCTATACCCGTGTAGCGATGGCTCAGAACAGCACTTCCCCATATCTTCCAGTAGATGTCGAAATAAGTGTCAAACAGGACAGCTTAAACGGGCTTGGAAATATAAGTCAATCAATCTTAACATTTTCTCAAATACATACATATTCTCACGCCATTATTTGCCATCCCAAGGGGTAGGCAGAGACTATCGATTGCCACTTGGTAAGATACTGGCAATATTTTGTTTCTATCTCGTTGTTTTCTATCCTTCACGTATTGAAGGGAAAAAAACACGACAGTGTTTGGAAACAACTAATGCGTGAGATAATCTAGACAAACACCACTTTCGGCTAAGCCTATACCTCAACTATTTTTATGTCAGAAAAAACATGCAACTTTTACGTAGTGCGCAATCAATCAATCAAAATTAATAACTTATTTATTTATTATGTAGTGTCGGCTTAGAATAGCACTACCCCATTTCTTCCGGTGGGTGTACGTAAAAGGCGACTAACGGTATTGGGGCTTTTAAGGGATTTTTGGATGATGCGGTTGGAGACCCATCACCAAGAACCTTTATTTCACCATCTATTCCCCATGCACCTTTTAAAAGTGGCTGAGGAATTTCTAATTCCTTAGCTCTGGCTACCCCTTTCTTGGGATTTATAGCCGTGAGTATATGTATGTATGTTATTTATTTAAGGGTGAATTATTTACTCAATATGTTATTATAGACTTATCCTGAAGAATAACTATGATAAAAAATTGTCAAAGATGTTCAACATTCCCCGCCGTGTTTTGTAGGCCTAGAATAGCAACTTACCTATACGTCGTCGTCGTAGAGTACGATATAAGTACCAAAAGTGAATAAGCAGCAGTATTAAACAATAATAAAATGAACAACATACTGCAATCGCCGATCCATGTACCAAACGTGTTAATTAAAGTAATGATAATCCAGAAAGTGAGTAAATAGTTTATGGAGTGATAGTTCCGACCACTAATCCACAGATACATGCTGTAAATTAATGTTTATCTATTAATTTAGTGTTCACGGTTAACCACCAAGATAATGGATTAATCAAAATCTCATTCAATTAACGTTATGGGCTAATATATTTCAATATTGTGTATACGTAGATGAAATGAAGCAGCTTGCTTTGACAACACCGGTGTAGTGTCCTCATACTCAGCTTTCCTTTGTGATACCACCAGCATCTCCATTATATGCTTGGTCAATGCTTTTAGTGAATAGAGAATATTATAACTTTAGCTTTTAGAATATTGCAAAGCTAGATACGTTTTATAATTAATTCAAAGTTTACAGATATGACTACATAATAAATGTATTTATATATGCAATGCCAGTAAATCTTGTATGCTATTCATTAATACAGCACGTTGCAAAGGTAGGTTTTGTCATTATTATATTCGAGGCATGTAAGATTTTAAACATAATAAAGCATAAGCATAAACGTTCTCGCCGAATATCCCCGAAGGGGTTGGCAGAGGTACTAATACTTCTGAACATCACGTGACTTTGTCACCTGGTGTTCAGAGTACCCACGTTTTGCATGGACAGTGTACTCACGTGATAGGGGGCAGGCCTATCGCCGTTTTGTACGAATACACTGTCACATGACTAAGTAAAACTCAGCCACGTGGGTTTCCTCACGATGTTTTCCCTCACCGTTAGCAACCATGATAAATTAACCACACATATGTCTTTAGAAAAGACAAATTGGTGTAGGCCCGACCCAGGATTCGAACACTAGTCGTTTGCACGATAACCGAGTGTTCTACCCACTGGGCTATCACGGTTGGTTGGTTATTTTAAACAGAAAATTAAAAAATGTTGAGTTCACACATTTATAGACATTTGCATTAATTAATAAATAAATCTAATAATTTGCTGTGTAGTGTCGGCTTCGAATAACACAACCCCTTTTTTACCCGTGGGTGATCGTAAGAGGCGACTAAGGGTATAGGGGTTTTTTAAGTGATTTTTGGGCGATGTGGTTTGAGACCCGTCACCAAAAACATTTATTATTACCATCTTTTCCCCAATCAACTTCCAAAAGTGGCTGAGGAATTTCTCATTCCAAAGCTTTGGCTACCCCGTTAAGGGATTTATAGCCATGAGTATATGTATGTATGTAATACATAAAATGGTTATGATGGATTAACGTAAAGTGGCAAAAGAGATATATAGAGCCAATGCGGATAGTGTTGTTAATAGAGAACGGCCGGGTAAGACGTTTGAAAACCAAATTGAAAACGTTATCACTAAGGCTAAAGTCCTTAGTGAAAATAATAAAAGAGTATTTATGAAAGGATTGTGACAAAAGCAAGAGAGATTTGCCTGGATCGCACAAAGTGGCAATCTATAGTCTCACTCAGCCTACCCCAATGGAAGCAACGGGCGTGAGTATAAGTAAGTAAGTAATAACTAAAATATGAATAATATGACACTAAATAATAACAACAAAGCCAGAATATTAGACACTCATTCATCAATCTAGTGTAGGGCTGTCCAAACTATGGCCCGCGGGGCGGCCCACGCTTTGGATTATTGTGGCCCGTAGAATCTTTTTTATTTTCTATGTTTAAATTTATTAATGAACACATAATTTTTGTCGCGACGAAATTTAAACGTTGCTCCGCTGTTAAAAGAAAAGAAAGAAAGAAAACAATATTTATTCGTTGCATAGGATATATACAACACACAAAATATAAAATGACTTTTGTACAACACATAAAAAAATGTATTGTTGTATTTGTTAAAACATAATAAACATAACATAAACGTTCACGCCGTTTATCCCCGAAGGGGTTGGCAGAGGTACCAATAATTCTGAACTCACATGGCAACGCCATCTAGTGTCCAGGGAAGGTACCCACGTTTTGCTTAGACAGTGTACTCGCGTGATAGGGGGCAGGCCTATCGCCGTTTTTGTTCGAATACACAGTCACATGACTAATTACAATTCAGCCATGTGGGTTTCCTCACGATGTTTTCCCTCACCGTTAACAACAATGATAAATTAACCACACATATGACTTTTAGAAAAGACAAATGGGTGTAGGCCCTACCCAAGATTGGAACTCACGCCCTTCTGTTTACGGGCAGGTCGTCATGTTAATGTCATTATTAAAACAACTGCAAAACGAATCCTAAAAGTACCCTATGCATCAAAATGATCATTGGCTCAGCAAGATGCCACGGATGTTGAGCATTCAACAACTGTGACGCTGATTTTAAGCCAATGCCAGATGGGATAACAAACCACGTCACATACAAAAAACAAGCGCTAAATTAATATAAAGTATACACAGTAACAATAAAACAACGTTATCTCATATATTGTAATAAAAGCTTCCATTTTATATGCACATACATCGATAAAAACACATAACAATTCTTACATATATATCATAATTTATAAAAAGTAAATAACATTAATAAAATAATAAATTTATATCCAGTACATATACATATCATATAAATAAACAACAATGATCACCTATAAAAATCAGTCAAGTCAGTGCCAGACAGGTGAGTCAGAGTGCCGGAAAAATTTAGGAGCAAGAAGGATACTTTTTCAAGTTTAGTAAATAGTCTGTTAAATAATAAAAAAAGTAAAAAAACTTTTTAAGAAAAAGTTTTTATTTAAACGCTCTAAAAAGAAGAAAATAAAATATTCCTTTTGGATTATTCGAACAACTCCTCATTATACACAATTTATATATAACTAGCTTTTTGCCCGCGACTACGTCCGCGTCGACTACATTTTTGCAGCCAGTTTATATAAAAATAAGTTGTATAAAAGATATAAAGGACATTGAGGCTTTTTAAGTGATTGTTCAGCGATGCAATTGAAGACCCATCACTGAAATCCTTTATTTAACTACCTTTTCCCTATTCAACTTCCAAAAGTGGATGAAGAATTACTATCTCCGAAGCTATGGCTACCCTTTTTGGGATTTATGGCCGTTAGTGTATATATACTCATGAATAAGTTGATGGATGAATTTCATAAATTCTATTTTGTTGTGATTATAACAGTCAATCGCACCAAGATTCAAGTTTCTAAATACAGAAATGTCAAGAATCTCCAAACTAACTATCATTTGCTATTTCAACCCCTTAGTGCCATAAAACATATGATAAGAATCATGAAACAAACAATTTTGTACCAAGTTTCTATGTTCGAGTTACTATGTTCGTATTAGTACGTATAGTAACTATTGATTTTCAGGTCTTTAATCGCGTGCTATAACATGGGTTTAGTTTTATAATAGTTGTTTTGATTGTAATGTTCAATCGCGAAAGTCTTAAAAAATACTAAGTACGGATAGTAGTTTGGTGCTGCGGAACGGAGGCCCGGTGGGTGCTGCCCCCTACACTATCCGTTGGTGCTGGTGGGTGAGTTGCCAGCAGAGATTGATCGGGAATATGGGGATTGTCCGAGATGAATGATATCCTATTTCATGATGCAATAGTTCTAGCTATTATTCTAAGCTAACACAATAACTTTTTCTTTACTGAAAGCTTGTGTCCTTTGAGTTTTGATCCCGGGTCTCTCGAATGTTCATAGAGGTTAGGTTTACCGACGGCAAATTTTGAATACCCTGTATTTTCTTATAGTCTTACTATTGACAAAAAATTTAATTAACTCCCGCTCCCGCTGTATTATCCCGCATTTTCATACCCTACCGATATCGAGCGCCAAAATCCACGATTCAATGAAAAATAGTGAATAAAGACAAAACAGAAAGTAGGTAAATGATTCGAAAAGTGCACCGAGTAATTGTATGAGCTACAGGTTAAAGCGCAAGATATTCCACTTCTTACGTATCTAAAAAAACATCGATAGTCGATACCACGGTTTAAAAAATACCCAGAGCGCCATCCATTGCATACCTCAAGAACTAACGTAACGTAAATACTTATAATGTAAAAAAACAGTTTAGACATTTATTGTCTAAACTGTACATCATCCCGTCCCACTGTGGGCAGGACAGGTCGGTATCGGATCGAAAATATATAACTTCATGCGTTTTTGTCCTAAAGTGATGAAATTTGGTACATATATGCAGTAAGGTGTGGATATTCAAATAATGTATAATTTCTAATTTTTGAAAAAAAAAAAATTTTTTTTTTTTGTTTTTGTTTTTAATTCTTACGCAAAATAAGTGCAAACTTGATAATATACCCTCGTTATCAATGAATATTAATTAATTTTGAACGGTGGTAAACCGCAAAAGATACCGATTTTCTGTTCCGTCCTTTATAACATTCTTGCTGATATTTTCCAAAACCGCAAACATCCGCAGCTGATTTTTTTTTCTTGTGTTAAAGAATAGTTAGACTATCAATTAACACAAATTGTAGCGCGTGGGGAGACGTGGGTAATAATGAAAACCTTCGGCGAAAAAAATAAATCAGTGAAAAATATGGCATGTCACTTTTTAAGTACCTGCTGATACATTTGTCGCTTTTTTAGAAATCAAAGACATGTATTCTAATAAACATGAAATAAGCTTTCCAAAAATGTATGATACTGCATATCTGTAGCAAATATTTCTTTCACAATATGGTTTTGAAATACGTGAGCACAAAGATATAAGTTTGGTACTCCTATGTTGTATATACTTTCTACACATAAAAAATAATGTCATATTGTGCAATTTTGTGAAAAAACGTAATGAATATTATATTAAAATTATTAGAGAACCAAATAAAATAACCATATTAGACAAATTATGATATTCGTAAAAAGTATTTTCGATATGCTCTTGTTCTACCGTTTTCCACAGTGCGTCCCCCAAATTGTACGTCATCCCTCGGGAATTCCTCATTCTCAAGGATACATTATCGTATCATTTAGCTTCTAAATTTACATTTTTATATTGGCTTGCAATATATCACCTTGTTTTAAATCGTACACAGCGCCATCTCCAATCCATCCAGCAAGCAAACAATATTTTAGTTTTCCCTCGGGAATATCATTTTCCCGGGATTTAAAGTACCCTATTATTTAATCTGGACTTTTAACTATACGTCTGCAAAATTTCAAAGCAATCGGTTCAGTAGTTACGGCGTGAAAGCGGCACAAATAAACAAACAAACAAACTCACTTTCCAATTTATAATATTAGTATGGATATGGATAATAAAAGCTTGTCGCGAGGTTTACATACCTATCAACATTCCTTTATCTTCTATCTTCTATACTATAATAAGACTGTAACGAGGTCAAAACTGTACATTGAAGAAAAAAAAAAGAAAACCGGTGGAATCCTCAAAATGAATAGTTTGTAAATAATAGTAAATATCTCAATGTTACGCCATCTGTTGACCGATTGCAATCTCTCACACATCACCAACAGTCAGTGTAGGGGGCAGCACCGTGTCGCACAACTGCTATCCATACTTACTCAAGATATTTTCATTTTTGAACATAGAAACTTGGTTAAAATGGTTTGTTTCATCATAAATAAAAGATGTTATTAAAGGAAAGAAAAATTTCGACACTGGCGGGGTTTGAACCCGCGACCTTCGGGTATACGCCCCCGTCGCTCTGCCAACTGAGCTACAGTGTCAGTTGGCATCCAGCGCGAAATTTCTCTATCCTTTGTTTCTTTTTTACACGTTCAAGTAGTGTTTGCGTTTCCTACCTCCGAATTTTAACTAATTCGGACGGCCACTTGTCTACCTTTTCAGATAGAATGCAAATGTTGGAAACGCCTAACTATCACATAATTTAATGTTTTTTGACATGAATTCCTCATGTGGGGATTATTACTCATAAATAAAAGATGTTATTAAAGGAAAGAAAAATTTCGACACTGGCGGGGTTTGAACCCGCGACCTTCGGGTATACGCCCCCGTCGCTCTGCTAACTGAGCTACAGTGTCAGTTGGCATCCAGCGCGAAAAGCACTGTTGAATTGCTGAGTGATATCAGGCCTATAGGTATACTACCGGCTTTCTCTAAAGTATTAGAAGGAATTGTACTAAAACAGATCACAGTATATTTAGAATCATTCCGCATTATTCCTTCACTTCAATCTGGTTTTCGGCCACAACATAGCACCTCCACAGCTCTTTTGCATATTATTGATGACTTACTTACTTCTTCCGACAGTGGTCACTCTTCTCTTTTAGTATTACTTGACAATACACGCGCCTTTGACAGTATTTACCCCCCACTCTTGATATCTGAATTACGAGCCGCTGGATTTTCTGTAGCAGCTTGTGATTGGTTCTCATCCTATTTTTCTGGCAGATCACAAGTAGTCAAAACAGTGGATTCAAGTGGCATTGTAAAATATTCTAGGCCGCTTCCTATATCACGTGGCGTAGTCCAAGGATCCATTCTTGGTCCGACCCTCTTTTCTATGTATACGGCCAGTATAACTAAGGTAATTCAACATTGTGAATACCACCTGTACGCCGATGACACCCAGATCTACGCGAAGATACCTACAAATAGGGAAGGTCTTACATGCGGTGTAAACAAGTTGAATAGTGACATTGAATCCATAGTAGACTGGTCAAGAAAGCATCATCTCACCATTAACCCACATAAAACCGTGGCTATTATTTGTGGTACGGCCAGTCAAGTAAGCAAAATCAAGGAGCTTAATCCGTCCATAATAGTTGATGGTACTAAGGTCCCATTTCAAAATTGTGTTAGAAACCTTGGTCTCTACATAGATGAAAACCTAAACTTTCATAAACACGTAGATCTCAAAATCTCCAAAAGTTTCTCTGCCCTCAGTAGCTTATATAAAATTAGATCCTACATCAGTCCTAGCATCCGACTTCAGTTATGTGAGAGTTTAGTTATGTCGCAACTTGGCTATTGTGATATTGTTTATGGTCCTTGCATTCAGAAACAAACCGAAAACAAAATACAACGGGTTCAAAATGCTTGTATGCGCTACTGCTATGACATTCCCAGAAGAAAACACATTACACCATATTTGCTCGAAAAAAATATATTAAATACGAGAAACACGAGAAATCTTAAATTTTCTTGTTTTATGTACAAAGTCATTAAAAGAGGAGTGCCTGAATATTTATTTAATAAACTTTCTTTTTCAAATCGGCAGCGTCGTAATGTTCTTCTATTACCAAAACACAACCTTACAAAGACGAAGGGCTGCTTTAAACTAGCAGCATCCAAATGCTGGAACGATATTCCACCGCCAATTAAAGAAGCCAAAACACCTCACACTTTTAAAAGTAGAATGCGAAAATGGCTTATTGTGTTGCAGCAAAATCAATTTAAAGTCCAGTATGGTTGTGTTACACCTTGAGATACTCTTATTTTTATTTATGTAAGTACATCAAATGTTAAAATTCTATAAATTCTTTAATATGATACTTTAACCATTATTTATACTTATCTTTTATATATAAATATATACATATTTATATTTATTTATACTATATGCTATATATACATACGTATATATACATTAATTATCTATCTAAAACTATATAAAGTAATCATCTGTGCTAATAGGAGATAAAAATAAAACAAACTGTAATTGCAATGTGCACAATTTGATTACATTGCAAAATATCATGTTCACCTTAATTTAATTTAGATATAAGTAGTTTTAAGTTATAGGTCAGAGCTGAAAAGCGAAGCTATCTGCTTGTTGTGGATAGAACGAGCTTTGCACCTTTTTGTCTGTTGTTTGATATCATTGTTGTTTTCTTTGTTACTTTATTTTCTTGTATTGTTGTATTTTAAGAGACAAATAAAAACATTTATTATTATTATTATTATTATTATTATTCTCTATCCTTTGTTTCTTTTTTACACGTTCAAGTAGTGTTTGCGTTTCCTACCTCCGAATTTTAACTAATTCGGACGGCCACTTGTCTACCTTTTCAGATAGAATGCAAATGTTGGAAACGCCTAACTATCACATAATTTAATGTTTTTTGACATGAATTCCTCATGTGGGGATTATTACTCATAAATAAAAGATGTTATTACGTTAGACGGGGGCGTATACCCGAAGGTCACTAGTTCAAACCCCGCCAGTGTCGAAATTTTTCTTTCCTTTAATAACATCTTTTATTTATGAGTAATAATCCCCACATGAGGAATTCATGTCAAAAAACATTAAATTATGGTTTGTTTCATGTTTCTTATGAAAAATTAAAAAGGTTTTTTGGAACTCATCCCCTAAGAGATTGAAATATATTATACAGATTTTTGATCTATAAATACAATGTATCTAGAAATTTGAATCTTGATGCGATTGACTGATATAACAACTACAAAAAGGAATGTATGAAATTCATCCATCCATCAATCATGAGAATATCTATCTATAATATACTAACGGCTTTAAATCCAAAAAAAAGGGTAGCCACAGCTCCAGAGATAATAATTCTTTATCCACTTTTGGAAGTTGAATGGGGTCCGTCCAACCGTCCAACTGCATCGCCCAATAATCACTTAAAAAGTCTCAATGTTCTTTATATCTATTACTACGCCCACGGGAATATAAATGCAAAAAAACAGAAGTTAGTGTAGTTAGATAGTGTTTTGGTATTTTGGATGTACACTGGATGCAAAAAATGTAGTCCACGCGGACGTAGTCGCGGGCAAAAAGCGAGTATCATAATAATTTATGGTAAATCGAGCGACACGCTTTTATTATGATAAATAAAATGTGTATAATGAGGAGTTGTTAGTATAATCCAAAAGGAATATTTTATTTTCTTCTTTTTAGAGCGTTTAAATAAAAACTTTTTCTTAAAAAGTTTTTTTACTTATTTTTTTTATTTTTTTATTTTAGTTATCGCTGGCTAGGTTCCTCAGTCTGGTCATCTCATTTAATGCATCATTGTTGCAAGGACGTTTGCCGGTTAATTTTGAACAGTCCAGCTCTTCAATCAGTAGACCTTCTAATGATGTTACCCTACTTAAGGTCACGTATGCTTGACCAGCAGCAAAGAGCTTTGAGCCTAAGTAAATAATAACAGTACTACCTTGCATTTTGTGAACTGTACAAGCCCAACATAATACAATTGGCAGCATTCTTCGTTCCGCAGTTCCGTGGCCATATTTTGCCGGAAATTGCACAGACTTGTTACAGAGTTGTTAGGACAAATGCGCCACTTATTTCAGCTTGGAGCTTACTTGTGCCTGACGAAACACAGTTCCGGGTTTGATTTTGGAGTTGTCCTTCTCCTAGATAGGTTGCAGACCAATGCTGATGACGCCTATCTCGCCAAAGCACACAAGTCAAAGTTTATCAATCGACCGTCTTGCATATTCCACCATATTGGATTTAGAATAACGACACATTCTTTTTTCAAGTTATTATTACTCTCAAAATGCCCTCTCATTTGATACCCATATTGTAGAAGTAGACTTTTTTTTTAGTATTATTTAGTATTGTTTTTTAGTATTGTAAATTAGTCCAACTAAATAGGTAATGTTGTGCATGCTGTTCTGGTACTGCATCTGAATAAAACGTGTACATCTTATGTAAACTATAATATAATATGATGTTGTACTGTGTGCATGCCTAATAAATAAATAGATAAATAGACTAAAGGTAACTATTCCGCTATCCTGCATGGTCTGCTATATTGGATTCAGAATGACGTCATATTCTTTTTCAAGTCACTCTTAACAAGCACTTTCATTTGATACCCATATTGTATATGTGGATTAAATATAACTGTTCTGACATCTTGTATGATCCACCATATTGAATTTAGAATGACGTCACATATCTTATCATATATTGTCATCCAAACAAAATGCGTCCACAAAATTTCAGCACAAACGGTTGAATATATCTACTTCAAAATTGAGTTCAAAGATTTCACCCGAACACACAAATATACATACATTGCAAGTTAAATACACTGTTTAATTGTATCATACATCAAGAAGCCTAGTGTGGAAATCTTTGCGTCAAAATAAATACTATGAAAGTTGTTATTTGGATATATAATTTGATTAGAAGTAGAAATAGGATATTGACACATAGAAAGGAACAGTTTAAGTTAATTCGATGCAACCTATGGATTATTACTATTGCAATCAGAAATCAGATGGACAGTGCTTGTAACGCTCTTTTACCGTACGAAAAGAAGTACCTTTTCTTCGAATTTATAAAGCTCTCAACAATAAAGTTAATCAAATTGAAATACAGGTCTTCATTAACGTATACTTCACATAAACATACACTGCGCCTACTAATATTGAGGTTGATGTTCACAGAATTGTAAAAGACAAATTAATGAAAAAGAAGATAATAAAATAATGATATTATTATTACCGGTATTTTATTTTATATTTTGCGGCCCACTAATGCATTTAGTCATTTTTATTGACCCGGGTCTTATCTAGTTTGGACAACCCTGATCTAGTGTATAAAACAGACAAGGGTACAAAATATTCAACAGTCAATATTTCCCAATAAAAACGAAGTGCTTAGTTTTTAGTTATATAATTTAACCCCCAAAACTAACCGAGGCCCAACCGACTCTTAAAAATGTGTACATGTTTTTAATAGACAAAGAATAAAACTGGTATATTTCTTCGACAGCATTATTAACACAACGGCGAGATGAGTCAGATTTTCATTCATCAAAATGCACGGAATATCTCAGCTGGACTTGATCAGTATTACCATAACAATGGTGGACTGAGATCATAAACTTCCTATTGTCCATAAACTATTGTTATCATTTATATATTAATATAGACATCGCAAACATATTGTATTAGATCAATTTTGTTTTTAAGAGAGAATACACGGCAGCTTTGTTTCCGTCAACTAACTTTTGAACATATATTGAACAGAAATTTCCATTACAAAGTGAAATTTTAGTTTAAGCTTTAGTGATGTATAACCATCTGCACCAGCTTTAGAAGCCAAACTTTAAAATTGCAAATGGCTTCGGAACTCTTTCAATTTGAATGTCGTACAAAGTTCTAGTCTGTGAGGTATTTTCCAAATTGATATATACTGCTAAAACCACCACTGTGTGAAAACATATTAAGTCTATTAGAACCAAAGGTTGTTCTTAGATTGTCGCTTCAAACAACCTTGTTACGAAACTGTTAACTAAGTGTCCACCTTATTTGTCTGATTTTGTCATGAAAACCTCATATGGGGATTATTACTCATAAATAAAAGATTAATAAAGGAAAGAAAATTTCGACACTGGCGGGGTTCGAACCCGTGACCTCGGGTATACGCCCCCGTCGCTCTGCCAAGTGAGCTACAGTTCCAATGGCTTCCAGTGCGAAATTCTTCTATCCTTTGTTTGTTTTACACTTTTTAAGTAGTGTTTGCATTCCCTATCTCCGAATTTTTTTAACAAAATCGGATGGCCAGTTGTCTACCTTTTCAGAAAGAATGCAAATGTTGGGAACGCCTAACTATCCTTCCTTTATTCATCTTTTATTTATTAGTAATTATCCCCACATGAGGTTTTCATGTCAAAAACATTCAAATTATGTGATAGTTAGGCGTTCTCAACATTTTCATTCTTTCTAAGAAAAATTAAAATAATACCTACATAAATATTTCAACGGATATATAGAACAAAGTGTTTTTTAATAACTTTTTGTAGGGGATCCAAGGATACGTAATAATAACTACCAAAAAAGTTTTAAATAAGTTTGTTCAAAACTTATAAATATATTTTATTAAAGAAACAGAATAGACTACTACAATTTCAAATTGCAACGGCATATACCTAAAGTGGAATTTCACAAAATATTAATACAAGCTTTTCTTAGAATTCCCTCCTTTGCATCTATTTTATCTGAATGTTATTAGTCTGAAAAAAAAGCTATTTGCTATAAAATATTGCTTTATTTTCGTCATAAGCCTATTGTAGGTTTTAATATAAAAACATATTCAAGTATTTCTGATTTCGCAACTGAATAAATAATATGTTATTTGATTTTACCATTTTAGTGGTACGCAGATATCCAGTTAGATATATTGCTATCAATAATATAGTTATAATATAGTTTAAATTACTAACTTTTACGCCTTTCATTCCCATTGGCCTACCAACGGCCACTCCGGATGATCCACACAAATATCTCTTGTTTCCCTCTCAGTCATCATTCATCTCATACGTGCTATTTTAATCTTCTCACATCGGACTTAATTTTATGAATATTTTTTATTTGGATTTTATCTTCTAGTAACAATACCATCCACATTGGTTTCATATATCACTTCACTTTACCTAAATAATATATAAAAAACAAAGCAATCACATCACCAGCACTCATTCAATTATTTTATTTTACATTCTTTGAATAACCCACAACTTTGCATAAATATAGTATTTTGGGTTGTCTGGAAGAGATCGCTCTTAGTGATAAGACCGCCAGTTGTACTTTGGCTTTTGTACCGATCTTTTTTTGTAATTGTTGTTTTTTTGTGATGTGCAATAAAGAGTTTTATTATTTATTATTATTATTATTTTCTAAGACTTTCACGATTGCACATTATATTTGAATCAACTTTCGGATTTCGGATATTTTAATCGCGTGTTATTACATGGTTTAGGTTTAAATAAAAAAAGAATCATAGAAATCGGTATAGAAACACTAATCTTATACATGAAATCAGCCATCGCGTCGTGTCGCACGCAAATACTGAATAATGCTATAATATATTTTTGTGTAATGGTTGCGCGGGCAAAACATAGTCGTGAGTATATATGTATGATGTATGCAAACTTTTTAACTCTAATTGTTTGTTTGCAAGGGCTTATTTTCGGAGATACTGAGCCGTTCATAAAAGCGCCTTCACAATCTCAAAGCTACACTATTAAGGAGTGCTATGTAAATTTCACAAAGGGCAAGCAGTGATTGAAGAAACCTCAGATATTTTTAAAACTACATTACCCGTGCGAAGCTGGGCCGATCCACTAGTTTATAATATAGCAAAAAGTCTCGGTACTTAAATTCCGACTTATCTTACCAAGTTTCTATGTGATTTCTAAGCAACGAAAGGAAAATATCAAAATAAAATAATGTGTTGTGTCACTTTGTTCTTGCGCTTACCAATTAAAATTTTCGCATTCAAAAAGCACACTCCAGAGAGTGAGGTTGGCTAAAAATGACCCATAGTTGTAAAGGACTTAATGTAAAATTCATGTTAATTTGAAAAACTTTTGCATAGCTGTAATTACATATGAGTAAATTACTTTAATTCAGGCTGATGCTAAACTTCACAGTTTTCATAAATATGTTTTGTGACTAGATTTTAGAGTAACAAATTGTGTTGACAATTTGTTTCTAAACAATACTCAAGTCATATGTAACTTCCACCAATGGAAGAATAAAACGAAGAGGTGTAATATTATACGTGTATTGCTCCTTCATTGATTTAGAGAAGGCGTATGATAGGGTGGTAAGAAAGTGTTTATGGGAGGTGTTATCCAAGTTCGGTTTGGGGAGTCGACTTATACGTGCACTTGTATCACTCTATGAGGATTCCAGTGCATGTGTGAGAGTAAACGGGGAAAATACTGACTGGTTCGGGATCTCTCGGGGTGTCCGACAGGGTTGTGTAGCTTCCCCGTGGCTCTTCAATTTGTTCATGGATGACTGTTTAACAGAGTTGCGTGAAAGTGATTATGGATTGAGAATGGGTGGATTCATCATTAAATGCCTCTTATATGCCGACGATCAAGTGCTACTTGCATCATCGGTGGAAGAGCTGCAAGAGATGATGAATATTGCATGTGCGTCTTTTGAAAAAAAGGGAATGAGGGTGAATGTGGATAAAACAAAAACTATGGTTTTTGAAAGAGAGGTGAATATGACCGAATGCGTGATTGAGATTAATGGTAAGAAAGTGGAACAAGTGAAAGAGTTTGTGTATTTGGGAAGTTTGTTTACTAGGGATGGAAAGTGTGATGAAGATATCGAGAGAAGAGTGAAAAAGGGTAATGCGGTAAATGGAGCACTGGATAGTCTAATGTCTAGTCAGTCGGTGTCTGAAAAGGCCCGAATGGCTGTGCATGATGCTGTCCTCGTTCCTACGCTTATGTATGGCAGTGAATGTTGGGTGTGGCAGAAGAAGCATGAAAGTAGAGTGAATGCAGTAGAAATGAGATCCCTCAGAAAAGTGTGTAATGTAAGGTTATGTGATCGTGTGAGGAATGATGTGATTCGTGAAAGGTGTGGTGTAAAAGATGATATTGTAAGAAAGATAGAAAAAGGAATGTTGAGATGGTTTGGGCACATAGAGAGGATGGATGACAGTAAATTGGTGAAAGAGATATATAGAGCCAATGTGGAAGGTAATGTTAGTAGAGGACGACCTCGGAGGACACATTTGGATCAAATAGAAAATGTGCTCAAAAAGGCAGGTGTCCGCAGTATGAAGAATAAAAGAGCATGTATGAAAAGATTGATGGATGTAAACGAAGCCAGAGAGGTTTGCCAGGATCGTACAAAGTGGCGATCGATAGTCTCTGCCTACCCCAATGGGAACTAACGGCGTGAGAATATGTATGTATGTATGTATGTGTATGTAATATTATACGGACATATTTTACACAGATTAAGTTAGCCCCAAACTAGGAACCACTTAATGACTTGTATTATGGGATACTTTCTCAACGATATGTTAAATGTTATATAATATATATATAAATAACATCCAAGCTTAAGAAAAGATCATTTATACGTATCACATAAATGTTGCTCTCATCAGGGATCGAACGAACAGCCTCCGGAACGAGAAACTTGTCTCCTTTCAACTCGTCTACTGACGTCGTCTTCCAATGACTCTCAGATCATGCAAGAGAATATTCTACCCGGCTTAAAGTGAACTAATATGGAAATAAATATCGAGCCAATACTAGTTCATAATATACAAAATAGATAAATAGTATTTGTTTTATAAATTTGACCCAGAAAGACGATAAATTATGATTGCGTTAGTAATTGCAAAAAATAATTAAGTAATTCTATTTTTACTCATAAAAATAAGTATTAAATTGATGTCACAAGAAAATATTATGATAATAACACAAATTCGTATTCGTTCGTCGAAAATGTGCTTCTTGGTTATGATGGACATAAATAACAAAAAGAAAACCGACTTCATAGCGGGAAAAACAAACGAAAATAAACAATCTAGTACTAAAAAGTACGAAATAAGGTTTTTAATTGAATACGAGTACTATGATTAATACCTTAGCAATTTCTTTATTCCACACGCGTCAGTTCAACCTACCTAAATATTAAAATTCTCTTAAATTAATTTGTGAGCCGGTGCCAGCCTGTGGGATGATTGACAATAATAAGTGTTTATTTCGCACTTCATACACATGTACAATATAGGATACCTTGTAGTTGTAGGGTAAATTTATTTTTGTATGTATTACCATTTAGAACGTTAGGCGATAGATATATATTGTTTAGATTGTAATAATCAGAGATAGATAGTAGGGTGAATTCACTTTTGTTTGACTGGCACCGACTCAAAAATTAATTTAAGAGAATTTTAATATTTAGGTAGGTTGAACTGACGCGTGTGGAATAAAGAAATTGCTAAGGTATTAATCATAGTACTCGTATTCAATTAAAAACCTTATTTCGTACTTTTTAGTACTAGATTGTTTATTTTCGTTTGTTTTTCCCGCTATGAAGTCGGTTTTCTTTTTGTTAAAAGTTATTTTATTTTACGAGTTTTAGAGATGGGTAGACCTGGCAAAGATGCCTCTCGTATTAGGCAGTGCGACAGTTACTGTACCTATTATTCTTCGTATTTCCGGTATTTCTATTATTATACGATATTAAATAGGCTCAACTATATGTAACTTTACATTGTTCTTGAAATCCCTCGAAAGGCGATGGTCTACAATTCTACATCTCAAGAAAGACTCAAACGTTCACGCCGAATATCCCCGAAGGGGTTAGCAGAGGTAGTAATACTTCTGAATATCACGTGACATTGTCACCTGTTGTTCAGAGTACCCACGCTTTGCTTGGACCCACGATCTCACGTTATACAGAGCAGGCCTATCGGCGTTTTGAATAAATACACTGTGACATGATTGTGAGTTTCGACAGTCCCCTCGATTTCCTGGGATGCCATCATCAGATCCTGGTCTTATGGTACTTTCTCGGTAACAATAACATAACAAAAGAAATGTTGAGTGAACCTGTATTATCTTCATAAAAGCTACGAAGAGGAGCATAAATCTTTATAGAATGGTGAAAGAACTGTTTCCTAACTCCTAGTGATTAAGGACCCACACCTTCCATCATCAGCTCAGCAGCATAACAATATGATTTTCAGAAGCAAATGCCAATACTTGTTCATAAAATATGTAAAACGCGGTACATTTGCCTATAAAATTTCAGGGTTCCCCTCGATTTCTCCAAGATCCCATCATCAGACCCTGACATCCTCACCATGGTACCAATCCGGGAGTATTTTCTTTCGAACAAAAAAATAATAATCAAAATCGGTTCACAAATGGCGAAGTAATCGGCGAACATACATAAAAAAAAAAAAGAAAAAATATACGGTCGAATTGAGAACACTCCTTTTTTTGAAGTCGGTTAAAAAGGGGTTTTCAACATAATGGGACAGGATGTCTAGAAGATTGTTAATTGATTAAGATTGTCAAACAGTTGAGATATAATAATTTAAGGAACTCTAACAACGTTTTTCCTTCCATCGAAATTATCACTCTTATTATTTCAAAAAAGATATATGTCAGGCCTTACGGGATGGTATTCAATACTAGAGAAATCTATAACCTCTACAAATAAAACTCTGTTTAATTAACTATCAGTTCATATAATCAACACTATACTGTTCTACAATAACTACAGCAAATATAGTTCGGTAGCAAGTGACTTTATACATACATTCAATAGCGTTACATGAAACACCTATGCACATTTTAATACATAGTAGTAGTGAAGCATTTAGGCATAAATATACTATCTATACTTAAGCACAAGTATATATATACTTAGTAATTAATACAATTAGCAATAGGTAGTTAATGTTATAACTTACATAATATCTTTCAAGCAGCAGTTCCTCTCGACTAGACAGTCAGAACTCGAATGACGCAGCTACTGGCACGTCACCCGTTTTAAACACTGAGACAAACAACTCCGGTACGGTAGTGGGGGTTGCACGTGCGCATGCAGCTGCGTCACTCAGTAATACGATCTTTCATTTTCAAACTTATGAATTAAACTTGTAGTTATTCAAAAGTATATATTTAAGTATACAATGATACATTATGTTACAAGTATTATCACCTTATATAAAGTGGTGATGACAGTCGGCCATCCTTTTTATAAGCATGACCTCATGCTGTTAGTAGACTCAAAATTTATTACATTTACATTAGAGGTTTAAGCATACTAGTAAGGATAATTATATTATTATTATTATTTTACACTTTAGCCCTTTTTTTTTTTGCGTCCTCACACTAAATTGGACCATTCCGTCCTCACAATAAATTGGACCATTCCGTCCTCACAATAAATTGGACCCTTCCGTCCTCACAATAAATTGGACCCTTCCGTCCTCACAATAAATTGGACCCTTCCGTCCTCACAATAAATTGGACCCTTCCGTCCTCACAATAAATTGGACCCTTCCGTCCTCACAATAAATTGGACCCTTCCGTCCTCACAATAAATTGGACCCTTCCGTCCTCACAATAAATTGGACCCTTCCGTCCTCACAATAAATTGGACCCTTCCGTCCTCAAATAAACCATTCCGTCTTTAAAAACAATCAAACGTGTGAACTTCAAATATAATTATCTACTTTATATTTACTAAATATAAAACAATATAATTATTCAAGAACAACGGATTTATCGGACAGCTCGTTACCACTATACTATTGCGCCAAAAGGGGTATGTTGGCATAACCCATCTGTAACCTTTAGTAATCAGCCTAAACAATTTGTCATTTTAGTTTTCTTCTATAATTTGAATGATATATTATGCTATCCTTACTTATGTAAAATGGCAATACAAAGATGGAAGAGAGACCAAAAAGAAAATACAACGGTGTGCGTAACATTAGTATGGCCGATTCCATACTAGCCCTATGGAAATTGATAAAAATTGATAAATTAATAATATTGATAAAATAAAAATTCTTATTTGATATTGACGCTTGTCATTTACTGACACTTTGTGTAGGTTTCATATATTCATTTAAACTGTAATAAGCTTTTAAATGAAGACTGCGTTTTATTATTACTTTGAATTTCTTTTCTTATTTTATTATATAATAGTGGATCGGCCCAGCTTCGCACGGGTAGCGTTGTTTTTTTTTTTTTAAATATCTGAGTTTTCTTTCTTCAATCACTGCTCAATTATTGTAAAATTTAGCGCAATGTTTTCAATTTATTAAATTTATAGCACTCCTGAACAGTGATGTTTGGTGTTATTTTATGAACGGTTCAGTGTTTCCTTTTATTAGCAAATCTTTGGAATAAAACGCCATGAAGTATTTATAACAATCTATAAAAGAAATCATTATGTGATGTAGGATGCAACTACTGGCGCCATCTAGCATGTAATATGTAAATTAGTAAAGATTTGGTTTTGGTCACGGGCGCGATGGCTTATTTCATGTATAATTTCAGCGTTTCCCTACCGATTTCCATGATTCTTTTTTTTATTATTTATTTATTTATATTATTGAATAGTTAATAACGTTACCTGTTTTATTTTAGGAATGAGTGAGAGTATTATAAACGTAAGATTAAACAAATATAATCAGAATGCTCCGAACCGCCAATCTATCAGGAGTTACACGTGTTATTGTGAGTCAACCATAAGGATAGACACATGCTATTGCCGAATATTTTTTTTGACAATTTTATGAAGAATATTTCCGTCATACTTGATTCCTATGTAAGTTTAACCATTAAGGCTGCACACGCGACGGAAGCTTAAAAATTTGAGTAACTTCCCCTGTATTCCCAAAATTCCCCTTCACTACTCTGATGAAAAGTACACTATAACCTGCCCAGGAGTATGAAGAATTGTTGTGCCAAGTTTCGTTAAAATCCGTCCAGTAGTTTTCGTTTCCATAAGGAACATACAAACCGACAGACAGACAGACAGACAGACAAAAATTTTACTGATAGTATTTTTGGCACCAGTATCGATCACTAATCACCCCCAGATAGTTATTTTGAAAATATATTCAATGTACAGAATTGACCTCTCTACAGATTCATTATTAGTATAGATATTACACATAAACCCATGAGAAATGTATTCATTTTTGACAATCTGTCAATCGAATTCTAATGTATATCTATGATAAGCTGATTTTATGTCAACAACATCGTCTGAATGCCATCATACTTACTATACGCTAAACGTATTGTGGAGGAAAAGGGAAGATCTTCCGCCAGGCGGTGGTATGCCTGGGGACCGCGGTCCAACTGTATTAAGTTGGAACTTGTATATATAGTAAATGTTTTAGAAACTTCGATTGCGCGATGTACGATTTGTATGGCGAGTTTTGATGACGAGTGTGACGTATATTGCTTTGTTTCGTGTTGCTGTGGAATGTGATTCTTCTTGCGCGTCATTGTGTACTGATAGCGCGTCGCTACAGTATTTTTAAGCAAACTAGTAAGAGGTTTAGCATTAATTGGCAACATTTCTAAAAATACCGTTTCTAAGTTGTCAAATATGTAAACATATATTTTGCTATGAATTATTTTTAGAGAAGAATAATATAAACCGAAAATTGTTTGGGATGTCACACCTACGGCGGAATGAGAAGTTACCGTTGATGAATATTAAAAAAAACCTTGTTAAGACAAAACAGATGTTATATTCTATTTTATTCACAGACTCTTTCCCTGGCACACGTGTTATTTTAACCCAATTAACTCATTTGCCCAAGTTACCACAAAAAAAGCTTTATATCGAACATCGAATTTAAAACAAATCCTAGTGAAGACACACTGACTGACACATAGTGTATAAACTCGCTTGGTAACTAGGAAATATGATTTGTTGAAATTAAACCGCTGTTCAAACAGGTCGCTTTATCGGACATCTTAATCGGACCAGCATATTTACATCACAAACGCATTCATATCGCGATGTACAAAACAATGTCAACGCCATCTAGTGGCTAACAGTAACAACACAAAATTAATATAAATAATGTAAAGGTAAACTTAATACTTAAATAATCTGAGAAAACGTAAACAAACCATAATAGTTGACTGACAGTGTGACAGTGACAGTAAAGAAATGCATTTATATATTTTTTTGTTTGTAATCTACTATTAATGTTGGGAATTTTAATTAATTTTAGTTTTATTTTATTATAGTTTTTAATCAAATTTTTAGTTATATCTTTAAGTTATAATATAATATTGTCAATGCTGTGTGCACTGTTGTTGGCATTATAACTGACCAAGACTTTAAAATGAATGTGAATGCAATCTATGTTATAATGCTGTTGGTGTGCCTTGAATAAATAAATAAATAAATTCAACAATGGCAAATCGGCAAAAATGTTATCACTATGCCATATGAGTGACGTCATTTGGGGGTAACGTGCATTTAGAATTATAAACGAAAATCATGGAATATACCAAAACAAAAGATTATATAGGTCGTTTTATTGTGCATGTAGGTCCTCTTTAAACAAATACGTATGCCCAAAAAACAAATGTTCGTAATTGAAAATTTTGGAACGAAGTGCTGAAAGAATGCTTAAAGAAGCTGGCCAGTCCTAAAAACTGGCGAATATTATGTCGGTTGGTAGGTGCGGGCAATTTTAAGGACCAATTTGTCTGAAACTGATAATTTTGAAAAGCACTGCTCAGTTATATTACCTATTTTATTGCATTCAGCACACCTTTTTAGTGGCTGTGAACAGCTGGCAAATAAATGACCTTCCTGTTTACAATTTAAGCACCTAGAAGTCTTTGGTAGAGCACGTGTTTCTAAGTCATTGTTATTTGTCTTATACTGAGGTTGACCCATTTTTGAGTACCGGGGCGATCATTGTCAGGTCGGATATTACTAACGTTTCGCAAATAAGACAGAAGTTTGTCCGGGTCTTCAAATTTAACGTATCTATTACTTAATCGTTATCTAATACTTTAGTGTATCTATATTATATATCTTTCTACATCTATGTATGTATTTAATATGTATAAGTTTATGTAATTTATAAACTGATAATTTCAGTACGTCCCAACTGCTACAACCATTGTACTTTTTAATTTTATAATGAAATTTATAATTAGCTTTACTTTTAAAAAAACTGTTGTCCTATTTACCATTGTATTAGCATTAAGCCGTTGATTTCTTAAATAAACAAATAAATAAAGTAACTGCCTCGGCTCCTAAGCACACTGCCCTGTCATCTATCCCGTGTAAAACACATTCTACCGCCCTAGTTCCTACTATTCCACACCTAATAATCAATGTAATTTTTTTTTATAATAGCACTCTTCCAGTGAATCATTTAATCGAGCACGTTTAGCTAACATATTGCCCAAGCATTTGCCCATAATTTTCTTCGACAGGGAATGTAGACAAAAGCTTTCTTTGCCACTCTCCCCACGTAAAAGGAACAGACGATAACCCCTCAAACCACCTCTGGGCAACACCTTTTAATTTTGGCAGCGCAAAGTGTACTATTTGTTTTTCTGACCAACTATATATTGTAGCACACTCGTTAACCTTGTGCAACCACATGGTCATCGTCTGCTCCTTTCGGCCGGGATCAAACTTGGGCATTGGATTATGCATGCTTGTCCCTATTTTGTCCGACGAATCCGTTTGGTTCATAGATTTTACTATTTGTGCTATCTTCATTAAACTATCTATACTTAAAGACGGATTGTTTGACTCACCCACCGCGGCGGCTTGGTGTTCTGCATTGGTAGTTGCAGCCACGAGTACCAGCCGATCGTCCCAGCGGCGCGGCTGATCCCGTGAACGACGATCACCTGAGCGCCTGTCACGCAAGCGACGACGGTATTGAGGGCGCCGGATGTACGAGCGACAGCGGCGGTCGCGGACCTCCGGGCTAACGCCCCGTGATTCGCCACTGCTATCTTCAGATCGGCGGTCTCGTGAGTGGCAGCCTCGCGCCCGGTAGCCAGGCGATTGTGGCCGCACAACACGCTCATGTTACTGAAGTTTCTTTCCTTCATTGTACTAGTTGTACAGCGTTTCATGATGCAATCCAAGCTCCTCATGGCTGAATGGTTCTTCAGACGTGCGCACTACACGACGATGGTGAATGTGCGATCGACACGGAAGCACCGGACTGCGCTGGCTCCCATACTCGTCCATGCAGCGACTGGCCCGGTCACATAAATCGCGGCATACCGGACTTCGTGACCGGGTTCGATAATGGTCAGCTCCAGTGCGCCTGGAGTGCGACCGACCTTTGCGAACTGATGGCGAAGTTTTAGACTCCACAATAATCTGAAAAAATCAATTGGTACGCGTAGTTTCTGGCATAAAGTGGAAAGTGGTAGCAGCAAGCTATGTAGCCTTGTAACCATAAATAAGTACAGACTAGATTAGGACGGGTCCGAGTACTAAAAGAGGAAAATGTGAATAAATAACTCTTAATTAAAGTTCCACCTTAGACGTAGATCAACAACGTAAATCAGCGAATGATTAAAGGAAAATAGCTACCGAAACTCAATTATACTGCTTTCCTCTTGAAATAAGAATATTTATTCGTTCAAATTTTTCTAATGATTATATTGTACATTATTGTACATTCGCCGCTCATGCACTTGCTACCAATTTCGCAGTATTCATACTTTATTGATTTGACTCGTTTCCGGCCGGTTATATCCTCTCCGGTAGTATAAGTCAAATGAGCAGCCAATATTTATATTTCGTTTAATTGTACCGGAAGGATACTTATAAATTATCGCAAGTCAAATCAGCAACTATTATAACTTAACTGGGTATCAGATAAACGTTAAAATATACCGGAAATTGACAAATAAATAGTTACTCATTGAAGAAAAAATAACTGTAGGGAACAATACAGTCAGACACAACTTGTATTTAGTATTACCCGATTTCTAATTTGTTAACTTCTACTGTTTGCTTACCAACTTCATCGAATTGGTTACATCAGCTCAGAACAACACATACAATACATACATAATGCTGACGCATTAAAAAAAATAAAACTGGTTCTATCCCCACTTCTGAAATGTCAGGCCTTACGGGATGGTATTCAATACTAGAGAAATCTATAACCTCTACAAATAAAACTCTGTTTAATTAACTATCAGTTCATATAATCAACACTATACTGTTCTACAATAACTACAGCAAATATAGTTCGGTAGCAAGTGACTTTATACATACATTCAATAGCGTTACATGAAACACCTATGCACATTTTAATACATAGTAGTAGTGAAGCATTTAGGCATAAATATACTATCTATACTTAAGCACAAGTATATATATACTTAGTAATTAATACAATTAGCAATAGGTAGTTAATGTTATAACTTACATATCTTTCAAGCAGCAGTTCCTCTCGACTAGACAGTCAGAACTCGAATGACGCAGCTACTGGCACGTCACCCGTTTTAAACACTGAGACAAACAACTCCGGTACGGTAGTGGGGGTTGCACGTGCGCATGCAGCTGCGTCACTCAGTAATACGATCTTTCATTTTCAAACTTATGAATTAAACTTGTAGTTATTCAAAAGTATATATTTAAGTATACAATGATACATTATGTTACAAGTATTATCACCTTATATAAAGTGGTGATGACATATAAAGCTCTATTGTTACTCGTTATTTTTTAATATTTTACGTATTTTATAGTCCAAGACATATAGATATTGAAATTTTTAAACATATTTAGAAAACCGTGATAGCCCAGTGGGTAGAACACTCGGTTATCGTGCAAGCGACTAGTGTTCAAATCCTGGGTCGGGCCTACACCAATTTGTCTTTTCTAAAAAGACATATGTGTGGTTAATTTATCATGGTTGTTAACGGTGAGGGAAAACATCGTGAGGAAACCCACATGGCTGAGTTGTACTTAGTCATGTGACAGTGTATTCGTACAAAACGGCGATAGGCCTGCCCCCTATCACGTGAGTACACTGTCCATGCAAAACGTGGGTACTCTGAACACCAGGTGACAAAGTCACGTGATTTTCAGAAGTATTAGTACCTCTGCCAACCCCTTCGGGGATATTCGGCGTGAACGTTTATGTTATGTTATGTTATATTTCACAACTCAAAGGACCGTCATCATTAAGGACCTCTTGTAAAAATATTATACATTCTTAGGTGATACTTAGAGGCCTAGCGCGAGCGCTTTTAATCGTCACGATAATGATTAGAATGAGGTCGTCAGTATACGATACTAAGTGAGTGCAAAAGAGATGGCTATTATAAACTACGCGATATCTAGTTAAAAGCTCGCTCGTACTAGCTATTCAGCTATGATAAATTTCTGTGACACACTACCAAACAATCAAACTGACAGAGAGATATGTTATAACTGAGCATTTTTTTTTATTTGTAGTCAAATGGTTGCGAAGGCGACTCGAATTTCTATCTCTATGGATTGGACATATTCGAAATACTCATTTTGATCCCAGCCTATTGGGATCTGTCAATAACCAAGCTTCAATCTAAAGTATCCATTAAACTAGATAAACAGAACAGCGGGAACATTTTAGAGATTAATCCGCGAGCTAGAAATAGATCGGCATTGTTTGACAACGTGATTAGAGGCAATGTATCAGCTGATACAATATTGAGTCTGTTCTGATTGATCGTTAATCTATGATAAAAAACGAGGTAATTGAATTTTTATGGACTGTATTGAATTTATTTCACTGACCGGTCTGCACCTCATTCAGATTTCTTAAGGCTATTTGATAAATAGGTAGCGAATTAAATTAAAATAGTTCCTATGGTCATAAAAAAGAACTATAGTTTTGGAACCACAGAAAATGTCATCGTATAATAATTTAAATATTATTCCGTATAAAAATCTGATATCTTTCATGGATAAATGGTTTTTAATCGTATTTGATTATAAAAGTAAGTAAGAAACGACTTTCCTATACATATATATTTGTACTATCGATTATAAACCCCAAAAATAAGTAGACAGAGCTTGCACCTTTGCCAGTTTAGTGGGAAAAAGGTAGTAAAAATAAAGCTGATGGTTCTTGAACGACATCGCCTAATAATCTCTTGAAAGCCCCAATACTCTAAGTCGCCTCTTACAACACCCACGGGAAGAAAAACAGTACAAGATATTTGCCAAATCCTAAGCTGAGAATACCCAGCAAATTTCGTATGCCCATGGATATATTTCTTTAATAATAACACTGCTATACAGTCATTTTGCGGCAGGGGTACTTGAAGTCGATTTTGTATGAGACAAGTATGCTGATAACGGGAAAAATACCAAAACTGTCAAATTGACTCCAGTTTTTGAGATAAACGCTTCTAAAATTTTTACTAAAAATGCCCCAATAAATTAAACAAAAAATATTTAAACATAATTTTTATTGTTTATCTTTATTAAAAGAGTAACAAACGAAGATCATGGAAAACTTTTTCTTTGAGAGCTGTGTAGTGTCGTGTGTACGTAAGAGGCGACTAACGGTATTGGGGCTTTTAAGGGATTTTTGGGCGATGCGGTTGTAACCCATCACCAACAACCTTTATTTTTACCATCTTTTCCCCACTATCATTTCCAAAAGTGGCTGAGGAATTTCTTATTCCTTAGCTCTGGCTACCCCTTCTAGGGATTTACAGCCGTGAGTATATGTATGTAAGTATGTTCCTCTTATTTACTTTGTCAGGACAATCTCTTTTCAAGGTCAAGCCAATAGTCAGCCATCATATGGCTGTCTCATCGACCTTGATATCTTTCTTCCATTATTCTGATATCCTGATGGAACCTTTCTCCTTGTTCCTCACTGTAATCACCCAGGTTATCCGGGAATCTGTGAGATACTGGGGGTGTAGCCGATTTCACACTTGGGTAAACCCAAGTACGTTTTTTGTATCGGTTAATACCTTTTACATTTGCGACACAAAAGTAACAGTCATTGAAATGATTACTTGGCTCATTCCACATCATCGGCACTCCAAATCGTAACACTTTGGCTCCAGTAACGCAAAGATTCTACGCACGGCTTGCACACGATGTTTGGCACCCAATATTTATTTATTTTCACTAGTGGTATCCCAAAATATTCTTTGTAGGCTTTTTTATACAAACTCTGTGATCTTTTTTCTTTGCTTTTGTAAACTAAACTTGCCACAAATAAAACAAAAACTGTTAGGATCGTTGACACAAGGTTTACGTGGAAAACTCATGTTTTTGCAAGGGAAAATGCACTTTAACACAAAAAATCGATAAGAACTTTAGGGTCTGATAGCTATTAAGTACAGCTGTTGTAACTAAATTCGAGAAAAGATAACAAACTTAAGTAAAAGCAAATCAATTAACCACAATTTTGGTAGGGTAGTTTGATTTTTTTCAATTATTTCTTACGTTCCGTTTATCTCAATAACCAGAGTGAATCAAAATTAATTAAGTATGCAGCCTGTATGTCTAATATGAGTATTAACAAAAATCATTAACAAAGTCCCTGCCACAGATTTTTTTATTTTTTTTGTATACCAGTGTAATAGTTATTATGAGTGCCAAACTAATTCCCCTATGCCTGATAATTTTATACTTTATGATTTCAGACACAATAATGTACAATATATTAAATAAAAAAAATAATAATTCAGATTTCAAAAGAACATAATATTCGTCTTAACCTAGTTGGTTATTTAAAGTACAAAATATAACATTTTCCTGTTCCTGAGCTAGGTAATTTACCTGTATTTCAGGCAACAATAAACAAAAAAGGCTTAAAACTATATATATCAATCGATGTCCATTATAATTGATTGCATTGCCATCGATAATTATCGATGGCAAGAGCGTCATCTACATTCATAAATCTTTTAATTAAAGGCCTTTTATTTTTTACGCTTCAACCTAATTCACTTAAAACAAACCTTTTATTGGTTGTGCAACCGTAAATGACACAAAGATAAAGTTTTTTTCTCTTTTAAGTTACAAAAGTAAAGCTGAATGCATCTCAATGGGTTCCGAAGAGTGTATGTAACAGTTGTTATAATACTTACTTAATGATAGATTTAAGAAACGTTAATACTCGTATGTCACACTTATACAAATCATGATAATCATTCAAACACCAAAATCTTCAAGAAAATATCACTAGTATAAAGTACATAAAATCAGACATTTTATTTTTCCCTGCTATAAGTGAATTTGAAAACTAAAATGTTGGAAAGAATAAAGTTGACTGAAGACCACCGGAGAATTGGCACTAGATTAAATAGTGTTGGGGTGAAACAAATATTGAAAGAAATCCTTCTTCTTTAAAAATATTTAGGATTTTCTTGAGTTCATTTAATATGATTTATTAATTATTTATTGCTTATTTACGTTTTTTTTTTCAATATAATGACAAAAAAATATGTTTATCTGATCAAAGTTTTTAAATCGTTATTGCCATTTCCTTTACAATCATATTACAAAGAAGAAATTGAAGTTTAATAAATACTTATAAATGATAGTTATAATCCAATAAAAACTTTACTCACTATAAACAAACCCACGTTTTATTAAGCTTTATTTATGACTACAGTCAATAAATTCATAAAATGAATTTCATTTATACATTAGAAATCTATTTTAGATAAACGGGTTATTTTTATCGACTATAATGACCTTGTTCCCATCTCTACATAAGACCACCGCTAACGTTAACTAAGAACTTTAAACTGACTTTGATCGGTGACTCTTTGAGACAAATTCTATTTTCAAGTCGTCTCGGGACCTCAACCAGTATTCACCTTCTTCACCACAAAATTTCAGTTTAAAACTCAAATTTAATTCTTCCGCAATACTTTATTCGAAAGGTGCTTAGTCGCAAAACTCTTTGAAGTCAAAAATGTTTCTAAAGTAATGGGTGAGTCTGAGAAGATTAAAAAAAAAAGAAAACTTTTTTTCATTTGAAAGCAAAAAGGATTAATTTAAACTTTTTTAATGCTTTCTGTTCTTTCAGATTAAACCTAGACGCGTAACAACCTTGAGTAACTCTAGCACAAAAAAAAACCTCTTAAAAAGCTAAGTAATAGCTTAGTGGCTCAGTTATAGGAAGACTGCGTTAGATGTAGAGACGCATTGATTCTACTCATGAATTGAGCCTAAACCAATGTGTCTGAAAGTCTAAAGTTACATTAATAATGTATTTATTGAGGTGGATTTTTGAGTGAATGACTTCTTGAGGAACCTCACATGGCTGAGTTATAGAATGGAAAAGTGTTTGATTATACATCACAAAAGCAATGCTCACTATTCCACGAAACAGGTTCACCTAGTGCGGAGACCAATGGTAATGTTATTTTTCAGCAAAATAAAGAAGTTTTTGTAATTACCCGAAAATTATAATTACAATCTTTTAATTGTTTCCTAGTGTAGCTTATAGAGAGGATGGATGATAGAAAATTGGTAAAAGGGATTTATAGAGCTAGTGTGGATGGTAATGTTAGTAGAGGACGACCACGGAGAACACACTTGGACCAAATTGAGAGTGTGCTCAAAAAGGCTGGCGTCCGAAGTATGAAGAATAAAAAGAGCATGTATGAAAAGATTGATGGATGTAAACGAAGATAGAGAGGTTTGTCAGGATCGTACGAAGTGGCGATCAATAGTCTCTGCCTACCCCAGTGAGAACTAATGGCGTGAGTATATGTATGTATGTATGTAGCTTATATTGGTAAAACTGTTGATTGTTAAGAGCCTGTCCAGAAAGCGCGATTTACGCGCGTGTCCACTCGCGCGTAGGCACTCGCGCGTTCTCGAGATACTAGAGCTACATACATCCCGTCCAGATGCTCTCGCGCGTTACCTTACACGCGCGTGAAACGCGAGCAATGAGCGTAAGACTTTGTAAATCTACCTATTACTAATTTAATTTATATTGTATAGTAAAAAAAATGAAAGTAAATAAGTTGTATTGTACCCATTTTGTTTTTGTACATACATACATATACTCACGGCTATAAATCCCTAGAAGGGATAGCCAGAGCTAAGGAATTAGAAATTCCTCAGCCACTTTTGGAAAGTTGAGTGGGGAAAAGATGGTGAAATAAAGGTTGTTGGTGATGGGTCTCCAACCGCATCGCCCAAAAATCCCTTAAAAGCCCCAATACAGTTAGTCGCCTCTTACGTACACCCACCGGGAGAAATGGGGTAGTGCTATTCTAAGCCGACACTACACAGCACAACTTTGTTTTTGTTTTAATTGTATTTGACGTGTATGTACAAATCCATGAAGAATTTCTAGTAATAATTTGGTCGAGTCCTTTGGCTTTAGTCATAAAATTAGAGTAATATTTGTTTGTCTTAGCAACTCTGTTATTCTTTCGTAGTCGTTCAGTGTAAACGACAATTGGACAATTAATATGTAGGTGTATCTAGGAATTTTTATTTTTGGCATCACTTTATATATATATATATATATATATATATATATATATATAGGTTTATATAACGTAGTTGATGTGTCAAGGGTCGAAAATTTTCGTCGACTCTTTATATGATATTTTATTGGCAAAGCTCTGTTTAACCTTCTTTCCAACTTAAATTGGTGGCTAGTATGGTAAAGTAAAAAATATTTAATAATTTTGGATTATGAACTGCTTCTCGGTATAAGAATATTGAGGTGAGACACTAGATGCAAATTACAAATACGATTATAACATTGAGATATGGAAAATTCCTTAGGTTTAAGTTAGGTCTAATTAAAAGAAAAATTGAGATATTTAGTCGATAAGAAGATGATTCTTGACACATTTGATTTGCCAAAAGAGTTAGCAAATTTAAGGATTAACTGAACTTCGCTCTTTTCAGTTAATATGAACATAATTACAAAACACCAGTAAACAAAACTAAACAATGTAATGTACTATTACTGTAGTAATAAATTAATTAGAATAGGCAACCAAAACGGTGAAATAATACAAATACAAACCTTTTACAATCGTTTTAAGCAGGCGTCGTGCTGAATTCATGAATAAAATCAAATGATGAATTACCGTTCATTTGTATCCTTATATTTTTTACGAATCGGTGATCGAATAGATTTATTGAAAGCAAACATACATAAAATACTTTCCACCAAATAAAATATCATTGATATTTGTAGTTATATTATTCACGAAATAACGAGAACAATAACCATAGAACAATTATTACCCCTAATACATTTGAACGGTTGTAACTACTGAACTTTCTACTTATAATTTTACGAATTTAGATTTATGCTATAAAAGGTTAATTATTTATTGGTACAGCTCTTACTGCAATGCAGTAAAACCCCTGATATTTATATTTTAGTAAAATAAATAAGCTAGTTTCAAACTCATTGTTTAGAGTGGTTTAAAAATAACTAAATTATCAAAGTGATAATTATTTTTTTACAATTTTTTTAAGTGTTTGCCATATTCATTAAGTATAGGCCCATACGCCTATTTAATAAAACAATAAACTATCATCTAATACATAACAGATTTCATTTTAATTTACCAACTTTTATTAGGGTTCTGGTTTCATAACTTTATTTATCCAAGTGAGTCTAAACGGCATATAAATGTTAATATAAATGTTTGGATCGGTATTTAAAACCTTATATTTTGAAATAGACGAGTTGAGGTCAAATATTTGTTTTCGTTTCTAGATAATGGCGTCCCCAATCCACTATTCAGATTTTCACTGATTTTGGATCAATTATAAAAAAAAAAAAATTCGACACCATAAGGACTCTAACCCGCGACCTCCCGGTCAACGCCCCGGTCGCTCTGCCAATTGAGCTATGGTGTCAAGTGACTACTGATGCAAAACTCTAATCTCGTTTTTGTTTTCTTACCACCTAAGTGGCGTAAGCGCTCCCTGCCCCCTAATAAATTAGTGATAACCCACATAATTTTCCATATTTGTTCCCTCACCGGTAACTATCTTGATAATTGACCTGATGTTGATAATAACTTGTATTAAAATAGTAAAATTGTACTACTACGTTGTCACATGACTAAGTATACAGTCTTGATATTATATAACTGGCTATAAGTAGGTATGCTCTTCTCTAATGTTAAGAGGTATAAGTACTTCTGCCACATTTTCGCAGATATTGCACATAAATGAAATACATGCATACAGAAAATATACTCACGGCTATAATCATATAACAGGTAACGAGACCTTCGGAATAAGAGATTCCTCAACCAATTGTGGAAGTTGATTAAGGAAAATCTTGTAAAATAAATGTTCTTAAATCGCTTCTTACCCTTGAAAAAAAATGAGGTAGTGCTATTCAGAGTTGCCACTGCACAGTGAAATTATACATACATACATACTATACTCACGGCTGTAAATCCCTACAAGGGGTAGCCAGAGCTGAGGAACTAGAAGTTCCTCAGCCACTTTTGGAAGTTGAGTGGGGAAAAGATGGTAATAATAAATGTTTTTTGTGACGGGTCTCCAACCACATCGCCCTAAAATCACTTGAAAAGCCCCTATACCTTAGTCGCCTCTTACGATCACCCACGGGTAGAAATGGGGTAGTGCTATTCTAAGCCGACACTACACAGCAATTGAATGAAATTATATCAGTCTTATTTTTTCATTATATCATTATTTTTTTACTAAATCCCCAAAGAGGCAACAGTATAAACAAAATATGTATAATTGATCTTTAAGATAGAAAGCTTTACATGTAGCTCATATTCTTTCCATTGCCAATGTTTTACTAACGAGATATAACAAGGTGCCTGTAAATTCAACGAAAGACACAAATTGTTACACACATTAACCTCTCACATTACATACTTCAGTGTGGTAATATATTTTATTCATTCCGTTATTTTAACCGCGATACTCAACATATTTGCCCTCATTTTGGTAAAACGCTGTAATTTGAGCAGAGTCGCTTTCAAAAATATACTTTGTCATTGTGTATGTAACTCATAAATATGTACGAACCAAGAAAACATATGAAATTAGACTCAAAGTAAGAACAATGAATATGAGATGATTGGAACAATGAATTCAAAATAAAGTTTTAAAGAGTTGTTTTTACGTGCGAGAGAATATAAAATAGGTTCTTCTTAAATAATAATAAAAAAAATATAAAATTAAATTTATAATTATTAATTAATTATTTATTAAATTTATAATTCCTCAGCTCTGGCTACCCCTTCTAGGGATTTAAAGCCGTGAGTATATGTATGTATGTATGTATGTTTTTGTTAAATCTATTACTATTCCTTCCTGCTAAGCCTCCAACCACAGAGCGCGAAAGAAATGACTGAAACTTGGGCCAAAAATACCAACATACATATACACACATATACTCACGGCTGTAAATCCCTAGAAGGGGTAGCCAGAGCTAAGGAATTAGAAATTCCTCAGCCACTTTTGGAAATGATATTGGGGAAAAGATGGTAAAAATAAAGGTTGTTGGTGATGGGTAAAAATACCAACTATTAAAAAAACGTATACAAAAGCTCCGATTTATAAACGTATGATCCTTTTCCAAATGTATTATAACTTTCAACAGTTCTAACAATACCCATTCACTGAGACTATGTCTGTATGACTGTATAAGCTATCTGTTGGCCTGTTACTAGGTTCTATCTAATGAACAGCGATAAACAGCAGGATTTTCAGATATAATGTTTTTCTGTTATTAATAAGCTATAACAAGAAATACAAAAAAAAAGTAAGGAAATACATTTTTAGAAGGGTCCGATACTGCAATTATAACTTTTGTGCATATAATTTGCCAGTATTAACAAAAACAAATGGGCATTTGAAGTAATCTACACATTAGCTATTATATTATCGACTTTAAAATGAAAATTAGAACAAAATAAATATATATGTCAAGAAAGTAGATATCTTCTCGCACTTGGCCGTTTTTATATTATTGCTGTGTATTGTCGGCTTAGAATAACACTACCCCATTTCTACTCGTGGGTAACCGTAAGAGGCGACTAAGGGTATAGAGGCTTTTCAAGTGATTTTTGGGCGATGTGGTTGGTTACCCATCACCAAAAACATTTATTATTACCTTTTTCCCCACTTCAAAACTTCCCAAAGTAGCTGAGGAAATTTCTCATTCCAAAGCTCTGGCTATACCGTTTTGGGAGTTATAGCCGTTAGAATATGTATGTATGTATGTATGTGTAATTTTCATTTTCAGGAGATTGAATACAACGGTAAATATCGCCGTTACGAGGGGCATACCAAAAGAAACTAGATACTCAAAAAATATAAAATTTATTCTTTATTACAAGTATCGATCTTTTCAAAGTATTCACCCTGAGCACATATACACTTTCTCATACGTCTGAACCAATTGGAAAATACCTGTGACCACTCCACACCACCTTAGAAATCTCGAAATCATAGGCAACCAGCACATCTTCTTTGCTTTCAAACCTCTTCCCCTTTAGTTTTTCTTTGATTTTTGGAAACAAGTAAAAATCACAAGGCCTTAGGTCAGGGGAATATGGCGGGTGAAGGAGAATTGACACATTTTTCGAGTTGAAAAAGTCTAGTGTTCTGGCAGACGTGTGACGCCGCATTGTCGTGGTGCCAGAGAAGGTGCCGGATTCCTGACTTCGGTCGCTTGTCACACCAAGCTGATATTACTGTTGGAGCACAAACTGTCATATACCATTCGGAGTTCACCGTTCTTTCATTCTCTAGCACAACAGTAGCAATATGACCCGTTTTGCAGAAAAACGAGGCGACCATTTATTTCTGCGTGCTTCGTGCACGGCGACATTTCGTTGGAGTTGGCTCATCTTCAAAGCACCATATAGTCGACTGTCGCTTTGATTCGGGATCATAGTTATATAGCCATGTGTCGTCACCAGTCAGTATATCATATACTTTTTTTTTATCGCTTCCGTTGAATTTATCTATCATGAATAGGCACCAATCCACCCGACGGTCTTTCTGCTCATCGGTAAGTTTGTGTGGCACCCATCTCGAACAACATTTACGGAGAGAAAGGTGGTCGTGAATTATGGTTTGCATTGCTGCTGATCCAATTCCTAGTTCTCGCTCTAGCTCTACATATGTAATTCGTCGGTTTTCGTGAATAAGTTTGGCATGCCCCTCGTATAAATATTTATGTAAAAAAACTCATAGCTAATTTTCTTTCCCTAAAAATCGAATTGCCTACATTATTCTGATCACATGTTTAGATACGATGATTAACGTTTTGTATTAAAAATTAATATTTACGTTAATATATTATGTTGTATAAAAGTGAAGCTCCGTCAATTCTAAGAAAGACACATAAGTCTATCGATCAAAAACAATTGAGAGCTTGCTTTGACAGCAAAGAAATTGGTTTTCTCGTAACTTTCTATTAACTTGGTTAGTTGACTAATACGATCAAGTCAATATAAATACAAAGTTTTAAACATAATAGTAAACTAAACTACGGAGTCGTAGTAGGTTTGCAGGATTAAAAAGGAACGAGTAGAATTCCTGGATCAGAACTTGTCTTCTGTACTTTCCTATATCATAACCTAAGGGCCTTTGTTCGCCACGTTTTGATTATAAAACTACTAAAACTATTTCATCGACGCGTGACAACAAATGCACATCGATAGTTCACTCGAAAAAATACCAAGTGCAAGTTGGCTCACCCGTGGAGGGGTTCGTAGGAGCAAGTATAGGTAAACGAAACAGACATGACGCATCTAATAAGGTTTAGTTTTTTGCCATTCAGCTACGATACTCTAAAGATTTATAAAGTAATGTTTGATGTAAAAACTTCCCCTATTCTATATGAGAGACTACATCCAACTAAATAATTTGTTGATGATATAGTTGGAAGTCCATGATAATACTTTTTGACCTTTTCCCGTTTCTGTTCGATCATCGTCACAACATATATATTTTTACATAGAGGGACTTAAACCAACTCAGTATGGGTTTTGTTGGCCATAAGCTATCACGCTTTTATGGGTTGGGAGATATTGACAACTATGAAAGTAGCCGAGATAGATGACTAAAACTGCTTTCCGAACCAAAAAGTAAGTTAAACTACATTTCTGAGTACAAATGCCGGGGATAGGACTCAAGACTCCTCTCGTTTTCTTTGCCAGTACGAGTATACTGTGAAAGTCTATTCCAGATAAATGCTACGAAATTAAAAATTCTGGAAGCTTTGGCTGCCCATCTCAAGATCTTAAGTTATGATTGCATGAAATGCACATACACAAATAAATATAAGAACAAAAACCATTTTATATTACCTTTGTACTTCCTTTGGTATTACATCTTAACTTAAACGTTCAACAATATAAAGTGGGTATCACACAACGAGGTTTAAAGTGAACGGTAGCTAGTAATCTGGTAGTGTGATAAGCTAAGTAAATCAATGTGAGCTTATCCGGCTACTCGGTCCCTTGCTACCTTCTTTTCTTCTTTTTACCATATGCTCTAATTTCCACTTAAAGAAGCTTGGCGTTTTTAGTTTCACAGTTCTAGCTACCCCTTTTCAGACTTAAAGTCACAAGTAAATAAAGAATAAATAAAGGAAAGAAAAATTTTGACACAGGCGGGAATCGAACCCGCGACCTCGGGTATACGCCCCGACGCTCTGCCATCCTTCCGAATTAGTGAAAATTCGGATGTAGGAAACGCAATTACTACTTAAACGTGTAAGAAATAAAGGATAGAAGAATTTCGCGCTGGCAGCCATTGACACGGTGGCTCAATTGGCAGAGCGTCGTGGCGTATACCCGAGGTCGCGGGTTCGATTCCCGCCTGTGTCGAAATTTTTCTTTCCTTTATTTATTCTTTATTTATTAGTAATAATCCCCACATGAGGTTTTCATGAACAAAAAAGATTTAAAATAAAGTCACAAGTATTGGTAGTTATCTGAACTATGAACATATTTCCTACAACATATTGTAAACGTCTATCAACGTGTCAATGAGTTGAAAATTTCCATAGCCATAGCCTATAGTTCTAACTATGATTAATAACAGGGCTGCCACACTATATTATTTATAAGATTTCATATAACGATTGAGGTCAGAATTCCAAAAACTGTAAAATTCACGGCTGAAAATCCAATGAAGTGGTAGCCAGTACCTCAGAATGGTACATTTTTAAGCATCTTTTTATATTTGGATGGAAAAAAAATAAAATAAAGGATGGTTACTGAGGGGTCTGCAGCAATTTGAATACCCTTAGTTGCCTCGTACGTCATCTGCGAAAATAAAGGCTGCCAAAGAATAAAGGACTGTTAAGATAATATATAGATAATAGAAACAATACATGAGATATTAATAGTTGGTGATATGGATAGCAAATTGCCACTTGCTAGAAAAAACTATGCTTAAAAGGTAAATAGATTTATGGAAAAGCTTAGAGTGTAGGAGTAGAATACACGATTTAATGTAAAGAGTATTATATTGATATTAACCTAAGAGTATGCCTTAAACTTTAATTTTACTCTTCACAAAACTCAAACTCTCATGGCGTGTATCCCCGAAGGGTTGGAAGAGATACTAATACATCTTAACATTTCGTGACATTAATGTCTATCGCCGATTTTTTTAATACACTGTTACATGCATGACTAAGAACACTTAGCCATGGAATGTTCCTTTCGATGTTTTCCTCACCGTTAAAAACTATGAAAAACTAATAATATTATATTACCTTAAAAACGACACATTAGTAAAAGCCCGACTCAATGTTTGAACCCATACGCCACGTGTCTATATAAGAGGCGGTAGTGCTCCTCACTGAGCTATCACAATTGCTAAATGTTATTCCTAATTGTTAAATAAAAAACTAAAATATACATCACTCGACAACCCTAAACTCTCGACTTAGCTTCTTAAATGCCTTCAGCGGCGATGTTCCCTCCCTGAAGAGTTGAAGCTGCACAAAGCTTCGCAAGACGCTGCTGCAGCTATGTTTGCTGAAAGCTCCACAGTTCAGCTGATCGATTGCTCGTTCGGTGGCTTACAAGTATTCCTTTGGTGTTTCACTCGCCTATTGTTCGAGTAACGCAACGGTACGGAACGAGATGTATTTTGATGAAGAGTTATAGCTATATATATGCAAGTTAATCTCAAAGGAGAGCATTATTGAAAAAGGTATTTGTAATTTTTTATGGCTTTATTATTGAATAGTACTGTGAATATGATACTACGATAGATAACTTCAATAGTGTGTTGTGGTTTAGTTAAATAGTTTCAATTGTAAAAGGATCTTTATACAAAATAATCTTCATAATAACCCATTGAAATCATTTTAAAATTTGATTAGGTGTAAACATGTTCGACCTTAAATAAGTTCACATAACAAATATCTTAACTTAACTAAAAATTTTTTCGTGTAAATTTAATTTAATATAATCTTGATAATGTTTGAAATATTGTACTCTATATTACCTTAGACTTCAGCTGTCAAGTTTATGTGTTTAAGGTTGTTAAAATAAAATAAAAAGTGATAAGATTTCATTAAAATGTGTGTGAATGTGAACATACCATCATACATGTATATGTATATACTAACTGCTGTAATCCCATGAAGGGGTAGCCAGACCATAAGAATAATAACTAATTAATCCGAAGCTGCAAAACCCATAAACTACTTTAAATCCCATAATTTAAATCATTTTGTTCATGAAAACCTCATGTGGGGATTATTACTAATAAATAAAGAATAAATAAAGGAAATAAAAATTTCCACACAAGCGGGAATCAAACCCGCGACCTCGGGTATACGCCCCCGTCGCTCTGCCAATTGAGCTACCGTTTCAATGGCTGCCAGCGCGAAATTCTTGTATCCTTTATTTCTTTTACACGTTTAAGTAGTATTTGCGTTTCCTACCTCCGATTTTTTTACTAATTCGGAAGGCCACTTGTCTACCCTTTCATATAGAATGCAAATGTTGAAAACGCCTAACTATCACATAATTTAAATATTTTTGTTCATGAAAACCTCAGGTGGGGATTATTACTAATAAATAAAGAATGAAAAGATTTTTTTTTAACATTTGCATTCTATTTGAAAAGGTAGACAAGTGACCTTCCGAATTAGTTAAAAATTCGGAGGTAGGAAACGTTAACACTACTTAAACGTGTAAAAGAAATAAAGGATAGAAGAATTTCGCGCTGGCAGCCATTAACACAACTGGCAGAGCGAAGGGGGCGTATACCCGAGGTCGCGGGTTTGATTCCCGTCTGTGACGAAATTTTTCTTTCCTTTGTTTATTAGTACTTTAATTATAGCGGATTTTTACAGCACTCACCAGTGAGAAAGGGTAGTGTCATTTTTAGCCGGCACTAGACAACACTACGGGTAATATTGTGCATTAACTGCAAAAAAAATCTATTTACATCATTTGATCATTATAGACGCAGATAATATTATTATCATTTTAACGGTGTGAAACCAGTAATATTTCACCAAATCCGATCTAATGTATAAGTCTACGAAGATCTAATTCAATTCACAAACAATTAAAAGCAGAATTAAATAGCGTTTATATTTCTTGGTTTTGTTCTTGATCAATAAGAGTTTCTTAGGGCCGGCGCTGACAGCCGGCATGGCATGGCAAAGGCTTTCGGTACAGATCAAGCATTTTTAATCTTATTACCATGCGTATAGAATTCATTTTGACACAACGATGCCGAGGGAGGCCGCGGTAAGGCAGAACGTCGGCATCGTTGTGTCAAAATGAAGTAAAATGAATTCTATACTTATGGTAATAAGATTAAAAATGCTATATCTGTACCGAAATCCTTTGCCATGCCATGCCGGCAGTCAGCGCTGGCCCTTATGCATAAATTTAATTGTTGAATAAAAGATGTTATTAAAGGAAAGAAAAATTTCGACACTGGCGGGGTTCGAACCCGCGACCTTCGGGTATACCCGAAGGTAATTTATGAGTAATTCCCCACATGAGGAATTCATGTCAAAAAACATTAAATTAATTGTTGAACTTTTTTAACTTAACTAATAATAACAACTAGCTTTTTGCCCGCGGCTACGTCCACGTGGACTATATTTTTTGCATCCGGTTTACATCCAAAATACCAAAACACTATCTTCTGTTTTTTTATATTTATATTCCCACGGACGTTGTAATAGATACAAGAACCATGGGTACGAGACAACAGAATATGTGGACTCAGTTGTATTGGAGGTAAGCTTATTTTTAATACAAATTTAAGTAATCCAGTTATGGACATGAATAATAAATATGACTTTTCCGTAAAACTTTAGATGGAGACCTTCAATTTTATACCTGAACCAATTTTCTAGCTCTTAGCATCGCGATATAGGCTGGTCCACAAAATCCGCCCTCTCTCGATTAATATATATAAGGATGAATGGAAATTGACATAATACAAGTTTTACTATTCCTAGCTTAGTTTAATATTACTACTACTTCATATGTAAAAAACAAACTAATTACGTAAAGTAAGTGTCCTAATGGGTACGAGGCTATTTAAGTGATTAGGTTGGTAAAGTAGATGTAGATGTATTAGTTATAAGCTTTATAATGTTTAAATGCTGATTATATATTTTATACAAAGTTCAGTTTTATATAAGTTTTTAAAATATGTTTATTATGATAAGATATAAGAAATGTAAATATTCTGTGATGAACAGTTCTGGATACAGACTGATTTCACCATGTAATTTAATTAGAAATAATGTATTTAGTCTGTGTCTGTTGTTTGTCCAAAAAAAAAAAAAATAATAAATAATAGATGGACAGCAACGGAGGACACATTTATTTCAAGAGGCTCGAGAGATTTGCCAGGTTTGTATCAAGTGGCCTTCGATAGTCTTTACATAACCAAATGGGAGCTATTGGCGTGTGTATCTGTATGTACTCGTATGTTACAAATAGGTTCTCTGGGAATACAGAACCTTCACAGCTATTAAAGCTACTAATTTTAAGGCTTTCAAAGGCCGACAAAGTTATCAATTAATAATTCAAATAATCATCTCTATAGAGGACGACCACAGAGAACACACTTGGACCAAATTGTGTGCTCAAAAAGGCTGGCGTCCGAAGTATGAAGAATAATAGAGCATGTATGAGCATAATGAGCAGGTTTGTCAGGATCGTACGAAGTGGCGATTGATAGTCTCTGCCTACCCCAATGGGAATTAATGGCGTGAGTATATGTATGTATGTATGTATAATGACAATCAACATATCAAACTCACGAATCTAAGTTAATACTTATGTAAATCGCGTGAATCCGTAAATTTAAAAATAATTACACCGACATAAATTATTTTTCTGGCTTTCCCCGGTACATTTCGGTGATTATGCTAATGTCAGAGTAATGTATTTTAGACTTGTAATAAAAACGTAATTCTTTAATATATGTGCAAAATTTTCTTAATGTTTTATATTGTATAGTAAAGTCAGTACAGCGATGAAAGAAATGCTTTTACGTTTACAAACAATTAAATTGTACATTCAAATGATAATGTACTGACAATTGATTCGAGATTGGATATCTAGGAGTGCAAAGTGCTCAAATGCAGACTCAAGTCATACCAAATCTAAGAAACCCGACCCATAGCATACGGAACTAGCTCGTATTCATTCGTCCCCTGATTGAAGTGAATCAAACATTGAGTACGTTCTCATTAGCTCGCAAACACTGCTCTATGCATCCAGTCTATGTACACTGAATATTAATACAGCACGTGGATATTAACTAAACGGAACATGTCGAGGAATGAGTCAACCGGAAATAATACGTACATTAACACAGATATAACTATACAGACGGAAACGCTAATCCTTTCGTACAAATATCTCTTTCTCTATTACTAAACCGCACTCGAATGAAATTTTGATCCTGCGTTTTGAGATATTATGAATATTGCTTGATAGTAGATACAATTCATACATCGATGTTTAGTACCGGCTCAGTATGGCACTAAACCATTGCTTTATGTCAGAATGACACATAGAGGCGATCGATAGTCTCTGCCTGCCCCAATGGGAACAACGGGCGTGAGTATAAGTTAGTAAGTTTCAGAATTGGTGCTGTACGTAATCAAAGCATTAATACAAATATATTTATTACATATAAATTGTTAAAATGAATTGTTGAAATGAATTTTGATATTACACAGCTTATGAAGCCAAGTATATTAATTTCCACAAAATGTCGTCAGATGTCACATTAATAAAACATTGTCATCTATACTGCCTAGTTTTGGCTCAATAAATATTTGATTACGTCAGCAGATGGAATGAAGTACAGGATTCCAATAAACATATAAGAGTCAATGAAACTTATTTTATTAATGATATATTTACTACAGCAATAACCTTCTAGATCCGGCGATTACGTCATAACTTTAATGATGAATAATAATAAAAAATCTGTATCTTGTATGTCAGTATATTTTTTGTAATTTAGTAATACTACAGGAATTCTAGCTATCAAAATTTGACCATAATTTACTAATTTTAATCTTTTTGTTCATGAAAACCTCATGTGGGGATTATTACTAATTAATAAAGAATAAATAAAGGAAAGAAACATTTCGACACAGGCGGGATTTTTCTTTCCTTTATTTATTCTTTGTTAATTCATAATTTCCTATTCAACTACACCATACTATATTATCAAGTATTTAAATTATGTTTGTCAATAACTTCACTGAAAAGATTCATGTTTCTTTTCTCGTTGCTTAAATTCCCAATATCTTTTAACATTTCTCACAACGCATACCTCGACCATCCGTAATACATTATATTGTAAAAATAACCAATACGAGCTGTTTCAATATCTTTATTAGTTCTAAGAATCATGCTTGAAATCCATTGAACACTATTTCAATCATATTTAAGTATATCAATATTTTGTGTTTATATTCAAGTAAAGCTCACCTGTAACTTGTATATATGTCTAGAATTGGTTTTAAAAGACCTTCACTTTAATACCTTCCTCGGCACGTATGGAAAAGAATCCCAACTTACAAGGTGGCGTTTACTTTGAATAAGTTTTATTGTAATCAAGTGTTAATTGCAGTATGAAGACAAAACTAACGATGCCTCAATAATTAAAATCCCTGAACTTGTTCAGAAAGTACCGCTCAATATAGAAATACCCATACATACATAGTCACATACGCTCGTAAAACATAACCCTCTTTTCGAAGCATTGGTGTTCTGAGATAAGTTTGCAGGCAAATTAGTTGGGCTACTCTTTGAAGCATTCCCAGGCTTGCGCAGCGGGATGTAAATACTGATAAGCGTTGGCCAGCTTCAACCTGAAGCCCCAATCGTGTTGTTACACTAATCTTACGGCACATACTGTGTGTGGGCTAGTGTTCTAGTGAACTATTCGTCTGACTATTCTTATTTCATTCTTAATTCTTTATTTAGTGTAAATTTTGAAAATCTTGATAACAACAAATAATCCAATATATGATCACCTTATCTGCTTGCGAGTTAGTCTGAAATTGTACATATAAGTTTGTTCCGTTTTAAAATACAACTTCTATCACTCAGACCAACAAATTTAGAGGCTCCATTCCCCTAGTTACATATGTTCTAAAATTCTGAATTGAAAACTTATGCCAACATTATGCTACACTTTGTTGTATTGAAACACAAGTGTTTGTTTTCCTTTGAAAAGTTACAAATTGCTTAGTTTCATACATTTAATCTTCTTGTCCCCAACAATATTTGAGGCTTTAAATTAACTTGAGCAAACTAAAAACACTCGCATTACAGTATCGTCATTCGATTAACTTATAATATCGGTATGTTAGTAGAGGACGGCCACGAAAGACACACTTGGACCAAATTGAAAGTGTGCTCAAAAAGGCAGGCGTCCGAAGTATGAAGAATAAAATTGCATGTATGAAAAGATTGATGGATGTAGACGAAGCAAGAGAGGTTTGCCAGAATCGTACGAAGTGGCGATCGATAGTCTCTGCCTACCCCAATGGGAATTAACGGCGTGAGTATATGTATGTATGTATGTATAATATCGGCCACTGAAACCATTGAACAACCATAGAAAACTAGTTTTATAGTAGTAATAGCTGTGTAGTGTCGGCATAGAATAGCACTACCCCATTTCTTCGGGTGGGTGTACGTAAGAGGCGACTAACGTTATTGGGGCTTTTAAGGGATTTTTGGGCGATGCGGTTGGAGATCTATAACCAACAACCTTTATTTTACCATCTTTTTCCCACGCAACTTCCAAAAGTGGCTGAGGAATTTCTGATTCCTTAGCTCTGGCTACCCTTTTTAGGGATTTATAGCCGTGAGTATATGTATGCATATGTATGTAATTACCTTTAATAGATTAATATTGGTAGATTGTATAAATTCCCATTTTAATATTTTCATTTACAAATGTCGTGTACACATATAATAGGCTTTTACAACGAAATTATACTTTTATATTACTTTTCATTTAATATTTGTTGTTTAAGCTGTTGGTATTCCAAATTTCATAAATAAATAAAAAAACTGATATAGTTAGATATGGTAACTACTCATTATATCACCAACGATTATTTTATCATCTTTAGCTCTTCCTTAAAAGGGCAAGAAATCTTAGGTTCGATACTACTGTGGCACCTTTTGGTTACATAGCCGTAATCGTATGCGTTGAAAAATAATTATTGTTGCTACGGTATATTTATTTATTTATGCCGTGTAGTGCCGGCTTAGAATGTCGCTACCCCTTTCTACCCACGGGCGTCGTAAGAGGCGACCAAGGGTATTGGGGCTTTTTATTGGATTTTTGGGCGATGCGGTTGGAGACCCATCACCAAAAACCTTTATTTTTACCATCTTTTCCCCACTCAACTTCCAAAAGTGGCTAAGGAATTTATTATTCCTTAGCTCTGGTTACTCCTTCTAGGGAAATATAGCCGTGAGTATATGTATGTATGTATTTTATTTACTTTAGACAAACAACAGACATACTTACATACATACGAGCACATATGATCACTGCCATAAATCACAAAAAGCGGTACCTAGAGCTTCAGAGCTAAATATTCCTCAGCCACACAGCCAGATACGGGACAAGATGGTAGAAATAAAGTATCGTTGGTGATTGGCCTCCAGTCGCAGTGCCAAAAAATCACATAAAAAAGCCCCAGCTCTTACGACACCCGCCCCCTAAATACGTATCTTTTGCAACTGACGATTGTGTCGCAAGTTGCATGATTGTCGCTGTCAATGTCATAAATTTATATGCGATTTGGCAGTTTTGACAGCGACAATATTGCAACTTGCGACACACCCGCAGTCGCTAAAGATACATAATCAGCCCGCCGTGAGTAGAATGGGGTAGTGACATTCTAAGTTGGCACTACACGGCATTGTTATTGTTGTCACAGTATTTTTATCCTATTAATATTATAAATGTGAAAGTTTAGATGTTTGGATGTTTGTGTGTTTGAGGTAAAAAGGCTCCTCAAGTAGACAATGTATATGAATGAAATTTGGCAGAATGCTAGAAAATGACCCAAATTATAACAACGTATCCGTAAAGTATCCTAACTTTTTAACTAGAAAAAAATTTACCAATAAAAAATTTACGCTAAATTGGACTAAAAGTAACGGTAAAATGCCTTAAGTTTTGTCATAAGAAAATTTGATAGTATGAAGTCTGTCGGGTCAGCTAGTTTACAATATTTTCTTGTGTATTTGACTTTATTCCAACCAAACAAAATCAGAAAAATATGCATTATATTTCAGTCATAACGAGAATCCCACTATTGTATCGTCTCTTAAGCCCTAGTAAAGTTGAACGCAGTAAGTTTGTCCTGACTGTTATTCAACTTTGGACCATTGTTGTAGTTCGCCTGCAATATCTGACAGGTGATTATCAGAACTGCATCCGATTAGTTCGCCAATTTTGATTGTGCCGTCATCAAGTTCGACCTAACTGCTGATGGCCAATCGGGCGTTGTAAGTCGAAATTAATCGCTGAATCTGCATTATTCAGTATTTCACTTTGAGCTTAGTATAACTTTCGTGATCCTCGATTGAAATTTGAATTTGAAGTCGGATGATTTGGTTAGTTATTCGACTAGCTTATGCCCGTGACTACGTCTGAGTAAAAGTTGAATAATTATTATAGATTTTTGTTGTGGTTTTTCTCTTGCTATTTTACCAGCCAACAGGCAACGGAAAATTCTTCTTGAAGCCAACGTAGTAATTTTGTTTTTAACTGTTCAATGTTAATCGAGGTGCATGTTCAAGTTTGTATGCCATTCAGTATTTCTATTTATATTCTTATCGACTTATACCGTTGTATATACCTGAAATAAAAAGAGAAGATGGAAATATTCCTACTGAGGCTTGCTTATAAATAATTGGACTAGTTAAAACATTTAAATAACTGTGGTAAGAGTATCACACTAAAGCAAAATACGCAATATTCGATCAAATAAAAAAATTATTAAGTGGTTAAAAGATAGAAGTATCATCATCATATTGGTCAATAGACGTACAAAAAACGAAAATCACTTTAACTCTAGGAGTCATTTTTCTACGTGTTTGCTGAAACATGAAACGCAAACAACATTAAATATACAAATATTTTTTAATATCCCATAAACGGTTAAATTTACAATAGTTATATAATCTGAATCTTCCATGGTAATTTTTCCCAGGAGCGTATTGAAAAATTTGTCTGAAATATCATTGTCATTCCGAATTAACGTATTTGGGATATGAGAATATAAACTGCAACTCGACATTGGTTATCTATGATATTAAATTGCATTAAATAATTGGTATTTATTCTAGTAAGTCTCATTCATTTTATACGTATTTTTAAAACCACTTATACTATACATTCTATTGGTATAATTTAATTAAATAAAGTAGATTATCAGAGATATTTGTCGATTGTAAATTACTCATAAATATAATCACACCATTAGTTCCCATTGAGTTGGCAGAGACTAACGGACTACTATCGAACTTTGAAAGATTCTTACAAACCTCTGAAGCTTAATTTGCATGTAAATTAATCGTGCATCCATAAGCGGCCTTTCACGCTTTATACTATGACCAAATCTTTGCACAAGACCCGGTTTTACGTGCGTGTTCCTTTTATCGTTCAAGAACATTCATTAATCCATTAACGTGTTAAAATTTTCACCTCAGCAGCCAGTGCCTTCCAACATGCTGTTCGGAGAAATATAGATAGGATCCTGATACCAATTATCTCGCGTCTATTTTCCAATCATCGGTTTTAAGGCGAAGACTTATTGTAATTTACACAAACTTTATATTTAAAAAATATCGTCAAAAAATATTTAAATGTATACCTTTACATGTAGATCATCATAATAAGGCAATTGATGTCCACTGCTGAACATAACCATAACATAAAAAAGTATCCGAATTCTGCCAAATATTGACCAAATGACATCATGCTGACTATTTTTGTTAAACATAATTTTATTAACACTTACTTCAAACTAGAAAACTGTAAATTTGTTAGAAAATAGGAATGATTTTTACTCTCCAATAAAAAGTTATAAAAGAAATAACCGTTATTTCAATCAACTACAAAGAACGTTCCACACAATTAAATAAGTATCGTATAGCCCCCACCACATGTTCATAAAAATTTATAATCACATTCCAAATGACATTAAAGAAATTTAAAACTTACGAGACTTTTATTTATATAAAAAAAAGATTTCTAACTAAATGTTACTATAATATAAAAAAAAAATAACCCTAGAACCGTACCCACCGAAGACTTGCACTAACGGTACCCTGGGGTGCGAGTGTACCCCACATAAATAAACCACATTTTTATAAAGATATCAAAGTTTTATTATTAAATTAACATAGAAAGAGTTTCATACAATACTTTGAAAGTTTTTCATCAGCAAATTTTGTGCTGATGGTCAGAACAGATAAAAATACTTCACGTCACACATTGTGTGCGTGGCTTTTGGTCCTTAGACCTCGGGCAGAGAAAACACATTCCAGATTTAGAAGCGGTCGTTTTTTTCCCAAAATATCACCAATACTTATTTGTAGGGACGTCGGCAAATATCGGTACAAAAAATAATCTTCTAAATGCGGTTTTATTGGGTCAAATGCAAGTGTCTTCAGATAAGTCCGTCTGTTCTTGAAAACTTTGCTTATTAGAAGCATTTGAAGAGTGTAATAATATCATATAACTGATTCCCACAATAATTAATATCCCATAGAAAACAGAAAGACTCCAGCGGCGAGTTTTACGTGACGTACTGTAGGTATGGCAAAGCTGGTCAAATGTATCTACTCCACCCTTTGTTAGACTATAAAAACTTATTATTTCCGGTATACTAATAGATTGATTTTCATCTGGTTTGTAGCGCATTGTGTACAACTTCATAACGTCTTTATTTTTTATTCTTGCTTAGCTTTGGAGGTACATATGAAAGCAACGTAAGCTCATCAGGAAAGTTATCATCATGAAAAATCATTGTTTGTAATTTATTCAGTTCCAGCTTTTTCTTTTCAGTAAAATGGTTAGGCAGTTCTGTTTTTCATGTCCCAACTGCAGTTACATTTTCGTCCAGCAGATTTTGAGCTGTAGGTATAGAGGTTAACCAGTTATCATACGTTATATTCCTTTTAGTATTATGAATCGTAGTTGACAGCTGAATCGATTAATAGTCGGTATCACATTGTATAAAATAATGAGTAACAACCTAATAAATTCATAGAATAAATTAGTATTTTATAATTTTGTATATAAAATGTATGTATACTGAGTTTACATGTATATAAACAATCAGAAACATGAAATAAACAAAATCATACAACCAAAAAATACTTACTGTAAAAGTAACCCGGGGTACTGGACTGGAGTACTCCTCAAGCTGTCTACCATGTCCTCAAGCAAGCACGCCCGCCGGCCGACTAACGTATTGGCGCAAAGCCCTACCCCCAACGAATAAATACACGGACGCCCCAAAAAAAACCGCGCAACGATAAAAAGTTATAAACAAATTTTGTTTTTTTTTTTCGGATGTACCCCTGGGTACGGATCTAGGGTTAATGAAGAGAACAATGAATAAAGTGCCTCGACTGCTCTACAACTAGTAAAAAATAGTAGTAAATATATACCTCTTACTGGTTTTATTGTAAGAGACATTCATCACTAGCCAAAAACTTTCTACTTACACTTTTTGTATGTGTACGATTTTAAAACATTAAATCTATTTAACCCTTAAGCACTGATATAGGTCTATTAGACTCCCGCGCCGAAAAAAACACTCGCTGTCTCGCTCTACTGCACCGGATCGTGTTGTACGTTTGTCTACCTTCAAGTTCGTTAGAACGCCGCGAGCAGCGAAGACGACGGGCCGCTTCGCGCATATTTGAGGTTAGAATCGAAGTTTGAAATTTTTTTGTATGTCCCACAGACCTATGTCATTGAGTACGTAACATTATGTAACAATATTAATTTTATTTTTAGGATGGATTCTGAGCAACCGAGCACTTCTCGCTCACGACGACCACGTGAAATTAACTTGTCTTTTTGGCTTGAAATTGGCTTTTTAGTGAAGGAGATGATGATTTTAGCGGTGATTCGGACATCGACGAATTTTGTTATGGAGGTCATGGAGTCTGAAGACGATTCTGAATGTAGTCTGTCCGACACGGAACTGGAAACAGCTGCAGATGATATTGAGCCCTTGGATCATGTTCTTAGCTCATCTGTTGCCACAGTTAATCAGTCGTGGTTGGGTTACTACTACGGCAAAAATAAATTCAAGTGGAGTCGACAGGAACCCAGTAGATAGAAGCGTGCGTACACAAAGACATAATATCATTCGGCCAGAATTGTGTTCTCAATTGTTAAAAAATAAGGCTGAATTATTTTTTTGTTGATTTAAGAAGATATTTTTATTTATTTTTTATTTTATTTAGTTTAAGAACTGAAAATGTGCATTTAATTAGTGTTGATATTGAGACCCATCACCAACAACCTTTATTTTTACTATCTTTTCCCCACTCAAATTTCCAAAAGTGGCTGAGGAATTTCTAATTCTTCAGCTCTGGCTACCCCTCGCTGGGATTTATAGCCGTGAGTATATGTATGTATGTATGTATGTATGTGATATTGAAAGTTCCTTTAAAATATAAAATTTGTTTAAAATGTTTTATAATTTAATGTCAAAACACTGTTCTGTACTCTCTTTACAAGTTTAATAAATAATTCATTACAAAAATTATTTCTTTTGGTCAAAATTTTAATGTTTTTCTCTATGGGAGTCTCAGGGACCTACATCAGTACTAATGACAAAAAAAAGGTGTCAGTGCTTGAGGGTTAATACTTTAATTCAAACTTTAGTTTTAATTCCTAAAATATTAATATAATACTGTGAACCTCACCTTAAGAAACATCAATTTCATATGAATAGCATCTTTGACAGATGTACCTGCAGACGCCAAGACGGTCGCGACCGACCGACCGGTCGGGGAAACTGTTCCGGTAAATAAAGACAATGGGGTCTAATTAAGCTCTAAGCTTTACTACTGAAATGATGAACCGTAGTTCCTCAACTAGTATTTACACACATGCATATACTCAAGCTATTAGTCCCTATTGAGGTGTGCAGAGACTATCGAGTGCCACTTTGTATGATCCTTGTAAACCTATTGAGATTCATTTACATTCACATATATTTTTTTTTTATACATGCCGTTTCCCAAGTCAACTCTCAGGTTTTATGGCTCAAATGGCTAAGAAATCAGGAGACTCCGAATACTCTTTTTAAATTAATAGCCGTGAGTAATAATTCTTCTTGATTCGAACTTCTCCATTTGTATAAAGTTTTCAATCTGGTCTTCAAATGCCTTAGCCATAGCCTGCTTCATCCCTTATTTTCACCGCAGGGGTAGCAAAGAGAGAGTGTATTAACCCCGCGGGTTTCCTCAATATGTTTTTCCTCGCCTTTAACAATTTTAACCAACTCTCTGCATATGAATTCGATTTTGTCAAAACCTGAACATTGAAAATCTAATACTAATATTTTACATTTATTTTGTTCATCTTGAAGTAATTTTATCTCCGGAGCTAAATAAACTAGTGGCAGTTTGAAGCGGATCTCCCCAATATTGGCTGGAGTTTGAAGGTAGGTACTAGAGTAATCTGACCCGACCCGCGACAAGCACCCACGTAACGCAGTTTTTATCCTTACTTCCAGGTTGGATATCAGCCGTAACGCATTAGATCTAACATTTACTTTACCGACCCTATATATAACAGACGTAACACGTGACAAAAAGGGATGTGATGTCCAAAATTATAAGAACCTCGGTCATCTTTTCGGTAATAAATGGCTTAAAAGTATTAGATATTAAAATCTCGTTACAATTTTTTATCGATGAGATATCATTCCCAGACCTATAAACGTATTTGTACGGGCACATGATTTTCCCAAGTGGCAACACAGTCATAATCTTGCAACACCTGGTCTCCCGTTATCGACCGACATCACTAAGACTCCGTTTTCAGAAACAAATTTACATGTTATCATATTTCATTGCAATATTGTTGGGTCTTGTCAAGTTGTTTACGCAATGCCGCTGAAAACACATTTGAATAATATAATTAGAATTTGAATGATACGTTGAATACACAAAGTATTAAAGAAAAGCAAGATTGCAAAACGTTAATGTAAATTCATACATACATATACTCACGGCCATAAATCCCAGAAAGGGGTAGCCAAAGCTTAAGACCTAGAAACTCCTCAGCTATATTTAACAAAACTCTAACGTCCACGCCATTAATGGTCGAAGGGGTGGCAGAAGTACTAATGTTCCTAAATATCACGTGAGACATTATGTTCGGATAGTGATACATGATAAATATACCTATCGACGCTTTGTTTGACACACGTTTACATGACTCGGTACTACTAAGGCCTAGAACACATGGTGAAACGAAACTGCAAACAGTATTTTTTTTACAATATTTTCTACACTCAACTTTCCCTTTACCTCTTTTATGGGATTTCAACCCATGAGTTAATGGATGTACTTATCAAATTCAACTTATAAAGGGTGTCTCAGTAAGAGTGCATTTTTTAAAATTGGAATAATTTTTTTCTTGTGCAAGTGGCAGTTCTGAAATTTAACAGCTGTGACCACTATTTATTCTGATTATTAATAAAAATGGGCCGATTTTTTCAAAAAACAACGCGTTGTAATTGTGAACACTCATTACAAAACTACTGCCCGCAAACTTTGCAAACACCTAATGCGTCAATATTTCGAAAACTAGTAAAAAAAAATGAATGATGAATGAAATGATGAGAATCCATTGCGTCAACGTACCGGTCAGTCTCTTGAAAAAATTGCAGCTGTAAACGAGTCTGTAAGTGTGTCGCTAAAAACCCGAAAACATCAATTCGGTGTCGTTCTCAACAATTCCAAATTTTACGAAGCATTAGGCAGGTAATTTTGAGTATAGAGTCTATACTATAGACCTCCACCTTTATGCGTACAAGACTCAGCTAAGTCAGAAGCTCTGCTGATTGAGCACGGAAAAAGCCAGCAAATTGTTCTCACGAAATTTTGATGTCAACTGGCCACCAAAATGGTGGGATTTAACGGCGTTCAATATCTTTCTTTTTCGGTTTTGTGAAATTAGAGGTGAATGCGAATAAATTCGAAACAATACCTGATTTGAAATCGGAAATTCAATGCATTGTCCATGATATACCGGCGTCGGGGAAATTCTCATAGGATCTACTCGAGAGAGCGACGGGGGTATGTCGGACTTGTACCGACTAAAACCCCCCCGGTTCGGTGCTGCTGGCCCTGCGGCCAATGCGGCGTTACCTTAACGTGTTTTGCCGGGCGGCTGAAGGCCGCCCTGGCGAGGCAAAGGAGTGTACCTAAGCTAAGTCGGATAGGGTGAGCAATAAACTCTGTTTTTTTTTTTTTACCGGTGGGGAAATCCTCATAGGATCCTCTCTCTCGAGCGACGGGGGTATGTCGGACTCTTACCGACTAAAACCCCACCGGTTCGGTGCTGCTGGCCCTGCGGTCTGTGCGGCGTCACCATAACTTTGTTTGCAGGGCGGCCTAGGCCGCCCTGGCGGTGAAAAGGAGTGTACCTAAGCTAAGTCGGATAGGGTGAGTATAAAATAAAATAGACTCTAGTTGAGTCTGGTGTGACTCTAAAGTTAGTGTTAAGTTCTACGACCTCGCCGGGGGGGTCGGTGTCGGGAGTGATAGTAGTTGTTGGTGTGACCACAAGCGCCGGTGGCCCCTGAGGCCTCGAGCTCGCGGGTGATGTCGTCGTGGGGATCCAAGAGCACGCTACGTGGGCGTCTCTCTGGGATATCGACGTCCGGGGAAATCGTGTAGTCGAGCGAGGCTCGGAGTAAGGGGTTGGGGTGATCGGGGATCCTATCAAAGTATCTACGTGAGATCGCAATGAACTCTGCGCGCTCTGACCGGCTTATATACGCGCGAGCTATCCCCACCTCGTGACGTAGTCGCGAGGCGCAGGCGGAGCTGACGTAAGTCATCAAGTAGCTGTTCGCGTGGCTATTCTTTATCGTTGTTTTTCAAGTTAGTGGTTTTAAGCGCCCAGTAAACAATGGCCGACGATGGTCCACTGCACGCCATCGCCACTGTGTACAGGGGGCAATGGTGCATGATGGCGAACAATTGTCGATGGCATCCCGACGATGAGCCAGTTAATTGGGATTTTCTAGGTCTTCCCCTTTTCTTCAAAGGCTGAACGGGTCTTAGTTCTTCATCGGTGCCCATACAACTGCTAGAGCTTCTCTCTTTGTTGTGTAGTTCATTTCCGCTGACGTTAGCAAACGACTTGCAAACTCAACGGGATGTTCGTCAAGGTCCTCCCCCTGCACCAAAACTGCTCCTAAAGCGCAGCTGCGGGCATCCGTCTTAATAACATACTGCTTTGTGGAGAGACGTCTATTGCATCGATGTCTAGTACTTCAGCCGTATTGGGGAATAAGTTTCTCGAGTGAGGTGACAATGTAACATCCTCTCTATGTACATTGATTTGTGTGTCCCGCATCACAAAATCTATAAATCTTGGTGAGTATCCGTCAAACAAAACTCTGCGCTTCTTTGGCGGCGTTCTACATGTAAAGTCAATTGGAGCCAATTTGTAAGCAGTATAAGAACTCTGTTCGGGTAGTGCGCCTTTACGAAAAGGTAGATTGGCTTCTTTGTTTGATGAAGCTACCGAGACAAGTGTTGGCTTTGATCTCGGAGTAACAGCTGTTATACTCTCATTTGCAGACTCTGGTTCTGTAGCTGTCATAGGAGAGATTAATGATGGTATTTCATATTAATTTGCGAATTGTTTTTGGGGATATGGTAGTTTCCTCTTCAAATGCAGCAAACCCCTCTTGGTACAATTCGTAGACTTCATCAGGCTCAGCAACAAAATGATACGTGTATTAAGCCTATACTAAGCAGGGTTCGATTAGTTTGGATCCCAGGTAAGATAACAAATTTTGTATTCACCGTCTTTTTATTTAGAATCACAGGCACCATTGTTTTCAATACCTCTTGTTTTCTTGCTATTCCGTCGGCATGGCTGATGAAAACATCTTCTTTTTCAAATAAATAACCCTTGTGATAAAGGCAGCGATAAAGGTTATAGGATATCACACTCGTTTTACATATATTGATAGCTGTGCAAGCTATCAATATATGCATGTCCTGCTATCTCAGTCCCTGCAACCGAAGTATATACTACCGGTCTAGGTCTGGCATCAACAACGACATTAAAAGCGCAAAAACTTAGTTCTTCTTTACATTGCTGCAGCAGGTAGGGCATTTAGTTCGCACCACACCTGGGGCTCCACATCCATAACAGGAAAACTTTGGTGCTGACGGAGAAGGTGCTTGAATACCAAGTGACGCCGCTTGTTTTTGCGTGGGTACACGAAAGTCTTTGTCTTTGCCATCTCGCATCTTCTACCGGCATATTTCTTCAGAATGACCGAATGTATCTACAGCAGGTACAGCGCAATTTTCCTTGCTTTTTGTCTCCTTTGGGCGTATCTATTGGACGGTCATGATTTCGTTCTGAAAGAATGCTTTCCACACCTCGCGCAGCATTCACTAGCTCCGTAAAGATTTTCACTGTGGATCTTGGTACGCCACTACGTACTTCCATTCATAATAGCCCATAAATCGTGTCAGTCTGCTGGATTTCATTATGACCTGGTTCAGGCAGTTATGAGAACAGCAATCGTTTTCGGGAAATAAATTGTTCCGTGCTTAGGTCTGCAAAGTATCTACGTGAGATTTGTTTGAAGTGATATCTGATTGTATTGAGCTCTAAGTGTCTGTAGAGATCATAGTTCCTAACATACCAAGGCGCCCCTACCGCCTTGCGCATGAACCTATTTTGTATCACCTGGAGGCGGTGTATCAAGCCCTCTCTGGCGTGTGCGAACGCAACACTGCCGTACGTATATATGTTTTGTATAGTGTAACTTTGTGACGCAGTGGTAACCTACTGCGAGCACAAAGCATCGGTGATAGCATATTCAACACGAATGAGGTTTTGTTGCATATATATTTGATGTGTTGGTGCCATGTGAGCCGGGGATCAAAGACAATACTGAGGTATTCAGTCTTTTTCACCCATGGAATAGGTGTACCGAAGAGTTGTACGGGACGTGGCGGATTGTGTGACGCGCCCCCTTTCCGAAAGAGCATGGCTGCGCTTTTGAAAGGATTAACCTCGATCCGCCACTTCCGGAACCTAGTGTGCAAGTGATGTTTGATCCTAGCGAGGATTGGCCGCTCATAGATCTTACCTAACGAGCTAATTAGACTGATAGGCCTATAGCTCGTAGGATCGGTGCGGAGTTTTCCGACTTTGAATATACCTATCACATCGGCATTTTTCCATGACTCTGGAAATATGCCGTGTACGAGTGATGTGTTAAGTATGATTGCGAGTAGCGTGATGATGTGTTGTGGTAGGATCTTAAGGGCCCTGTTAGTCAGCCCGTCGTCGGGCCCCGGGGCCTTTCTGGGTCTGAGGTGTTTGATGATGTCTTTCACCTCGTCCTCGATGATTGGTTCGAGATCATCGAGGAGAGGGAGTGATTCGCGGTCGTTGACTAGCTTGTCAACGGGCTCGAGGTGAAGCAGATCGCATGGCTGAGTGCTTGGGGAGCACTGCTTCTCCAAGCTCTCAGCCAGGCACTCCGCCTTTTCATCGTTCTCGAAGGCCGGTGGTAGGCCGTTCGATCGTGTGAGGGGAGGGAGACCAAGATCAGTGCCGTCCGACTTGAGCGCCCTCGCCACGTCCCAGTAAGCGTTGTGGGACGGCGTGATATCACCAAGGAGCTGGTCCCACCGTTCCCCTCTGTGTTCGACCAGGCGCTCCCTAAGGATACCCTTGGCGGCCCACAGACGAAAGCGGTTTTCCGGAGATGGGAAGGAATCATATGCGCGAGTGGCACGGTTTTTCGCGGTCACTAGCTCCTTGATGTCGTCGGGAAGCCGCTGGCGATGATAGTCATCAAAAACGACTCGCGACGTGGCGTCTTCTACTACCGCCGAGAGGTGCTTTGTTAAGGCACAGATAGCTCGGCGGGCGTCATCCGGTGACGAGATGTCTTCCGGAGTGGTGTCGAGGCGGGGTGATGCGTGAGTTTGTAGGCCGTCCGCCACTTTCGCACCAGTTAAGTCTGGGACGAGTGGCGGGCGGAGTGTGTTCAGGTGGGCCAAGTGAGAGTAGTACTGGGCGGTGATCCGACTCAAGTTCGTGGTGAACTTCTATGGAACGCAAACGTAGCGTTACGTTCCGTAAAAGAGCCAGATCTATGATGTCGGGGGTGTTTAATATGTTATTGTGGTAGTGAGTGGGTGTCATTGGGGCAATTATCTCGAAACCGAGATCGTCTGTAAAGGCTTCTAATAGCCGTCCGTTTCGACAGGTTCTGGTTGAATTCCAACTGAGATGGTAGGAGTTGAAATCGCCTGCCAAAATAACCGAGCTACCGAGCGCGAGTAAGGCTTCCAAATCGGTGCGTAGCACCTCTTTGATGCCGGGTTGATAATTTGCAATGAATTCTGCGCGCTCCGACCGGCTTGTATACGCGCGAGCTATCCCCACCTCGTGACGTAGTCGCGAGGCGCAGGCGGAGCTGACGTGAGTCATCAAGTAGCTGTTCGCGTGGCTATTCTTTATCATTGTTTTTTAACATAAGTTAATGGTACATACATACATACATACATATACTCACGGCTATAAATCCCTTAACGGGGTAGCCAGAGCTTTGGAATGAAAAATTCCTCATAAATGTTTTTGGTGACGGGTCTCCAACCACATCGCCCAAAAATCACTTAATAAGCCCCTATACCCTTAGTCGCCTCTTACGATCACCCACGGGTAGAAATGGGGTAGTGTTATTCTAAGCCGACACTGCACGGCAAATTAATGGTGACAAGTTAATGGTGTTACAAGTTTTTTTTTTTTTATTTATTTATTTTATTTTAAATGTTGAGAACGCCTAACTATCACATAATTTGAATGTTTTGACATGAAAACCTCACGTGGGGATTATTACTAATAAATAAAAGATAAATAAAGGAAAGAAAAATTTCGATACCGGTGGGGTTCTCGAGTATACGCCAACGTCGTTCTGCCAATTGAGCTACAGTGTCAATGGCTTCCAGTGCAAAATTCTTCTATCCTTTGTTTGTTTTACACTATTTAAGTAGAATTTGCGTTCCCTTCCTCCGATTTTTTCACAAATTCGGAAGGCCACTTGTCTACCTTTTCAGATAGAATGCAAATGCTGAGAACGCCTAACTATCACATAATTTGAATCTTTTTGACATGAAAACCTCATGTGGAGATTATTACTAATAACACCAATCTTTCGTCTTCGTAATTAGCAAAGATATTTACAGTCCAGCAAAAATCACCATATTTTCAGACGCCTGTCAGTCATGCTTGAAGGAATAAAAAGTTAATAACACAAGACCAACTATGATTGGTCATTGGATTAATATTTAAGTTATAAGAACAATTTAAAAGATACTTCAGAAATTTAATAAATATGTTTCAACTCATCAATTTTACACAGCCCACTGGTTTTTCGTTCAATCTCAACGAATTAAATGATATACCAATATTACGTTCCGTTCAATGAATCACAAACATTAATCATTGCCCATTGATTATTATGAATCCGAATATTTATACGATACTGCTTCCCTTAATTAAGTTCCAATACAACATATCTATAACTTTAAGATTTCCATTAGGAGAGTTTCTTTTTTTGTTTGAGATCTATTATAGACACTGTAACCGCAAACCGATTTTAAATTCGTTCATCCTAGATAATTCGTAGATTTTACATAAGTTAACTTACATCGGACCGATTTTGATACATATAACATACCGATAAATATCATTCAGGGCAGAAAGTCTGCTCTTCACATCGACAACAATAATAAGCTGATTTATTATTATTATTCATACGTATCTCGTCTAACCCCTATTGAAAACTATTTTTGTCTCGCTCGCACGCAACAAATATTCGGGTTTTGTAATTTTTCGTTCCGAAATAATTGCTAAAGTTAAATAGAACCGTCACTGTCTGTCTGTTATGAGTGTTATGACTAATAACTATCAAACTTATAAATAACAATATCCGGCACGATGTGGAATTCAATTAAACTATTTCAATACGAGGATAAACTTTGGTAATTTGATCTATTTTGACACTTAAATATTTTTAAGGCTGATCCCTATTTATAGTACGAGTACAAATGCGAATGAAATAGTATCGAGATAGATATTGGTAAAGTTTTCACGCAAAAACTATTCAAAGTTCATCATGAATTTTTGATATATTTATTTTTATTTAAAATTAACTACTAAGTGCTAATTGCTCTCGCAGCAGATGCTTCTGCAAGCCTTTGAAGAGAGTCAAAACAACAAAGTACCTCGGAGTTGTGCTGAAGGAACGTCTCTCTTTCCAAGCACACATAGCTTACGTGCTATGTGTGCATTATGAGACGCATTAGATACATAGGTGATGTTATAGTCCTACGTCTCGTTTATCAAGCACTATGCCAGTTTATAATAAGTTACTGTTTTACCATCTGGTGGAGTGGGCATCACACTTATGCTCGAGAGAGTTCAGAGAGCACTCCTGAAAGTAATTCTTGGGATGCCTTTCCTCAATCCCACGGATAAACTCTATGTTGATGCGAATCTCTTAAATGTCAGACAAATTTATTGATCAATGTACTGCGCGTTTACAGACAGACTCTAAATTCTCCAAACTATAGTGCTCTGCTGGACAAAAGGGTTTTTATGGTTCCAATTCAATCACGAATTAAAACAACATTTCTTTCCCATCTCCCACCATTTGCCCTAACAAATTCATACAACAAAGCACTAAGAACATGTAATATCAAAGAACTCTCATGCAAAGCCTCAAAACGAATAATATCGGATTGGCTACTCTCTCAAACTTATCAGGCCACCGAACACTTTATGAAGACCGAGAAGTAAAATTTATTGAATGCAACTTTGTTATTAGCAGTTGTCGTTATGTTCACATCAAATTATCAAATTGTCTCTTAGTATTTTAAATGTGGTAATTTTCCGTGTAGTGTCGGCTTAGAATAACACTACCACGTTTCTACCGATGGGTGTACGTAAGAGGCAACTAACGGTATTGGGCCTTTTAAGGGATTTTTGGGTGATGCGGTTGAAGACTCATCACCAACAATGGAGGAATTAGAACTGAGAAATTGTTTTTTTAGCTCTGGCAACCCCTTTTAGGGATTTATAGCCGTGAGTATATTTATGTATGTATGTGTTACAGCCAAAGTAATACATCTGGATATTATATATACTGACTAGCTACTATGTATAATGTCTACTCAATTTAGATAAAGTGATTTATATAATATCTCCGAAGACTTGGATAATTTAATAAAACAAGTAGATATTTGGGGTCTATATTGGCTTACATAAAATTCTAAATCATACGTTGTTTTTTAACGATTTGTGTTCATAATATTCATCAATTATAATTCATATATCAATTCATTTTATTTGTCATACTTGATTTATTAATACTACCAACGGAGGTCATAACAGTAAGTGATCATATTTTTTTTTATTAATAATATTACTACCGTATAATTATTTTTTTAATTTAATGTTTTTTGACATGAATTCCTCATGTGGGGATTATTACTCATAAATAAAAGATGTTATTAAAGGAAAGAAAAATTTCGACACTGGCGGGGTTCGAACCCGCGGCCTTCGGGTATACGCCCCCGTTGCTAAAACAACGGATAGAGAAATTTCGCGCTGGATGCCAACTGACACTGTAGCTCAGTTGGCAGAGCAACGGGGGCGTATACCCGAAGGTCGCGGGTTCGAATCCCGCCAGTGACGAAATTTTTCTTTCCTTTAATAACATCTTTTATTTATGAGTAATAATCCCCACATGAGGAATTCATGTCAAAAAACATTAAATTATGTGATAGTTAGGCGTTTCCAACATTTGCATTCTATCTGAAAAGGTAGACAAGTGGCCGTCCGAATTAGTTAAAATTCGGAGGTAGGAAACGCAAACACTACTTGAACGTGTAAAAAAGAAACAAAGGATAGAGAAATTTCGCGCTGGGTGCCAACTGACACTGTAGCTCAGTTGGCAGAGCGACGGGGGCGTATACCCGAAGGTCGCGGGTTCGAACCCCGCCAGTGTCGAAATTTTTCTTTCCTTTAATAACATCTTTTATTTATGAGTAATAATCCCCACATGAGGAATTCATGTCAAAAAACATTAAATTATGTGATAGTTAGGCGTTTCCAACATTTGCATTCTATCTGAAAAGGTAGACAAGTGCCCGTCCGAATTAGTTAAAATTCGGAGGTAGGAAACGCAAACACTACTTGAACGTGTAAAAAAAGAAACAAAGGATAGAGAAATTTCGCGCTGGATGCCAACTGACACTGTAGCTCAGTTGGCAGAGCAACGGGGGCGTATACCCGAAGGTCGCGGGTTCGAACCCCGCCAGTGTCGAAATTTTTCTTTCCTTTAATAACATCTTTTATTTATGAGTATTTTTTTTAACTTTAATTTTATTCAAGAATTTATTTCGTCATAACATTCAATGATCATATTGTTTTAACAAATAATATTTTTACTTGGGCGATATTGTCTGTTGTGTTGAAAATGTTGAATATGAATAATATTATACCAATAAAATCTTTTTCCATATATTTAAAAAACAGATTATGCATTTAAGGTGCTCGCTTCTCTCGCTCGTTTTATATATAACCTAACCTAACCAAACCTAGCTAAATATGACCTAACTTTTTTCGCCTCCAGGGGGTTTTCTTGCAATAAGACTTTTTTACATATAAACTATACTTTGGCTAACTTCGACACGCTATTATGAATAATGTCCAGATAAAGTGATTAATTTACTACTTTGTCTATTAAATTCGGTTTGTATATATAATGACCAGTCATTATGTATAATATCTATTTAATCACTATGACTGTAACATAATATGTAAACAGTACCTAACTAAATGGTTATCTATACATATAATAAATCTGTAGAAAAGTCATTTTTGTACATTGAAGAAATTGAAAAAAAAAATAGCCAGCGTGTGAACATGTTGAGGTGCGCGACCCGAACGGGCAGACACATGAGGGCAGACAACGTTGATGGTTGTGTCGAAGTATGAAATTATCAGTGCGGCGCGGCGCGGCGCTTCGTTTCAAGTTTAGAATTGATTTTTAAATTTAATTTATGTGATTCATTTTAAATAATAATTTTGTACAAAGAAACCTTGAATAGGTAAAAAATAGGTAGTTAAGTTTCGGTTGTTTGTGTGTTTGAGGCGAAAAGGCTCCTCAAGTACATAATTTGCGTGAATGAAATTTGGCAGAATGCAAGATAATGATCCAAATACTTTACATCCCGAAAAAAAATGTACATAAAATATTCACGGCTGATTGAACTAAGAGTACCGGAAAAAACGCCTATAATTTTGTAATAAGCAAATTTAACAGTACAAAGTCTGTCGGGTCAGGTAGTACATTAATATAGTTTTAAGTCTAACACCATTACAATAGAAGTTGGTGGCTTCTTGGCTGTACTTCCTTTTTGAAAAGTGCTGGTCGAGTGGTAAAGTACGACGACATTGGTGCAGGGCAGTAACTGTTCCCTTATATAAATGGTCACACCAGGAAGCTAAAAACTACCACGGAATCAGCCTACTCAGTGTTGTCGGTAAATTGTATGCAACGGTATTGATTGAAAGAGTGATGAATGAAACAGATGACAAAATTTGGGATGTGCAAGCAGGATTTAGAAAGGGAATGGGATGTATGGATCAAATCTTCTCTTTAAGGAGAATCACTGAAAAGTTCTTAGCCAAGAACCGAAAGGTGTATTGCTCCTTCATAGATTTAGAGAAGGCGTATGATAGGTTGGTAAGGAAGTATTTGTGGGAGGTGTTATCCAAGTTCGGTTTGGGGAGCCAACTTATACGTGAATTAGTATGACTCTATGAGGATTCCAGTGTATGTGTAAGAATAAACGGGGAAAACACAGACTGGTTCAGTATCTCTAGGGGTGTCCGACAGGGATGTGTAGCTTCTCCGTGGCTCTTCAATTTGTTCATGGATGACTGTCTGATAGAGTTGCGTGAAAGTGATTATGGACTGAGAATGGGTGGATTCGTCATCAAGTGCCTCTTATATGCTGATGATCAAGTGTTACTTGCATCATCGGTTGAAGAGTTGCAAGAGATGATGAATATTGGATGCGCGTCGTTTAAAGGAGAAGGAATGAGAGTGAATGTGGATAAAACCAATACCATGGTTGCGTGATTGAGATCAATGGTAAGAAAATGTTACAAGTGAAAGAGTTCGGATATCTGGGAAGTTTGTTTACTAGAGATGGAAAGTGTGATGAAGACATTGCAAGATGTGTAAAAAAGGATAATGTGTTAACTGGAGCACTGGGTAGTCTCATGTTTAGTCAATCGGTGTCCGAAAAGGCTCGAATGGCTGTGCATGATGCTGTTCTTGTTCCGACGCTTATGTATGGCAGTGAATGCTGGGTGTGGCAGAAGAAGTATGAAAGCAGAGTGAATGCAGTAGAAATGAGGTCCCTCAGAAAAGTTTGTTATTTATTTATTTATTCCAAAAAACATAATCATTACAGGCATAAACCTAATGCGATAACATTTTAAATTAAATTTTAACATATTAAATTTATGGTACTCTCTTACTTATTGTAACATAGATATTTCAAGGCAACGATTGTGAAGTCACCCAGATGACATGCAAAAACATCCACATTTTCTGCAATTTCCCGCAAAGCCACTAGTGCTCTGACCAGAGGGCACTGCTGCAATAAATTAGTGCGCGACTGTGGTAAGGCAAAAAATTTTCCCTGTCGTCGTCTCAGCGTTCCATTCGGCACTTTCAAATTTATTTGACCCAGTATAAAAGAATTTGGAATTATACCCCGCATAACTTTCAATAAATATAAAATTAGATTTTAATCCATTCTAACTTGTAATGTATTATAACCAACCATCCCTAAAACAAATTTTGTTGGATACATAAGCGGGTAATAGGGATAGACCCTATACATTTTAAAATAAAGAAATCTTAAGAATTTATTTTGTATTTTCTCCACCATGAGACTATATTTAGTTATGTGAAGTTATGTGATCGTGTGAGGAATGACGTGATTTGTGAATGGTATGGTGTAAAAGATCATCTATATCTATATCATCGTTTGCACCATTTTTACCAGAAAGATAGAAAAAAAAAATTCAAGATGGTTCTGGGTTCTTAAGTTATTGTTGGTTATGTGTCTGGATAGTATCCAGTGGATTCCAATCACTGACAAGCTTTTATTTTACACAACCAGCCCCGGATCTACTATTTTTTCGAACCGGGGCAAGAACTTGATATAGCGCTCCCTCTCGTGAGCGTTTGATTAACACTAAGTGGCATTTTTGGTGGTCGAAAGAATACTATTTAATAAAATTATACTCTTTATTATTTATTGCTGATAACTTTTTCTTTAGTGTGACATCAAATTAAATATAACAACAACAATTAACAACGCTCCCGATATTCAAGACATTTTTTTAATTTTCCTCATCGTTTTTTTTTCTCTTTTATCTTACTACAGCTTTACACGGCGTGCTTTCTTTTCCGCGAAAGAATCTATTAGCTCATCAAAGTCCGTCTCAAAGGCAGTTTTATTTTCAATAGCTAGAATCGTGAGGCCAGATAAACGTTCTTGGCTCATTGTTGAATGCAGATAGTTTTTAATTATTTTCAGTTTGCTGAAACTTCGCTCACAGCTGGCAGATGTCGTCGGTAATGTGCAGTATATCCTCAAAGCTATACTAACTTTAGGAAACGCTTCTTGCAAGTCATTCTTACACAGATATTGTAACAGGTCGAATGCACTTGATTTTTCATCAATTTCCGTTACTAGGTCTTTGAATACAGAAAGTACCTGTCAAAATTCAACTGCATTCAAGTGTTTTGAATATTTTCGAGCTAGTTCGGCTCCATGTTTCTGCAGATCACCAGTCGACATATTTAAAAATGCGTGACCACTGAGGAAGGCGATGTTTTCATGAAGGCTCTTGGTCGTTTCATTTTACCAATTACTCGGACACGCAATCCAAAATAAACTAAACAACGGTCGTCCCTTGGCGTAAAGGGTTATTTGGCTCGGTTCGTGTAGCCTCTAGTGCTACAAGTGACATACGGGGGAATCCCCGGCAGTGATACGTACGTTATCAGTATTGCCAATTAGGCTACAACTTTACAGAATATCTTTCTATATATCGTTCTATCGTTCTATCTATCGTTCTTTATATCGTTCTATCGTTTAAATATCGGTCTATCATTCTATATTGTATATATCGTTATATCGTTTAAACATCGTTCTATCGTTTATATATCGTTCTATATATCGTCCTATATTTATTTATCGTTCTATCGTTTATATATTGTTCTATCGTTCTATCTATCGTTCTTTATCTCGTTCTATCGTTTATATATCGTTCTATCGTTTATACATCGTTCTATCGTTTATATATCGTTCTATAGTTTATATATCGTTCTATCGTATATATATCGTTCTATCGTTAATATATCGTTATATCGTTCTATCTATCGTTTATATATCTTTCTATCGTTTCGATATCGTTCTATCGTTTATATATCGTTCTTTAGTTCTATATATCTTTCTATCGTTTATATATCGTTCTTTATATCGTTCTATCGTTTATATATCGGTCTATCATTCTATCGTTCTTTATATCGTTCTATCGTCTATATATCGTTCTATTGTTCTTTATATCGTTCTATAGTTCTTTATATCGTTATATCGTGCTATCTATCGTTTATATATCGTTCTATCGTTCTATATATCTTTATATCGTTCTATCTATCGTTTATATATCGTTCTATCAATTATATGTCGTACTATTTATTTATTTATTTATTTATTTACTATCGTTCTTTATATCGTTCAATTGTTCTATCTATCGTTCTTTATATATTTCTATCGTCTAAATATCGTTCTATCGATTAAATATCGTTCTATCGTTCTATCTATCGTTTATTAGCTATCGTTTGTTATCATTCCATAGTTCTATATATCGTTCTATCGTTTATATATCGTTCTATAGTTCTATATATCGTTCTATCGTTCTATCTATCGTTCTTTATATCGTTCTATCTATCGTTCTTTTTATCGTTCTATCGTTTCAATATCGTACTATCGTTTATATATCGTTCTATCGTTTATACATCAATCTATCGTTTATATATCGTTATATCGTTCTATCTATCGTTTATATATCGTTCTACATTTATATATTGTTCTATCTCTATTCTACGTTCTACGTTCTATCGTTTATATATTGTTCTATCGTTCTATCTATCGTTCTTTTCTTGTTCTATCGTTTATATATCGTTCTATCGTTTAAATATCGGTCTATCATTCTATATATCGGTCTATCGTTCTATAGTTCTTTACATCGTTCTATCGTTCTATATTTCGTCCTATATTTATTTATCGTTCTATCTATCGTTCTTTATCTCGTTCTAACGTTTATATATCGTTCTATCGTTTATATATCTTTCTATCGTTTATATATCGTTCTTTACTTCTATATATCGTTCTATCGTTTATATATCGTTCTTTAGTTCTATATATCGTTCTATCGTTTATATTTCGTTCATTATATCGTTCTATCGCTTTTAATATCGTTCTATCGTTTATATATCGGTCTATCATTCTATCGTTCTTTATATCGTTCTATCGTCTATATATCGTTCTATCGTTTATACATCGTTGTATCGTTTATATATCGTTATATCTGTCGTTCTTTACATCGTTCTATCGTTTATATATCGTTCTATCGTTTTATCAATCGTTCTTTATATCATTCTATCGTTTATATATCGTTCTTTAGTTTATATATCGTTCTATCGTATATATATCGCTCTATCGTTTATATATCGTTCTATCGTTCTATGTATCGTTATATCGTTCTATCTATCGTTATATATCTTTCTATCGTTTATACATCGTTCTATCGTTTTTATATCGTTCTATCGTTTATATATTGTTCTATCGTTCTATCTATCGTTCTTTATCTCGTTCTATCGTTTATATATCGTTCTATCGTTTATACATCGTTCTATCGTTTGTATATCGTTCTATCGTTCTATATTTATTTATCGTTCTTTCGTTAATATATCGTTATATCGTTCTACCTGTCGTTCTTAACATCTTTCTATCTTTTATATATCGTTCTATAGTTTATATATCGTTCTATCGTATATATATCGTTCTATCGTTAATATATCGTTCTATCGTTTATATATCGTTCTATCGTTAATATATCATTCTTTAGTTCTATATATCGTTCTATCGTTTATCTATCGTTATATCGTTCTATCTGTTGTTCTTAACATCGTTCTATCGTTTATATATCGTTTTATAGTTTATATATCGTTCTATCGTTTAAATATCGGTCTATCATTCTATATATCGGTCTATCATTCTATCGTTCTTAATATCATTCTATCGTTTATATATCGTTCTATCGTTTATATATCGTTCTATCGTTTATATATCGTACTATCGTTCTTTATATCGTTCTATCGTTAATATATCGTTCTATGGTTTATATAACGTTCTATCGTTTTATCTATCGTTCTTTATATCGTTCTATCGTTCAAATATCGTTCTATCGTTTATATATCGTTCTATCGTTTATATATCATTCTATAGTTCTATATATCGATCTATCGTTTATATATCTTTCTATAGTTCAATATATCGTTCTATCGTTCTATTTATCGTTCTTTATATCGTTCTATCGTTTAAATATCGATCTATCATTCTATATATCGTTCTATCGTTTATACATCGTTCTATCGTTTTTATATCGTTCTATCGTTCTATATATCGTCCTATATTAATTTATCGTTCTATCGTTTATATATTGTTCTATCGTTCTATCTTTTTCAGTTTTCTTTCAATTCAGTGTTTTCGGAAAAAACTTCGCACATGGTTAATTACATCACAGTATAACGAATTCGCTGTACAGTATGGTTGTGCTTCAACTATGAAATTCGAATGAGGGCTTACTCTGTTTAGCGCTATACACTTATCTATGTATTACATTTTTATATTTGTCTTATATATTTAGTTTAAAAAATATTTTTATATTATGTTTTTATTAATAAATTTTTAGTTTTCTATCCATAATATGTATATCTATCTATTTATTGATTTATTCTTTACTAGCTTTTTGCCCCGCGACTTCGTCCGCGTGGACTTCATTTTTTGCATCCAGTTTACATAATACCAAAATACCGAAACACTATCTCTACTTCTGTTTTTTATATTTATAATCCCGCGGGTGTTGTAAATGACATAAAAGATATTGAGGCTTTGTAAGTGATTGTTGGGCGATGCAGTTTGTGACCCATCACTAACAACCTTTATAACCTATCTTTTATCAATATATTTCCAAAATTGGGTGAAGAATTAGTATCTCCGAAGCTATGGCTACCCTTTTATGGAATTTATGGTTGTTAGCATATATTCATGAATGATTGATAGATGGATTTCATAAATTCAATCGCACCAAGTTTAATTATAAAATGTAAAAATCTCTATATTAAATTTCATTTGCTATAGCAACCCGTTAGGGGTTGAGTTCCAAAAATTCCTTTTTAATTGTTCATAAGAATCATGAAACAAATATACCAAGTTTTTATGTTCAGAAATGAGAATATCTTTAGTAAGTACAGATACGGATAGTAGTTTGGCGCTGCGGCGACGGCCCGGTGCTGCCCCCTACACTGACCGTTGGTGATAGTGGGAGAGCTTGCAGCGATTGCTCGGCAATATAGGGATGATTAGTGGTGGATCTCCTTCCAAAATAATCGCTAAATTGAAGGGATAGTGCTTGTTATTATTGTATATAATGCTATTTTAAGCTAACAAAACATTTTTTTACAAAAAGCTTGAATTACCTGAGATACGAACCCGGGACGATTGATTCATAATAGTTCTAATTAAATATTCATAGTAGTTAGTTATACCGCTACGCAACGGAGACGTTACCGGGGCGGTGAATTTTTATTACGCTTTATTTCATATTAGTCTTACTATTGATAAACAAATTTGTCATTTAAATTGATGAAACCCCTTCATCTTTCCAAAATGAACATTAACAAAGTGTCTGATGTGAATTTCATCGATGATAAAAATAATCGCTGCAATATTTTGGGCCATATATGAGTTAAGGTTTTTTGATGTTCCTATGAGAACTCTTGCTGATTCCTTAGTTTCAAGGAATCGTCGTCGTTTCATTTAGCTTCTAAATTTACATGTTAATATTCGTTTGCAATATAAGTAGATGTAAAAAAAATATATACGATAAAAAAATAGTACGTCATCCCTCGGGAGTTCCTTATTTTCGGGGATCCATTACCGTACCATTAAGCTTCTAAATTTTGATTTTTATATTAGTTTACAATATTTTACGTTGTTTTAAACGATACACAGCGCCATCTCCAATGCATCCAGCAAGCAAACAATATTTTTGATTTCCCCTGGGAACATATTTTTTCCGGGATAAAAAGTACCCTATTATTTAATTTAGACTTCTAACTACACGCCTGAAAAATTTCAAAGCAATCGGTTCAGTATTTACGGCGTGAAAGCGGAACAAACAAACAAACAAACTCACTTTCCCATTTATAATATTAGTATGGATAATTATTATATTCTATTAATTTATTTACATATTTAATCTTTATTTAAATTCAAATGCTTATGTGATAGTGTGTGTGTGTGTGTGTGTGTGTGTGTGTATGTAGAATGCTTGCATGAATGCATGTGTGTGTAAGGATTGATGTATCTGTGTATGTGTGTGCATCTGTGTTCGTGCACTTAGTCTTAAGTTAGTTTTAAGTTAGCTTTAAGTCATGGTCAGAGCTGAAAATCGGCGCTATCCACTTACAGTGAATAGACCGAGCTCTAAACCATTTTGTCTTTTTGTATTTTTCTCATGTTGTTTATGTAGTTATGTATTTAAAAAAAGGCAAATAAAATCTTATTATTATTATTTCGGAAAATATTTTTGTTTCTCGCCTCTCCCATGGCCGAAAATGAAAATATAAATTTTAAATGGGAGAGGCGGTACTCCCCGACAAGAGCACAGTCGGTCGGGGTCAGGGAGTCAGGTTCAAGAACCGACGGACGATCCGAGCCGTATCGAGCAGCACCGCTTTCTTATTATTATTCTTTTATTATTATTATTTCGAAAGTCATTTTTGTTTCTCGCCTCTCCCATGGCCGAAAATGAAAATATAAATTTTAAATGGGAGAGGCGGTACTCCCCGACAAAAGCACAGTCGGTCGGGGTCAGGGAGTCAGGTTCAAGAACCGACGGACGATCCGAGCCGTATCGAGCAGCACCGCTTTCTGCATTTGTGCTGGAACAGACACGCCAGAGAAATCCAACCGCCTCAAGTTGGTCGCGAGGCTGGTTGGAATTAACCCGTTCGCGGACAAAACAATTGGGATAATTTCAGTCGAGGTCACACCCCACATGTCGGTGATCTCGTGAGCCAGATCGAGATACTTCCGACGCTTCTCGGTTTCGGCTTTCACGAGACCCTCGTCATGCGGGATATTATTATTATTATTATTATCTATCGTTCTTTATCTCGTTCTATCGTTTATATATCGTTCTATCGTTTATACATCGTTCTATCGTTTAAACATCGTTCTATCGTTTATATATCGTTCTATTGTTTATATATCGTTCTATCGTTTATACATCGTTCTATCGTTTATATATCGTTATATCGTTCTATCTGTCGTTCTTAACATCGTTCTATCGTTCTTTATATCGTTCTATCTATCGATTATATATCTTTCTATCGTTTATATATCGTTCTATCGTTTATATATCGTACTATCGTTCTTTATATCGTTCTAGAGTTTTATATCGTATCGTTTAAATATCGTTCTATCGTTTATATATCGTACTATCGTTCTTTATATCGTTCTATCGTTTATATATCGTTTTATCGTTTATATATCGTACTATCGTTCTTTATATCGTTCTATCGTTTATATATCGTTCTATCGTTTATATATCGTTCTTTAGTTCTATATATCGTTCTATCGTTTATATATCGTTCTATCGTTTATATATCGTTCTATCGTTTATATATCGTTCTATCGTTCTATCTATCGTTTATATATCATTCTTTAGTTCTATATATCGTTCTTTCGTTTATATATCGTACTATAGTTCTATATATAGTTATATCGTTCTATCGTTTAAATATCGTTATATCGTTTATATATCGTTCTATGGTTTATATATCGTTCTATCGTTTATATATAATTCTTTAGTTCTATATATCGTTAACATATCGTTCTATTGTTTATATATCGTTCTATTGTTTATATATCGTTCTATCGTTCCTCATATCGTTCTATGGTTTATATATCGTTCTATCGTTTATATATCGTTCTATCGTTCTTTATATCATTCTATCGTTCTTTATATCATTCTATAGTTCTATATATCGTTCTTTCGTTTATATATCATTCTATAGTTCTATATATCGTTCTATCGTTTGTATATCGTTCTATAGTTCTATATATCGTTCTATCGTTCTATCTAATAACTATTATTGTAAGTAAACAAGTTCGTTTTAATGTAAGCTAATTATATTTATTTATTTTTGCCCTTGTCTGGTATGTCTACCCCAGCCCCGGATCTACTATTTTTTCGAACCGGGGCAAGAACTTGATATAGCGCTCCCTCTCGTGAGCGTTTGATTAACACTAAGTGGCATTTTTGGTGGTCGAAAGAATACTATTTAATAAAATTGTACTCTTTATTATTTATTGCTGATAACTTTTTCTTTAGTGTGACATCAAATTAAATATAACAACAACAATTAACAACGCTCCCGATATTCAAGACATTTTTTTAATTTTCCTCATCGTTTTTTTTTTCTCTTTTATCTTACTACAGCTTTATTCAACTGCATTCAAGTGTTTTGAATATTTTCGAGCTAGTTCGGCTCCATGTTTCTGCAGATCACCAGTCGACATATTTAAAAATGCGTGACCACTGAGGAAGGCGATGTTTTCATGTAGGCTCTTGGTCGTTTCATTTTACTAATTACTCGGACACGCAATCTAAAATAAACTAAACAACGGTCCTCCCTTGGCGTAAAGGGTTATTCGGCTCGGTTCGTGTAGCCTCTAGTGCTACAAGTGACATACGGGGGAATCCCCGGCAGTGATACGTACGTTATCATTGATGATATCATGATTTTAGTGATGGGGTAAGTTATATTAATATTAATAAAATAAATAATTCTATTAATTAATTAATTCTAATAATTACTTGAATCGACTTAGAGAGTTGACCTCTTTTCGACGATCTTTTTCTTGCTTAAAATGGATATTTTCTAATAGGAGACAAAGCCTTACTCCCGTAAATATGGAACGAATCCAAGTTATTTACTACAAGTGTCACATACTAAACAAATGTCAATGTGAATAAAATATATGAATGTAAATATATAAAATATAAAATATTAGTGTACCTACTTATCTATTTTATTATAATAATAAATAATAATAAAGACAACGGAGATTCATTTATTATCAATTACCCCATCACTAAAATCAGTTGCCACCAAAATGCTACAAAGATAACGGGGTCTAGTTATCAGTATTGCCAATTAGGCTACAACTTTACAGAATATCTTTTATATATATCGTTTTATCGTTCTATCTATCGTTCTTTATATCGTTCTATCGTTTAAATATCGGTCTATCATTCTATATTTTATATATCGTTATATCGTTTATACATCATTCTATCGTTTATATATCGTTCTATCGTTCTATATATCGTCCTATCGTTTATACATCGTTCTATATTTTATATATCGTTCTATTGTTTATATATCGTTCTATCTGTCGTTTTTAACATCGTTCTATCGTGTATATATCGTTCTATCTATCGTTTATATATCGTTCTATCGTTCTCTATATCGTTATATCGTTCTATCTATCGTTATATCGTTCTATCAATTATATATCGTACTATCGTTCTTTATATCGTTCTGTCGTTTATATATCGTTCTATAGTTCTATATATCGTTCTATCGTTCTATCTATAGTTCTTTATATCGTTCTATCGTTTAAATATCGGTCTATCATTCTATATATCGCTCTTTATTTTATATATTGTTCTATCGTTTATACATCGTTCTATCGTTTATACATCGTTCTATCGTTTATACATCGTTCTATATATCGTCCTATATTTATTTATCGTTCTATCGTTTATATATTGTTCTATCGTTCTATCTATCGTTCTTTATCTCGTTCTATCGTTTATATATCGTTTTATCGTTTAAACATCGTTCTATCGTTTATATATGGTTTTATCGTTTAAACATCGTCCTATCGTTTATATATCGTTCTATTGTTTATATATCGTTCAATCGTTTATATATCGTTCTATCGTTTATACATCGTTCTATCGTTTATATATCGTTCTATTGTTTATGTATCGTTCTATCGTTTAAATATCGGTCTATCATTCTATATTTAATATATCGTTATATCGTTTATACATCATTCTATCGTTTATGTATCGTTCTATCGTTCTATATATCGTCCTATATTTATTTATCGTTCTATCGTTTATATATTGTTCTATCGTTCTATCTATCGTTCTTTCAGGTGGCGCTCTTAATGTAAACAATCAATTTTAATCAGCTTTGCAATTAATTTCGATTTATTACTATTTTCAAAGTCTTTTAAAGAAAAGTGCAGTTTTTCTCAAAGACCATACCACGTTTATGCAGTGAAATCGTTATCTCGAGATTATATCGTCAAATAGTGCAGAAAAAGTGAAAAGTGAGTGATATCTAAAACCGTTACCATCCAGTAACGGTTTTCATCGTGGAACTCTGGAAGCCGTCTTTGGCTGAAACAAGTCAGTTATATTGTCCTAATTGTTTCGTGTGCAAGTTTTAGACTCTTTAAACCAAGTCCAGGGAATCTGATCTTCACTGTGTTGTGCATTTTATATCCGATATTTTAATTCGATAGATCGTGCAGCGACATCTAGTATACAGTAGCTCATCTAGAATAACTGTTGCCAATTCTGTACATAGATGTCGCTACTTGGAGTTCACTGGCGACACCTATAGGTCGTTGACTGTAGTTTATTTTACCACAACTTAAAATAGAGGGCGCTTCGTGCTTTTGAAATTGCTGGTGCCATCTAGAGTCGAGTAGCTGTCAACAAAGTCTGAACACAGACAGATTGTTACAAAATAAACATCTATTGAAAAATGAAGTGTTTTAAGTGCGACAAGACCACGTCCGACAAGAATCGACTAAAATGTAAGGGATGTCAACGAACATACCATTACCTATTGTATTGTACATTTTGTATTATGTATGTAAGATGTGGAACAGTTCATGATGTTTGACTTACCTTTTTATCAGAGACTTATTCTGAAAAGGATTTAGGGAATTTAATGTAAACCACGTTTTACACACATATTTTTATTATTATTTCACACTATGTAATATACATTTATATTGCACGACACATTTTGAACACACACACCATTTTCACTACACTGCCGTTATTTCTATTCGCAATATAGATATTAGTAGAGTATTCTCAATACATTTATCTTTGAGCCTATGTCCAATCACTTCCAGATTTTTCTCGAAAATAATTGTTTTGACAATATTGTTTATTGTCAGATATTAATTTTTATTCTTCTAAATTTCTTCTCAACCATTAGTTTTCTGAAAGAAGGCTGCTAGTGTTAGGTTGTAGACTTACAATTTATTTAATTTAATTTTCTAAATTTTTGTTAAATTTTAATATGAATGTATTGTTTAATATTGTAAGTGGATAGATAATGTTCTTAATTTATCGTTTTTCCTAATTTGTTTTCTAATATATAATCCTAAATCATTAAAAATCCCTGCTTGTAATTTAGACTACTTTCTTTGATACCTCCTTTAAGGAATATTTGTTATTTCAAAATTTTAAATTTGTCATGCTTGTTCGCAGATGTTGGTATATATTCAGCTCCTGGGGCGATGGGTGGAATCATTCGGAAACAAGATTGGAATTGGACACTAAAGACCCATTACCGAAGTCGATATTGATCATTATTTTTGGAAGAAATTGAAAGAACGGGAGATATTCTGGACTGATTTTATTCATACCCGTTTGGAAAAGCAGCCCCTTATTCTCGAGCTGCCCCCCTTTTCTTCGAAGTAAGCTTCACGGAGCCGCAGCCCCTTCTTCAGCTGCCTTTATCGACGGGCTTCCTGGAGTCGCAGCCCCTTTGTCTTCGAGCTGCATTCACCGACGGCCTATCCGGAGTCGCAACCAAGTTGGAATCACAACCCTCACTGCTGAGCCACCCATCGCAGCAGGAGCTGGTTTTAAAAGCTGAGTGCTTTTATATAATAATTTTGTTAAGTTAGGGGATTATTTTATTAGGAGTGTTTTTTAGTGTATTTTTTTTTATTATTAAATTTTGTTGTGATATATATATCTTTCATTTATTATCTAACCTTCCGTTTCCTTCATTTTTTTTTTCTTTAGTTATTTCTGGCTTCTGGGTACAGCATCCCAGGAGTTAGAAATAACGTTACAAATTGGCGCCCAACAAAAAAATATATATCACAACAATTCTCTACTAAATTCTAAATTATACTTGCACAAGTAGGATTCTTTTGGGTTTCGGTTTCGGCACATTTCTTTTCGCTTTTACGTCTTTTCTTTTATACATACTTTTGTTATTATATACGATGGCGAGAACTATTAATTTTAATTTACTTAATAAAGCTGAATTAGAATATGAAGTTAGGATTAGGATGGCTACACCTGGCTCTACACTAGCAGACCTTCGTCAGCAGATATCCACTTTGGCTGTAGAGTTCCCTTCTAATAATATTATCGATTCAATTTTACCCATAGGTGACCACTTAGATGAAGTTCAGTCCACTTTATCTTACTTAGAAAAGAAATTAGCAAATATAGAGAACACTTCTAGCGCTTATTTAAAAAAGCTAGAATCTTTTATTAATCATTTACATTTCCGGATTAGTAGAATAGATATCGACATTGACCCTTCATATACAGAATCATATAATAACATCAAACATTTATTTTACTCTTTAGAAAAACGTTTTGATGACTATACTTTTCAGCCTGCGACCGAACTTTTATCCAACATTCAGGTTTCCCCTCGTTTGGAAGTTCCTCCTAGTTCTGGAAGATTACCAGCTGAAGTTTTGCCCGTAGCTTCTACAGCTACTGATCCTATTGTCTCTCCTTTTGCTTCTTCTTCCCGTTCTGGTGACATTTTATCCTGTGCTAAGGAAATTAAAAAGTTCACCTATAATGGTCTCTCCTGTCCTAGATCGTATATCCAAAAGGTAGAGGAGTTTTGTTTATCGAGAGGTGTTGATAAATCTTTTCTCTCCAATTTAGGTTACGAACTGTTTTCTGATAATGCTTTGCATTGGTTTCGATTAAAGAAAAATTTAAATCCCAATATTTCTTGGAGTGAACTCAGTGTCTCATTAGTTAATGATTTTGGAGAATATGATTACGATTATAAATTATTATCTTCGATTAGAGCTAGAACTCAGGGTCGTGATGAAAATATTATTGTCTACGTTTCTATTATGTTTGGCATGTTTAATCGTTTGTCTGCACCACTCTCGGAGCAAGAAAAGCTCCAGATTCTGTTACGTAATATCAAACCTTGTTATTCAGTTGTTGTAATGTTGAAAAATATTAATTCTATAGATGAATTAATTTCTTCTTGCCAAAAATATGAATCTTATATGGACAGGGATCACAATTTTCAGGAACCAATACCTGACAATAGCAAAATAGCCTCAGAATTTAATTACAAACCCATTAAGTCTTCTTCTTCTTCATCGAGTCAACAGTCCTCAAATACTAATCGCCGTGTTACTTCTCATTCCAATAGTTCTTCTTCAAGTCAGTATTGTCCACGTTGTAAGGTTAATGGTCATACTCTTCGTTCTTGTAAGGAACCTAAAGATCCCATTTGTTTTAAGTGTGGTAATAAGGGTTTTAAGGTGAACAACTGTCCTAATTGTAGTTATGCTTTGAACAAACAAAAAAACTAATTTCGGACTTGGATACTAATAAATTTAACGTTGATGAATGGAACGATTGGCTTTCTACTATTAAGCTATTCTTCGGTTCATATAGAACTCATTCTATTGCTTTCTCAGAAGAAAAAGACTACAATCGTCCTTTCATTAACTTTTCTGTAGGTGGTTTATCTTTTTCTGGTCTTTTAGATAGTGGTAGTTCTATCACTATTCTAGGTAATAATTCTCATTTAAAATTTATCAGATTAGGCTACACTTTGTCCAAGTCCAATCCTATTTTTGTAGCCACAGCAAGTAATCAAAAACTTGAATCTTTTGGTTATATGGATATTCCTATTTCTTTTAATAATTTGACTTATGTAATAAGAGCTTATGTCTTTCCTAATATTCTTACTTCTATTATTCTTGGTGTCGATTTTTGGAGAAAGTTTCAACTTGTTCCTAAAGTCTTATTTCAGTATTTTAACGAACCCTTAGTCGTTAATACTGTCTCTCATGATAAGTCTATTCTTCCTTTTGAGAATCTTTCTTCAGATCAACAACTCATAGCGAGTAATATAATAGAAAAATTTAAGGATATATCTTTTGAAAGGAAAGGCAAATTAGGTCGTACAACTTTAATTTCTCACAAGATTGATACTGGTAACTCTCCTCCCATCAAACAACGTTGTTATCGTCTTTCACCTGAAAAGCAAAAGGCACTTATTAATGAGGTGGATAAGATGTTACAATGGGATGTGATTGAACCATGTGAAAGTCCTTGGTTATCCCCAGTGTTGATTACTCCTAAGAAAAATGGAGAATGGCGTTTTTGTGTTGATAGTAGGAAACTTAATTCTGTTACTCGTCGTGACGCTTATAGTCTACCTTTTATCAGCGAAATTTTAGATAGTCTTAGACAGGCTAAATTTCTTTCTAGCATTGACATAGCTAAAGCATTTTGGGAAATCCCGTTAGATGGCGCTGATCGTGACAAGACCGCATTTTATGCCCCTGGTCGTGGAATGTTCAGATTTACGGTCATGCCATTTGGTTTAACCAATGCTCCTGCTACTCAGCAAAGATTGATGGATATTCTGTTTAATCCAGAGTTCGAGAACAAGGTCTTTTGTTATTTGGATGACATAATCGTAATTAGTCAAACTTTTGAAGAACACATAGCCTTACTTTGTAAAGTTCTCGAAAAATTGACTTATGCAAATCTTACCATTAATTTTGAGAAAAGTAAATTCTTCAAAAATGAACTTAAGTATTTAGGTTACATCGTGGATGAGCATGGTCTTCGCGCTGATCCTGAAAAAATTAGAGCTATTTTAGATTTCCCAGTCCCCACATCAAAAAGAGAAGTTCGTAGGTTTTTAGGTACTTGTAGTTGGTTTCGTAGATTTATTCCTAATTTTAGCACTATAGCAGCTCCTTTGAATAAACTCACGTCTTCGGGCAAAAATGCTCCTAAATTCATTTGGACTTCTGAAGCAGATTCAGCTTTTCTTACTTTGAAAAACCATTTGGTTACTACTCCTATTTTAGCTTGTCCAGATTTCAGTCTCCCGTTTGCAGTGCATTGTGATGCATCAAATACTGGAATTGGTGCGATGTTAACTCAAATGAAAGATGACAGAGAAGTGGTTATTGCCTATATGAGTCGTTCTCTTAATAAGCATGAAAGGAATTATTCTACTACAGAAAGAGAAACTTTGGCGGTAATCACTGCTCTGGAGCATTGGCGTTGTTATTTGGACAATGGCAAACAATTTGTTGTTTATACAGATCATTCTGCTCTTAAATGGTTTCTTAATTTGTCTAATCCAACTGGTAGGTTAGCTCGTTGGTCACTTCGATTATCAACATTTAATTTTGTTTTAAAACATAAGAAAGGCAAAGAAAACGTAGTACCTGACTTACTCTCTCGATCTAAGGATACTCCGGCCAATGTTAATTGTCTTCTTAATGTGGCACCTGTTGCCAACGTTCCTCAACATTTTCAGTTAGCTGTTGAGAAATACAATAAACTTTATTTAGGCTGTCAAAATAATCCTGAACAATATCCCAACTATTGTATAAAGGACAACCATCTTCTTCGTTGTTGTATTGATACTAATTCCATTAATGAGGATTTCATTTGGAAAATTGTTCCACCTCCTAGAGAAAGGAAGTTACTTATTGATTCCGCTCACGGTTCTCCTAGTAGTCCACACTTAGGTATTTTTAAAACATTTAAGAAGTTAAGTCTTACATATTATTGGTCAGGAATGTTTAGAGATATTGCTAATTTTATTGGTGAATGTGAAAAATGTCTTGCTTACAAACATTCAAACCATTCCCCATATGGTATTATGGGTAAGCCAAAAATTTGTTCGAGACCGTTCCAAACTGTGTCGCTAGATTTAATCGGACCTCTTCCTATATCTCGTCGTCGTAATCAATTTATTTTAGTTGTTAATTGTTTATTTACAAAATACTCTCTTCTTTTCCCTTTAAAAAGGTCTACTTCAGCTAATATTATTTCCAACCTTGAAAACTATGTATTTCTAGTACATGGTGTTCCTCAAACCATTATTATGGATAATGGTTCACATTTTCAAAGCCATGAATTTCAAAGGTTGTTAGAAAAATATAAGATACCTTTTATATCTTATATTCCACGCTACTGTCCCCAAATCAACCCTACAGAAAGGTATAACAAAACTATCATTACAGCCCTGGCATCTTTAGTAGAAAATGACCATAGATCTTGGGATATTCATTTACCTATGGTACAAGCCGCTTTAAATAACACTGTTAATTCTGTAACTGGTTATAGCCCTTCATTTTTAGTCTATGGTCGTGAAATAGTTACATGTGGTTCTTCTTATACTCAATTTAATAATTTAGATGAGTTAGTTTTTCTGCCTAGGGATATATATGCTCAAAACATTGGTTACCTTTCCTCTTGTTTTGATAAAGTTCAATGGGCTCTTCATATTGCTCATGAAAAGAATTCAACTCATTACAACCGTCGTCGATCTCCTAAGGAATTTAATGTAGGTGATACTGTTTGGCGTAGGAATTACGTTCAGAGTAATGCTGGCAATTACTTTAGCTCCAAACTTGCTCCCAAATACCTGAAATGTAAAGTAATTGAAAAGTTTTCCCCTTTGGTATACCTCTTAGAAGACCCAAATGGTTCTAGAGGTAAATGGCATATCAAAGACATAAAAGTTTAAGATTTTTAATTTTCTTTTTGCATATAGTATTTCTTTATTTTATTTAATGATTATCATTATGTCATCATCTTTATTTATTCTTGAGTTTTGGTTGTGTCAAGATGTTTTAATTTAATTATCTTTTGTTATATTATGCTAATGTGTTAACAATTTCGTAAGGTTTATTAATTACCTTACTCTACTTAATGTACAATTAAGTAATTTCAATGTTCTTTAAGGTTTTAACACCACTCTTAAGGTGTTACCTTTTTATGTAACTATTCGTTAATTCCAATGTTACTTGACATTGTTGTGTTAAGGTTTTAACACCACTTCAAGGTGTTATTTTTCTTAAGCCTTGAAGCTTAGTGTTGTACATAAGTTATGTTACTTAGGGATTTATTAGAATGAGCGGCTGACAACTCTTTAAAAAAGCCTAATCGTCATTAATAGGTTGAGTCCTATGAAGAGTACTTGTCATTGAATGTGAACAGTACTCACTTTTGTAAGAATGAAGTATGAAAGTTTTTCTATTTGAATGTGTGGATTTCAACCTAATTAAAAAAAAAACTTTAAAATTATTTTTTTTTCCGCGGGAATGGGGAATGTATGTAATGTACATTTTGTATTATGTATGTAAGATGTGGAACAGTTCATGATGTTTGACTTACCTTTTTATCAGAGACTTATTCTGAAAAGGATTTAGGGAATTTAATGTAAACCACGTTTTACACACATATTTTTATTATTATTTCACACTATGTAATATACATTTATATTGCACGACACATTTTGAACACACACACCATTTTCACTACACTGCCGTTATTTCTATTCGCAATATAGATATTAGTAGAGTATTCTCAATACATTTATCTTTGAGCCTATGTCCAATCACTTCCAGATTTTTCTCGAAAATAATTGTTTTGACAATATTGTTTATTGTCAGATATTAATTTTTATTCTTCTAAATTTCTTCTCAACCATTAGTTTTCTGAAAGAAGGCTGCTAGTGTTAGGTTGTAGACTTACAATTTATTTAATTTAATTTTCTAAATTTTTGTTAAATTTTAATATGAATGTATTGTTTAATATTGTAAGTGGATAGATAATGTTCTTAATTTATCGTTTTTCCTAATTTGTTTTCTAATATATAATCCTAAATCATTAAAAATCCCTGCTTGTAATTTAGACTACTTTCTTTGATACCTCCTTTAAGGAATATTTGTTATTTCAAAATTTTAAATTTGTCATGCTTGTTCGCAGATGTTGGTATATATTCAGCTCCTGGGGCGATGGGTGGAATCATTCGGAAACAAGATTGGAATTGGACACTAAAGACCCATTACCGAAGTCGATATTGATCATTATTTTTGGAAGAAATTGAAAGAACGGGAGATATTCTGGACTGATTTTATTCATACCCGTTTGGAAAAGCAGCCCCTTATTCTCGAGCTGCCCCCCTTTTCTTCGAAGTAAGCTTCACGGAGCCGCAGCCCCTTCTTCAGCTGCCTTTATCGACGGGCTTCCTGGAGTCGCAGCCCCTTTGTCTTCGAGCTGCATTCACCGACGGCCTATCCGGAGTCGCAACCAAGTTGGAATCACAACCCTCACTGCTGAGCCACCCATCGCAGCAGGAGCTGGTTTTAAAAGCTGAGTGCTTTTATATAATAATTTTGTTAAGTTAGGGGATTATTTTATTAGGAGTGTTTTTTAGTGTATTTTTTTTTATTATTAAATTTTGTTGTGATATATATATCTTTCATTTATTATCTAACCTTCCGTTTCCTTCATTTTTTTTTTCTTTAGTTATTTCTGGCTTCTGGGTACAGCATCCCAGGAGTTAGAAATAACGTTACACTATGTGTCGACATGACTGAGCAGGCCTTTGCCATGATACTTCCTATGAATAAAACGAAATGGAAGTGTTGCGACTGTAAATTGGCTGGCATAAAACCCACTCTCTGAGAAAGTGGCTGCGAGACCTCTCCTTTCTACGCCACTTTCCCATGAGTCGGACGCCACACCTTCCATGGTGAACCTGGATGCTCAGACATTTCTAGCATTTTTTGAGCAAAAATTCGCTCAACTGCGAGTTGACTGGAAGATTGATCTCGATGCTTGCCTCCAACCAGTACACAGTGATTTGGCTCGACTCTCAGAGCGCTTGGATGGCTGGGAGGGACGTGCCAAGGATATAGAGTCTAGGATTGACGCCTTGGAAGCTGCGCAAAATAAGGCCACCACACTAGAGTCGGAAAATTTAGAGCTTCGTAGCGAAATCGATGTATTACGACTGAAGATGGATAACATGGACCAATCAGTAAGGCAATGCAACCTTGAGATCCAACTTATCCCGGAGAAGAAAGGTGAAAATCTTGTCCAACTGGTTCGCGACATGGGAAAATTAATTGGTGTGCCTATCTCATCTGACAATATACGCGCCGTTCACCGAGTAGCACGTGGAAAGGCCGAGGCAGATGCGAAAAGACCAAAAAACATCGTGGTAGAGCTGACATCACGTCATCTCCGTGATGACGTCCTAGACGCCGTCCGCGTCCGTCGTCAGCTCAGCACCGAGCAGCTTGGATTACCTGCCCCATTTAACCGGTTCTACGTCAACGAACATTTGACATTGAAGAACAAAATACTTCTATCCAAAGCTCGCAAAATTGGAAAGGAAAGAGATTACAAGTATGTCTGGGTCAAAAATGCTGTTATTAATGTACGCAAAACGGACACCAGTGGGATAATAAAAATAAGGAAAAATGAAGACATCCTTAAGGTTATCTGACTATGTATATTGTTAACGGTCTATGCTTATATTATCAAACACAATAATGCTATGTTGAATGTTTTTTGCAGTGCTGCTGCTAAAAGCTGTAGTATAATTTACACCATTTATGATATTGGCTCTTTCTGTACAATCGACCCTTCTGCACAAACTTTTCAGACCACAACACTTTTTAATTTAAAATCAAACTCTCTGATTATCCATGTAGAGCACACACTCTGCCTATCTGTCATACCAGCACAGTCGTACTATATTAATCTAAAATTGAATATTGTTTTTATTATTCGCTGTGGATAATAACTTATTAAATGTATTTTATCAAAATTGCCGCGGTCTGCGTTCTAAACTAGTTGAATTACATCTTAATATCTTAAACAGCGAGTACGATATCATAGTACTCACAGAGACATGGTTAAGAGAAGGCATCTCTGATGCAGAGATCTGTGACGAACGGTACTCTATCTTTCGACGTGACAGGGACTATAACGCTACAAATAAGAAAGATGGTGGAGGTGTACTTGTTGCCGTCAAAAAAAACTTACAGGTAATACGAAGAACTGATTGGGAATCTCCTTTTGTTGAAGAGATCATTCTGCTGCTACCATCAGTTGCAAATGGTGTCCTTCTGAGTGCCTGCTACATACCACCGGTATCCCAAAAAAATATCTACGAAAGCCATTTATTCAAATTTTTCGATATCTTTACTGAATTGCCTGATTACAATTTTTGTTTACTAGGTGACTATAACCTTCCGGACCTCAACTGAACATTCCCAAATGGCAGTCAGCTCGGATCTATGACATCTTCTACATCGGAGATAGCTCTGTTACTTGGGAATATAATATCTATACTTAACCTTAATCAGTTTAATTCATTTAAAAATGACTCTGGCAACTTGTTGGACCTTGTTTTGATAGACCTGGAGGACTCCGACGTGTCTTTATCCGACAGTCCAATGGTAAAGATAGATCATCATCATCCGCCGCTAATTATAGAGTTACCAGTTGTGAAAAGTACTATTTCATTGTCACATTTAAATATCCCTAAATATAATTTTTACAAGACTAATTATAACTGGTCTAATCAATTTGCCTCATTACATATAAATGATGCCGTCAATAAATTTTATAGCCTATTGTACGATATCATAGAGAAAACCACCCCACTAGTTAGAGTTAAGCCTTCTAAATACCCTATTTGGTTCACAAAACACTTAGAAAAAACTCTTCAATCTAAGGAAAAGTTCTGGCGTCGGTGGCGTACATATGGTCGTCAGTACGATTATCGTAGATTCGCTGTCCTTCGTACAAACGTCAAAAGCTTACTGACTAGTTGCCATAACGAATATGTACGTAGAGTAGAGGACGCAACTAGAACTAACATTAAAGCGTTTTGGGCCTATACATCAAAACTCAGGAAAACGAATACGGGATACCCTTCAAGCATGAAACAGGGAAATCATTCTTCCTGCGACCCCAAAGAGATATGTGAAATGTTCTCTTCTTATTTCCTTTCCGTCTTCGAGCCTTCCGCCCCCCAAGCCTATGATATTGACGATAGCGAGGGTGAGGCCTCCGTGAGTAACCCTATCATGCATTTGCCAACTATTCAATTAGCGACAAGCGAAGTCCACACAATGTTATCTACCTTGGAATGTAACAAAGGTCCTGGGCCTGACAAAATTAGCCCTATTTTTTTGAGACTGCTAGCTAAAGATTTGTATGTGCCACTATCTATATTATTTAATTTAAGTCTTACTGAAGGCAGGATTCCGGATATCTGGAAACTAGCCTATGTTACACCAATTTACAAGTCTGGTCTTCTCACGTTATGTGATTGGTTTTTGTGATGGACAATTTATTTTAAATATGTCAAACTAGCGTTTGGTTTTGTCGCATAGAAAATCTTTTATAAAGTAAAAACATGTTAATAAACTGAAATTGTACAAACCATGTTTTGAAAAAATGAAAAAATGTGAATGTAAAGAGTTTCTTTGTTGCTTCTTCTCTTTACGAACACCTTCCGAAGCAACGGACTAATGATAAATTTAAAAAAATTTGACGTTCAAAAAATGTTAATTTTTAACTTAATTTTGAAAAATAAACTTTTTGACTTTTTTTTTTTTTTTTGACTTTTTGGTGCTAGCAGTTTGATTAATAATTATCGTCCAATATCTATATTATCTGCAATAGCTAAGGGGTTTGAAAAATTGGTTCATGCTAGATGTTACTCGTATATAGAGGGATCTTTAGACGTTAATCAACATGGGTTTGTTAAGGCCAAGTCAACAATTTCAAATCTTCTAGTATATTCCAACTATATATTTGAATCTCTTGATCGTAATATTCCTGTGGACTCTATTTATACCGACTTTCGCAAAGCTTTTGATAAGGTTGACCACTTATTGCTGCTAAAAAAGCTTTCTTTTAACGGCATAAAAGGAAATTTACTTCGTTGGTTCTCCTCATACCTCTGCCGCAGACATCAGGCAGTCACACTAAACGGCTATATTTCGAACGTCTCTACCATAAGCTCTTGAGTCCCTCAGGGATCCATTTTAGGGCCTTTGCTTTTTGTGATCTTCCTGAACGATATAAGTGAATGTTTTCATCATACTAACTATCTTTTGTACGCCGATGAACTTAAGATCTATAAGCAAATAAGATGCATTGAGGACTGTATATTAGTGCAAGAAGATCTCGATAGATTTTATAATTATTGCTTAAATAATAAAATATTTCTAGCAACTGACAAATGCAAAGTCATCACATTTTCACGGAGATCTCAAAACATTCACAACACTTACACAATTGGTGTCTGTAACCTAGATAGAGTAACTTCTATTCGCGATCTGGGCGTAATATTTGACTCGAAGCTGTTGTTCAATGAACATGTAGAGTATATTATCAACAAAGCCTACCGTATGCTTGGATTTGTACTGAGAGTCTCAAAGCAATTTAGGAAAGCTGAAACATACATAACTCTTTTTCAATCTTTGGTACGTTCAAACTTAGAGTATGCGTCGGTCGTTTGGAATCCTCTATATGAAATCTATAAAAAAACGGTTAGAGCTTATACAGAAAAAGTTCCTTCGCACCCTAAATTTCCGTATGCGGTGTCCTAGGCTGTCTTATAGAGATCTCTTAATTGAATACAAAATGATATCTTTGCACGACCGTCGTATCCTGGCTGACTTAATAGTTCTGCAGGGTATATGTTCTTCCCAATTCAACTGCCCCGACTTACTGGCAAAACTTAGTTTACGTGTTCCGAGTCACGCTACAAGGAATAAACATGTATTCGCCCTAGGGGTCAGCAGGACCAATGTAGGTAAGAGGGCTCCTTTGTGCAGGATGTGCGATACATATAATATTTATTTCACGGATGTAGACTTATTCTGCTTTTCGAGGCCGCGCTGCAAGAAAATGTTCTTACTTATTTTAAAAAGTCTTTAATGTGTGCGTATGTTATTAATTATTATAATTATTGTTTGAATTTATCTTAAGAATGTTGTGTATTTACTTTTGTCTATTTATGTTCTTTGTGGTTGTTATCCTTTTTCATATTTTATTTCTGTTTTTCTGTAATGATAACTTTTTTGTATTGATTGTTTTTGTATTGTATTTGTATTGATTGTTTTTGTATTGTATTTGTATTGATTGTTTTTGTTACCTATCTGTGAGAAAAGTTGAGGAGATACCAAAATTTATTTACTTATGTTCTATATGTTGTTATTTTATATTCTTTTTGCTATTTCTGTTTTTTCTCCTTAATAAATAAATAAATAAACAAAAATTTATCTCGTTCTATCGTTTATATATCGTTCTATCGTTTATACATCGTTCTATATTTTTATATCGTTCTATTGTTTAAATATCGTTCTATCTGTCGTTTTTAACATCGTTCTATCGTGTATATATCGTTCTATCTATCGTTTATATATCGTTCACTATATCGTTATATCGTTCTATCCATCGTTATATCGTTCTATCAATTATATATCGCACTATCGTTCTTTATATCGATCTGTCGTTTATATATCGTTCTATAGTTCTATATATCGTTCTATCGTTCTATCTATCGTTCTTTATATCGTTCTATCGTTTAAATATCGGTCTATCATTCTATATATCGTTCTATATTTTATATATTGTTCTATCGTTTATACATCGTTCTATCGTTTATATATCGTTCTATCGTTTAAACATCGTTCTATATTTTATATATCGTTCTTTATTTATTATATCGTTCTATTGTTTAAATATCGTTCTATCGTTCTATCTGTCGTTTTAAACATCGTTCTATCGTGTATATATCGTTCTATCTATCGTTTATATATCGTTCTATCGTTCTCTATATCGTTATATCGTTCTATCTATCGTTATATCGTTCTATCAATTATATATCGTACTATCGTTCTATATATCGTTCTGTCGTTTATATATCGTTCTATAGTTCTATATATCGTTCTATCGTTCTATCTATCGTTCTTTATATCGTTCTATCGTTTAAATATCGGTCTATCATTCTATATATCGTTCTATATTTTATATATTGTTCTATCGTTTATACATCGTTCTATCGTTTATACATTGTTCTATATATCGTCCTATATTTATTTATCGTTCTATCGTTTATATATTGTTCTATCGTTCTATCTATCGTTCTTTATCTTGTTCTATCGTTTATATATCGTTTTATCGTTTATACATCGTTCTATCGTTTATATATAGTTTTATCGTTTAAACATCGTCCTATCGTTTATATATCGTTCTATTGTTTATATATCGTTCTATCGTTTATATATCGTTCTATCGTTTATACATCGTTCTATTGTTTAAATATCGTTCAATCGTTTATACATCGTTCTATCGTTTATATATCGTTCTATAGTTTATATATCGTTCTTTCGTTCTATATATCGTTATATCGTTCTATCTATCGTTTATATATATAATATATAAATTCTTTATTTCAGATCACTTTACAATCCATTTAAATGTTAGTAACTGTACACTTAGTCTACTGTTAGTACCTACCCTAGATATAAAAACTATTATTTACAACATTTGCCGCCCTTAATATAATGTACCCTAAACCACTGCAGGACGTAGGGACAATCATACCTGCCAGCGATCGTGGCCAGGACGGTGTTGGGGCTGACGCGAATGCTGGCGAGTTTATATATCTTTCTTTCGTTTATATATCGTTCTATCGTTTATATATCGTTCTATCGTTTATATATCGTACTATCGTTCTTTATATCGTTATCGTTCTATCGTTTATATATCGTTCTATTGTTTATATATCGTTATATCGTTCTATCTGTCGTTCTTAACATCGTTCTATTGTTTAAAAATCGTTCTATCGTTTATATATCGTTCTATTGTTTATATATCGTTCTCTCTGTCGTTCTTAACATCGTTCTATCGTTTATATATCGTTCTATAGTTAATATATCGTCCTATCGTATATATATCGTTCTATCGTTAATATATCGTTCTATCGTTCTATATATCGTTATATCGTTCTATCTATCGTTTTTATATCTTTCTATCGTTTATACATCGTTCTATCGATTATATATCGTTCTATCGTTCTATATATCGTCCTATATTTATTTATCGTTCTATCGTTTATATATCGTTCTATAGTTTATATATCGTTCTTTCGTTCTATATATCTTTATATCGTTCTATCTATCGTTTATATATCTTTCTTTCGTTTATATATCGTTCTATCGTTCTATATATCGTCCTATCGTTTATACATCGTTCTATATTTTATATATCGTTCTATTGTTTATATATCGTTCTATCTGTCGTTTTTAACATCGTTCTATCGTGTATATATCGTTCTATCTATCGTTTATATATCGTTCTATCGTTCTCTATATCGTTATATCGTTCTATCTATCGTTATATCGTTCTATCAATTTTATATCGTACTATCGTTCTTTATATCGTTCTGTCGTTTATATATCGTTCTATAGTTCTATATATCGTTCTATCGTTATATCTATAGTTCTTTATATCGTTCTATCGTTTAAATATCGGTCTATCGTTCTATATATCGCTCTTTATTTTATATATTGTTCTATCGTTTATACATCGTTCTATCGTTTATACATCGTTCTATATATCGTCCTATATTTATTTATCGTTCTATCGTTTATATATTGTTCTATCGTTCCTTCTATCGTTCTTTATCTCGTTCTATCGTTTATATATCGTTTTATCGTTTAAACATCGTTCTATCGTTTATATATGGTTTTATCGTTTAAACATCGTCCTATCGTTTATATATCGTTCTATGGTTTATATATCATTTAATCGTTTATATATCGTTCTATCGTTTATACATCGTTCTATCGTTTATATATCGTTCTAATGTTTATGTATCGTTCTATCGTTTAAATATCGGTTTATCATTCTATATTTAATATATCGTTATATCGTTTATACATCATTCTATCGTTTATGTATCGTTCTATAAAGAAAGAAAGAAAGAAAAGTTATTTATTTGCTATTAAAGGCACAAAAATTAACAAAATACACACAGCAAGTGGAACCAAGTTTACAAAAAAACAGTATAAACAAAAATTTTTTAAGAACACAAATGTAGAAAATAAAAAAATATATCATTTAACTAAAGACAGAAAATTTAAAAATAAAAAAATAAAAAAAACACAAACAGAAGCACATCAGTAAAAAAAAACAAAAAAAAGTAATAATAAAATTTTGGGATGTTGTGCCCTCCAACAGCAAAAAGGCACTGACTCAGCAAAGGTTGTGAGTTTTACCTCACAACACTGATTTTCAGTCAGCGCCTAAACCAGCGACATCATAAGCGTCACACCAGCAGCAGCGTGATATTTTAGTAACACACTAATAGTATACTTAAACATAAACAGTACCTAAAGATATAAATATATAGTACATAAAATATAGAAATGAATACTAAAAAAAATGTAAAGAATAAATAAATAAAAAACAATGATATAGTACACATAGCACACCCTTATAATAAACATATATATGTATCAATATTCAATATGCAAACATTCTACATAAACTAGAGTTTAGTACTGGGAAAGGGATTCGACGGGACGAACGAGAGGAAGGAAATCTAAGGGAATTTATTTAACGGGTTCTGCTGAACTAGCAGGTACTCTTTAAGCTTACGCTTAAAGGTGGTCCTACCAGTCACAGAACGGATGGGTGGAGGAATGTCATTCCAGCACTTGGACGCAGCAAACCTAAAACTACCTCGAAACGCCACTGATCGGTGCAATGGCAAGATCGCCCTGACTTTGAACTGATAATCACTTGATGACCATTGCAGTTTTTTATGCAAATAAGCCGGTGATTCAAGCCGAACTACACCGAACATTAGAGTTGCAAGGTGTAAGAATCTGCGATTCTTCATGTTTAATAGATTTGCCTCGTTCAAATACGGGGTGACATGGGCATGGCGAGGGACACGAAAACAAAAACGTGCGCAAGCGTTTTGCACACGCTGTATAAGCCTCTGTGTACGACCCAGTATGCAACCACTATAGACCACGTCACAGTAGTTTAATCTCGACAATATCAACGATTCACAAAGGTGAACACGCAAATCCACACTTAGGTAATCGCGAATATTGTAAAGAACTTTGAGTCGATAGAAGCAGTTACTAACTACTGACAGAACATGGTTTTCGAACCGCAGTTCCCCGTCTATCAATATGCCTAGTTTTCGTGCTTCTTCGACTCTTTCTAATGGTTGATCCATAATAGCCACATCACAAGTCTTCAGGGCCTCCAACGTATTACAGATCTGAGTCCTTGTACCAAGAACCATGAATTTAGATTTTAACGGGTTTAGAACAAGACAGTTTTTCTCTGACCAAGTAACGATTTGATGAAGATCAACATTCAGTTTATTTACTGCATCAACAGTATAATCGGGACGACTAGAAATATATAATTGGAGATCATCAGCATATAAATGGAATTTGCAGTGTTTTATATTTTTTACCAAATCTGCAGTGTACAGAACAAACAGGAGTGGGCCTAATATTGATCCTTGGGGGACGCCCCGGTCCAACACTCTTTCAGAAGAGGTGTTTATAACACCGTTTCTCTTACGCAACTCAACAAATTGTTTTCGGTCAGACAAATAACTGTCAAACCAGCACACTGTACCGACATCAAATCCATAATACGACATTTTGGATAGAGCCAGGGGTGTAAACAAACAATCAAAAGCCCTAGAGAAATCTAATAATGCCAATAATGTGCTTAACCCACCATCACGATCCTTTAAGACATTATCAACAACATCTAACAGTGCTGTAGCTGTTGAATGGCTCTTGCGGAAACCTGATTGAAGCTCTGGCAAAATATTATTCTCCTCCAGATATTTTGAAAGCTGATCATACACCACCCGTTCCACTATCTTCGATGCACATGGGAGTATACTTATTGCTCGTAGATCGGAAATAAGGGTAGGGTTAGGTTTCTTTGGGAGTGGCGTAATTTTAGCTGTTTTCCAAATGGAAGGGAACTTACTTGAGATGATGCTTTTGTTAACAATGGTTGTCAGTATGTCAAGTGTCGTAGGAAATGTAAGAAGTATCATGTCAATATTTATTTTGTCAAGACCTGTTGCTTTTGTTTTTATTTTTGTGACAGCTTTATAAACAGTTTCGCTAGTCACAGGCTCCAGCAAAAAGGTGGTATCTCCGTAGCGGGTGAATTCATAAAAAGTCAGATCAGATAAATTAACATTACTAGTCCCAGGCACTGTACAAAAAAAGTCATTTATCTTATCGGCATCATCAAAATAAGCAGGGAGTTCCACATCGCGCTTATTTGGTAAGATGTACCGTTTTAAATTTTTCCAGAGAGCTCGTGAGTCTCTATTATTATTTATTAACACAATGCTCAAAGAAAGCCTTCTTTTCAGCATGTAATGATGATATGACTTGGTGTTTCATATCTTTATAATATTGTTGGCTAGTCTCGGTCTTCTCCCTCTTAGCCCTACGTTGTGCTTCATCCCGAAGTCTCATCATCAACCTTATATTGGTAGTAAGCCACGGCTTTGGGGTATCTTTAACGAGAATAGTTTTCATAGGAGCGTAACAATCGAATAATTTTGTGATTAAGATATTAAATTGGAATATCATTTCGTCAATGTCGTCAAATACTTCAATCGATTTCCAATTTGTATTTTCAACTTCATTATTAAATTTGTCGAAGTCGATTTCAGTTAATGGTCGGTATGTAATAAGTTTTGGTACAGGTTTCGGTTTCTTTAAGTCAATTTTCATTGTAACAAAAGCATGATGACCTAATTCGGGAATATGGAATATGTCCACGGTTTGAGTAGGGGCGTCAGTACAAATTAAGTCGATAATCGTTTCACTGTGTTCTGTAAAATGAGTCGGTTCTGTAACTATTTGTCTCAAGTTTATTGTCGTTAAAAATTGGGTCAAACTTCGGTAGTTACGGTCTTTGTCATCAGAGAAGTCAATATTGAAATCTCCTAAAAGTATAATTCTGTCATAGTTACTGCTTGATGAGACAGTTTCTGTCAATGCATCAAAGAACTGGTCAACGTTAAGCCAGGGCGGGCGGTACGCAGTGCCAACTAGTAGCCGGATTCCACTAACGGTTAGACGTACCCACAATTGTTCAACAGACGGAGAAGGGGGGTGAGGGGATAGTCTGGCATTTAAACCCTGTCGTATGTAAAATCCCACCCCACCCCCTCGTGAGCGCAGATTGGGTGGTCGTGGCACATGTTTGAGCCTATAACCAGGAACCTTGGGAGCCACGTCCTCCCGACCCTCACGTAACCAAGTCTCATTAATAGCTATTATGTCTGGTCCTAAGTCAAGTATAATAGAAGTCAGTTCGTCATGCCCTGTACCCAAGGATCCCGCATTGAAAAGAGCTAACTGGAAATTCTTAATAGGAGTCATGCTAAAATACATATTAATAAATAAAGCTTAAAAACGTTCGGGTATGAATTAAGTATATAATACTCGTAAATAGATATAATATATATATTTATACTAAATAGAAGCGAGTTGCTATAATTAAATACAATAAATATACTTCCAAGTAAAGATATTACAATACTCAAAACAGACATAAGCTTATGCAAATATACTACATACAAAAACAAAATACTCATTATATCTTTATGTGTGCTGCGTTTCACTGTTATGGAGGCAAAACTACTAAACAAAATTAATTCGTTACATTTAATAACCCAGTGTGTTGAGTCAGTTTTATAATTTAATGTGGCAAAATTCATTAACAAAAAATAGAAACAACTATTTACATTTGAAACTAAAAAGTAAGTTAAATGGACAGTGAAACAGTAATATTGTGCTATATATGAAACTGTGAATAAAACTAACAATGACGAGAGAAAACAATAACAATTAAATAATTTTATGTTCAATACGACTATTAGGAAAAAGAGAAAGTATGTATATAAATACAATACTATTAGTTTATCAAACTGAGGCTTCACCAAAAATATCAATAATGTCCTGTAACCTCCTTATCCTAGAGACAGGTTTCCCGTCTGCTTGCCGGACACAAACGCGGCCGTCCCGCGTCCACACATACCGCCAGCCAGCGGCACGCGCGCGTTCACGAGCCTTGTTAAAAAGAGCCCTGTTCATCTTGGTCAACCGCTCGTTGACGTAGAACTTGGTCGGCGGCCCTGCCAGCCCCATGTCGGCGGTGGTGGCACCACGCCGCACCCGCGCCGCGCGCAGCAGCTCGTCCCGCGTCGCGCGCCGCGCCAGTCTCACCACGATCGGCCGCGCGCCGCCGCCGTCACGGGGTGCTCCCATGCGCTCCGCACTTACAATGTCCCGCTCATCAACTGTTAGTCCCAGTTTCGAACTGACCACGGTTATTACATGAATAATATTTTCACTTTTGTCCTCAGGCAAGTTGGAGATCTGAACGTCGTTGGCTAATGCATCTTGATCCCTCTCCTGGAGCTGTAGTTGCAAGCTTTCGACCGCCTCTTCCAACAGTTTAGTCGCTTTACTCGGAGTCGGAGAGTTGTTCATTAATTTCTTCTCAATATCCTCCACTCTCTTGTCGAAATTGTCGAGCCTAACATTCACCGCGCTTATTACCTCACGGAAGTTCCGAAATTCGGTACGAAAAACCGTTAATTCACTCCGGAGGGTCCGGATCTCGTCCCGTAGTCCACTGCACTGCCTAGCTGATGCGTCATGTTCATCATCCTCTTCTTCATCTTCCGCTTCCGCATCTTCTATCTGTCTATATCTGTATCTGTCTGTATCTGTTCTATCGTTCTATATATCGTCCTATATTTATTTATCGTTCTATGGTTTATATATTGTTCTATCGTTCTATCTATCGTTCTTTATCTCGTTCTATCGTTTATATATCGTTCTATCGTTTATACATCGTTCTTTATTTTTATATCGTTCTATTGTTTAAATATCGTTCTATCTGTCATTTTTAACATCGTTCTATCGTGTATATATCGTTCTATCTATCGTTTATATATCGTTCTCTATATCGTTATATCGTTCTATCCATCGTTATATCGTTCTTTCAATTATATATCGCACTATCGTTCTTTATATCGATCTGTCGTTTATATATCGTTCTATAGTTCTATATATCGTTCTATCGTTCTATCTATCGTTCTTTATATCGTTCTATCGTTTAAATATCGGTCTATCATTCTATCGTTTATACATCATTCTATCGTTTATATATCGTTCTATCGTTCTATATATCGTCCTATCGTTTATACATCGTTCTATATTTTATATATCGTTCTATTGTTTATATATCGTTCTATCTGTCGTTTTTAACATCGTTCTATCGTGTATATATCGTTCTATCTATCGTTTATATATCGTTCTATCGTTCTCTATATCGTTATATCGTTCTATCTATCGTTATATCGTTCTATCAATTATATATCGTACTATCGTTCTTTATATCGTTCTGTCGTTTATATATCGTTCTATAGTTCTATATATCGTTCTATCGTTCTATCTATCGTTCTTTATATCGTTCTATCGTTTATACATCGTTCTATATATCGTCCTATATTTATTTATCGTTCTATCCTTTATATATTGTTCTATCGTTCTATCTATCGTTCTTTATCTCGTTCTATCGTTTATATATCGTTTTATCGTTTATACATCGTTCTATCGTTTATATATAGTTTTATCGTTTAAACATCGTCCTATCGTTTATATATCGTTCTATTGTTTATATATCGTTCTATCGTTTATATATCGTTCTATCGTTTATACATCGTTCTATTGTTTAAATATCGTTCAATCGTTTATACATCGTTCTATCGTTTATATATCGTTCTTTCGTTCTATATATCGTTATATCGTTCTATCTATCGTTTATATATCTTTCTTTCGTTTATATATCGTTCTATCGTTTATATATCGTTCTATCGTTTATATATCGTACTATCGTTCTTTATATCGTTATCGTTCTATCGTTTATATATCGTTCTATTGTTTATATATCGTTATATCGTTCTATCTGTCGTTCTATTGTTTAAACATCGTTCTATCGTTTATATATCGTTCTTTTGTTTATATATCGTTCTATCTGTCGTTCTTAACATCGTTCTATCGTTTATATATCGTTCTATAGTTAATATATCGTCCTATCGTATATATATCGTTCTATCGTTAATATATCGTTCTATCGTTCTATATATCGTTATATCGTTCTATCTATCGTTTTTATATCTTTCTATCGTTTATACATCGTTCTATCGTTTATATATCGTTCTATCGTTCTATATATCGTCCTATATTTATTTATCGTTCTATCGTTTATATATCGTTCTATAGTTTATATATCGTTCTTTCGTTCTATATATCGTTATATCGTTCTATCTATCGTTTATATATCTTTCTTTCGTTTATATATCGTTCTATCGTTTATATATCGTTCTATCGTTTATATATCGTACTATCGTTCTTTATATCGTTGTCGTTCTATCGTTTATATATCGTTCTATTGTTTATATATCGTTCTATCGTTTATTCATCGTTCTATCGTTTATACATGGTTCTATCGTTTATATATCGTTATATCGTTCTATCTGTCGTTCTTAACATCGTTCTATTGTTTATATATCGTTCTATCTATCGTTCTTAACATCGTTCCATCGTTTATATATTGTTCTATAGTTTATATATCGTTATATCGTATATATATCGTTCTATCGTTCTATATATCGTTATATCGTTCTATCTATCGTTTTTATATCTTTCTATCGTTTATACATCGTTCTATCGTTTATATATCGTTCTATCGTTCTATACATCGTCCTATATTTATTTATCGTTCTATCGTTTATATATTGTTCTATCGTTCTATCTATCGTTCTCTATCTCGTTCTATCGTTTATACATCGTTCTATCGTTTATACATCGTTCTATCGTTTATATATCGTTACATCGTTCTATCTGTCGTTCTTAACATCGTTCTATTGTTTATATATCGTTCTATCGTTTATATATCGTTCTATCGTTTATACATCGTTCTATCGTTTATATATCGTTCTATTGTTTATATATCGTTCTATCGTTTATATATCGTTATATCGTTCAATCTGTCGTTCTTAACATCGTTCTATCGTTAATATATCGTTCTATAGTTTATATATCGTTCTATATATCGTTATATCGTTCTTTCTATTGTTTATATATCTTTCTTTCGTTTATTTATCGTTCTATCGTTTATACATCGTTCTATCGTTTATATATCGTTCTATTGTTTATATATCGTTCTATCGTTTAAATATCGGTCTATCATTCTATATTTTATATATCGTTATATCATTTATATATCATTCTATCGTTTATATATCGGTCTATCGTTCTATATATCGTCCTATATTTATTTATCGTTCTATCGTTTATATACCGTTCTATCGTTTATACATCGTTCTATATTTTATATATCGTTCTATATTTTTTATATTGTTCTATTGTTTAAATATCGTTCTATCGTTCTATCTGTCGTTTTTAACATCGTTCTATCGTGTATATATCGTTCTATCTATCGTTTATATATCGTTCTATCGTTCTCTATATCGTTCTATCTATCGTTATATCGTTCTATCAATTATATATCGTACTATCGTTCTTTATATCGTTCTGTCGTTTATATATCGTTCTATAGTTCTATATATCGTTCTATCGTTCTATCTATCGTTCTTTATATCGTTCTATCGTTTTAATATCGGTCTATCATTCTATATATCGTTCTATATTTTATATATTGTTCTATCGTTTATACATCGTTCTATCGTTTATACATCGTTCTATATATCGTCCTATATTTATTTATCGTTCTATCGTTTATATATTGTTCTATCGTTCTATCTATCGTTCTTTATCTCGTTCTATCGTTTATATATCGTTTTATCGTTTATACATCGTTCTATCGTTTATATATAGTTTTATCGTTTAAACATCGTCCTATCGTTTATATATCGTTCTACTGTTTATATATCGTTCTATCGTTTATATATCGTTCTATCGTTTATACATCGTTCTATCGTTTATATATCGTTCTATCGTTTATACATCGTTCTATCGTTTATACATGGTGCTATCGTTTATATATCGTTATATCGTTCTATCTGTCGTTCTTAACATCGTTCTATCGTTTATATATCGTTCTATAGTATATATATCGTTCTTTCGTTCTATATATCGTTCTATCTATCGTTTATATATCTTTCTTTTGTTTATATATCGTTCTATCGTTTATATATCGTTCTATCGTTTATATATCGTACTATCGTTCTTTATATCGTTATCGTTCTATCGTTTATATATCGTTCTATTGTTTATATATCGTTCTATCGTTGATACATCGTTCTATCATTTATACATGGTTCTATCGTTTATATATCGTAATATCGTTCTATCTGTCGTTCTTAACATCGTTCCATCGTTTAAACATCGTTCTATCGTTTATAAATCGTTCTACTGTTTATATATCGTTCTATCTGTCGTTCTTAACATCGTTCTATCGTTTATATATCGTTCTATAGTTTATATATCGTCCTATCGTATATATATCGTTCTATCGTTAATTTATCGTTCTATCGTTCTATATATCGTTATATCGTTCTATCTATCGTTTTTATATCTTTCTATCGTTTATACATCGTTCTATCGTTAATATATCGTTCTATCGTTCTATATATCGTTATATCGTTCTATCTATCGTTTATATATCTTTCTTTCGTTTATATATCGTTCTATCGTTTATATATCGTTCTATCGTTTATATATCGTACTATCGTTCTTTATATCGTTGTTGTTCTATCGTTTATATATCGTTCTATTGTTTTTATATCGTTCTATCGTTTATTCATCGTTCTATCGTTTATACATGGTTCTATCGTTTATATATCGTTAATACTAGGTAATACTAGGTAAGCATACCGCCTTAAACGTTCATCACTAAGACACAATGATATATTTAAAAAGTGAAACATTAAAAAGGTACAATAACAAAGCTATACATACTTAAAATCTTAATACAATAAAAGTAGTAAGTCTTATATAATTTCATTTAAAATTTTCCTAATTGCTCCCTGATTCTTATTAAAAATATCCATTGGCAAAAACCTTTCATTATGTGAATGGCATATTCTGTACAACGGTGACCGTCGGCCAGAATTTGTGCGAGTTGTTGGGAGATAGAATAGTTTTGTTGGATGGTGGCGTGGTGTTGCTGTGCGAGGTACTAGGTAACTAATCTCATTTACGAGATCTGGACAGTCGTATAGGTTATTGCAAATATTAAATAGTGTCATTTCATCAGATATTGCGCGTCTACAAGACAATTTCTTTAAATTGTAGAGTTCTAAAAAATTGTCGTAAGATATTTTAGTATGGGTGAGCCTGTAATGAATTGACTTTAAAGCTTTTTTCTGGATAGATTCTAATTTATCTGAATAAACCGCGTAGAAAGGGTTCCAGACCACAGAAGCGTATTCAAGCTGTGATCTGACAAGTGTTTTGAATAGCATTAGAAGGGTTTTCGGTTGTTTAAATGATCTGCTTATTCTCAAAATAAAGCCAAGCATCTGATAGGCTTTCGTGCAAATATTTTCAATATGGTGTTCAAAGGTTAATTTCTCATCAAATAGTATTCCTAGATCCTTAATTGAAGAAACTTTTTCAACCGTATGACCGCCAATATTATACGTATATTGAATTTTATTTATGTTGCGAGTGAACGTTATTTGCTTACATTTATTATGGGCAAGCCTAAGTTTGTTAGATAAACAGAATTCTCTAAATTTATCGAGATCTTTTTGGATTTGAATGCAGTCCTCTACTGTTGAAACCGTTTTATAAATTTGAAGGTCATCAGTAAACATTAGAATTTTACAGTGTTCAAAACATTTAGCAATGTCGTTGATGAACAGTGTATACTGAATTGGGCCCATAATTGACCCCTGAACCACGCCTGAAGATACAAGCTTCTTGTCTGATTGATAACCATTAATAGTCACCATCTGGTAGCGATTTTGAAGGTAAGACTTAAACCAGTGAAGAAGCCTGCCACTAATACCATTTTCAGCCAACCTTTGAAGTAAAGGCGCATGATTTACTTTATCGAATGCCTTTTGGAAGTCCGTATAAATGGCATCAATTTGAACTCCTTGGTCCATTTTATTGAATAAAAAGCTAGAGTACAAAATGAGATTTATGGCTGTAGATCTTGATTTCATGAATCCGTGTTGCTGCTGACAGATGTTGTATTTTACCTGATCATAAACTGATCCTTTGATTAATGTCTCAAATATTTTTGGTATTATTGAAAGAATTGATATTGGCCTGTAATTGGAAATATTATTTTTGGGGCCAGACTTATGCAATGGTATTATATAAGCTAATTTCCAAAAGTCAGAAAAATAACCTTGTTGTAGGCTATGATTAAAAATTATAAAAAGCGGTTCGTGCAATTGTTCAGCGTTATTTTTCAAAAATATTGGACTTATTTTATCGGGTCCCGCACCTTTAGAAATATCTAGATTTAAGAGAGATTTTTTTACTTGATTTTTTGTAACTGTAATACTAGGTATATTTTGGGCCTCAGGATTTGATCTAATATCGTTTAAGTTAATATTATCTAGGTTAATATCATTTGCCTCAAAAACTGAACCGAAGAACTCGTTAAACATATTTGCTATTTGGGATGGATTGTCAGTTGTGCTATTGCCTATCATCATTTTTGACGGGTATCCAGTATTATTTTTCTTTAAAGACGAAACATATTTCCAGAAATATTTTACATTGTCTGTTATATTAGACTCAGTTTTTAAAATATAAGAGTGGAAATTTTGTTTGAGTAACATCTTAGTTCGATCACGCAGTAGAGAAAATTCATTATAGTCCGAGAGGTTGTGGTACGTCTGCCACTTACGCCATACGTTTTTCTTACGAGTGAGCGTGCTCCTTAAAGCTTTAGAAAACCAAACCGGGAAATTTCTAGATTTAGGTTTCTCTGATGCTACATGTTTTTTTATAATTTCATAAATTATTTCATAAAATCGAGAAACATTATTTGATACATTGGTATGGTTCAGTTCAGCTACCCAATTAATAGATTCTAATTCATTTTTAATGACATTATAATCACACTTTCTATAGTTATATTGATCAATTTGTTTAGGTTGTATACATTTGAGCGGTTGAATTTTTTTAAAGGAGAACATTAATGGGGGATGGTGTTTATAATTTGGGCGGGAGAGTTCAATATACGGTTTCGAAAAAACGCAGTGGTCACAATTTGTGAACATAAGATCTAGTAAACGATGGTTTTCATTATAAATATTATTATATTGGTTAAGTTGCATGAAAGCAAGGGTATTCTCTAGTCCTTTGTGGAGGTCAGTTACCACTGTAGGGAGTAGGTAGTTATCAGATGAGTGAGGAGACCATTCAAGATCAGGGATATTGTAATCGCCTAAAATTATAAAGGAGTAAGTTGGAAAATCTGTAAAAAAAGACTGTAGTTTCTTAAAATGTGAGTCATATATACTTTTATTTGTTTTAGGGGGTATATAAGATGCACATAACATTAGTTTACTCGTGTTACATATGGGTAAAGCGATAAATAATTCTTCCGTATTATCATCCTCTAATTCAAAATGTCTTGTAGCGCTTAATTTTTTATTAATTGCGACCATCACGCCACCTCCATCTTTTTTATGATTATTTTCTAAATTTCTATCGCGACGAAATGTGACGTATCTGTCATCTGCAATCTCAGAGTCAAATATACCATTTACAAGCCAAGTTTCTGTCAATATGATTATATCATAATTAGAACATGAATATTATGCCTCAGTTGTGTAAGTTTTGTTCTCAAACCACCACAGTTTTGATAGTAAATATTAAAATTAGAATTAGCCATTACATATATAATTTACAATATTTTTCATTGTTATTATTGCTATATGTTTTAATTCAGGTATACAGTAATTTATAGGTAGTAAAAATATTAAGTAGTGGTGGCTTAAAACCATTGTTTTTGTTGCTATATAGTTTAATTCTGGTATACAGTAATTTATTTGTAGTGAAAATATTAAGTAGTGGTGGCTTAAAACCATTGTATTTATGAAAAAACGGGTAGAGAACATTTATTCAATACGTGGAGCGGGTAAAAAATATTCAAGATGACTGTGGGGTTAGTTATTCGACTAATAGTTAAATAATGCAAAACAAACACGTGACATAGTCAATTAATTTTTTGGAGGTCTTCGTCGCGTCTAACAGTGATAACACGAGTGTTATCATCTTTCCGAACTAGGATAGTCGCGTTCTTCACCCAAGTATACTTGTAGGATTTTTCACTTGAAAGAGCTCGCGTTTTGGCATACAATATTTTGTTCTTGAGCGTCAAGTGCTCATTGATGTAAATACGAGACGATGCTGGTACAGAGCTGACGATGGAGGAGTGGGCGGTGGCGCCACCCGCGGCTGCGGCCTGCACCTGTGACGTGGTTAGCCCGCGTCGACTTCTACTAGCGGCTATCACATCATCACGCAGACGTTTAGTCGACAGATGAACGATGATATTCTTGGCTTTTTGGGTTGATTGGTTGTGAGCAACCCTATGCACGTCGGTAATACAGGAGGCCGGAATCGGGACTCCGATCACCTTCCCAATCGTCTCAACGACATGGATTAAGTTTTCACCCTTTTTTTCCGGGAGATTTTGAATCTCGATATTGCATAATCTTGCTTTTTGGTCCATATCATCGAGTCCATCCTTAAGGGTACGGTTTTCCACGCGGAGTTCCTCATTGACTAATTGGAGGTTGTTTGTGGTTTGAGTTTGTTCAGCGAGTTTCTCTTCTAAGGTAGATATTCTATTAGTTAGCTGACTAATTTTGTCAAGCATTTCCTCGGATTTTTTACCGAAAGATATCTCTAAGCCTTTTATTAGCGCCTTGACCTCATCAAACTTTGTATCGAAGCATTTAATCATTTGCTGTAGATCGATATTGACAATCGATGATTGAATATCTGAGGATATTGAGTGACTAATAACGGCAGGGCTAGCGGGTGATTTCTTGCTCTTACATGAAATGCACTTCAACTTGGGCTTATTCATTGGAAGCACCTTTCTAAACTCCACTTCATTGTACTCGGCACAAGTGTAATGGAATGATTTTATGCATGTAGCGCATTTAAGCAATTCATCATTTTTTATAGCCAAAAAGCATTTCGCGCAATTCATTTTACTAAGATTAGTGCTGATCTCTGTTATTTATAAGCGCAAGGTAGTGGTGAATAGCTATCAGCTATTTCGCGCCGCCGCTCACCCGTTTGCTTGGTCCAGTCGTCCAAGCGTTGGTCGCGGAAACGAAGGGCGCCGGTTCGAAACCGCAGCGGGCACAATATATTTTTGAATGTAATAAAATTAAATGCAACTTAGCTGGTAATGAGTTGTATCTTCGGACTTGACAGCGTTCGGTGACGATCGGCCCAGAAGACGTCGAGAAGCGAGAGGTCCGACCGTTTCCAGTATGGCCGCCAAGGTATATGGAACCTCCCACAAGATAGAACAGGAGGGACCGACTTCTACGCAATAGATATTTAAATAGTAAATTAAATATTTAGGAGCAAAATTCACACACGTCCGCACCGATTCAAGTATCACAAAAAAAAAGAAAAAAAAAAGGTTTCTATCGTTCTATATATCGTTATATCGTTCTATCTATCGTTTATATATCTTTTTATCGTTTATACATCGTTCTATCGTTTATATGTTGTTCTATCGTTCTATTTATCGTTCTTTATCTCGTTCTATCGTTTATATATCGTTCTATCGTTTATACATCGTTCTATCGTTTATATATCGTTCTATTGTTTATATATCGTTCTATCGTTTATACATCGTTCTATCGTTTATACATCGTTCTATCGTTTATACATCGTTCTATCGTTTATATATCGTTATATCGTTCTATCTGTCGTTCTTAACATCGTTCTATCGTTTATATATCGTTCTATAGTTTATATATCGTTCTATCGTATATATATCGTACCATCGTTAATATATCATTCTATCGTTCTATATATCGTTATATCGTTCTATCTATCGTTTATATATCGTTCTATCGTTTATATATCGTACTATCGTTCTTTATATCGTTCTATCGTTTATATATCGTTCTTTAGTTCTATATATCGTTCTATCGTTTATATATCGTTCTATCGTTTATATATCGTTCTATCGTTCTATCTATCGTTTATATATCATTCTATCGTTTATATATCGTACTATCGTTCTTTATATCGTTCTATCGTTTATATATCGTTCTTTAGTTCTATATATCGTTCTATCGTTTAAATATCGTTATATCGTTTATATATCGTTCTATGGTTTATATATCGTTCTATCGTTTATATATCATTCTTTAGTTCTATATATCGTTTATATATCGTTCTATCGTTTATAAATCGTTCTATCGTTCTTCATATCGTTCTATGGTTTATATATCGTTCTATCGTTTATATATCGTTCTATCGTTCTTTATATCATTCTATAGTTCTATATATCGTTCTTTCGTTTATATAACATTCTATAGTTCTATATATCGTTCTATCGTTTATATATCGTTCTATAGTTCTATATATCGTTCTATCTAATAACTATTATTGTAAGTAAACAAGTTCGTTTTAATGTAAGCTAATTATATTTATTTATTTTTGCCCTTGTCTGGTATGTCTACCCCAGCCCCGGATCTACTATTTTTTCGAACCGGGGCAAGAACTTGATATAGCGCTCCCTCTCGTGAGCGTTTGATTAACACTAAGTGGCATTTTTGGTGGTCGAAAGAATACTATTTAATAAAATTGTACTCTTTATTATTTATTGCTGATAACTTTTTCTTTAGTGTGACATCAAATTAAATATAACAACAACAATTAACAACGCTCCCATCCCCACGGCCATTGTGACGAGAGGCTGCCCCCAAGGGGGGGTCCTCTCCCCACTCTTATGGAACATGGTGGTCGACTCCCTACTTAAGAGACTCAATGACTTATCCTACCTAACGGTAGGCTACGCTGACGATCTCACAATTCTCTTAAATGGAAACCATGTAAACATGCTCTGCAAAAAAATGGGTCAAGCATTGCGAGTTGTGGAGACATGGTGCAACGAATACGACCTAAAAGTAAATCCCAAAAAGACTGAACTTATACTTTTCACTCACAAAAGAAAGCTCCCCCCTTTTGAACTTCCAAAACTTTTTGGAACTGAACTCACTCTCTCAAAAACAGTTAAGTATCTAGGAATAACCCTAGATGATAAGCTTAGCTGGAAACCTCATTTAGATAACATAATTAAGAAAGCCAGTGCTATGCTATGGCAGTGCAATAGGGTACTAGGTAAGAACTGGGGACTCAAACCTAAGATCGTACACTGGCTTTATACCATCATTATCAGACCAGTAATAACCTACGGCTCACTGGTCTGGTGGCCGAGAACCAAATTAATAACAGCCCAAAATGACCTGGAAAAGATGCAACGGCTTGCCTGCCTGGCCATTACAGGCTGTATGAGAACCGCACCTACTGCAGCTCTTCAGGCGTTACTGAACCTGCCACCCTTACACCTACACATACAGCAAGAGGCGGCGATGTCCTCACTCAGGCTGAAAAATGCAGGGCACCTTAGAAATGACTCCAGAATCCTACACACCAGTATACACACAACGGCGATCCAATATCAGCCATTGCTTGCTGCGCCCTGTGATAGGATAACTAAAACTATAATTACCAAACACAACTATACTGTTATACTCGAAGAGGAACAGCATGACTACTCCAATATTAAAGAGGTGCGTGTATACACAGACGGCTCCAAGACCAACCAAGGGACTGGAGCCGGGGTATATTCACAAGACCTCAATATTAAAATTTCCAAAAGCCTAGGTCGACACAACACGGTATTCCAAGCGGAGTGTCTTGGAATAACCGAGGCGGCCATGGCAATCAAAGCCCGAGATGTGTCCGATATGCATATCAGAATCATCTCGGACAGTGCATCTGTGCTGCAGGCTCTGGATCGCTGTGAATTCACCTCAGGGCTAGTCCTGGAGTGCCACAGAGCTCTTGAGGAAGCAGCTCGGAATAACACTATAACCCTACAATGGATAAGGGGCCACAGCGGCTCCTTGGGTAACGACGCTGCTGACGAATTGGCTAGGGGGGGTTCGGCAAGGGATCTGTATGGTCCTGAACCAATCATACCCCTACCCTATGGTCAGCTTCGCGCATGGCTAATAGAACGCACTCACTCCCTCTCCAAGATACACTGGCAGGAGGAGCCCGGTTGCAGACAGTCGAAGGAAATCATGCCAACCCTTGACAGGAAGCTGACCGGGCGCGCCCTGCGACTAAGCAGGAAAGATCTGCGGACAGTGACTGGAGTACTCACAGGACACACCACACTAAATAAACACTTGTACACTATAGGCATTACCGACAGCCCCATGTGCCGAGCGTGCATGGAAGCTGACGAAACGGTTGCTCACGTGCTCCAGGAATGCACGGGGGTAGCCGACATTCGCTATAACACGATAGGATCCATAAAGTCGCTTCCAGAGGCAGCAGCTGACCTGGATAAGCTACTCGCCTTCTGGACGGAATTAGGTTGGGAGAATTAAATGACCACTTGGTCCACGCACAATGGCTTGCCATGCCGGGCTCAGTGCGGAAACCCGTGGCGCTTATCGCCCATCTAATAATAATAATAATAATAACAACGCTCCCGATATTCAAGACATTTTTTTAATTTTCCTCATCGTTTTTTTTTCTCTTTTATCTTACTACAGCTTTACACGGCGTGCTTTCTTTTCCGCGAAAGAATCTATTAGCTCATCAAAGTCCGTCTCAAAGGCAGTTTTATTTTCAATAGCTAGAATCGTGAGGCCAGAAAAACGTTCTTGGCTCATTGTTGAATGCGGATAGTTTTTAATTATTTTCAGTTTGCTGAAACTTCGCTCACAGCTGGCAGATGTCGTCGGTAATGTGCAGTATATCCTCAAAGCTATACTAACTTTAGGAAACGCTTCTTGCAAGTCATTCTTACACAGATGTTGTAACAGGTCGAATGCACTTGATTTTTCATCAATTTCCGTTACTAGGTCTTTGAATACAGAAAGTTCCTGTCAAAATTCAACTGCATTCAAGTCTTTTGAATATTTTCGAGCTAGTTCGGCTCCATGTTTCTGCAGATCACCAGTCGACATATTTAAAAATGCGTGACCACTGAGGAAGGCGATGTTTTCATGTAGGCTCTTGGTTGTTTCATTTTACTAATTACTCGGACACGCAATCTAAAATAAACTAAACAACGGTCGTCCCTTGGCGTAAAGGGTTATTCGGCTCGGTTTGTGTAGCCTCTAGTGCTACAAGTGACATACGGGGGAATCCCCGGCAGTGATACGTACGTTATAAGTATTGCCAATTAGGCTACAACTTTACAGAATATCTTTCTATATATCGTTCTATCGTTCTATCTATCGTTCTTTATATCGTTCTATCGTTTAAATATCGGTCTATCATTCTATATTTTATATATCGTTATATCGTTTATACATCGTTCTATCGTTAATATATCGTTCTATCGTTCTATATATCGTCCTATATTTATTTATCGTTCTATCGTTTAAATATCGGTCTATCATTCTATATTTTATATATCGTTATATCGTTTATATATCGTTATATCGTTCTATCAATCGTTTATATATTTTTCTATCGTTTATATATCGTTCTATCGTTTATATATCGTTCTATCGTTCTATCTATCGTTATATCGTTCTATCTATTGTTTATATATCTTTCTATCGTTTATATATCGTTCTATCGTTTATATATCGTTCTATCGTTTATATATCGTACTATCGTTCTTTATATCGTTCTATCGTTTATATATCGTTCTATCGTTTATATATCGTTCTATCTGTCGTTCTTAACATCGTTCCCACGTTTATATCGTTCTATAGTTTATATATCGTTTTATCGTATATATATCGTTCTATCGTTTATACATCGTTCTATCGTTTATATATCGTTCTATCTGTCGTTCTTAACATCGTTCCCACGTTTATATATCGTTCTATAGTTTATATATCGTTTTATCGTTTATACATCGTTCTATCGTTTATACATCGTTATATCGTTCTATCTATCGTTCTTAACATCGTTCTATCGTTTATATATCTTTCAATAGTATATATATCGTTCTATCGTTTATATATCGTTCTATCGTTCTTTATATCGTTCTATCGTTTATATATCGTACTATCGTTCTTTATATCGTTCTATCTATCGATTATATATTTTTCTATCGTTTATATATCGTTCTATCGTTTATACATCGTTCTATCGTTTATATATCGTTATATCGTTCTATCTGTCGTTCTTAACATCGTTCTATCGTTTATATATCGTTCTATCGTTCTATCTATCGTTCTTTATATCGTTCTATCGTAAATATATCGTTCAATAGTTCTATATATCGTTCTATCGTTCTATCTATCGTTCTTTATATCGTTCTATCGTTTAAATATCGGTCTATCATTCTTTATATCGTTCTATATTTTATATATCGTTCTATCGTTTATACATCGTTCTATCGTTTATATATCGTTCTATCGTTCTATATATCGTACTATATTTATTTATCGTTCTATCTATCGTTCTTTATCTCGTTCTATCGTTTATATATCGTTCTATCGTTTATATATCGTTCTATTGTTTATATATCGTTCTATCGTTTATACATCGTTCTATCGTTTATATATCGTTATATCGTTCTATCTGTCGTTCTTAACATCGTTCTATCGTTTATATATCGTTCTATCGTTCTATATATCGTTATATCGTTCTATCAATCGTTTATATATTTTTCTATCGTTTATACATCGTTCTATCGTTTATATATCGTTATATCGTTCTATCTGTCGTTCTTAACATCGTTCTATCGTTTATATATCATTCTATAGTTTATATATCGTTTTATCGTATATATATCGTTCTATCGTTAATATATCGTTCTATACATCGTTCTATCGTTTATATATCGTTATATCGTTCTATCTGTCGTTCTTAACATCGTTCTATCGTTTATATATCATTCTATAGTTTATATATCGTTTTATCGTATATATATCGTTCTATCGTTAATATATCGTTCTATCGTTCTATATATCGTTATATCGTTCTATCTATCGTTTATATATCTTTCTATCGTTTATATATCGTTCTATCGTTTAAATATCGTAGTATCGTTCTTTATATCGTTCTATCGTTTATATATCGTTCTATCGTTTATATATCGTTCTATCGTTTATATATCGTTCTATCGTTTATTTATCGTTCTTTTGTTCTATATATCGTTCTATCGTTTATATATCGTTCTGTCGTTTATATATTGTTCTATCGTTCTATCTATCGTTTGTATATCGTTGTATCGTTCTTTATATCGTTCTATGGTTTATATATCGTTCTATCGTTTATATAGCATTCTATAGTTCTATATATCGTTCTACCGTTTATATATCGTTCTATAGTTCTATATATCTTATATCTATCGTTCTTTATATCGTTCTATCGTTTAAATAAAGTTCTATCGTTTATATATCGTTCTATGGTTTATTTATCGTTCTATCGTTTATATATCATTCTACAGTTCTATATATCGTTTATATATCGTTCAATCGTTTATATATCGTTCAATCGTTTATATATCGTTCTATCGTTTATATATCGTTCTATCGTTCTTCATATCGTTCTATGGTTTATATATCGTTCTCTCGTTTATATATCGTTCTATCGTTCTTTATATCGTTCTATGGTTTATATATCGTTCTATCGTTTATGTATCATTCTATAGTTCTATATATCGTTCCATCGTTTATATATCGTCCTATAGTTCTATATATCTTATATCTATCGTTCTTTATATCGTTCTATCGTTTAAATATAGTTCTATCGTTTATATATCGTTCTATCGTTCTTCATATCATTCTATAGTTCTATATATCGTTCCATCGTTTATATATCGTCCTATAGTTCTATATATCGTTCTATCTAATAACTATTATTGTAAGTAAACAAGTTCGTTTTAATGTAAGCTAATTATATTTATTTATTTTTGCCCTTGTCTGGTATGTCTACCCCAGCCCCGGATCTACTATTTTTTCGAACCGGGGCAAGAACTTGATATAGCGCTCCCTCTCGTGAGCGTTTGATTAACACTAAGTGGCATTTTTGGTGGTCGAAAGAATACTATTTAATAAAATTGTACTCTTTATTATTTATTGCTGATAACTTTTTCTTTAGTGTGACATCAAATTAAATATAACAACAACAATTAACAACGCTCCCGATATTCAAGACATTTTTTTTAATTTTCCTCATCGTTTTTTTCTTTTTCTTTTTTATCTTACTACAGCTTTACACGGCGTGCTTTCTTTTCCGCGAAAGAATCTATTAGCTCATCAAAGTCCGTCTCAAAGGCAGTTTTATTTTCAATAGCTAGAATCGTGAGGCCAGAAAAACGTTCTTGGCTCATTGTTGAATGCGGATAGTTTTTAATTATTTTCAGTTTGCTGAAACTTCGCTCACAGCTGGCAGATGTCGTCGGTAATGTGCAGTATATCCTCAAAGCTATACTAACTTTAGGAAACGCTTCTTGCAAGTCATTCTTACACAGATGTTGTAACAGGTCGAATGCACTTGATTTTTCATCAATTTCCGTTACTAGGTCTTTGAATACAGAAAGTTCCTGTCAAAATTCAACTGCATTCAAGTCTTTTGAATATTTTCGAGCTAGTTCGGCTCCATGTTTCTGCAGATCACCAGTCGACATATTTAAAAATGCGTGACCACTGAGGAAGGCGATGTTTTCATGTAGGCTCTTGGTTGTTTCATTTTACTAATTACTCGGACACGCAATCTAAAATAAACTAAACAACGGTCGTCCCTTGGCGTAAAGGGTTATTCGGCTCGGTTTGTGTAGCCTCTAGTGCTACAAGTGACATACGGGGGAATCCCCGGCAGTGATACGTACGTTATCAGTATTGCCAATTAGGCTACAACTTTACAGAATATCTTTCTATATATCGTTCTATCGTTCTATCTATCGTTCTTTATATCGTTCTATCGTTTAAATATCGGTCTATCATTCTATATTTTATATATCGTTATATCGTTTATACATCGTTCTATCGTTAATATATTGTTCTATCGTTCTATATATCGTCCTATATTTATTTATCGTTCTATCGTTTATATATTGTTCTATCGTTCTATCTATCGTTCTTTATATCGTTCTATCGTTTAAATATCGGTCTATCATTCTATATTTTATATATCGTTATATCGTTTATATATCGTTATATCGTTCTATCAATCGTTTATATATTTTTCTATCGTTTATATATCGTTCTATCGTTTATATATCGTTCTATCGTTCTATCTATCGTTATATCGTTCTATCTATTGTTTATATATCTTTCTATCGTTTATATATCGTTCTATCGTTTATATATCGTTCTATCGTTTATATATCGTACTATCGTTCTTTATATCGTTCTATCGTTTATATATCGTTCTATCGTTTATATATCGTTCTATCTGTCGTTCTTAACATCGTTCCCACGTTTATATCGTTCTATAGTTTATATATCGTTTTATCGTATATATATCGTTCTATCGTTTATACATCGTTCTATCGTTTATATATCGTTCTATCTGTCGTTCTTAACATCGTTCCCACGTTTATATATCGTTCTATAGTTTATATATCGTTTTATCGTTTATACATCGTTCTATCGTTTATACATCGTTATATCGTTCTATCTATCGTTCTTAACATCGTTCTATCGTTTATATATCGTTCAATAGTATATATATCGTTCTATCGTTTATATATCGTTCTATCGTTCTTTATATCGTTCTATCGTTTATATATCGTACTATCGTTCTTTATATCGTTCTATCTATCGATTATATATCTTTCTATCGTTTATATATCGTTCTATCGTTTATACATCGTTCTATCGTTTATATATCGTTATATCGTTCTAGCTGTCGTTCTTAACATCGTTCTATCGTTTATATATCGTTCTATCGTTCTATCTATCGTTCTTTATATCGTTCTATCGTAAATATATCGTTCAATAGTTCTATATATCGTTCTATCGTTCTATCTATCGTTCTTTATATCGTTCTATCGTTTAAATATCGGTCTATCATTCTTTATATCGTTCTATATTTCATATATCGTTCTATCGTTTATACATCGTTCTATCGTTTATATATCGTTCTATCGTTCTATATATCGTACTATATTTATTTATCGTTATATCTATCGTTCTTTATCTCGTTCTATCGTTTATATATCGTTCTATCGTTTATATATCGTTCTATTGTTTATATATCGTTCTATCGTTTATACATCGTTCTATCGTTTATATATCGTTATATCGTTCTATCTGTCGTTCTTAACATCGTTCTATCGTTTATATATCGTTCTATCGTTCTATATATCGTTATATCGTTCTATCAATCGTTTATATATTTTTCTATCGTTTATACATCGTTCTATCGTTTATATATCGTTATATCGTTCTATCTGTCGTTCTTAACATCGTTCTATCGTTTATATATCATTCTATAGTTTATATATCGTTTTATCGTATATATATCGTTCTATCGTTAATATATCGTTCTATACATCGTTCTATCGTTTATATTTCGTTATATCGTTCTATCTGTCGTTCTTAACATCGTTCTATCGTTTATATATCATTCTATAGTTTATATATCGTTTTATCGTATATGTATCGTTCTATCGTTAATATATCGTTCTATCGTTCTATATATCGTTATATCGTTCTATCTATCGTTTATATATCTTTCTATCGTTTATATATCGTTCTATCGTTTATATATCGTAGTATCGTTCTTTATATCGTTCTATCGTTTATATATCGTTCTATCGTTTATATATCGTTCTATCGTTTATATATCGTTCTATCGTTTATTTATCGTTCTTTTGTTCTATATATCGTTCTATCGTTTATATATCGTTCTGTCGTTTATATATTGTTCTATCGTTCTATCTATCGTTTGTATATCGTTGTATCGTTCTTTATATCGTTCTATGGTTTATATATCGTTCTATCGTTTATATAGCATTCTATAGTTCTATATATCGTTCTACCGTTTATATATCGTTCTATAGTTCTATATATCTTATATCTATCGTTCTTTATATCGTTCTTTCGTTTAAATATAGTTCTATCGTTTATATATCGTTCTATGGTTTATTTATCGTTCTATCGTTTATATATCATTCTACAGTTCTATATATCGTTTATATATCGTTCAATCGTTTATATATCGTTCAATCGTTTATATATCGTTCTATCGTTCTTCATATCGTTCTATGGTTTATATATCGTTCTCTCGTTTATATATCGTTCTATCGTTCTTTATATCGTTCTATGGTTTATATATCGTTCTATCGTTTATGTATCATTCTATAGTTCTATATATCGTTCCATCGTTTATATATCGTCCTATAGTTCTATATATCTTATATCTATCGTTCTTTATATCGTTCTATCGTTTAAATAAAGTTCTATCGTTTATATATCGTTCTATCGTTCTTCATATCGTTCTATGGTTTATATATCGTTCTCTCGTTTATATATCGTTCTATCGTTCTTTATATCGTTCTATGGTTTATATATCGTTCTATCGTTTATATATCATTCTATAGTTCTATATATCGTTTATATATCGTTCTATCGTTTATATATCGTTCTATCGTTCTTCATATCGTTCTATGGTTTATATATCGTTCTATCGTTTATATATCGTTCTATCGTTCTTTATATAGTTCTATGGTTTATATATCGTTCTATCGTTTATGTATCATTCTATAGTTCTATATATCGTTCCATCGTTTATATATCGTCCTATAGTTCTATATATCGTTTATATATCGTTCTATCGTTTATATATCGTTCTATCGTTCTTCATATCGTTCTATGGTTTATATATCGTTCTATCGTTCTTTATATCGTTCTATGGTTTATATATCGTTCTATCGTTTATGTATCATTCTATAGTTCTATATATCGTTCCATCGTTTATATATCGTCCTATAGTTCTATATATCGTTCTATCTAATAACTATTATTGTAAGTAAACAAGTTCGTTTTAATGGTATATCTATAGTCTATAGTTTATATATCGTTTTATCGTATATATATCGTTCTATCGTTTATATATCGTTCTATCGTTCTTTATATCGTTATATCGTTCTTTCTATCGTTTATATATCGTTCTATCGTTTATATATCGTTCTATCGTATATATATCGTTCTATCGTTAATATATCGTTCTATCGTTCTATATATACCCTTTTATAAAACTGTTCTTGGTCATCATTCTCCCATGTATCGAATATGCTCATCAACTAATGCCATCCGTGCATCCGCTGATATATTTCATGATTCTGTGACCTCAGTCAAAAAAATAGTTTTAGATTTATAAATAAGTTATTTATAAATAAGTTAAGTTTTTAGGTTAATGTTACAATTAGAATTAGATTAACGAAATTGTAGTTCACTTAATTCAAGTTCATAAAGGCATACTGTGTCTACTCTTAGTAGGATTTCATTTATATCTGTTCACTAACGCATTTTGTTTATTCTTAAGTTATAATGTAATCCAGTTTGTAGACCAAATAATAAAAAAAAAAAAAAAAAAAAAAAAAAAAAAAAAAAAAAAATATATCGTTATATCGTTCTATCTATCGTTTATATATCTTTCTATCGTTTGTATATCGTTCTATCGTTTAAATATCGTACTATCGTTCTTTATTTCGTTCTATCGTTTATATATCGTTGTATCGTTTATATATCGTCCTATCGTTTTATCTATCGTTCTTTATATCGTTCTATCGTTTAAATATCGTTATATCGTTCTATCTATCGTTCTTTATATCGTTCTATCGTTTAAATATCGGTCTATCATTCTATATATCGGTCTATCATTCTATCGTTCTTTAATCGTTCTATCGTTTATATATCGTTCTATAGTTCTTTATATCGTTCTATGGTTTATATATCGTTCTATCGTTTAAATATCGGTCTATCATTCTATATATCGGTCTATCATTCTATCGTTCTTTATATCGTTCTATGGTTTATATATCGTTCTATCGTTTAAATATCGGTCTATGGTTTATATATCGTTCTATCGTTTATATATCATTCTATAGTTCTATATATCATTCTATCGTTTATATATCGTTCTATAGTTATATATATCGTTCTATCGTTCTATCTATCGTTCTTTATATCGTTCTGTCGTTTAAATATCGGTCTATCATTCTATCATTCTATCAGTCTATCATTCTACTTAATTGGTTGTTCCTTAGTGAAATTTTGTTTTTATTTAATGATATTTAATTATATTTAATGTTAATTAATTATATTTAATGTAAATTAATTTATAAATGTTATAAATAAGTTATAAGTTTTAATGTAACCTAATTGTATTTTTTTGTTAGTTAATTAGTTTTTATTAATTAATGGAATGTAAATATTAAAACTACAATATCGAATTAGGCTTGTCCTGTAATGGTATTGTTAATGTGGAAAAATAAATAAATAAATAAATGTATCGTTCTATCGTTTAAACATCGTTCTATCGTTTATATATCGTTCTATCGTTCTATATATCGTCCTCTATTTATTTATCGTTCTATCGTATATATTGTCCTATCGTTCTATATATCGTTATATCGTTCTATCTATTGTTTATATATCTTTCTATCGTTTATTTATCGTTCTATCGTTTATATATCGTTCTATCGTTTATATATCGTACTATCGTTCTTTATATCGTTCTATCGTTTATATATCGTTCTATCGTTTATATATCGTTCTATCGTTTATATATCGTTTATATATCGTTCTATCGTTAATATATCGTTCTATCGTTTATATATCGTACTATCGTTCTTTATATTGTTCTATCTATCGATTATATATCTTTCTATCGTTTATATATCGTTCTATCGTTCTGTATATCGTCCTATATTTATTTATCGTTCTATCGTTTATATATTGTTCTATCGTTCTATCTGTCGTTCTTTATCTCGTTCTATCGTTTATATATCGTTCTATCGTTAATATATCGTTCTATCGTTTATACATCGTTCTATCGTTTATATATCGTTATATCGTTCTATCTATCGTTCTATCGTTTATATATCGTTCAATAGTATATATATCGTTCTATCGTTTATATATCGTTCTATCGTTCTTTATATCGTTCTATCGTTTATATATCGTACTATCGTTTATATATCATTCTATAGTTCTATATATCGTTCTACCGTTTATATATCGTTCTATAGTTCTATATATCGTATATCTATCGTTCTTTATATCGTTCTATCGTTTAAATATAGTTCTATCGTTTATATATCGTTCTATGGTTTATTTATCGTTCTATCGTTTATATATCATTCTACAGTTCTATATATCGTTTATATATCGTTCAATCGTTTATATATCGTTCTATCGTTTATATATCGTTCTATCGTTCTTCATATCGTTCTATGATTTATATATCGTTCTATCGTTTATATATCAGTCTATAGTCGTTCGTTCTTTCGTTAATATATCGTTCTATAGTTCTATATATCGTTCTATCTATCGTTCTTTATATCGTTCTATCGTTTAAATATCGTTCTATCGTTCTATATATCGTTATATCGTTCTATCTATCGTTTATATATCTTTCTATCGTTTATATATCGTACTATCGTTCTTTATATCGTTATCGTTCTATCGTTTATATATAAAAAAAAAAAAAAAAAAAAAAAACTTCTTTATTTACTAAAAATACAAATTTACAATTTAAGTTTACATTTGCCCTCGCACTAGGCTAAGCCTGTATCGCGAGGACCAATTTTACTTAACACATATAAAGTTTAATTTAATAAAAATTAAAAACTATATTACAAATTTTAAAAAGGTTTTAAAACAAAATAAAAAGTTATAATTATAAGGTAAAACGTCATGCAGCTGTGCTATGTGTGTACGTGTGTGTGAGAGCGTATGAATGTGTGCGTGAGAGCGTATGTATGTGTGTGTGAGAGGGTATGTATGTGTGTGTGAGAGCGTATGTGTGTATGTGAGAAAAGGTTTAACTTGTTACTTTCAGCAGTGCCTCGCAGTCCTCGTAGCTCATGTCCAATAAAATTTTAAAAACTACTTTCTTACATTCATAAGCGCTTCCGCTTACCACAGTGTCCGTCAGTTTGGACAGTTTATTATACATGAAGGGTGATAGAAACCTAAGGAAGCGTTGGCCAAAGGATGTATTCATTCTCGGGACAGTTACACTAAAGACGCGCTTCTTGCTGTTAAACTGTGATGTAATTGTTTTGTTGAATTCCCTGAATGAATACATTGCCAGTCTTAAAACAAATAATTTGCGCACGCTTAGAACATTTGCTTCCATATACAGTTGCATTGTGGAGAATCTTCGAGGCTTACCTAAACAGGTCTTAAGGACTGCTCTCTGTGCTCTCTCCAAAATAATCATGTTAGAAGCCACACTCCCTCCCCATGCCAAAATGCAGTAGTCAAGTACAGACTGGCAAAGAGCCGCATAGACCATCTTGATTGTATCTCCATCGGCGAATTCACGTAAGCGTCTCATAGCATGGACCAATTTACGGGTTCGGGACGCAGTGCAACTTATGTGGAGTTTAAAGTTTAGATTCTCGTCAACAATCACACCAAGGTATTTGTAGCTAGGGGTCCTTACAAGACTCTCACACGAACACGATGTCGTTGGGTTATTGCGATATCGAGGACAGGACGTATCATGCGCTTTGATGGGCATCAAAGCACTGGGGGGAGCTGATGCCTTTGTTTTATGGAAGCAAATGTATTGAGTTTTGGCTATGTTTAAAGTGAGTAAGTTAATGTGAAGCCAGTTTGTGATAATAGTCAAGCCCTGTTGCGCTAAGTCTCTAACATCAGGCCAGGATTTTCCGCTGAAGATAAGAGCTGTGTCATCGGCGTAACATATGAGGTCAGCATTGGGTAAACCATTTAATGTGATATCGTTCACGTAAATAAGGAACAAAGTTGGGCCCAGGATGCTTCCCTGTGGAACACCGAAAGTGACAGTTCTTTCGTAGCTTCTATGACCATTGATATCAACAAACTGACTCCTGGAACTAAGGTAGCTTGTGAACCAATCTAAGGCCACACCCCTCACACCTATCGATTCCATTTTTTTGAGCAAAATTTGGATCGAGACAGTGTCGAATGCCTTAGCTAGGTCTAAGAAGATGCCCAGACATTTTAGTCCACAATCGAGGCTTCTAGACACTGTATCGATCAAAAGATTTACAGCATGTTGGGTTGATTTCCCCTGGCGAAAGCCGAATTGCTTATTGTGTAATAGACTATTGTTTTCCAAAAAACGTACTAACCTACTGTTTATTATACGCTCTAGAAGTTTAGAGCAAGCTGTGAGAAGGGATATGGGTCTGTAGTTATTAAGAACATCCTTAGGACCACCCTTGTGGATTGGCTTCACCAGAGCCTTTTTCCAGAGTATTGGGAAGCAGCCAGTGTAGATACTCCGGTTAAAAATATCAGCAAGGGGGCGGGAGATAGAGGGCGCAATTATTTTTAAAAGTTTATTGTTAATATAGTCCATTCCAGAGGCTTTATCGTTATCTAATGCTCTAATCAGGTTAAGGACTTCTTCGGGGTCTGTAGGTGCTATAAATAAAGAGTTAAGTGGGGAGTGATTTTTAATTTCTATTTTGCTTGCAAGGGATTGTTGGGTTTCTTTCAAGTTATTGAGGATAGTTTTTGCTAAATTGGGGCCAACATTAACAAAGTGGTCATTGACTATATTTACACACTCTTTCTCAGAATTTTTCCGTGAAATAAGATCATTTGACGATGGTTTCGTTTGTGATCTTTGTGTGATTTCATTAATTGTACGCCACAGTTTTTTAGGGGACTTTTTGCTATTTATCAGTTTTTTTTCGTAAAATTGGACTTTAATCTTCCTTACAAGAGTAATATAGAAGTTCCTGTAGCGAGTAAAAATTAATTTGGTTGTTGGGTTTTCTGGGTCATCGCGGAAGGCTTGATGTAACTTGTCTTTGTGTTTAGAACACCTTAAAAGACCGGGAGTCATCCAAGGTGTTAGAATTTGCTTAGACCGGGGAACCCTGATTGTTTTGCTGTGAGTTGCAATTACCTCCGAAATTGTGCTAGAAAAAATCTCTACAGCCTCATCTATGCTTTTATCAGCCAAAATTGAATCCCAGTCTAACAGTTTCAAATCATCCCTAACTGCTTCATAATCCAATTTATGTTTGGTGTGGTTTTGTATATTGCGGGTTTTTATAGGTACTGAAACTCCTACCATACAAAGATCATGATTCGTAAGATCTGAACTGCAGACTATTGACTCTGCCTGACAAGTTGAAGGGACAAATATGTGGTCAATGTTAGTTTTTATGTGAGTCGGTCTATTTATTGAGGAAATAAGTCCAAAGTTTGTCATGACACTAAGATATTCGGATGTGTGTGCAATCACGGCGGCTCCTTCATGGATGTCAATATTCATGTCCCCAGCAACAAACAAGAAAGGGTTACGTTTCGCTGAATTCAGGGATGACTCTAGAGAGTCTACAAAAGGTATTATATTTCTGAAAGAAGGTGAGCGGTAGATACCTACTACAGTTAACTCATCTCCTATGTTTACAAGAACACAGTTTGCATCTTCCACTTCGAGTTCACCACCTGTTGATGTTAATGTTTCGCTGACATAAACAACCACTCCGCCAGATTTATTAATGTATTTATTAGAGTGGTAAGAAGCATATCCATCAATAGTGGGAACAGACGGAGATTCCTGGAGCCAGCATTCACTTAAAACTATAACGTCGTAATTTGTTTTTAGACGTCGCAATGTGATAAGAAACGAATCAAAATTTCTATTCAGGCTTCTTATGTTAATGTTTAACAATTTCATGTTATAATTATTTAAAATATGCCCACAGTTTTCAGGAGTACTAACAGAATGACAGGTGATTGAGAAGCTTTCATCAATTTCATTAAGTAAGTTTAGGGGAGCCATTGATAAATAAAGCAAAAAAATATAGTAATTGGTGATCCTAAGATTGAAAAACAGTGTATGAAAGCTAAATTCGTACTGTGGGAAGCCGTGATAGTATAAAAAGAGGAAAAGGCACGAGTAAGAAGGGTAATTGTTGAGGCGTCTGATAAATTGTGAACATAGACTGTTGGGTTGTGCGTAGAAAGTGTGAACATGTGTGAGTGGAAAGTAAGATATTTGTGTGTGCTGCATTTGGTTTTTACAGTAAAACTTACAATTAATAGCCAGTAGACAAATTTAAAATATAGATTCAGGCAAAGATTCGAACATACCAAAATATTTAAAAGAAAATTATGTACAAAATACCAGCTCATCGTGCTGAACAAATACAAAAGATAAACAAAAAAGGAATTGGCACTAACTAGAGGACGATAATGATACACCGATTCTGTTGTCAATGTCCGAATTCGTAGTGATTTTAATTTGGGTTCTGTTGTCTTCTTTACGTACGTATATATTACCTCCTTTGACCCAGCAGTATTTGAAGTTATGTTGGCGTGCTCTAACCCTGGCAGCACGAAATAACTGTCTTTTTGATTTCGTTAATCTTTCGTTGATAAATATTTTGTTTGGAGTCCGGTCAGTGATACCTTCAGAGTTAAGGTTTCTTCTGCTTTTTGCAGCTTTGATGATTTCATCACGTTTTTTTTGCCGGAGAAATTTAACAACGATTGGTCTAGGTTTATGTTGTTCATTATCTTTGTCCATTTGCCTTTTTGCACCAACACGAAATACCTCTGCCAGATCTTGTTCAGCTATATCAGCGCCAATTTTCTTTGTAGCTAACAAAACTAGGTGTTCTAGGTTTTCGTTCGGAGACTCTGGAAGTCCAATTATTTCTATATCGTTTCTCATAGCTGTTTGATCCCTAAATTCTTCATTGGCTTCAAAAATGGCTATCTTAGATTTGAGCTCAAGAATTTCTTGAGCTTGTTTTTGGGATGCTTTTTGCAATTCATTCAGTTTAAGTGCAAAATTTGTATTGAGATCCTTAATCTCTTGACGAAGTTGGCGAATCTCGTTGAGAACTGAAGCTATTGAGCCAGTATCCAATTCCATTGATGTTTTTTTTGTTGTGCCTCTGTTGGTGTTTATGGTGTTTGTGCACGTATATGTGTCATCAAAGAGATTAAGACTGGTACCAGGACGGATAGGGGTTGAAGAGTTATCAGTCCTAGGTAAAGAGCATTTACACGAAGGGCAGAGCCAAGTACTTTTCTGCTGCTCATTTAATTTACTGAATAGTTCCTCATTTATATTAATGCATTGTAAATCAAACAAATTTGCACATTTAGAACACTCCATGTAGTTCAGAGTCTTAATGTGTTTACCGCATCCGTTGCACTTTGTAGGCATTTTAGAATTATTTACTATATGATCGAAACTATTGAGGAGTCGATTATATTATTCTTTATTGGCAACACTGAATCTGGTGATGGCCAATGGGATTGGATGCAACTTGAGAATGAATCAATCAAATGTCAGCCAGACTTTGAAGTTTGCTCGAGTTGACACAACTGTTAAATTATTATTTTTGTTGCGGTACTTGTGTAATAAACTCTTGCAATTTATTTAAATACTTCAATGTTTACTTCTACTGAGCCGTTTGAAAATATGAATTTGAAAAATAACGAATATGTCTAAATACCTGGTGAACAGTAATAGGAATCAAAACATCCAAAATCCGTGGTTGATGTGATGTACTTGATGTTCAAAATGTATCCTTTTTGTTTGTGATTGAGTTCAGATCCAATTCCAGCCAGTATTTGAAGTTCTACTTATAAATAATCGCAAAAAAGCACAGCGCTATGTTGACACTTTGAGAGTCGAAATATCGTACTATCATTCTATCGTTTATATATCGTTCTATCGTTTATATATCGTTCTATCGTTCTATCTATCGTTTATATATCGTTCTATCGTTCTTTATATCGTTCTATGGTTTATATATCGTTCTATCGTTTATATATCATTCTATAGTTCTATATATCGTTCTTTCGTTAATATATCGTTCTATAGTTCTATATATCGTTCTATCGTTTATATATTGTTCTATCGTTCTATCTATCGTTCTTTATCTCGTTCTATCGTTCTTTATATCGTTCTATGGTTTATAGATCGTTCTATCGTTTATTTATCATTCTATAGTTCTATATATCGTTCTATCGTTTATATATCGTTCTATAGCTCTATATATCGTTCTATCTATCGTTCTTTATATGGTTCTATCGTTTAAATATCGTTCTATCGTTTATATATCGTTCAATGGTTTATATATCGTTCTATCGTTTATATATTTTTATATTTTTTTCGTTCTATATATCGTTCTATCTATCGTTTATATATCTTTCTATCGTTTATATATCGCTTTATTGTTTATATATCGTTCTATCTTTTATATATCGTACTATCGTTCTTTATATCGTTCTATCGTTTATATATCGTTCTATCGTTTATATATCGTTCTATCGTTTATATATCGTTCTATCGTTTATATATCGTTCTATCGTTTATATATCGTTATTTAGTTCTTTATATCGTTCTATCGTTCTTCATATCGTTCTATGGTTTATATATCGTTCTATCGTTTATATATCGTTCTATCGTTTATTTATCATTCTATAGTTCTATATATCGTTCTATCGTTTATATATCGTTCTATCGTTTATATATTTTTATATATTTTTCGTTCTTTATATCGTTATATCGTTCTATCTATCGTTTATATATCTTTCTATCGTTTATATATCGTACTATCGTTCTTTATATCGTTATCGTTCTATCGTTTATATATCGTACTATCGTTCTTTATATCGTTCTATCGTTTATATATCGTTTCCATCGTTTATATATCGTTCTATCGTTTATATATCGTTCTATCGTTTAAACATCGTTGTATCGTTTATATATCGTTATATCGTTCTATCTGTCGTTCTTAACATCGTTTATATATCGTTCTATCGTTTATATATCATTCTATCGTTTATATATCGTTCTATCGTTTATATATCGTACTATCGTTCTTTATATCGTTCTATCGTTTATATATCGTTCTATCGTTTATTTATCATTCTATAGTTCTATATATCGTTCTATCGTTTATATATCGTTCTATAGCTCTATATATCGTTCTATCTATCGTTCTTTATATGGTTCTATCGTTTAAATATCGTTCTATCGTTTATATATCGTTCAATGGTTTATATATCGTTCTATCGTTTATATATTTTTATATTTTTTTCGTTCTATATATCGTTCTATCTATCGTTTTTATATCTTTCTATCGTTTATATATCGCTTTATTGTTTATATATCGTTCTATCTTTTATATATCGTACTATCGTTCTTTATATCGTTCTATCGTTTATATATCGTTCTATCGTTTATATATCGTTTTATCGTTTATATATCGTTCTATCGTTTATATATCGTTCTATCGTTTATATATCGTTATTTAGTTCTTTATATCGTTCTATCGTTCTTCATATCGTTCTATGGTTTATATATCGTTCTATCGTTTATATATCGTTCTATCGTTCTTTATATCGTTCTATGGTTTATATATCGTTCTATCGTTTATATATCATTCTATAGTTCTATATATCGTTCTTTCGTTAATATATCGTTCTATAGTTCTATATATCGTTCTATCGTTCTATCTATCGTTCTTAATATCGTTCTATCGTTTAAATATCGTTCTATAGTTCTATATATCGTTATATCGTTCTATCTATCGTTTATATATCTTTCTATCGTTTATATATCGTACTATCGTTCTTTATATCGTTATCGTTCTATCGTTTATATATCGTACTATCGTTTACATATCATTCTATAGTACTTTATATCGTTCTTTCGTTAATATATCGTTCTATAGTTCTATATATCGTTCTATCGTTTATATATTGTTCTATCTATCGTTCTTTATTTCCTTCTATCGTTTATATATCGTTTTATCGTTTAAACATCGTTCTATCGTTTATACATCGTTTTATCGTTTATACATGGTTCTATCGTTTATATATCGTTATATCGTTCTATCTGTCGTTCTTAACATCGTTCTATCGTTTATATATCGTTCTATCGAATATACATCGTTCTATCATTAATATATCGTTCTATTGTTTATATATCGTTCTATCGTTTATATATCGTTCTATCGTTTTTTTTTTTAAATTATTTATTCATTATAAAGACAAAATACATTATACAATGGTTATATCGTGGTCACTTAATCCTCTTGTAAGGTTTAATTGTGACCACCGTCCCCCACTCTTACATTGTAAATCACAGTTGATTGTATTGCGTCTTAGTGACGTTTAAACATCGTTCTATCGTTTAAATATCGTTCTATCGTTTATATATCGTTCTTTGGTTTATATATCGTTCTATCGTTTATATATCATTCTATAGTTCTATATATCGTTTATATATCGTTCTATCGTTTATATATCGTTCTATCGTTCTTCATATCGTTCTATGGTTTATATATCGTTCTATCGTTTATATATCGTTCTATCGTTCTTTATATCGTTCTATGGTTTATATATCGTTCTATCGTTTATATATCATTCTATAGTTCTATATATCGTTCCATCGTTTATATATCGTTCTATAGTTCTATATATCGTTCTATCTAATAACTATTATTGTAAGTAAACAAGTTCGTTTTAATGTAAGCTAATTATATTTATTTATTTTTGCCCTTGTCTGGTATGTCTACCCCAGCCCCGGATCTACTATTTTTTCGAACTGGGGCAAGAACTTGATACAGCGCTCCCTCTCGTGAGCGTTGGATTAACACTAAGTGGCATTTTTGGTGGTCGAAAGAATACTATTTAATAAAATTGTACTCTTTATTATTTATTGCTGATAACTTTTTCTTTAGTGTGACATCAAATTAAATATAACAACAACAATTAACAACGCTCCCGATATTCAAGACATTTTTTTAATTTTCCTCATCGTTTTTTTTTCTCTTTTATCTTACTACAGCTTTACACAGCGTGCTTTCTTTTCCGCGAAAGAATCTATTAGCTCATCAAAGTCCGTCTCAAAGGTAGTTTTATTTTCAATAGCTAGAATCGTGAGGCCAGATAAACGTTCTTGGCTCATTGTTGAATGCAGATAGTTTTTAATTATTTTCAGTTTGCTGAAACTTCGCTCACAGCTGGCAGATGTAGTCGGTAATGTGCAGTATATCCTCAAAGCTATACTAACTTTAGGAAACGCTTCTTGCAAGTCATTCTTACACAGATGTTGTAACAGGTCGAATGCACTTGATTTTTCATCAATTTCCGTTACTAGGTCTTTGAATACAGAAAGTTCCTGTCAAAATTCAACTGCATTCAAGTCTTTTGAATATTTTCGAGCTAGTTCGGCTCCATGTTTCTGCAGATCACCAGTCGACATATTTAAAAATGCGTGACCACTGAGGAAGGCGATGTTTTCATGTAGGCTCTTGGTTGTTTCATTTTACTAATTACTCGGACACGCAATCTAAAATAAACTAAACAACGGTCGTCCCTTGGCGTAAAGGGTTATTCGGCTCGGTTCGTGTAGCCTCTAGTGCTACAAGTGACATACGGGGGAATCCCCGGCAGTGATACGTACGTTATCAGTATTGCCAATTAGACTACAACTTTACAGAATATCTTTCTATATATCGTTCTATCGTTCTATCTATCGTTCTTTATATCGTTCTAAATATAACAACAACAATTAACAACGCTCCCGATATTCAAGACATTTTTTTAATTTTCTTCATCGTTTTTTTTTTCTCTTTTATCTTACTACAGCTTTACACGGCGTGCTTTCTTTTCCGCGAAAGAATCTATTAGCTCATCAAAGTCCGTCTCAAAGGCAGTTTTATTTTCAATAGCTAGAATCGTGAGGCCAGATAAACGTTCTTGGCTCATTGTTGAATGCAGATAGTTTTTAATTATTTTCAGTTTGCTGAAACTTCGCTCACAGCTGGCAGATGTAGTCGGTAATGTGCAGTATATCCTCAAAGCTATACTAACTTTAGGAAACGCTTCTTGCAAGTCATTCTTACACAGATGTTGTAACAGGTCGAATGCACTTGATTTTTCATCAATTTCCGTTACTAGGTCTTTGAATACAGAAAGTTCCTGTCAAAATTCAACTGCATTCAAGTCTTTTGAATATTTTCGAGCTAGTTCGGCTCCATGTTTCTGCAGATCACCAGTCGACATATTTAAAAATGCGTGACCACTGAGGAAGGCGATGTTTTCATGTAGGCTCTTGGTCGTTTCATTTTACTAATTACTCGGACACGCAATCTAAAATAAACTAAACAACGGTCCTCCCTTGGCGTAAAGGGTTATTCGGCTCGGTTCGTGTAGCCTCTAGTGCTACAAGTGACATACGGGGGAATCCCCGGCAGTGATACGTACGTTATCAGTATTGCCAATTAGGCTACAACTTTACAGAATGTACTAAATCGATTTTGGCGCCCTCTGAAACTGCCGCCCGGGGCAGGTGCCCCGGTTTGCCCCCCCCTAGATCCGGGGCTGTACACAACCAATCCCCACTAACTTCCAAAAGAATTTGGAGTTGTCTAATCTTTGGCTACTCCTATTTTTATATTTACAGCCGTGGGTTGTTTTTCATACACTTCTATTTGTAGATATATATAGTATGCCGAGGTGTATATTATTCTGATATCAGTAGGTAAATTGATATTTGAAATATTGATTACGCTCCTTGCTTAAGTTAGATTTTACATAACATAACATAACATAAATGTTCACGCCGAATATCCCCGAAGGGGTTGGCAGAGGTACTAATACTTCTGAACATCACTTGACTTTGTCACCTGGTGTTCAGAGTACCCGCGTTTTGCATGGACAGTGTACTCACCGGATAGGCGGCAGGCCTATCGCCGTTTTGTACGAATACACTGTCACATGACTTAGTACATGTGGGTTTCCTCACGATGTTTTCCCTCACCGTTAACAACCATGATAAATTAGATTTAAGTTAGATTTTAATGCTTTTATTTTAATTCACTGCAACATAGCACTCGTACATTGAGTATCATTTGCGCTCGATGTAAAATTCTACTATTTCAGAGAGTAACTTATCATTGCCTAGTATATAAAGGATATACATGACAAATGGGTCGCTATAGTCCAAACCGATAAAAGACAGCAATAATTGAATATTTTTGCACAACAATATTTGCGCGAGAAAAATTTCAATATTTCCCATTTTGACTGGCTTTTCCGAGGAAATTCGATTAGGATTATCTTATCTACGTATTGTTCAATTAAATATTAATGTGTTTTGAGCCGAGTTTATTTTATTAACAGTCAAATGTTATATTTATAACTCAGATTTGCCAGTAAATTCTCTGCTAATATTTTTTTATTCGTTGATGGCCATAGCCATATAAAAATAAATCTTTGGAATGAGAAATTAATATTATTTCTGTTACTTTAATTGATATAATATAGCTCAGAAAGAGGTTTTAATTATTAATTTAGTAATGCAACAGTCGCGTACCAATTTGTAACGAGAAGAGGACTCTCTTGCGAGAACAAGTTACACTGAGTGAGATTGCGAGGAAGTACATTTTAATGTTTATTGGATTACTTCACACTGCTTTCCTATATTTTCATCAGAAAGAGTCAGGTAAAGAAATATTAAAAATTGGTTTATTTGTGATTGTATTCTGTTCAAAAACATAGAGGTATACATATCAAATCTGTGGAATCAGCAAAGATATACTGGCCAGTACACCCTGCTGTGTACCAACTTATAATTTGTATCTATGCTTAACTCGAAAAACATTTACACTCCGCGATGTAGGAATATGAGTGAGACGCTGCTATGTGCGTTTGAGTCCGCAGTAGTGTGCGCTCTAACATGACTCCCACAGTACTCCCCTCCTAGTCGATACGACGACATCAAAGCTAGGAGGTACCTATAACCAATTACCAAATTCAGTGTGAGCAATGAGGCCGGTGTTGCATGCCTGTAGATGCTCTGCTGAATGAATGGTGTGGTGAGGTAAGCGAGGAATAGAAGTTGCGGGTAGATCGAGAAATGTAGTAGAAAGAAGCGTGTGTTCTTATCGAGGGGTCACCACTGTGGAAACAGCAAAGATATACTGGCCAGTACACCCTGCTGTGTACCAACTTATAATTTGTATCTATGCTTAACTCGAAAAACATTTACACTCCGCGATGTAGGAATATGAGTGAGACGCTGCTATGTGCGTTTGAGTCCGCAGTAGTGTGCGCTCTAACATGACTCCCACAAATCAAAGGTTGTTGGAATTTCACAAGTTGTTTTTGTGATTGATACTAAGGAGAGTGTAACAAGTAGTATTTGTACTAAAAACACAATATACAGTAATAGACCTGCCCCCATCACGTACATGCACTGATAGGAACTCTGAAGGTCTACTTTTCATACCCATAACGTTAATTTCATCTGCACCTCTTTTAATCGCTTCTTAAATGTATTCACACCTTTAGTTCAAATTAGGGTAGGCATGAGTATATGTTATTTTTTAAATGTATTCGTATCGCACTCGTTGCTTCAAAGGTCAAACGAAGTTTATACCAAAAATATAGACTGATAATAGTTATAGTGCTTACTTGTCCATGAACCAATTACTACCACAAAGGTATCGTTGGATATCATCATGTATACTCATTTGGCATAATACGAATCTTAATTTCGTGCAAGCGAGACAAAAATAAATGTCTATAGGGATTAGAAGAGATACTGTCCGGATTAAATTATTGTTGTCAATTTGAAAAATTATATTTCCCGAACACAAATTGGACACATAAACGTTTTACTTTCTTTTTTTATAGATACTTGAAAACAAATAAATCTTAAGAAATCAAGGTGGCAATTATGTTGCTTCTACTAATTTGAGGGTTAATATATGATTCCCCGAGTTGAGATAAAGCACAGCCAAAGACATTGAAAACGAGACTCGCAATAAAACTCTGTAACACTTTCAGCCACGGAGACAGTGAAAGAAAATTGCTTCTTAAAAATCGCCACTGCTACCTCACTTCCAATCAATTCTCCAAAACAAGCTTCGTGCGACACAAATTTCCCCGTTAATAACACGGAGCCAATCAATCACACTGGCCATCGAGCTAATCGCGTCCCCAAATAGATATTCTATACAGTTGTACAAAACAAACATACAAACAGTAAACGACAGTGTTCGGATCGTGTATCGTTCGCTCGCAGGAAATAGAAACTGGATTGAACTCGGCTTCACATTTACAATGAGCAAATAACTTGTGTGGAGTCTGAAATAAAATATCAAAGATAGTAAAGATGAATGATAAACAAAGCTAATAGTAACGTCAACGCCGCTAATTCTCGAAAAGGTAGCAGAGTGACCTATACTTCTGAACATCATGTGGCTTTATTGTCATCATTGGCTCCGACAGTGTATTCAGTTAATCGGGGGCAGGCCTATTTCCATTTTGTAAGAACACGTTGTTACGTAACCAAGTATAACTCAGTCATGTTGGTTTCGCCCCGATGTTTTCCCTCGGCTAACTTGATCTGTGTATAATTATGTCCGTATATATTTATTTGACACACATGATTGTCCAATGGGTAGAACACCCGCCTGTAAACAGACGCGCGTGAGTTCAAATCCCGGGCCGGGCCTACATCAATTTGTCTTTTCTAAAGTCATATGTGTTGTTAAATTAGGTTGTTAACGGTGAGGGAAAAACATCGTGAGGAAACCCACATGGCTTAGTTGTACTTAGTCATGTGACAGTGTATTTCTTCAAAACGGCGAATGGTCTGCCCTGTATCACATGAGTAAACTGTCCAAGCAAAACGTGGGTACCGACTTTGGACACTAGGTGGCGCTGTCACCTTGTTCATAGGTATTGGTACCTCTGCCAATCCCTTCGGGGATTAATGCCGTGAACGTTTATGTTTATTTATTTATTTATTTACTTGGGGTTACTTGATATGTATTAAAAATGCCTAATACATCGTAGAACAAAAAAAAAGCTTTGTCAAAACCAACACTGTTCACAATTAAAAGAAGTTAAATTAAATATTGCATGACCCTGTTCGATGTTTAGATCAGTAAAAATACTGAGAAGTAATGATATAACTGTTTCCGTAGCCTAGGGGTAAAACATTCAGCTCACAATAAAAACGTCTCGGGCCCGATTCCCAGTGCCTTGACTCAAAAATTCGATCTGTGATATTTAACTTAACCCAATTCGGTAGGATAACAAGTTTCTATCAATTCATTAAACGAAAAATAAGCTTGCAACTCCATGCTTCCGTTTAGCCGGCGGTCCTGGCTACTATTGTTGTTGTAGTTGTATGTCTGCCCACTTTAATTATTTCATATATTATATGCTTTATTCTCATTTTATTTAAATCTAACTTTTTTGGTACTTAATAACAAACTCTATCGCCTATTAATCGTCTCACTGATATCAACACACTGGTTGTTATTCCCTGGCACACAACGAAACTAGCAAATGAACAATGAATTAATACTGCTATACAAATTTTCTAATTACCTAAACTTTTTCGGTTAAAACTTTGTTCATTATGTTTTTAAGTGTTTATTTATATATACACCCTCAGAGATTTCTAGGGGCAATGGGTAATGGTAACTCATATCGAAGAAACTCTTGTTCAATACCTTTTAGTTTTAATACCAAGACTAGTCACTTTTAATAGTAAAGGAAATATATTGACGGTTGGGTGCTTTTGTTTCTTAACTAAAATTTATAAGTAAAATGCTTATGCTATATATCCGAAACACAACGTGACATAATTTTCACCTGATATCCAGGTTGGCAGGTGTACTCACGTGATAGAGAGCAGGCCTATCGCCGCTTTATACGAATACACTGTCACGTGAGTTCCCATTGGGGTAAGTAGGTACTATCGATGGTAAGATACTGGTATACCTCTCAAGCTTAATTCTTGAATAAAATTCTTCACACTTCAAATGCCTGATAAATATAATTATGTATCGTATTAAAAATCAGAGTAATTAGTCTTCCGTATCAATTCTTACGATTATGAATGTGTGTTTATAAAAATAAACTTTACTTTTTGTTTGAAATTACAATTTCAATACGATAGTCCTCAAAAATCACTTTAAAAGTCTCATATCTACACGCCACATAGTCTGTCACTTACAGGAAAAGATTATCAAGTTTTCTCTGACTCTCCACGACACATAAGTGGAAGCTTTTCTCGATTAAAATACAGTTAGCACGTAGTAAATATAACATTTTTGATAATATTCTAACCGCAACCACAAAATATATACTGGATATTTCTTTTACTCGTAATATATAAAATTCTTGGGTTACAAAATCTTGGGTCACTCTTTTATAAATATTTATAAAAACATTTTGTTGTTCATATAAAAATAGGAACGTTTTTACATCTAAATGAGTTCAAACGAATATTTTTTCCGTTTTTTTTTTATGGTTAAGAGTGCCTTTCCACTAGAGATGTGCTATGCAGCAATGCTGCGAAGATGTACAAGCTGTGTTACGAAACTATGTGACCCTTTGACCAACACTAAGCTATGTAGCTGTGCTCTAGCTATGCTACCTATGGATAGTACACATCCGCAGCCCTCATCCATAGCTCGCATCCATAGCACACATCCTTCTATATAAAAAACATATCTTAGTTGAATCCGTTTACACCAGTGCTATGCTATTTGCACCAAGGAATATGATTGGTGGATATCAATCGCATATGTAGCATAGCTGCATAGCACATCTCTGATGGAAAGGCACCCTAAGCCAGTTTGCCGTTAGTAATACATAATTATACATGTTTAACAATGTGCGCCCTGATCTTTATCACCATATCACTAGCAACTATCAGAATAATCCCTCTTTCATAAAATCACCTTCTGTTCCCTTATCCTTCTCAGCCGCCATGACCTCAAGAAATTTTGTCAGACCCAACTCATCAATCATATTTGATTCATTTACAAAACTATCGATAAATGTTCGTCGTAAATCAAAAAGTTGACTTCACAAAGCTTGATATTCATCTAAATATATGTGTAAAGTTTGCAAGGTGGCGTTATAGGTGGATATTACGAATGTGTGGGATCCATATCGTTAGTTGAATCATTATGTTACGGAAAATGTATCGTTTAACGGTAAAATAATATTTTTGTAAATTCTGGCATGGACCGCTGTTTTTTAAGATATTCAATTTTGTATATATATTTTTTGCAAGAATACAAACACTAAAAGAGTGACGTAGTTAACAATGACGTAATGTTTAGGTATATGTAAATAAGAAGCTAATAGCCACGCTGCGAAAACTAGACTTAGCTATAATATTCCAATTGAATTTCAAATTTATATATTAACTCGTTATATTTACAGAATAATATTAAATTGTTTGGAATAAGATGTTTTGAGCAGTTATAAAATCACACACATTCCTATTACAACCTGTTGAACAACTATGATAGTTCAATATATAAGAACTCCTGTCCTTTGGGCGATGCGGTTGGAGACCCATCACCAAAAACATTGATTTTTCAATCTTTTCCCCAGTTAACTTCCAAAAGTGGCTGAAGTATTTTCTGATTCTGAAACTCTGACTACGCCGTTTAGGGATATATGTATGTATGATTTAAGTCATGACCACAGCATATATTGACCCCATCCCTTAGGCCATAGTCTAATTCGCTGGCCTAGTGCGGGTACCTACATCGGGCAGAAGTATACAATAAAGTATAATTGCAATCATATTTCTATTAATTTTATAGTATACATATTATATTGCCGTGTAGTGCCGGCTTAGAATGTCACTATCCCTTTCTACCCACGAGTGTCGTAAGAGGTGACTAAGGATATGGGAGTTCTTAAGTAGTTTTTGGGCGATGCGGTTGGAGGCCCATCACCAACAATACTTTATTTCTACCATCTTGTCCCCTATCAACTTCCAAATGTGGCTGAAGAGTTTCTGGCTCTGAAGCTCTGGCTACCCCTTTTTGGGATTTATGGCCGTGAGTATGTGTATGTATTTGTATATATGTATACATATTAAAGAGTGCTGAAAAAGGCAGGTCCAAATTACAAAAAATAAAAGGGCTCTTTTGCAAAGATTGATGGATATAAATGATTCTAGAGAGGTTTGCAAGGATCGAACAAAGTGGCGATCGAAAGTCTCTGCCTACCCCAAAGGGAAATATTGGCATAAGTAAATGTATGTATTTCAATTTATACTAATCCTAGGCTCCTGTTGGCTTATTCCGTTTATCCACCCCAAAACAGCCTCCCTAAGTCGGATATTCGGAAACGCATGTCCGTCTAGCCACCCTGAACGGGGTGGATAATCGGAATTCATAATAAAATGTTTCTTCCGATTTTTTACCCCAAGTACAGTCATTTACAGAAACATACACAACACAAAATGGGTCCCAGAATCTTCGTAAACATTAAAATACTTAAGATAAACATACCTACTTTCTTACTTACAGTTTAAATAAAAAGAGATTGGCGGGAAGTTTTAAATTAATATTTATTGTTACCTATAGGGTTGGTATGTAGTATTTGGGTGAAAACCATTTAAAATAACCGATGTGACAAATGAAACCATAACAAGAAAGAAACTCCTAACAAAAAAGTGACAAATTAAAACTTAGGGTCTTTTTTCTGTAAATGACTGTACGTAGGCAGGGTAGAAAATCGGAAGAACCATATTATATGCATTCCGGATATCCACCCCATTCAGGGTGGATAGAAGGACACGCGTTTCCAAATATCCGCCTTAGGGTGGCTGTTTTAGGGTGGATAAACGGAATAAGCCCTCCTGTTGAGTTCATTGAAGTATAACATATACAAATTTTCGGATACGTAAAAAGACAAGGTGTACAAACACGAGTATAAAGAATACCAAATTTAAAAGTTATGACGAAACTCCTTATTAACTATTAAGTTAAAAACATATTTAGCAAAGCCACCAACAATCTACATTGTGGGAAACAAAACCTAATTTTTTTATTGGTAATTTAAGGTTTTACTAAATTGACCCAGTCTGAAAACGAAGTTGTAAAAATAATCATTTCATATCGTATATCCGTTAGAGTAGATTAGGACAATATATTTTATTATATTCATGTTATAACATGTAAATATTTTCACTATGTACTATCAAACTTCTTTTTTCTGCATATAGAAATATATAGGTACAGATCACACCACATCGAATGACTGTTATACTATTGTATAAACTTCTAATGGGCCTTTTTTCAACCGTATACGCTTTACGCTCACACTTTTTTTCCTCACAGCTTATGGATATGTGCTGTATGTAATCCGATCCTAGGGGCTCGAGCATATCCTGCACAGGGTAATTTGACGCTGGGCATAGTTATTTACTGATATTTTACATACATGCAAGCAGTGCCTATAAATCCCAAAAAAAGCATAGGCCAGACAATCAAAACAAGAAATTCTTCTGTCACCCTTGGAAATTAATTGTGGAAAAGATTGTATACTAAATGAGCGAATATGATGAATCTCCAGCCATATCGCAAAAAAATCACCTAATATCCCTAAATCAATAAATCCCGGAAGAAATGGGTAAGTGCAATTCTAAGCCAACACATTATATTTTCATGGTTTTGAAAATTTGTATCATAAACAACCGGCGCCAATTTACAAAAATTTTGTTTTAATGATGATAAAAAGGACAGTGTATTATACCAATTGGAAATGAAAACAAAATACATACATATATTCACGGCTATAAATCCCAATATGGGATAGCCAGAGCTTCGTAATATTCCTCAACCACTTTGGTTGGTTGGTTGGATAAAGGTTTTTGGTGATGGGTATCCAACCGCATCGCCCAAAAATCGTATAAAAAGCCCCACCACTCTTATTCACCTCTTACGAACATTCACGGAATGAAATGGGGTAGTGCTGTACTAAGCCGACACTGTACAGCAATCTAATCAAATTGGCATTATCAAATGGGAGATATGGTTCTTGCGACTGCAAAAACATTAAGAAATACGAGACTTAGATTCAAGAACGGAAATAGGTATGAGAAATATGAATTTACATAAACCTACACTTCGGATATCTTTAGGAACCAACTTGTATGTAAGTTATCGCACAGCAAATGTATGCTAACTAAACATAAACACACCCAACATGGAACTACTCGTAACAATCTCAACCAGAGAAGTTACACCCGTTCCGAAATAATTGCTAAAGTTAAATAGAACCGTCACTGTCTGCCTGTTATGACTAATAACTATCAAACTTATAAATAACAATATCCGGAACGGAGTTGAATTCACTTAAACTATTTCAATACCAGTATAAACTTTAGTGACTCGATCCATTTTGACTTTCAAATAATAATAATCGCAACTAATCCCCATTTATTATATTATATATATAAATGCGAATGCCTGTTATGTTTTTACGTGAAACCTACTCACAGTTCATCATGGAATTTGTATACTTTTCATGGAGATATTACTTTTAATTTAAAAATTGCGAGTATATAAAACAAATCTCAAATCTCTCTGTTTGCACTCGGTTGATAAACACAAACATACATATAAAAATAATGAAACATACAAATAAAAAGAATGCGGCGTACGCCAGGGGGGGCTTACTTCTCCAGATTTGTTCAATCTTTATGTCAACGATTTGATAGATCGACTGGGAAGCACCGGGGTGGGATGTCACGTAGGTGGGGTTTGTATGAATAGCCTCAGTTATGCTGACGATATGGTGCTTCTCAGTCCCTCAATCAAGGATCTTAGAAAGGTGGTTTCAGTCTGTGAACATTATGCTAATATGAACATTGGCTGAAATATAACGTTAAAAAGACAGAAATTATTTTTAGGTATGGTAAACGTACGTAAGCGTCAAGGTTAACGTTCCGTACGGTCTGGAGAACGTACCTAAGTTGTTACTTAATGACAGGGAAGTTCAGACAGTGGAGCAGTTCCAATATATGGGCCATGTTCTGACCTCCGATATGAAAGATGACGCTGATATGGAACGTGAAAAGCGGGCGCTCTCGGTTCAGCGCAATGTGCTCGCGCGCAGGTTTGGCAAGTGCAGTGACATGTTTAACAATTGACAATTGACGTTGTTTAATTCTTACTGTTTGTGTTTCTATACTTGTCAACTCTGGACTAACTGCAGTAGAAAGGCGTATAGTAGCATGAGGGTACAATATAATGATGCGTATCGTATCCTCATGAGACTGCCTCGCTATTGTAGTGCCTCGGGTATGTTTGCTAAGGCGGGAGTGCCTGACTTCTACGAAGTAATGAGGGCTAGAGTTGCTGCATTGTGGGAAAGGCTGCGCCGCTCGGAAAATACCATATTTCAAATGGTTTATAGTAGTTTAGTACTATCTTTCTTTCTTGGTTTTGTACCAATTTATAACACAACAATTACACTTAAAGTCAATAGTATGTTTCACAGTTCGCACTAGTTTCAATTCATTTATTTTGGCCAGAGGTTCAATTTCTTAAATCGTGCGTAACCACGCTGTTGCTACCAAAATTATGTTCGTGTACTTCTCTGCTACCAACAATTATGTTCGTGTTTCTCTAATTCCAAGTGATGTTGGTTCTTCAGTGATGGAAGGTTTACCGCTACACTGGCCGGCAGCACATCAATCAAGTTTCCTTTTAGCTTCAAATCAGCGAAATGAGGAAACTCTGATCATTAGGCTGGAACTGGTGAGGTGTTCAGTCCTTAGTTCTTCCAAGTGGTTTGCTGGCTATCTTCAATATTTTTTGGAGATCTGAATGCATTCAGTCTGGGATCATTAATACGATTCCCTGTCCAAGGAATATCGTGTCCTTTTATTCTTTCCTTTCGTATTTTACTAATATCTTCGACAGCTCTTTGTCGGGTCCAATGCTCTGAAAGCACATCAAAGGTTTTTGTTTCCAGCGCGATTACTTTGCTATCGTCCACAATTTCACCGAATCACAGTATAAACAATCAAATCTACAATGCTTCTATTTGTATCACAATACTCAAAATTATACAAATCAATTACAATTTTCAATACATCGTCCCGCCATTCCAAAATCAAAAGTGCAAGTCTAGAGTTATTTTTATCTCAACTCAACTGTCAATCGATCTGTCACTGTCAATCGCAGACCAAATAAAATATGCCAAAGCCGCGAGTACATATCTGGCGCGAACATCTTTATTGCACATCAAATATGGAGAAACATTTACAAATACACAGAATTAAATAACAAAAGTACAATTGGTGGTCTTATCACTAAAAGCGATCTCTTTCAGACAACCTTTGAATGGAGAGGTCAATAAATTATAGTCCTGTGAGATAAATGTCCAACAACATGGTGAAACTGATAAGTATGCGTTTATCTGCACAAACAATACAACAATCCAGTCATAGTTATATATAGTATAATATATAAATACATATGATACAATATATTAATACTTATAATACATATAAATATTGTGATATATATTTTTTATTTATATACTTTATATATATATATATATTTTAATTTGCAACAGTATTATAGCGTTTCAGTGAGGTAGTGCTTTTTTACCATATCCTTGAAAATAGATTGGGATCTAGCCTGACGAATCTCTACCGGAAGTGCGTTCCATAATTGAACAGCCTGCACAGTGAAGGAGGAACCATAGTAATTGGTTGAACGGGAGGGAATACTTAACACGGTAGCTCAATTGGCAGAGCGACGGGGGCGTATACCTGAGGTCGCGGGTTCGATTCCCGCCTGTGCCGACCAACTATAATTATCTGTGTCTTATTTGGATTCACTTTTAGTCCATATGCTTCACTCCATTTCAAAATCCGCTCCAAATCAACATTAATCAAGTTTATGGACATATTTAATCGGTCAAAATTAGCCTGTGTGTAAGCCTACATCGGGAGTGGCGGCAGCATCCCTCGCTTCCATATACGGAGCCCGGGGATGGGCACCTGTGGCACTCATCTCTGCGGTCCGGTCCGGTTGCGACTTTTGAAGGTCCACCGCTTTTTTTAACTGCCGGTGTCTGTAGGCGCCGGTTCGGTGTGGTCGGCTTGCTCTCCTACTCTTCTTGGAGCCAGACTAATTTTTTGGGGTTTGTACGTCGTGCTCTCGACGACTTCGAGGTATTGATTTTTTTGACTCTCTTAGAGTCACGGTCTCCCAGTTACTGGGTCCCGCAGAAGGTCCCGGAAGGGACGTCGGTGATCTTACCTCATCTCCTACATTAGGCGTAACTTTGCCCTCCCCAGAATACGAGGGACAGCCTGGGTCCTGCCAGCAGGATCCAGGGAGTGATTCTTGGCTGCTGATGCAGGCCGTACCCTCCTGGGGTAGTAAATTTTTTTTTGGTTGCGCCATTTTGTTGGAATTTTGACTTTTTGGAGATAGTCTAACTCTTAGATATATGTATATATAAAATTAACTGTATATATATATGTATAGAGGCAAAGAAGAAGAAAATGGTAATTATACATAGAAGGCGGTAAATTACTTGAATAGACTATTTTACTTATGTAGATACGGGATTATTAATTAAACCTAAATAGATGTGTACTTAAATTAAATATGGAAAGGGGGGATTGGGGACGGTAGGGGAAAGCCCACGTTTTGCTTAGACAGTGTACTCACGTGATAGGGGGCAGGCCTATCGCCGTTTTGTACGAATACTCTGTCACATGACTAAGTACAACTCAGCCATGTGGGTTTCCTCACGATGTTTTCCCTCACCGTTAGCAACCATGATAAATTAATTTTTCTTACATACATAATATTTTCATAAATATATTGACATGGCAGCTTCATTATATTTATGGTTTTAAACAATTCTCTCAGGTAATCTCGTGATCTCAAATTATAAATAGCTCTTATTGCTCTCTTTTGGAGAATAAATATGGAGCCATCATCAGCTGCTATGCCCCAGAGTAAAATACCGTAAGACATTACACTATGTAAATAAAATAAAAACTATGTCAACCGAATATACTATATTTTCATTATTTAAAATTATTTCTTTATCAACGCTCTTAACATTGGGTAATGCAAATTTAATGCATTTAGTATTTTTGCCATTCAGTACAAGATTAATGGAAACAAACCATGTTCAAATCTGTGAAATCGTGTTATTCAACTCGTCAATATTCTCATTATTTCTTTTAACGTCAAATACTAACGAAGTGTCATCAGCAAATAACACTATCTCGGACATTTTCTCGACCATGAACGGCAAATCATTAATATAAACCAAAAATAAAAATGGGCCCAAAATAGAACCCTGCGGAACACCCATTTTTACACGAGTTCCGGGTGATATTGTATTATTGATTAGCACTTTCTGTTCAAGTTCAAGTCTCAATCATGTGCGTTCTAAATCAACTCAAAATGTTCACTGCGTTATTTCCCGAAAGTGAGGCTGAAGTAATTCTGATCAACACTTGACAGTTTTGAACTCGCGTCTCCTGCACTAGAAGCAGTGGTGATCGCACTGATCTATTTTGTATCTTTAAAACAAACGGAAACCTCAAATCTAATAAGCACAAAAAGTGTTGTTTTAGTTATACAGATAAACCAGGTTTTAAACATAAAAAACATGGCAGGACAATCAAAGCAAAACTAATATTTGACTTCAATTCAATGCCTTCGAACATGCAGAGTTGTTTGGTTTTCAAACGTTATTCATTCTGCCAAAGAAATATAACTGACGAAAAAACAGGTATTATAATTACTTAAGTTAAAAATACCTCGACAACCGTGATAGCTCAGTGGTAAAAACAACCGCGTATCATGCAAAGAGGCGTAGGTTCAAATCTCAAGTAGGGCCTATTATCATATTGATGTTTTTAAAATTCATATGTTTGGTCAATTTATTAAAGCCCCGGAGCCTCCACAAATGGTAAATTATTTATTGAAAAACTCGACTGAAAAAGAATTGTTTTCTTTTTTTGGCAAATAATTTTGGGCGACGGGGCTCTTTTGTTGCCCCAAGGCCTATGGACCTCTAAATTTGGCCCTGAGTTTGCTGCCCAAGCTGAACACCAGATTACAATTACGTCACGTAGTATTCAAAATAATATAGCATGAGCATATAGACTTTGAAAGATTATTTAAAAAACAAAAGCACGGTTTGTCAATACATTTTCTTTACTACTTAAAGTGACTAGTTTTGGTAATAAAAACTAGAAAGGTATTGAACAAGAGTTCCTTCGATATGATTAACCATCACCTATCACCCCTAGAAATCTCTGGGGATGCTGTATGCAACATAATCTATCTGTCGTAAATTAAAACTGTTCAATGAATATACACTTTAAAACATATTGAACAAAGTTATAACCGAAAAAGTTTAGGTAAATAGAAAATTTGTATAGCAGTATTAACTCATTGTTCATTTGCTAGTTTCGTTGTGTGCCAGGGAATAACAACCAGTGTGTTGATATTAGTGAGCCAATAAATAGGTGATAGAGTTTGTTAGTAAATAACCAACATCAAATAGAAAAAATGTGCTCAAAAAGGCATGTGCCCGAAGTATAAAGAACAAAAGAGCATGTATGAAAAGATTGATGGATGTAAATGAAGCTAGAGAGGTTTGCCAGGATCGAAACAAAGTGGCGATTGATAGTCTCTGCCTAACCCTATGGAAACTAACGGCGTGAGAGTGTATGTATGAACTTACATGAAATGAAAATAAAGCATTTATTATATAAAATAATAAAAGTGGGCAGACATACATTTTTCATAGGCTATTTGCGGTATGGCCTTTAGCTCATTCAGCGAATTTTCTTTTATGGCTTCTATCGACTCAAAACGTTTTCCTCGAAGTGGTAATTTTAACTTGGGAAATAAAAAAAAGTCAGACAGAGCCATATCAGGTGAATACGGTGCTTGGTCGAGAACTTTTGTTAAATTTTTCGCTAAAAACTCTTTCACTATAATGGCTGTGTGTGATGGTGCATTATCATGGTGCAGCATCCATGAGTTGTGTTGCCACAAATCTGGTCGTTTACGGCGGATGCTCTCACGCAAACGCTTCATGACGCCTAAATAATATTATTTATTCACTGTTTCTCCCTCTGGAAGGGATTCGGAGTGAACCACACCACGGTAGTCAAAAAAAACTGTCAGCATCACCTTGATTTTGGAGCGATTTTGCCGCGGTTTTTTGGGTTTCGGCTCGTTTTCGAGACGCCATTCTGAAGACTGTTGGCTTGTTTGCATGTCATACTCATAAACCCATGTCTCGTCACCAGTTATTATACGTTTTATAAAGGTCGCATCCGTAGAAGCTCGGGAAACCATGTCTTCAGCGACATGCTTTCGCTGCGCTTTTTGAACAAAATTGAGCTCTTTTGGAACTAGTCGAGCGGCGACGCGTTTCATGCCTAAAATGTCAATGAGAATGTTGTGGACGGACTTTAAAGATATGTTCACCTCACAAGCCAACTCTCTCAGACTCATACGTCGATTTTCGAGCACTAGCTTCTTTATTTATTTATTAATCTTTATTAATATAAATGGTTACATTTAATTATAACAAAGCCCTGCAAAACTGTTTTACAGTTTGTCTGCAGGTAGAGTCTCTTTTAATAAATTTTTATTTAGTTACATCTATGGTAGTGAGTTAAGAAAATATTTTTTTAATTTGTTTTTAAATTTTTGTCTTTTAGGCTCGAGGCGGATGTCCTCGGGCAGACTGTTGATCAAGTACGGTAATCGCTTTTTAAGCGTCCTGTCCCCGTAGTAATTATTTACTCTGGGTACCTCCAGCCTGCCCGCCGACACCGACCTCGTGCCATAGCTATGACTCAGCTTCGTGAGATTCTGCTCTTGACTGTCGTGGTTGTTAATTAATAAGAGGTATTTATGTTTCAGGCTGACAGGCAGAATTTTACATATTTTAAAAAGTTTATAGTAGTTACCATTACATTTATTTTTAGTTTTATGATTAACAAGAAGTTTTAAAAATCTAATCTGAAGTGATTCAAGTTTATCTATATATGATTTAAAAGTAAGGCCGTAACTGTCAAGAGCATAACTCAGGATTGAGTCAACTAGCGAGAAATACAAACATTTAAGTGTGCTTGTTGGAACCTTAAAACTTAAATGGTAGAATTTACCCAATAAAATTCTAAGCTTATTACATATATAATCAATGTGTTGAGACCATGAGAAGCTAACATCTACTTTTAAACCTAGGTACGTTATGCAGTCTACTCTCTCTATAGGTACACACTGACAGCTGACTAGATTTCTATGTAGACATAAGAAACTATGTGTGAACATAGAAGGTGGTTGTTCAGAAATAGTTAAGTATGGCGAATGTATTACAATAAATTTAGTCTTATCAGAATTTAGGATGATACCGTTATCGTGTGACTACTTGACCACCGCATCAATGTCCCTCTGAACTAGACGGCACGTCTCCGCGAGGTCGGTGCCGGCGCGGAGCGTGCACAGGTCATCTGCGAACATGTGTGCCGAGCAATGTCGCAGTACTCCACAAAGGCTGTTAACATGCATCAGGTAGCACACTGGGCCACACCCAGACCCCTGTGGAACTCCGCACCGCACCGGGACCCCCTCGCTGAGCGTGTCGCCCAGCTTAACCCGGTAACTGCGAGATGTCAAGTAGTCGCGGAACCATTCATTAAGTGGATGGCTGACACCACATTCATCCAATCCATTCAAAAGTGTTTCCGTATTTAAAGTGTCAAATGCTTTTTTAAAGTCATAAAAAATCGCAACTACATTTTTTTTATTTTCTAGGTATGTATTTATTTCATCAGCAATTTTTTTCAGCAAAGTATTTGTACCTTTACCTACTTGAAAACCATGTTGACAATTATTTATTATATTATATTGACTATGGAATTTTCCTATTTGTGTAACTATAGATTTCTCCATAATTTTGTTGACACTAGATAAAATAGCAATTGGTCTATAGTTTGAATAGTTTTTCCGATCTCCTTTCTTATGGATTGGGCGAATGATGGCCTCCTTTAACTTGTCAGGAAACTTGTGTTTAATAACTGAATCGTTAATTAATTTAGCTAGCACTGGACTTACTTTGTCTACAACCAGTTTCAGGTCGGACATACGTATGAGATCGCTCCCAGGAGATTTATTTCTATCCATGTTATTAATAATGTTTTTTACTTGCCTACTGTTGACTGGTTGCCATCTCATACTTACGTCTGCTCTTTTAACGTAACTATTTCTATCTAACCATTTATCATCACAGTTGTGTTTTAGTTGTAGTATTTCTTCCGAAAAATTATATGCAAACTTATCACAAATATCTTTTATACTCATTTTGTTGTCCATGTTATTAAGTATTAAAGTATCTAATGACTCTTTCTCATTACCTAGTAGACTTTGTACTTTCTCCCATATTTTTTTAATATTCCTGTTACAATTTAATATACTTTGTTTATCGTGTTCATTATTACATTTAGATATTGCTTTACTACATTTGTTTCTATATTTTGTATACTTAAGTCTCTTTAACATGTTTTTAGGATCATTATACCAAATCATAAATAATCTATCTCTTTCTATAACCATGTTCTTTAAATTTACATTAATCCAATCTTTATTATTTCTACTGTATTTATTATTCGTATTTTTTATTATTCTATAACATCTATCGTAAATATTTTTAAATAATGAGAAATGCGTTATATAATGCAACAGGACATTCTATACTTAAAAGTTCGTCAAAATTAGTTTTCATTAATTCACTTCTTACTAATCGATTATCAAGTACTCTGCGGTGGTTAGCAATTGGCCGAGGCGTCGGCGGCGGCAGCGACAGGTGGGGCAAGTTCGATAGCGCGGGGCGCGGGCGCACTGCGTCATCACCCACACCCCCCGCGCCGCCGACGGCCGAGTTCGCGGCCCGGTTGATCCCAATCGCATAATACTAGAATTGGAAGAAGAGTTACATATTGAAGTTTTTTTCCACTGCACCGCAGCAGAAACATAATAGTGGTCTGATACTTTATGTGTTATTACCGCAGAATGTATAAAAGATAATGGGGCACGAACATAAATGTGATCTAGGCACGACTCAACAACTTTCCCATTCAATATCTCCCTTCGAGTGACATCATCGATACACTTTGTAAATCCAAATTCAGACAGTAAATTCTCGTATTTTATAACACTACTATTTTGATAGTCCAGTAAATCTATATTTATATCGCCACAAAAAATTACCTTAGAACATTTGGGTAAACTATTTAAGAGGTTGCGCAATTCGATAAAGAATTCCTGTTTTCTGTCTTGATTATGATGCCTAGGAGGTCTATACATTGATATTAAATATATTTGTTGCCCATTATGCATTAGTACAATAGATACACACTCCACTGTGCGCATATTACTTGTCAGAGTTGTTGTCTCGCTCACTCGCGCACCTAGATCGGTACGAGAGTAAACAATGACCCCTCCCCCGCTTCTATCTTTACGAGTGAAAACATTTATACTATAACCACTTATTTTATAAAAGGATAACAATGAGAAGTTAATATTAGGTTCCGTTAAATCCAAGACATCAAAATGATTCAAATAATTGTTTAAAGATAATAGGAACTCGCTAAAATGTTTCTTAATTGAGCGTATGTTTACATGCATTAAAAAGAAATCGTTATACTTATACCTACTTATTTTAGTAAACCAGTAATCAACACTTTTGGCACAAACGTAACTAACAGTCTTGTCTGTTATGGAATCTAGGTTATTTAGATTCGCGAATTTAGAAGAAAAAAGTACACATAAATAACTGAACTAATAGAAACTATGTATTTTTAATTAATTCTGCGATATCGGTTTCGGCTCGGATGGAGATGGTTTTGTCCCCGTCAGATTTCCTTACGAGGATCCTTCCGTTGGTCACCCATATATATTTGTAGATACTTTTAAGTTGTTTTTTTGTGTTCCATAGTAGGGCTTGTACTGCTTTCGTCAGGTCCTCATTTACGTAAATATAATTTTTCTCGGAACCGCCAGTTATCATATCGCTCGTGGTATTAGATATTTTGCGTCTATTTGTAAGCCAGCTATTGCGGGCTCCCACCCCCGCTGACTTGAAGCCCACAAGCACCGATGATGACTTGCTACCTGTCTTCGCGGGGCGTGACCGTTTGACCCATTCGATGTCCTCTGTGTTGACCTCCATTATGCCTCCAATTTTATTCACTAGCTCCTTGATGTTCTCGCCGGGAAGCTGCTCTAAGCCGGCGATTTCGATATTATGCTTCCGTGATGCTTGTTCAAGGTCATCCACTTTTTGCTCTAGTGCTGCGTTATATTTTTCAAGAAAAACACATTTATTGTTGAGATTTTTTACATTTTTCTCCAATTGATGAATTTTAGTCTTGGATTGATCATACATACATACATACATATTCTCACGCCGTTAGTTCCCATTGGGGTAGGCAGAGACTATCGATCGCCACTTTGTACGATCCTGGCAAACCTCTCTAGCTTCATTCACATCCATTAATCTTTTCATACATGCTCTTTTATTCTTCGTACTTCGGACACCTGCCTTTTTGAGCACATTTTCTATTTGATCTAAATGTGTCCTCCGAGGTCGTCCTCTACTAACATTACCTTCCACATTGGCTCTATATATCTCTTTCACCACTTTACTGTCATCCATCCTCTCTATGTGCCCAAACCATCTCAACATACCTTTCTCTATCTTTCTTACAATATCATCTTTTACACCACACCTTTCACGAATCACATCATTCCTCACACGATTGATCATGCTCGACTATCAACGTATCGTACTTCTCGGAAAGCAGACTAAGGCTTTCGGTGATGGTTTCTAGGTGTTTTTTCAGTCCGGTAATGGCGCCTACTTTTTTCTGAATGTCCTTAAGGATGTTAGAAAAATTTGGCGTTTCTTCTTGCTCCTCAGTATCCTCGTCGTCTAATGCTTCCTCATCACAGTTATTGCAGTATCTCCGGTTTAAACCTTTTTTTCAAATCAGCTGCCAAGCCTTTCACGCACTTCCTATGAAGAGTTCCTTTACACTGTCCTTGACATACGAAATGCGATCCTTTTTTAGCTAAGATTTGTTTGCACTTTTGACACTCCATTTTAATTGCGTTGCGTATGACGATGAAATTGCAAATGGCGCGTATGGCGCGTGAGCACGACGTGTGCGCAATCTAATTACGTGCACTCCGCTCGGCGCGCGGGGCGAGACTGAAATTAGAAATTTCTTAGCCACTTTTGGAAGTTAAGTGGGGAAAAGATGGTAGAATAAAGGTGATGTTGGTGATGGGTCTCCAACCGCATCGCCCAAAAATCCCTTAAAAAGCCCCAATACCGTTAGTCGCCTCTTACTTACACCCACCGGAAGAAATGGGGTAGTGCTATTCTAAGCCGACACTACACAGCATACAACTACAACAACAATAGTGGCCAGAACCGCTGACTAAACGGAAACATAGAATTGTCTTAGTTTTCGGATGTGTGTGTGATCAAGTTATCAATATTGTCTACGGCGAGGGATAACTTCGTGAGGAAACCGACATGAATGAGTCGTGACAATGCGTTCTTGCAAAGCGGCGATAGACCTGCCCCCTATTACGTGAATACACTGTCGTAGGAAAACGGGGGAACTAAAGCAAAGGATGAAAATAAAGCCACATGATGTTCAGAAGTAAACGTAACTCTGCTACCTTTTCGAGAATTAACCGCTTATTGAGCAGACAACTAGTGTTCTAATCCCGGGTCGGCCCTACTTCAATTTGCTTTTTTCAAAAAGACATATGTGTGGACATTTTTTGATGTTTTATAACTTTCAGACTCCACACAAGCTCTGCGAATGAATCGTAAATGTGAAGCCGAGTTCAATCCAGTTTCCATATCCTGCGAGCGAACGATACACGATCCGAACACTGTCGTTTACTGTTTGTATGTTTGTGTTGCAGACAACTGTATAGAATATCTATTTGGGGACGCGATTAGCTCGTTAGCCAGTGTGATTGATTGGCTCAGTGTTATTAACAAGGAAATTTGTGTCGCACGAAGCTTGTTTTGGAGAATTGATTGGAATTGAGGTAGCAGTGGCGATTTTTTTGAAGCGATTTTCTTTTACTGTTGATGTGGTTGAAAGTGTTTGGTTTGCGAGTCTCCATTTTCATATCTTTGACTGAGCTTTATCTCGACTCACGGGATCATAAATTAACCCTTAAACCGATAGAAGCAACATAATTGCCACCTTGATTGCTTCAAAATTAATTTACCTTCAATTAGTTACGAAAATCATTTTTTTCTACCATCGGGGACCAAGGGACAACCCTTATCAACTTACAAATTTGGTGGTCTAATCTTCAAATTGACAATGATAAAATCCTTACCGTATCTCTTCAAATCAATAAAAATATATATTTTTGTCTCGTTCACACGCAACGAAGATTTGCATTTTGCTAATCGAGTATACGTGATGAGATTTGACGAATCCAACGATACTTTTGTAGTTATAAATGATATATGGACTAGTGGGCATCATAACTATTAAATCATCCTATATTTGTAGTATAATCTTCGTTTGACCTTAGAAGTGGCGATTGCGATACGAATACAGATAAGAAGCGGTTTAAAGAGGTGCAGACGAAATTATCGTTGAGGGTTTGAAAAGTAGTCCTTCAAAAGAAGAAGAAGAAGAAAAAAAAACATTTATTCGCCGTAAATATGGCACAACAGAGATGCAACACAAAAATAACCAAACCAAAAAGAAAATATACAAAATATAGTATATAATAAAACTACAAAAAATTTTGAAAACAAAAAAAAACAAAAATGTTGAAACAGAAAAATCAAAAAACTGAAATTATTAACAAATTAAACAAAATAAGAAACAAAAAAACATTGTACCACCGAGCAGCGAAAGGGCGCTGACTCAGCAAAAACTGTGAGGTTTTACCTACCAGAGTACCAGTTTCAAAGTATCTATTTTTTTCTCGGACTATGTATCTACAAGATTGGGGCAGGCCCATCGCCGTATATTATTTTTCTAGTGAACATACTATTTATTTTAATCTCATAAGTATATGGAAAACAAGATGTGAAGTTACACTAAGCATTCGATTTCATATGTATATCTCTATGTTTATGAAAGCAATGCAATCGCAAATAAACAAAATCTTAATATTTCTTTACCTGACTTTTTTGATGAAAAATAAAGGAAAGCAGTGTGACGAAATCCAAAAAACATTTAAATGTACTTTCTCACAATCTCACTTATTGTAACTTTTATTTTCAAGAGAGTCTTATCGTAACGTATATCGTAACAAATTGGTGCTCGACTGTTGCATTACTAAATTAATAATAAAAACTTCTATCTAAACTCTTATATCATTAAAAGTAACAGAAATAATATTAATTTCTCAATCCAAAGATTTATCTTTCATATGACTATGGCCATCAACTACATACATACATATACTCACGGCTATAAATCCCTGAACGGGGTAGCCAGAACTCTGGAATGAGAAATTCCCCAGCCACTTTTGGAAGTTGATTGGGGAAAAGATGGCAACAATAAATGTTTTTGGTGACGGGTCTGCAACCACATCGCCCAAAAATCACTTTAAAAGCCCCTATACCCATACGCCCGATTTCTGAATTGAGTATTCAAGCTGAGAACGACTTAAGTATCGTTTTGTCTCATTCAGTTGTTAACATTTCAATGCGACAGAACGATACTTAAGTTGTTCTCAGCTGGAATACTCAATTCAGAAATCGGGCGTTAGTCGCCTCTTACGATCACCCACGGGTAGAAATGGGGTAGTGTTATTCTAAGCCGACACTACACAGCCATCAACTAATAAAATAAATATGAGCAGAAATATTACTGGTAATTTTGAGTTACAAATACAACATTTGACTGTTGATAGAATAAGCTCGGCTCAAAATACATTAATATTTATTTGAACAATACGTAGATAAGATAATGCTTCAGTAATCCTGACCGAATTTCCTCAGAAAAGCCATTCAAAATGGGAAATATTGAAATTTTTCTCGCGCAAATATTTTTGTGGAAAAATATTTCATTATTGCTGCTTAGTATTGGTTTGGACTGTAGCGACCCATTTTTCATATATAGCCTTTTTATACAAGGCTATGATTTTTACTGTATGTAATAGTAGATTTTTACATCGAAAGCAGATTAGGTACTTAGTGAACGAGTGCTATGTTTCACTGAATCAAAATCTAACCTAAGCAAATTTCAAATACTAATAAATAAAATACACCTTGTCATACTCTAGATAGTATAGTTTAGTAATTCAATCTATAAATTGAAGTGTATGAAAATTAGTTACCATCCTAATTTTTTGGTAAGCCTATATATCTACAACTCACGGTTGTAAATAAAAAAATTAAATGTTTCTTTTTCGGAAGATGCTTGGATACAGGCTACTCTTCCTGTACGTTTCGGTGGATTAGGGATCCGTAACATCCGTAATGTGGCTCTGCCGGCATTTCTCTTTCAGCACATAGCACACGTGATCTCTTTGGTACTATTCTATGCCCTTCCCTTGGGGATGTTGAGATCCTGGGCTTGACCGAAGGGGTGTTGGCTTGACAAACATTAGTGGGCGGGCAGGATTTACCTGAAAATAAATGTGTGACAAGGTAGTGGGATGAGCCAAAATGCAAGCTAACTACCGATGGCCTTATGCGCAATGCTATTGACATTTTACTTCCCATAACGTTGGGACATTGCTTGATGGAACCACTTTGACCTTCTCTATTTGTTTGAGATTAGGATTACGAACCGCACAGATGTCGTTGTGGTGACTGGGTAGATGCATTGGGTCGACATGGACTTTCTTGTCAGCGAAGTGCCGGCCGTTTATCCAGACATGCAACGATCAATAACATCTTAAGGCGTGCATTAGTAAGTGTAGGTGTTCCATCCATTTTAGAGCCAAGTGGTTTGACACACGATGATGGATAGAGGTCGGACGACATGTCACTGATCCCCTGGGCTAACGGGCTTCCGTTAGTTAGGGATGCGACATGTGTCGATACTTTCGCCGGTTGCCACGTAGCTTCCGCTTCTCGCAGGGTTGGTTCAGCGGCTACTATTGCTGAGTCCAACAAAAAACTGAAATACTCCTCTCTACCCCAAGGATATTATTTTGTCCCCTTTGGGGTGGAGACTTTGGGGCCTTGGGGTCCGGAAGCACGTGGTTTATATAAAGAGTTAGTTTGTCGTCTTATTGAAACAACTGGGAACCCAAAGGCAGGCTCTTTCCTTGGACAAAGACTTAGCATTGCCATACAACGCGGCAATGCTTCCAGCGTCCTAGGTACCCTTCCCCGAGAAGAGGAGCTGAAAGATGTTTTTAGATTTTAAGTTTTTAGGTATTCATTTAAATTATGTAAATATGTCTTATTTTTTTAATTTATATATAATTTTTTTCGTATTTTTTGTGTAATGTTTATAACTAGGTAGATTTTAATTTTGTAAATAAATATTTTCTGCTATGTACAGAATTGACCTCTCTACAGATTTATTATAAGTATAACTAAAAAAAAGGAAGAGTGGATTATAAATAGAGTAAAATAACTCCGAACTCTTTTGAAAAATAGCGGGGATAAGGGATAGATTTTGTAAAGTAAAGAATAGATAGTGATTGGTATCCAGACACATCGCCCAACAATCACCCGTCACATCATCGGTGGAGTGTGGTGACCAGCTGCTGCAAACTGCACCAGAGGCTGAACCAGGACCCTCACGTGGCCCACACCATGTAGACAGCAGTACCAGACTAGTGGGAAGGCACTTTCTCGAAAGGATACCGAGCACCGAAAAAAAGCAGAAAGTGGCAAGAGTGTGCAAAGTTTGTGCAGACATTTCTAAGACAAACACTGGCAAACGAGGACGCAAAGAAACGATATTTTACTGCCCAGACTGCAACGTGCCTTTGTGCTACCATCCTTGCTTTAAAGTGTTTCATACACGCAAGGATTATACAACAGAATCACAAATTACAGGCAAACAAGATCATGTTCGACTTTTATTTTTTTTCATAAACCCCCTTTTTTGTATTACATTTTTAAATTAAAAAAAACAATTTAAATATGTTTTACGCACTAACAAACCGCACAGATGTCGTTGTTTGGTGACTGGGTGGATGCGTTGGGTCGAACCCGGAGAAGAAATAGGTTATGGTTAATTTACATGCAAAGAAGGTAGAAACAGTGCATAATTATAGTTCATACAGTTTTCTTGTCAGAAGCTCAGATATCGAACTATAAAATTACTTTAGTTGTCTTTAATATTAACCCTCTCTTCCTGTGTTTTTCGATCTTTTGTAGGTGATTGCCGAGCGGTGTGGCTTCATGACCAATCATCGAATGTACTTTATTTTTACTATCTTTTCCACAAAGCTATTTCCAAAAGTGATTGAGAAATAGCTGACTCCAAAGCTCAACTCACTCTTTCAGGAAATAATGCCGTGAGCATTCAGTCATGCTGTGAGGTTTAAAATACTAAACATAAAATAGTAAACAATTTATAGAGCAAAAGAAATGTGTGTTGAAAATTGTCGTACATTTTGTTCGCTATCAGAAACGAACGTAAGCTCCAAATATTTGCCTGACAATAAAAAGGTTTTGTACCCCTTCACTCGCAGACCTTTTCTGACATATGACATCAGGTTCATCCGTCGTCCAGCTTTGTAAAATCTAGGATGATTGGGGACATACCTGATGCTAACCCGTATTCAATATTTTGGAATGTTAAAAAGGATCTGTTGAAAGATACGCTTTTGATATATATTTTTAAAGATTTTGGCAGTTTATGATTTAGTTAACACTTCGTTGTTATTTAATGTCGAAAAAGGTAAAATATATAGGTATAAAATATTTTGAGCCGTAGTGATTCCAAATTTATTTTTTAATTTTCTTATTATTTTGTTTATTGCCTTGATTATATGAGCCTGAGGTGTACTTAGTCATGTGACAGTATTATCGTAATAAGCAACAAAAGGCCTATCACGTGCACTGTTTCACGTGAGATGTACCATCCAGGCGAAAAATAAGTATTTTAAAATGTAGGTTACAAAATGACATGCGAAAAAGTAAAGTATTAGTACCTCTGGCACACTTTCAAAAATTTATGGCTATAACGGTACATAAAAGGTAAAGTCAGAAAAAACACAATAGATTGAACCTTGAGTGTTGTATAGTTAGTTGTGTAGTTGAGTGAGATAAAAATATATCACACATCCCTGATTTCTGTACAGTCCCACTTTGTTATACACCTTTTATGATACATACATATACTCACACCATCAGTTTCCATTGGGGTAGGCGGAGACTATCGATCGCCATTTTGTACGGTCCTGACAAACCTCTCTATCTTCATTTACATCCACCAATCTTTTCACACATGATATTTTATTCTTCATACTACGGACGCCAGCAACTTTGAGCACACTCTCTATTTGATCCAAATGCGTCCTCTGAGGTCTTTCTATAATAAAACCTTTTATATTTGTTTAATGCTATTCTACTAAAACGACAAAAATAAAATTAGTCGGTGAAGCCTAATATAGTCTTTAGTGGTCAATACTCCATTTTGCAAGTCGAAAAGGTGCTAAAAGCCTGAATAAATATTGTTATTTAATGACTCTTAGACAGAGTCCGGATTACAGAGTTGCGCTCAATGAGAAAAAATATAGATGTAGCTCAGAAGGCGACCCAAATGAAGTGGGACTGGGCCGGCCACATTACTCGGATGCACCCGGACCGATGGGCCAAAAGAGCTACGCAATGGGCTCCCGGTGTAAAGAGAAAACGTGGCCTACCAAGGCAAAGATGGAGTGACGAGTTAGGTCTCTGGAACAAGAACTGGTGGGAGACCGCTCAAGACCGTCTGGAGTGGAAGAAGGGGAGAGAGGCCTTTGCCCAGCAGTGGGAAATAATTGGCTAATAAGAATAATAATAATTGTTATTTAAAATCTATGTAATTTTAGTCATAATTGGATAGAAAGTATTTTAATTATGTTAATAAAAATAATAATATCCATCGCTCATTGAGTAAATCAAAAACAAAAAACTTCTCATTACTGTTACTAATGCTTGCATATGATTTGATATTTTTAAATAAGTTATACAATAAAAATAGGTATATACAGGGTGGCGCATTCAAATCGGTCAGTATGGGAAAGTCTGAAACTATAAGACATACGAAGATTTGTTCTTAGGAACCATGTCACCGATTTTGATAAAAAGAAAAACTGCATTCATACATTTGAAAAAAAACTGTACCCAGCTCGGGAATCGAACCCGGTTGTTTTGAAAAAATAAACTTACACTTTTTCTATTTTGATATCGATTGTGTAGGTCTTAAGCTGTAAATGTCTCCATAAAACATGATGTCTAAAATGAATAAATTACATTGTTTTGACATACTTTAAATTCTTAAAGTAGGTGTTCGAAGTGACCACCATTTTTTTTAATACAATTTTCAACACGTTTAGGTAACGGTCTTACTATTGCATTTTGTATCTTCATGTGGTGAATTTGCGTTAAAATTTACTCAACTCAACTTAATGCAAATCACATGATACGGTGCATGTATGTAATAACTTATTATCAATAAGTTGAGAGGTACAAACAGTCATAGAGACAATTTACATGCCTGAATTTCTTGATTATTGTAACGGTGGTCACTTCGAACACCTACTTTGAGAAATTAAAGTATGTGAAAACAATGCATTTTATTCATTTTAGACATCATGTTTTATGGAGACATTTACAGCTGAAGACCTGCACAATCGATATCAAAATAGAAAAAGAGTAAGTTATTTTTTTCAAAACAACCAGGTTCGATTCCCGAGCTGGGTATAGCTTTTTTTTCAAATGTATGAATGCAGTTTTTCTTTTTATCAAAATCGGTGACATGGTACCTAAGAACAAATCTTCGTATGTCTTATACTTTCAGACTTTCCCATACTGACCGATTTGAATGAGCCACCCTGTATAAAAACATAAAAACAAATACCCAAACTTTTATTATTTGGGTATTTATTTTTATTAAATACCTGTACATCGGTATAAAACTGACAAAAGACCTTATTCGTGAGGCTCAGGGGGTAGAACACCACTTAGTGTGCAGACGATGAAGGTTGTGGTCATATGTGAGGTTAATTTAAGACAAATATCATGGTTGTTAACGATGAGGAAAACATGGACAGGGAACCTACATGACTAAGTTGTACTTTGTCATGTGACAGTGTGTTCGTAGAAAACGGCGATAGGCCACCCCCTATCATATATGTTTACTGTTCAAGCAAAACTTGGGTACTCTGAAACACCAGGTGAAAATGTCACGTGATGTTCAAAAGTATTTGTACCTCTGCCAACTTCGGGGATAATAAAACTGTTATATAAATTTCTTACAACTTCCAGTGAAATTCATGGGATGAGTGATTGCGTCGCATCTGTCTATACTTAACGCAATTAATACGTAATTTGACGAGTATGTTACAACACCCTGCAAACATATGATAAATTAATAAACAAAACTGATTTAAAAAATTATTCGAGTATATCAATACTCGAATAATTAAAAAAAAAACACATCGGGGACATACTACGTGAACGTTTGAGTTGAGTTTTTTCCGAGTGCCCAAAAAAGATTGAGGAATCGAATGAACATTAAATAGTCTTCAAAAACAGTGAAAAGAGATTTTAGCTTATGTGATGTACTTAAATTGTCACCGTTCTAAAACGACTATAAACAAACCGGATTTCCTGAACGAAATAAATAGACATTCTTTCTGTAGACGTATCCCAATATGGCTTTGATTTCTTTTTCCTGAAGGAGTTTTCAGGTCCACTAAGTTTCAACACTGTTCAAAGACAGGTGCGAGCGCGTATCTTTACGCTCGAGAAATTCCATAAGGGATCCTTTTTGAGTTTAGGAAAGATCGTTATCATTACAGTAGCGGAAATAAATGGAATCTATTGACACATTTGATGGCTAGGTAACTAAAGGAGGGTAAATAGTTGTGTAATGAAAATATGTTTGGTTGTCTTTGCTGTTTATTACATAAAAATTTAATAAAATAAAATGAAAAACAAGACAAATTTTTGTATTTTCTATATAAAGAACTTATTTTGATACAATTATTTTTTTTTAAAGAAATTAATAAATTAAAATATTTTAATCGCGTGTTATTACATTGTTTTTAAAGCCCGACGTTTCGAAAACTTTTCAGTTATCATGGACACGGGACTCTTCTCGTCATTGTCTTTTCGTGACCATGATAACTGAAAAATTGCCGTGTAGTGTCGGCTTAGAATAACACTACCCCATTTCTACCCGTGGGTGATCGTAAGAGGCGACTAAGGGTATAGGGTATATATATTTTTGGGCGTCGTGGTTGGAGACCCGTCACCAAAAATGTTTATTATTATCATCTTTTCCCCAATCAACTTCCAAAAGTGGCTGAGGAATTTATCGTTCCAAAGCTCTGGCTACTCCGTTGAGGGATTTATAGCCGTGAGTATATGTATGTATGTATGAAAATGTTGTAAGGAGGCTACTTCATATTATACAATTGATTAAATTTTTTATTAATATATCATCATGGGCGAATGTTTCAGCTCTTTAAGCATCAAGGTTCATGAGATAGAGCCTGGTGATAGACGGGTGGATGGACAGACAGCAACCCTAAGAACAAATTTCGTAGTTTTACTCATTGTCTCATGACAATGATAGGGTCCCGTTTTACCGTTTTAGTACGGAATCTTTATAATAGTTTTCGTAGTTTTACTGACTGTCATACAGTTGGAGTATCTTTGGTTCTACCTATAACTTCAATATTCAACGACCTGCAGTTTTCAATTTTAAAAGTTAGAAGCGCTTAGCTAGCAAACAGATCTTGAAAAGTTTTCTATTATTCCGACAAAGAAATTTATCATGCGAATTCAAAATCTATAAAATATGCATTTTATATTCTAGTATCATATCATTTACGGCCATTCAGTTATTAAAATAAGATAAAGGATGAGACTATTTTAGAGATTTTATGTGTTGATGGTGATATAAGACACATATACTCACGGCTACAAATCCCTATAAGGGGTAGCCAGAGCTAAAGAGTTAGAAATTCCTCAGCCACTTTTGGAAATTGCGTGGGGAAAAGATGGTGAAATAAAACTTGTTGGAGATGGGTCTCCAACCGCATCGCCCAAAATCCCTTAAAAGCCCCAATACCGTTAGTCGCCTCTTACGTACACCCACCGGAAGAAATGGGGTAGTGTTATTCTAAGCCGACACTACACAGCACTGATATAAGACACATTTAGATCAAATAGGGAATGTGCTTCAAAGGCAGGCGTCTGAAGTGTGAAGAAGCCCTTTTAGGGCAGGTATGAAAAAATTCATGAATGTAGTAGGTGATCGATTGTCTCTAACTAACCCAATGGGAACTAATAACGTGAGTATATGTAAGTATTTATGATTCTAAATGTAAAATAAGCTCACAACTTAAAATTTACTTATTAAACCCTTCATGCGTTCATCACATGGCGATGCCGTTGGAAACCTATCACTGACGATACTTTATTTCTATCATTTTCACCCTTATCGACTTCAATGTTGTTGTTCAAATGTTGTTGAGGAGGTTCTGGCTCTGAAGCTATGGCTAGCCCTTTATGAAATTTGTGGATAAGAGTTTATGGATGTTTGTGTTTATCAACCGAGAACAAACAGAGAGAATTGAGATTCATTTAATGATCTAAATAAATATCTTTAAAAAAGTACACCATATTCATGATGGTGAGTAGGTTTCTCGTAAAAACTTGACCAATATTCATTTGTATTTATACTATACAAAAGGAGTAGCTCTCAAAATATTTGAGTGTCAAAATAGATCAAATCACCAAAGTTTATCCTCGTATTGGAATAGTTTAAGTGAATTCCACTTCGTCCGGATATTGTTATTTATAAGTTTGATAGTTATTAGTCATAACAGACAGACAGTGACGGTTCTATTTAACTTTAGCAATTATTTCGGAACGGGTGTAACTTCTCTGGTTGAGATTGTTACGAGTAGTTCCATGTTGGGTGTGTTTATGTTTAGTTAGCATACATTTGCTGTGCGATAACTTACATACAAGTTGGTTCCTAAATATCCGAAGTGTTTGTTTATTTAGTACTGTGTTACAGATAGGATTCATATCTCTCAAACCTTATTCGGTTCTTGAATCTCAGTCTTGTCTGATTCTTAAGGACTTTGACCTATTGCCAGTACCATATCTTCCATTTACATACATACAGACATACATATACTCACCCCATTAGTTCCTATTGGGGTAGGCAGAGACTATCGATCTCCACTTTGTACGATCCTGACAAACCTCTTTAGCTTCGTTTACTTTGCTTCCACTTCCGCAACTGCAGAAGTTCCGCATATTTTTTCACTTCGGTTTCTGCTTCTGGTTCCGCAAACTTAATAACAAAACTCTTAACGGAAGCGGAGAGAGAGCAATGAGGCAGGAGAGCGGTGCAGTAGACGCGACGACGGCGGCACGGCGCGGCGGGTGGTTGCGGGGGCCGCGCGTAGACGAATGTACAATTGTACACGAGGTCACGTCGAGCGTCCAGGCGCGCGTGCTGCCGATAATTGCCGAATCCTTATAATCGAAATCGAAATAAAGAATAAATAAAGGAAAGAAAAATTTCGACACAGGCGGGAATCGAACCCGCAACCTCGAGTATACGCCCCCGTCGCTCTGCCAATTCAGCTACCGTGTCAATGGTGTCAAATATTAGTAATAATCCCCACATGAAGTTTATATGAACAAAAAGATTTAAATTATGTGATAGGCGTTTTCAACATTTGCATTTCGCGCTGGCAGCCATTGACACGGTAGCTCAATTGGCAGAGCGACGGGGGCGTATACCCGAGGTCGCGGGTTCGATTCCCGCCTGTGTCGAAATTTTTTTTTCCTTTATTTATTAGTAATAATCCACACATGAGGTTTTCATGAACAAAAAGATTTAAATTATAAAATGTAGTGTCCTAATATACGAGTACGCTAACGGATATAAGGTATAAAATTTCTATTTTTATAAACTTCCTTTTCAGACTGGGCCAAGTAAGTACAACTTTAAATTACCAATTACAAAAATAAGGTTTTCTTTTCTATAATAAAAATTCTTTGTGCCTTTGCTATAAAGGTTTTTAACCTAATAAGGAGTTTCATAATAACTTCTAAATTTGTTATTTCTTATAATCGTGTTTGTACACCTTGTCTTTTTAAGTATCCGAAAATTTGTTAATGTTGTACTTCAATGAACTCAACAGGAGCCCAGGATTAGTTTAAAATAACATATATACATTTACTCATGCCAACATTTCCTATTAGGGTAGGCAGAGACTATCGATCGTCACTAATGTGCTGTGATCGTGACTTTAATCAAAGTTAACGTCTAGTAGGAATGACTCAACTCAACTTAAACTTCCAAAACAAGCAAAGGTACTAAAACTTCAGAACATCATGTAAGTCATTGTGACTTGGTGTTCGGAGTACCAATTTTTGCTTCGACAGCGTACTCACGTAATAGGGGGGCAGGCCCACCGCCGTTTTGTACGAATAAACAGTTACATGATTAAGTACGACCCATCCTTATGGGTTTCCTTACGATATCTTTTTTTTTATCGTTATCAACCATGATAAATTAATCACTACCAACCTTGATAATTAATATATGACTTAAGAATAGAAATATTTGTGTAGAATCCACTCGGGGTTCGAACCGACGCGTCGCCTTCTACATGACGGACAGGAGTTCTTATCCATTGAGCTATCACGGTTGTAATGTGTGTGATTTTATAACTGCTCAAAATATCTAATTCATATCAATTTAATATTATTCTGCAAATATATTTGCAAATAAATTTAAAATTCAATTTGAATATTATAGCTAAGTCTAGTTTTCGCAGCGTGGCTATAAGCTTCTCAACCAAAACATTTCGTCACTCTTTTAGTATTTGTATTCTTGCAAAACGGCATGACTTATATAAATGAATTTCACATACATGCATATGCTCACTGCTATAAATACTTAAACGACACTTTTGGAAGTTGAGTGGGGAAAAGAGGGTATAAGTAAATAATTGTTGGTGACGGGTCTCCAACCATATCGCCCAAAAAACACTTCAAAAGCCCCTATACCTGTAGTTGCCTCTTATGATCACTTACGGATAAAAATGGGGTAGAGCTATTTTAAACTAACACTACACAACAAACCGGAAAAACTAATTTTAAAAAAAACTTTTTATGTAATCAAATAAACAATATCAGCGCTTTCTTATTATTTCTGGCTTGCCAACAATGTGTAGTTACTTAAAAATCATAATGCTTTTTTATAGTCTATTTTCCAGACACAAGAATGATCTATTAACACGAATATTCTAAAAAAAGCTTTGTTAAATACGAAATTGAATATCTTAAAAAAACTGGGGTCCATGACAAAATTTTACGAAAATATGATTAGTCCGGTATAGATACATTTTCCGTAAAACAATAATTCAAATAGCGATATGGATCCCACGCATTCGTAATATCCACCTATAAAGCCACCTTGCAAACTTTACACATATATTTAGATGAATATCAAGCTTTTTGAAGTCAACTTTTTGATTTACGACGAACATTTATCGATAGTTTTGTAAATGAATCAAATATGATTGATGAGTTGGGTCTGACAAAATTTCATGAGGTCATGGCGGCTGAGAAGGGTAAGGGATCAGAAGGTGATTTTATGAAAGAGGGATTATTCCGATGGTTGCTGGTGATACAGTTTACGTCACGACGTTGTGTCATTGAGTTAACGTTTGCAAAGCTCTCGAGTTAAATATTTGAAATAGTGATTTTACTTACATATTTTTTGTGACAGTTATTCCAAATAGATTCACTAAACTATAACGCGTGTGGTATCCGTTGACAATCGACTGTAAACTGTGTGCAATCAAGTGTTCTGCTCATTATTCGCGGGTCAGTGACCTGACTATTTAATTTTTTTACACAACTACCCGATATCATTATTTTTCTATTTAAAACTTAAAACCGTCCTTGTTACTATGTTGAAGTGTGGTGCATGTGGTTTGGATTTGCCGCGTACAGAGGGGATTAAATGTTCTAAATGCAGTGTGCCCTACCATCGCCGCTACGTAAATTTTGAATTTGGCGTAACTGTCCGACGCGGCTGGAATATCCGGAATGCACACGTTTTTTACCGCGCAAAAACGACGCGACACTCCCGTAAAGGGTATGCAGATGGAGGAGATTAAACAGGCTGATGACGACATACTCGATTCTTCAAAATTAGACAATATCAGTTTAGCAACTAGGGGCCACGATCGGGGCAGATTTACAGACACTCAAAACTAAAGTATCCGACCTTCGTAAGGAGGTTTCAGATATGCGCATGGCAATGTCAGCCTACGATGACAACTTCGATCGGATAAATCAACGGATTAATACGATTAAAAAACCATGATTACTAATGCCGCAAAAATATCAACAAAGGCTTTGGAAGGGGCGATTCAGCAGCTAAAAGACAAGTTGCAGGATAGGGACCAGGATATGCTTGTGAACGATGTTCAAATTACTAATATCACAGAGCAGCCGGGTGAAAATGTAGGGCATCTCATATTATTAATATGTAACAAGCTTGGCGTAAAACTGGATGAGCGAGACTTAGTTTGCTGTCGTCCCGGCGCGTGGCAAGGTGCGGGAGAGCGACCGCGACCCATCACCGTGCGACTCACGGCGCGCGACGTGGGATGAGTTGCTGCGTACGGCGCGGGTGCGGCGTGGTGCTACCACCCAGGATATAGGGCTGCCCGGAGATCCAACCCGCTTCTATGTTAACGAGCGTCTCACTCGGTTAAACAGAACGCTATTCCAACGGGCCCGTGAGCATGCGCGCACCAACAGTTGGAAATATGTCTAGACACGTGACGGCCGTGTATATGCCCCGCAAGCGGAGGGAAAGCCAGCTCATCGCATTAGAAGAGACACTGATATTACAGATAATTTTAAATAAAATTGCGTTCGGGTATAATATAATAGACTTTGTGTTACGTTTACGGATTTATTTTCAACACATGTTTTTTTTTGTTAATTTCTAATAATGCAGTGTGTTTCCTATTAACTATGTTTAGGAGGGAGAAAACTATTGTGCATTATAAACTAGTTCTCAAAATAATATTGATAAGCTATGTTTCATTATTGCAATGGTGAATAATTATTTACTGGGTCACGTTCGTTACATATATTATAATTTTTAAACTTTATATCTTATTGTATTTATGTAATTTGTTTTTTACTATTTATTTGTATGTGTGTAATCCTATCCCAATGCACCGGACTAAATACTTGAAAATTTGACTTCACAATGCTGGTTCTTTAAGTACGGGTTATGACGAGTTTGTGGCGGTTATGGCACGCACTGGCACTAATATTGTCGCTGTTAACGAGACGTGGCTGCGAACTGGGGAGGAAGGCCGGGCACCTACCGTGCCAGGATACCGGCTGCGTCATATACCACGTCCCCCGTCTCTACGATCGCGCGGTGTAGGAATAGATTTTACATTAGATCTGGACTACGAGTACGTAAATGTGCACATCCTCACACCCCATCCGTAGAACAAATGTGGATTCGACTGTTTGATAATGGTAACCGTATCGTTCTAGGAACTGCGTACCGTCCGCCATGGCTTGACGCTGACTCTTTCTTTGATGCAATTACTGACACTATCACATCAATGACTTTAACTGGGTGATTTTAACATAAATTATACTGACATGACAGGCACTAACTTTGAAAAATTACGTGCATTTCTTAGGACTTTAAACCTGAAACAAATTATTGATCAGCCAACTTATTTTACAGACCACAGTGAAACGACTATTGACTTGATTTGTACTGATTCTCGTATTATAAATATAAGTGTTGAACACATTACCGACTTAGGTAGACATGCATTTAAACCGGCCATATTTGACATAAAAACAAAAAAGTATATTTCAAGATATATTAATTTCCGCCCGATAAAAGATATCAACATGGATAACGTTGTGACAGACTTAAATTTGATTGACTGGAACCAATTCAAATCTATTGACAATATAGACCAAATGTTACAACGTTTCAATGATTGTTCGACAAACCTGCGCCTGAAAAGACAATTTTGGTAAAAAATGAGCTCATGATGCAATTGCGCAATGAAGCATTCAAACGGTATAAGAAAACTACGACTGACGTGCACCGACAATATTACTCATCTATCTAAAACATGCCATTATCCAAGCCATCCACAACGAAAAAAATCGTGTATTTTGGACAACATAACATAACATAAACGTTCACGCCGTTTATCCCCGAAGGGGTTGGCAGAGGTAGCAATACTCCTGAACTCACATGGCAAGCGCCATCTAGTTTCCTGAGAAGGTACCCACGTTTTGCTTAGACAGTGTACTCACGTGATAGGGGGCAGGCCTATCGCCGTTTTGTACGAATACACTGTCACATGACTAAGTACAACTCAGCCATGTGGGTTTCCTCACGATGTTTTCCCTCACCGTTAGCAACCATGATAAATTAACCACACATATGACTTTAGAAAAGACAAATTGGTGTAGGCCCGTCTCAGGATTGGAACTCACGCCCTTCTGTTTTTCGGGCGGGTGTTCTACCCACTGGACTATCATGTCGCTATTTTGGACAACATTAACTAAAATACTGACAGCAAGACATTGTGGAAGAACCTTAAACGTGACGTATTACCGACAAAAACTAAACATCTACCGACTCATTTTACCAACTCAGACAAAGTCAATCGCCATTTCCTAAATATGCCCGGAAAAGTCATAACAAACATATCTGACATGACTTACTATGAACATCACAAACACGGAGACTTTAATTTTAGGTTAGAATTTGTGACATCTTCTAATATTTCCAAAATAATTACTGACATTAAGAGCAAGGCAAAGGTTGTGGACGAAATTACAATCGATATGTTGATACTGACACTACCACAGACATTAGACGTTTTGACAGCTATAATTAACAGGAGCACTGAAACTCAGACTTTTCCTACTTTATGGAAGATTGCGTTAGTGACACCGATACCGAAAAAAACAAACCCTGCTCTAATCTCCGATCTCCGCCCAATAAGTATCCTACCTTGCACATCAAAGATATTAGAAAGGGTTGTTTATAATCAATTGATCAGGTATCTGGAAAACAACAATATCCTCCCAGAGTTACAGTAGGGATTCCGAAAGGGGCGTTCAACTGCCACTACACTTCTCGACGTAGTAGATTATATTTTACAAGCCAGAGACTGTGGCAAAAGTACTTTACTAATACCTATGTATAAATAGACCCTTGCTACTATCTAAGATGTCTTATTACGGATTTGAAAACTCTGCGGTGGGATGGTTTGACAGTTATTTAAAGAACCGTGCGCAGCAGGTTGGAATATGCTTGACAAATGGATGTACTCAGTGGTCATCATTAAGTCAGTTAACGAGGGGAATACCGCAGGGGAGTATACTGGGCCCACTACTGTTTATACATTATAGTGCAGACATTGTCAATTGTATAAAAAATGACAGTATCACCTCTATGCTGATGATCTGCAGCTGTTTGTTTTGACAAACCCGTCTGACACAGCCGTTGCGGCTCAAGAAATCAATGCGGACCTTGAACGGATTGCGACCTGGTCTGAAAAAAACTGTCTTGCCCTGAATCCTATTAAGTTCATGTACTTAGTGCTTGGTACAAAGAACCAAATCCGTAATACATTAGAAAACCTTGCCCCCAATGATATAGCTATTGTAGGACAACCCATAGAGAGGGTAGAAGAAGCCAGGAACCTAGGCTTACTCATGGACGGGGAACTTCGGTTCGAAAACCATGTTCTTGAGTTAGTTGGAAACTGCTTCTATCGCCTTAAAGTTCTCTACAATATGCGTGCTTCTCTTAGTACGGAACTGCGTATCCAACTTTGCGAATCACTTGTATTGTCTAGATTGAATTACTGTGACGTTGTTTATGGTGGCTGTATACTTGGTCGTACTAAAAGGTTAATACAACGGGTGCAGAACGCATGTGCCCGTTTTTGTTTCCGCATCCCTCCTAGATCCCACGTCAGTCCGTATTTGGATGACGCAGATCTGTTAAACACCTCGTCACGCCGGCAGCTACACCTTGCAACGCTTTTATTTGGGGTGATAAAATTTGAGATGCCAACTTATTTGTATGAAAAGTTAACTTGGTCGAAGCAAAAACACCATTTCAACAAAAGAAGATCGAGGGCTGATTTTTGTCACACAGTAACCATGGCTGAAACCGGTGCACCACCATAAAAATCAGCCAGATCGGCTTCGGGGGCCAATCTTGTTCCCTTAGCCTGCTAGACCCTTTAGTTATATTATGTTGATATTTGTATAGATATAAATATGTGTGTATATAAATATATGCAACCGTGATAGCCCAGTGGGTAGAACACTCGGTTGTCGTGCAAACGACTAGTGTTCAAATCCAGGGTCGGGCCTACACCAATTTGTCTTTTCTAAAAAAGACATATGTGTGGTTAATTTATCATGGTTGTTAACGGTGAGGGAAAACATCGTGAGGAAACCCACATGGCTGAGTTGTACTTAGTCATGTGACAGTGTATTCGTACAAAACGGCGATAGGCCTGCCCCCTATCACGTGAGTACACTGTCCATGGAAAACGTGGGTACTCTGAACACCAGGTGACAAAGTCACGTGATGTTCAGAAGTATTAGTACCTCTGCCAACCCCTTCGGGGATATTCGGCGTGAACGTTTATGTTTATGTTATGTTATGTTATATCTATTTCTATAAACATGTATGTATGTGTATGTTTATTAATATTTTGTAATCAAATACAATAAGAGAATACGTAGACTTATAGGGGTCATGTCACTTCTCAGAGGCGCTGCAGATTTTAAGGTTCTGCGTGTGAGGCAGTTGTATATTCAGCAGGTTTGCATCTCAATGCATAATTCTGTTCTGTCATCTACTGAACTGAACCTCCTTAGGTTTTCCCGGGTCTACCAGATAGTGGTTCCCGCGGTAAAGACTACTTTTGCTAGACAAAACGGCTTGTCGGCTTTCATAACGGTTTACAATAAAATGGCACAAAAAGGTATTATAAACAAAAACGACCCCACCTACCAAGTTAAATTAAACCTGTTTAGGTGGCTGCTCGACGCAAATTACGATGACACAGAAAGCATTCTACATTCCTGCATATAATAATTTATTTGTATAACATATTATTCTTCTTATTATTATTATTTTATTTTATTTTCATTATTTTATTATTTAATTAGTTTTCGTACATTACTAACCCAATAACCCTCCGTGTAAATATTTTTCCTTTCCTTTAAACTTAAATTTTCTTAAAAAATCTATTTTGTGTAATTCAAATTCAATTGTGTATATTTCAATTAACAGTGTAAATATAACAATACTGTCCACTGGTTTCCCAAAATACAGGCTTGCCTAGTTTGGGAACCCCTGTCCAAATCTGTACTGTAACCATGCCTAATATTTTTTTTTTTTTTTTTTTATTTTTATTTTAAGTGTGTGTATTTTTTCTATATTTTAATATATAATTATAAATTATTAAGGTTCTGGCAGAAAATCAGTGGTGAAGGTATATATATATATATATATATATATATACTGAGCCAGATTCCTATTCTTGCCTCTTATTCGAATTGCACTATTTTTTAACTGAATTTGAATATGTAGTTCCGTTTTTAATTTGTTTTTTATACCTGTTTTAAAAATGTTGTTTTTTTATAAGAGGCTTCGAATAAATAACTTCTTTCTTTCTTTCTTTCTGATATGGTTATGAAGATCAGGGTGCTCATTTGCAAAAAGTAATCTAATTATAATTAATAAAAAAAAAATGCCATAAAAATGTCGATAAAATTTTTACTACGGATAAAATATTGCTAATTTTAGATCAACAACAAAATGTTTATCCTACTAATAAATAAAGAATAAATAAAGGAAAGAAAAATTTCGACACAGGCGGGATTCGAACCCGCGACCTCGGGTATACGCCTTTATTTATTCTTTATTTATTAGTAATAACCCCCACATGAGGTTTTCATGAACAAAAAGATTTAAATTATGTTTATCCTACTGTTTATAATAGTGTGTTAAACTATTCCCGAGGAAATGTATTACCGATGCTGTGACTCGAGAATTTATTATATTAGAATATCGAGCATATATATTATGGTTGCGCTTAGAATATTATCAAAAATGTTATATTAACTTCGTGCAAATTGTGCTCAAATGGAGAAAAACTTCCATTTGTGTCGTGGAGAGTCAGATAGAACTTGATTAACTTTTCCCTTAACTGTCACACCATTTTATGCATTTTATTTGGCACGTACCAAAATGCAAATCAACCTTCGCCCAAAGACAATATGATTTTATAGCGTCTTATATATACAGACATGTGAATCATACTGCCAAATTAGATACACTTACCCTTAATAGTAAATTATTTAAAAAACACATAACTGATTGGGCACTAAAGCTAAACTATGAGGAAACGGAGAACTTGTTAAAGGTTACAAAATAGAAAAGTTCTAATATATTTACAACACAAACACACACACACACACACACACACACACACACACATACACACACCACACACGCACATGCGCACTCAACCGCACACACATGCTATTAAATCAACTGGTATAAATTTACATTCTAAGATAATGATTCAAAATCATTATAATTTGTATTTTTTTTTTATTTTTTTTTAAATCTTTTTTTCTTAATTTACCTTTACCTGTATAACGAATCCATTTAGGTATCCTTTAATTTGTATTTTTTATTTTTTGGTCTGCATTTTTGTTAATTTGTTATTTGATTACTTTCTTTTTCACTGTCTTCATATTTTCAATTTTTAACTGACTGTTTTCATTCAAATATTAGTATAAGTCCTGGACCCCAATGTAAAGACCTCCTGGGAAGTCTGCCTCCCGCACTACGGGCAACCCTTTTGGGAGGCAGTGCATTGTAATTTTATTTTATATTATGTGTATTATTTGGATCCAATATTTATTTTTTATTTTTTTTGTATATATGAATTGTGCAGTGTCGGCTTAAAATAGCACTACCCCAGTGGGTGTACGTAAGAGGCGACTAACGGACTTGGGGCTTTTTAAGGGATTTTTGGGCCAAGCGGTTGGAGACCCATCACCAACAACCTTTATTCTACCATCTTTTCCCCACTCAACTTCCAAAAGTGACTAATGCATTTCTAATTTCTCAGCTCTGGCAACCCCTTTTAGGTATTTATAGCCGTGAGTATATGTATGTATGTTGATATGAGACTATTACAATTTTTCAGAACTATCGTATTAAAGACGTAATTTTCCGAAAAAAAAAAAATATACACACATTCACAATCGTAAGAATTGATACGAAAGACTAATTACCCTAAACCTAAATACTAAACATTGGCAATCGAAGGGTGAAGAATTTTAATTTAAGAATTAAGTTTTAAAGGTTTAGAAGGATCTTACCTTCGTTAATATCTACTTACCCCAATGGGAACTAATAGCGTGATTACATAACTAATTGTGGTCCGCTCCGGATTCATAACATTGCAGAGCAGGTGGACTCTTACCGTTATTGCACTGTAAATTTTCAATCGATACTGCTCTGTATGATATTTATTGTAATGTTATATCAACTTCGGTCAGTTATAATTCATATTAAATTTCCAAATTGGTTACCTGTATATAGTATACAAACTTGGTATTCTTTATTCAACCTTAACAATTACAAATATTTACAATCATGGCATAAAAATTAAATTAAAATTAAATGTATACATTACAAACGACAAATTTCGTGAAATTCATCGTTCTCGGTGTAGGGTAACGTGCCCAATATGCTAGCAGCATTTTCTCTCTGGATGGCCAAACTAATGCGATGGCCGAGGTAGCTACCAGCTCTGGGATCACCACACACTTCCACAAGGTGAGCGGACAGTTCTCTTAAGAATAGCCGCGCCTCGTTGCCTCACGGGCCGAGAGTTTCAACGGCGAAAGGTATGAAATGATAGTCATTTCTTAAAACTGAGTATTTACGCCGTTTGAAACTCTCGGCGTTGGCAGCAGCAGTACCTGCCCGCGCCGCCGACCCGGATTAATGGCAAGGCGCAATAGTTTCGACACAGGTTGCATCCCTTATCAGCGCCCTGCCATTTCTCCAGGGCAACAAAATCATATCACCAGGTCTCTTGCCATCGTCCCGCATTAATCCAGGAGGTTCCAAGGTCACTGGCACGTGGGTGCTGACAAGAGCCCGACGGATGATATTATTTAAGGCAGCATGTCGTGATAGGCGACCTGCACTGCGGGGCATGAAAGTCGGTGGTGGCGCCATTGGTCAACCGGTACCTAATTTCCAAACGATTTGGGATGAACAAATTTAAAATCGGTTTGCGGTTTCAGTGCTTATGGATGTGAAACACTCTCTTCAAGTTATAGATATATTGTATTAAAACTTAATTAAGGAAAGCTATATCGTATAAATATTTTGGATCCATAATAATCAATGGGCAATGATTAATATTTGTGATTCATTGAGTCCGGAGCGTAATTTTGTTATATCATTTAATTCGTTGAGATTGAATGAAAAACCAGTGGACTATGTAAAATTGATGAGTTGAAACATATTTACGAAATTTCCCAAGTATCTTTCAAATTATTCTTATAATTTAAATATTTATCCAATGACCAATCGTGTGTAGTTTTTAAAGCATGTAGCCTTCAAGCATGACTGATTTGCGTTTAAAAATCGAGTGATTTTTTGCTGGACTACAATAATTTTGCTTAATATATGAAGAGGAGAGAATCGTGATGTGTGTTTGTTTGTAATGAACAAGCTCCGCTCTTACTTATTATGAAAAAAAGAAGCTTTCGTTTACAGCAACTTTATAATGTTCTATCCCGCCTTTGCACGAATGATGTAATATGATCATAACTGACCCATATGACATCACTGATAACAAACACACAAACAAATTTTTTCTCTTTCTAATAGGAAAAGAAACAGACTAGGATCTAGTACTATTAGTCGTGATTTCAAGGAGCAGTTATATCAGGATTTGTATACAGCATGGCTAGCACGAGTGATCTTTTAAATATAGATCGCGTCGTCTAAAACAGCCATCGCTTTTGCACTTACATAGTATCGTTTACTTTAATCTCATTCTAACCAACAGAGTCACGAGAAAATAACGCTCTTGCGAAGCCTACCGCACCCTGATTATGTATCTTTAGCGACCGCGATTGTGTCGCAAGTTGCAATATTGTCGCTGTCAAAAGTGTCAAATCGCATACAAATTTATGACATTGACAGCAATAATCGTGCAACTTGCGACACAATCGCGGTCGCTAAAGATACGTAATCAGGGGGCCGATTACTTCAACGTCAGGGAAAGAAATCTGGATGGTTTACGTCGCAAATAGAATTCAATTTATTTTTGAGTGCACATGTACATTCTACTTAGAAGTGTGTTAATTAACTAGTTGTGTCGGCATAAAATAGCACTAACCCATTTCTTCCTGCGGGTGTCGTAAGAGCCGACTTAAGGTACTGGGATTTATAATTGATTTTTGGGCGGTTGGAGACTTACCAATAACCAGAATTTTGTTACAATCTTTTCTACACTCAACTGTCCCTTTACCTCTTTTTTGGGATTTCAACCCATGAGTTTATGAATGTAATTAGCGAATTCAAATTATATTATTCAAATGTGTTTTCATCGGCATTTTGCATACAACTTGACAAGCTGTTACGAAAAACAAAAATATTGCAATGAAATATGATAACATGTAAATTAGTTTCTGAAAATGGGACTTAGTGATGTTGGTCGATAACGGGAGACCAGGTGTAGCGAGATTATGACTGTGTTACCACTTGGGAAAATCATGTGCCCGTACAGATACGTTTATAGAGCGGGGAATGATATCGATAAAAGTTGTAGCTAGATTTTAATACATACATTACGGAGAGCCGATTAAGATTTTTAAGTGGTCACCATGACTGAAATCGGTCAGATAGATCATCATCATCATATATACCGACGGGTATAAATCCCTAGGAGGGGTAGACGTAGCTTCGAAACAAAATATAATTTCAGCCACTTTTGGAAGTTGAGTGGGGAAAAGATGGGTCTCCAAGCGCATCGCCCAAAAACCACTTCAAAAATCCCAATACCCTTAGTCGCCTTTTACGATCACCCATGGGAAGAAAATAAATATTTATTACCGAAAAGATAACCGAGGTTCTTATAATTTCGGACATCAAATTCCTTTTGTCACTTATTGCGTCTGTTATGTGTCGGTTCCGTAAAGTAAATGTTTGATCTAATGCGTTGTGGCTGTTTCTAACTTGAAAATAATAGTTGTGAAAAAAATGAGGCCTAGTTGATTATTTAATTAAAGGAATTTTAAAATTTAATCAGAAAGGTGTGTCGGTCAGTAAAAAAAGTGAATCCATCCAGCTTATGATTACCTATGTACCAATAATCAATCAAAAACTAAGTCAAAATATATTTGTTGTTGATTCATTTCTATCGATATCGACAAGTTTCCACCGACACCCCACCACAGTCCGGTAAGCTAGTTATCAAACGATCGGCCGCCTCCAACCAATATCGGGGAGATCCGCTTCAAACTACCACTAGTTTATTTAGCTCTGGAGATAAATTAACTTCAGGAAGAGACTAGTAGAACTATGGACGGTTATGCAATATTTTTCAATAGAATTACAAATGCTTTGTAGATATTCCTTAATCGTCTCGTATGTAATCATCGTTACATCGTCGATCAAAAAAACATAACAAAGTGTTTTTTTCTTGAAAATAAATAAACAAATGTTTTAATCGACAAAATGAATTCAAGTTTTTTTTATTTGAACGAATACACTGTCAATCGACTTCCCCATTATTTAAGCTAGTTATCAACCGATCGGCCGCTTCCATTCCAACCAATATCGGGGAGCTCCGCTTCAAACTGCCACTCGTTTATTTAGCTTTGGAGATAAATTAACTTCAAGATGAACGAACCATACGCACAATATTATTATTGGATTGTCAATGTTTAGGTTACAAAATCAAATTTATATGTGGCAAGTTTGTTTAAATTGTTAAATGAAAGAGAAAACATATTGAGAAAACCCAGGTGGCCGAGTTGCACTTAGTCATTTGAATGTGTAGCAAATACAAAGAAGCGATAGGCCGAAACAAAAAAAACATGATTACTTTGACCAAGGTGTTAAAAGACACTCTGCTACCCCTACGGTGAAAATAAGGGATGAAGCAAGCTATGTCTATATAATCGAAAAAAAATCCATTTCATTAAAAGCCGTGGTAACTTTTTGGTGCATATTTAACATCAAATTCGGTAAATCCACTTTTAATGAAATCTACCAATCCATGACTTTGTATACATAAACAGTACGATTGCAAACCAGAATTTCTTTAAACGACAGTGCATAATGCTGTCCTGGTTCCTATTCCTGACGTTGGTAAATATTGTGGAAAGGAGGCTCGTCAGTAGTATCTGTAATATACAGATGTGCGATAGAATGAGCTATGTTTTTCGGGAACGATTAGGCATGTAAAATCATGTTTTGTGCCATAAAATATTAAAATGGATTGAGCTAACTCTAATGAAAGGAAAGCGGCAAAAAAATGAGCCAATGTGTGTGGTAGTAGTAGAAAAAAAATCATGCAAAGCATTTGAAGACCAGATTGAAAACGTTTTTACAAAGGCAGAAGTCCGAATCGAGAAAATACATAAATGTGGGTATACGGAGGAGTGTCGTGGAGACGAATGAAACGCTTGAGTGCTCGTATAGAACTCCTTATTTATTGTTATGATTACATAGAATACATTATATATATACATGTTGTATAGTACCACTACAGGGGGAATCCAGAGAGATTGGCAAGATCGTGTAAAGATCGAAGAAATATATAAAGATGCCGATACTCAATTCAGAATAAAATTAAAATACGTACATAAAAAATCAGTCATACTTACGGCTATTAATCCGGAAAAGGAGTAGTCATAGCCTCCTGATTTCTCAGCCATTTGAACCATTCAACTTGAGTGTTGAGTTGGGAAAGGGCATGCATGAAAATATATGTGAATGTAAATATTGTAAATGATTTTTTATAGGTTTGCCAGAATCGCATAAAGTGGCAATCGATAGTCTCTGCCTACCACAATAGGAACTAACGGCGTGAGTATATGTATGTATGTAAATACTAGGCGAGGAACTATGGCTCTTCATTTCATTAGTAAAGCTTAGAGCTTAATTAGACCTCATTGTACATTGTATTGTATATACGGGAACAGTTTGCCCGACTGTCTTGGCGTCTGCAGGTAAATCTGTCAAAGACGCTATTCATATGAAATTGATGTTACTTAAGGTGAGGTTCACGGTATTAAATTTATATTTTAGGAAATGAAACTGGAGCTTAAATTTAAGTATAATAAAGATTTACTGTTTCATATTCGTATATATACAAAAACTCAAAGCATAAGGTCTTTGGCCAATGTGTGTTGCCAGCAATTATTTACGGAAATTCGGAGGCATTACGGCATAGTCTCTTACAATGAAACTCTGTAATAAGAATATATTCAGAGTCACCCAAAGAGCACTAGAGAAAACTATTTATACAAACTTTCCTTACGAATCCTCAATAAGGCCGAAGAGTTATACAACTTAAGTAGCAATGGGCAGGGCTCATTGCATGCAGAGCCTATGGATGTTGAGGCTCGAGGGTTCTGGAGTGGCAGCCACGTACCCGACGACGCAATGTGGGTATGCCTCCCACAAGGTGGACTGACGCTTGATCAAGGTCACGGGAATCTGATTAATGAGGGCAACACAGGACCGGTCGTTAGGGAGATCTTTGCGGGAGACTTATGTTCAGCTGTGACTATCAATTGCCTGATGATGATTCGCCTATGTGTCAAGGTATATATTTAACTTCTATATTTTGGCAATATTTTTTAAATATAAAGTTTATGTAAATTACAATAAGTGTTCGCCTTAAAACCGATGATTGGAGAATAGACGCGAGATAATTGGTCTCAGGTTGCTATCTATATTTCTCCGCACAGCAGGTTGGAGAGCAATGGCTGCTGAGGTGAAAATATTAACACGTTGATGGATTAATTAATGTTCGTAAACGATCAAAGGGAATATGCACGTTAAACCGGGTCTTGCGCAAAGATTTGGTCAAAGTAATATTACGTATGTGTCACGATCACGATCACGTGATCACGATCAATTTGCATGCCCAATAAGCTTCAGAAGTTTGTCAGAATCTTATAATGTTCGATGGTCGATCGATAGTCTCTACCTACCTCAATGGGAACTAAAGGTGTGTGGTGTATGAGTAATTTACAATACCTAAACTTTCTGACTATCTATTTGCTTAATTTAATTATACAAATAGCATGTAGTTTTAAAAATGCTTATAATAAAAACTGAGACTTACTGGTATAAATACCAATAATGTGATGCAATTTAATAACATTGTTAACCATTGTCGAGTGGCAGGGTATATCGTATGGTTAATTTATTTTCATACTTAACGGAAAAATAATTAATTACAAATGTCAAGTGAAATGTTAATGCGCAGTTTTTCATTCTCATATCCCATATGCGTTCATTTGAAATGGAAATGTTATTTCAATTAAATTTTTCAATATGGTTCCTGGAAAAATACTCATTCATGATTATTTTTCAGATTATATCACCATCGTAAAATTAACAAACTATATGTTATAAAAAAGTATATGGATTTTATTAGAACAAAATTTGTTTGCATTCCTTGTCTCAAAAAAATATTAGAAAATGACTAACAGAGTGAACGTCATATCGTTTTTTTTTCCTCTATTGACCGATATGATGATGATTATTCTATCTCCAGACCAAACCAGTTATTATTATTTTTAACCAACCAAATATTCCTTAATTTGCTTTAGTGTTATACTATGGCTGAAACTTTTTAACTAGTCCAGTTTATGTATAAGCAAGCTCCAATAGGATCATTTCCATCTTATTTATGAGGACAGCGATATAAAACGGTATCACATATTCGCTTTAAATAGAAATACTAAATAGCATACAAACATGAACAGGCAACTCGATTGAAAATTGAACAGTTAGGTCAAATTGACGTCAGTACAAACAAAATTACATCGTTGGCTGATAAAATAATAAGAGAAAAACAACAACAAAATTCTATAATAATTATTTGACGCTGCGCGGACATAGTCACGGGCATAAGCTAGTCGATTAACTAACCAAATCATCAGAATAGACTTCTGATTCAAATTTCAATCGGATATCACGAAAGTTAAACTAACCTCAAAGTGAAATACTGAATGCAAATTCAGCGATTAATTTGGACTTACAAAGCCCGATTGGCCATCAGCAGTTAGGTCGAACTTGATGACAGCACAATCAAAATTGGCGAACTAATCGGATGCAGTTCTGATGTATAATCACCTGTCAGATATTGCAGGCGAACTACAACAATGGTCCAAAGTTGAATAACAGTCAGGACAAACTTACTGCGCTCAACTTTACTAGGGCTTAAGAGACGATACAATAGTGAGATTCTCGTTATGATAGAAATCGTTTCAAATTCATTGTTTGGTAAGGTGCCTTAAATATGGTAGTAGGCACCTTTTTAAGATTTAGTTTGGTTGGGATTAAGTTCGAATCATGAAAAAAAAACATATAACGATACTAGTACCAACTATTATTATTCTACGCATTACAGCTTTGTTACGAAAAAGTACCACAATAGTAATGAACCTAAGATTCTTAAACCTTTTTGAGGAAAAGTTAAAGATGATTAAATAATCGTTGGTGATATAATGAGTATATATCTAACTATTTCAGTTGCTCAATGGTTTCAGTGCTTACATAACATAAACGTTCGCGCCGTTTTATCTCCGAAGGGGTTGGCAGAGATACTAATACTTCTGAACTCACATGGCAGCGCCATCTAGTGTCCAGAGAAGGTACCCACGTATTGCTTGGACAGTGTGCTCACGTGATAATACACTGTCACATGGCAAAGTACAACTCCCCGATAATTATAATCTGAAGATTTACATACTTGTAATAAGGGAAAATTGTAGTATAGTCTTATTATAGTATAGAAATTAAGTTTAATTGATTGTTTTATTAGATTCTGGAACTTCATTCCATCTGCTGACGTCATCAAATATTTATTGTAAAGATGACAATGTTGTATTAATGTGACAACTGCGGACATTTTGTGAAAGTTAATATATTTGACTAAGCAACTGTGTACTGTCATAATACATTTTAATCTATTTTTATTTTATAAATATTTTTGGTGTAAAGACAATATATTTATACTTACATTTCTCACAGCATCAATTCTTAAAAAATGGGGTATTGCAAAAATTAAGGTTGCTGTGATGTTGTTAAAAAATTCTTAAGAAGCCCCAACATCCTAAGTTGCTTTTTATGTCACCCGCGGAATGCAAAGGCTTAGGGCTATTCTAAGCCGACACTAAATATTTATGAATAAGTTTAATCAACTATCAAGCAACAATAGCTCAAAGTTCAAAATTTCATTCGAGTGCGGTTAAGTAAATAGGGTAACATATTTGTACAAAAGTATTACCGTTTCCGTCTGTACAATTATATCTTTGTTAATGTACGTATTATTTCCGGTTGACTCATTCCTCGACATGTTCCGTTTAGTTAATATCCACGTGCTGTATTAATATTCAGTGTACATAGACTGGATGCATAGACCAGTGTTTGCGAGCTAATGAGAACGTACTCTATGTTTGATTCACTTCAATCAGGCGACAAATGAATACGTGCTGGTTTCATATGCTATGACCGGTTTCTTGGATTTTGTATGAGTTTGGATTTAAGAAGAAGAAAGAAGAAGAAAAAACGCTTATTCGCCATTTTAGGCGCAAGAAAAACAAGTAACATCAATTTTTACACAGACACTTAACTTTAACAATTAATTTGATTTGGATTTGAGTAATATGTACGTATGATATCCTAAGGCGTCTCAGGTCAGTCTTAATAAATTTGTGAAAGTCTTGAATATCTAATTTGTTGTTATTAGAAGTTACCTATTTATCATCACTTACGTACAAATATATACTCACGACTGGAAATCCAAGAAGCGGCGGTAAAGTTATATATTCCCTAGCCACTTTAAAGGTTGAGTGGGAAAATCGTTGTAAAATTAATGATGTCTGAAGATGGGTGGCCGGCCACACCACATTCCTAAAAAGCTATATACTGTTTGTTACTTTCAATCAAAACGCCGTGAAATAATGGGTATATGCTAAACTAAGCCGACAAGCTAAACTGGAAGTAAAAATAAAATATCAATTATACAAACATATTTTTCAGTGAATTGTATGTTTTACATGATTCTGGAAAAATAATGATATAGATATAACGAGAACTTTTTTCAAAAGCAAATATTATATTTTATTTTAGTGTACATTGCGAAACCAAGTAATTAAAAAAACCATTTTCATTCGTTTCGTTTAAAAAAAATGTTATTAGAGTTTAAAATTCAAACCCGAAAAATAATTTACTTGTTTTCATGCTCACCCAAGGTGATAAACTGTATGTATGTTGTTTTCACGTTTCTATTGCTGGACTCACTTTATTACTTCACAAAACAAATTACCAAAAACTTTGAAAATTTTGTACATATACATTGCATTAACATCAGACAGTTACGGTTTTAATATAAGTCTAAAATACACAACTCTAAAATTTTCATAATCACCGGAATGTACAAGGGAAAGCCAGAAATAATTAATGTCTGTATAAAGTATTATTTTTAATTTGCACAAAAAATTCACGAGATTCGTGAACGGTTTCCTTTTCTTTCGTAGCTTTATAAAATTTGCACCAATTGTAGGCACCAGATGACAATGTCTCGTGATGTTCAGAAGTATCAGTACCTCTGTCAACCCCTTCAGGGATATACGGTGTGAACGCTTGATGAAATTACAATATTAATTGTGTGGAAAGAGAAGATTATTAGATTTTTAACGATAACTTATTAACGTAAAACCAAGTTCATATCACTAATTTTAAAATTACTGAATAGTTTCAATAGTTGTGCAGTGTGAGTTTTTAGGAAACCCTCTTTCTTGCTATTAATTTTGACTTTCGGGCAATGTAGCTGGCAGTGTCAGCTTAGAATAGCACTATCCCATTTCTTCCGGTGGGTGTACGTAAGAGACGACTAACGGTATTGGGGCTTTTAAGGGATTTTTGGGCGATGCGGTTGGAGACCCATCACCAGCAACCTTTATTGTACCATCTTCTCCCCACTCAACTTTCCAAAAGTGGCTGAGGAATTTCTAATTCCTTAGCTATGGCTACCCCTTCTAGGGTTTTACAGCCGTGAGTATATGTATGTATGTATGTGGATGTGACTGGAGAGGCATTGCCAACTAACTTTTATTTACAATTCTCACTAAACTCTAAAATATTTTATAGTATATAAAACAAAATAGAAATAGTAAGCAAGAGTTGTAGATTCAAATCATTAAAGACACCTCATAAACTTTGAATCGTTTCAGTTACTGAAAGGAAAAGATGGATGAGCTTTTTTTCGTGTCGCAAAACAACCTTTAGCTCCAAAGCAGCCAAGATCTTTAATGTTTGAAGCCCAATATTCCACGTTTTATTAATACACTCTAAAATTTTGAGAGACGGAAAACCACTTTGCTAAACAACCACCACACTTGATCGTATGGGACACGTGGCCGCCATTCCAGAAACCATCACTCCAACCACTGTCCTGAAGCATAGCTATTTAAATTTCGTTCATTTTGTTCCCCTAGTTGCAAGTTTGATTTCGTAGTGAAAGATGTAACAGAGCTCTCTCCCTTAACTCTGAGTCTTGTTTTGAGAGCCATTGAACGAGACGACTGACTTTCTAAGTCATTGTTGTCAACCACGTTATTTAAAGTTAGGGCTAGAGATTAAGCAACATGCACCCTGGCTCCACGGGGAATCCTTTTAACAATGGGTATAGATGATTTCCAGACTGAAATTGATTGCCAAAATAAAGAAACGGGTGGGTTTGTCGGTCTGATGGTAGTATTAGAATTTTGTATGGAAGATATGGAAGCGTTGGAAAGATGGCAATTTTTTTTGTTGAGGATGTCATCTTGATATATTTTTATACATGGTTCTTTGATTAAGCAAAGCTAAATATAAATCTTCTTTAGCATCTATTGATTTATTAAGATATTTTTCATCACTTTCACTGCACTTTCAGCTATTGTTTTTCATATTTGAGTTGAATTAGGTCTCGGTAGAGTTAGCATTTAATTTAAATTACTGATATTGTCCTTGTTGGACAATGTTATCCAATAAAATATACATACATACATATACTCACGGCTATAAATTATATAATATAATATCCCTAGAAGGGGTAGCCAGAGCTAAGGAATCAGAAATTCCTCAGCCACTTTAGAAGTTGCGTGGGGAAAAAATGGTAAAATAAAGGTTGTTGGTGATGGATCTCTAACCGCATCGCCCAAAAATCCCTTAAAAAAGCGCCAATACCATTAGTCGCCTTTTACGTACACACACCGGAAGAAATGGGGTAGTTCTATTCTAAGCCGACACTACACAGCAATAAAATATGATCTGTGTCTTTAATCAAAGCATAGAGAGGTTTGCCAGGATCGTACAAAGTGGCGATCAATAGTCTCTGCCTACCCCAATGGGAACTAACGGAGTGAGAATATATGTATGTATGTAAACATGTCGTCTAAGAATGTCACTTCCTACTATGTATTATACAAGTCCGTTTAATGATCTTGGATTCTTAAGTAGTAGTGCTCATCACCAAAAACCCTTGCTTTTGGATAGCTTTTGTATGCTGGAATTGGTTGGTAAATTCTTCATTATTCTTACGCTCCGACTACTTCTTACATGGGATAACAGTAATTGGAATTTTTCACATGAGACATCATTTATTGAACAAAAAATATATTATTAAGACTAAAAGAGCGTGATTTTATTACTGAAAATTATCAGTTACCCACTTCCTATAATATAATCATGCTAATGTGGCATGACTCGAGACTACTGTCACAGTAAGACGACAGTCGCTTTTGAAAAAACAAATGCGGGCTCTCTACTAGAAAACAGCTATCTTTGTAATAGCAGTTTTCTAGTAGAGAGTCCGATATATATAGAAATAAATTAGAAAGAAACAAAAATATTTATTCACTGATCCAAGGCTTAATTGAAATACAAAACATCACAGATATAAACTTATTTACAAAGGATATTGAATGTATTTACCTTATAATGGATAGTCAAGATCATATTTTATTCAATTTACATGAAGCCTTGCTTAATCGAATCATCGCCATTCATTTGAATAAATATTTTTCGCAGAAGTAACTAAAAACACTTCAGTTAGTTAAGGTAATTGTTAAGTGATTTTATTTTGAAACTAAATCTTTGAAAAGCACATTAGCACAAAACACACAATATAATTTTAATGTGTTATATTATAAGTATTCTATCAGTTATTGATCTAAAGATTCTTATCCAATCCAAACTATTCAAGACCACAACAAGCTATTTAAGTTATCTATCGTAGTATCGTATCTACTCGTAGTACTATTTAATAATCAAGCCATAAAAATGACTAATTCCTCTTTCAATAATGCTCTCGTTTGAGATTTACCAGCATAAAGCCATAACTCTTCATCAAAATACATCTTGTACCTCACCGTTGCGTTACTCGAACAATAGGCGAGTGAAACACCAAAGGAATACTTGGAAGCCACCGAACGAGCAATCGATCAGCTGAACTGTGGAGCTTTCAGCAAACATAGCTGCAGCAGCGTCTTGCGCAGCTTTGTGCAACTTCAACTCTTCAGGGAGGGAACATCGCCGCTGAAGGCATTAAAGAAGCTAAGTCGAGATTTTAGGGTTGTCGTTTGATGGTTTTTTTTACGACTACGAAATAAACGGTGTAGTGTCGGCTTAGAATAGCATTATCTAACATTGGGCGATGCAGTATTTAAAATATGTAAAAAATAAATCAAAATTTAGGAATAAAAATTTATTTAAAATATATTGGACTAATACAAAATAAATACTTCGAAGCCTACCGAATGAGCAAAAGATCATTTTGAACTATTATTATATGCTTCCATTAAAATTGTATTTAAATGCATAGATTTTGTCATAAGTATTAAGTAAGTTGCAATATTGATAGCTAAGCATCACCCACTTAAATCTTTTAAAAGTTCTGAATCTGTTAGTTGTCTTCAAAATATAAGCTTTAATGTAATAAGCTGCGTAGTGTCGAATTAGAATAGCATTTACACATTTCTTCCTGCGGTGCGGTTGCATTCGAGGCAACCTGACCCACCCTTCTTTATTTCCCAATGTATCCGTGAATAAAATCCAATTTTGAAGCTCTGGTATATTCAGGATTTAAAGCCATGAGTATATCGCACTCTCAGAACGAAAGAGGCTCAACTCAAAAATAGTGATATTGAGTTACAATCCTAGAGAGACATAAAAAGGTATGCTCAATCCGTTGAATAGTAAAACAAAGGCACCAATTCTAAAAAAACAGGATAGCGATTTTTCCGACCCTATAACAATAAGTGCCTTTGTTTTAGAACATACTTTTTTATGCCTCTCTATGAATGTAACTCAATATCACTATTTTTGGGTTGAGCCTCCTTCGTTCTGAGAGTGCGATATGTAAGGTTACGTTAGTTAAAACGAAATACATTTCGTTTGCCGATTTCATTTTATATAAAAACCTTTAAAGCATCAAATTGGTGGCAGCCCTGTTATTAATTATAGTTAGAACTATAGTCTGTATGGAAATTCTCAACTCATTGACACGGTGATAGACGTTTACAATATGTTGTAGGAAAAGTGTTCTACTTCACATAACTACTAATACTTAAGGCATGTAATTGGACATTACAAGACATGTAAAAAGAAGAAAAGATGGTAGAAAGTAAACGTGTAGCGTGATAAGCTAACTTAGACGTATTTTATTCTTTGCTTACACTAACTTATTGTATCACACTACGCTATTACTTGCAAACTAAACCCATACAGAGTAGATGTTTCTCTATGGGGAAATGTATGCTGTATCGATGATGAAACAGAAAGCTGAAATGATAAAAAATAAATGATGGGTGCCTATAACTATAAAATTCCCAATGTACTTAAAAGCTAAAGCTCTGTTAACCACATCGTAAAACACTTACGAAAATAATTATAGAATAGATGAAGATTTTAAACAAAAAAAATATTTTATAGCTAATAGCTTTATAAAATATTTTTTTAAGCGCGCAATCCATATGCTTTTGCTTCGACAAAAATGTATAGGCTGCGTCTGACTACGTGTGTATCGTGTCGGTGTCCATTAGTTCTCATTGGGGTAGGCAGATACTATAAAACAGACTATAGACAGCGCGTTTATAAGACGAAAATTTTGTGTACAAAGGCCCTTAGAATGTGACATAGGAAAGTAAAGAATATTTATTTTGTTCTGATCCAGGAATTTTCCTCATTTCTTCTGAATCGCTGCAAGGCTCTTTACTAATAAACTACGTTACTAAGTTTATTATTATGCTTAAAATTTTGTATTATTATTGAATTTTTCGTATGAGTTGACTATCCACGTTAATAAAAGTTATGAGAAAACCAATATGTTTGCTATCAAAAAAATATTTTATGATCTATAGATACTAAGTGTCCTTTTGAGGATTAACAGAGCTTCAGTGTTACTCAAATTTTCAATTAGTTCATACTAAGGTTAATCATCTTACCTAATCTTTGAAGAGAATAATATTCTCTCAGATATAAATCTCTAGAAGAGGCCAATGTCTTATTATGAAGCCAGAGCTTCTCCTAAGACATTCTTCGGCCACTATTGGAAGTTAAGTGGGGATAAGATTGTTAAAGTTAGTCGCCTGCTACAAAAACCCACGGGAAGAAATGGGCTAGTGCTTATTCTAAGCCGGCACTAAACAGCGACAGAGAGCTTCTCTTAGAACATACATGGATTACGAGTTGATAGATTTAGTTTGTTTGTTCGTTTATGTTTTTTTAATTCATTAGGATTACTTAAATAAATGCTTAATGATTTGGGTGATGGTTATAGTGTTTCTAAGGTTGTGTAAAACTAACAAAGAAACTTATCCATGCGGACAAAGTTGCGGGCAAAAGATAGTTTATTATATTTTGGAAAGAAAAAGGACTACATTCAACTGAGAGAGCAACCATGATAATATCGAAATGGGTGAAGAAATTTGGACTTTTACTAAATCCTGATAAGTCACAGGCAAGTTTTGGCAGTTCGAGGTTGCTGTAAGACAAATATGGCTCTTGATAGGAAGCTGTGCTATGATGGCATCGGTATTCACTTTGTCAATTCTGTCAAAAATCTAGGACTTATAATGGACAGTACATTTTCGTGGTTGCCCCAAGTGGAAGCCGTAAGTAAAAAAGTCTTTGCATCTTGTCACTCACTTAAGCGCTTGCAATTTTTCCTGCCTCACCACACTAAGATTAGGCTGGCGCAGTCTCTACTGCTTCCGATTCTTGATTACGCAGACGTAAGTTATCTTGACCTCACAAAGGAGCTACTTAACAAACTCGAACGTCTCCAGAATTTATGTATCCGATTTATATTTGGATTACGTAAATACGATCATGTTTCTGAGTAGCGACATGATAGTCCAGTGGGTAGAACACCCGCCCGAAAAACAGAAGGGCGTGAGTTCCAATCCTGGGACGGGCCTACACCAATTTGTCTTTTCTAAAGTCATATGTGTGATTAATTTATCATGGTTGCTAACGGTGAGGGAAAACATCGTGAGGAAACCCACATGGCTGAGTTGTACTTAGTCATGTGACAGTGTATTCGTACAAAACAGCGATAGACCTGCCCCCTATCACGTGAGTACACTGTCTAAGCACCTTCTCTGGTAACTAGATGGCGCTTGCCATGTGAGTTCAGGAGTATTGGTACCTCTGCCAACCCCTTCGGGGATAAACGGCGTGAACGTTTATGTTATTATGTTATGTTGTGTTTCTGAGTATCGCACTCAACTAAAGTGGCTCCCTATTCGACTTCGGAGGAATACTGATATTTTATGTGTTTGTATAATGCCCTTTACAATCCTGCTACCCCCCATAATCTTCGGTGTAAGTTTACATACTTGTCCTCCCACGGTCGTGCCTTGCGAGCACAGGAGAATAAGATGTTGAGCGTACCTCCTACTTTCCTTTGCAGTCAAAGCGGTTAATTTGTGGAACTCACTACCTGTTGACATACGGCTGTCATCATCTCTAAACATATTTAAAAATAAATTAAATTCTCACTTTTTAAGACCTTAGGTTGGTAGATTTTATAATGATAGGTATAGAGGTATGTGTATATTATTATTCTATATAAGAATATATATATATATATATATTAAATAAATAATCGCGTTAAGGCGATAAGTCTGCCTTTGTGTACTAAGTTTTAATGTTCTGTACTTTTGTAAAAACATTATATTTATTCTATATTCAATAAAGAGTTCAAATAAAATAGTCCAATGGGTAGAACACCCGCCCGTCAAAACAGACAGACTTGAATTCAAACCCCGGGTTGGGTCTACACCAATTTGTCTTTTCTAAAGTCATATGTGTGGTTATTTCCTCATGGTTGTTAACGGTGACGGAAACCATCGTGAGGAAACCCACATGGCCGAGTATTACTTAGCCCTGTGACAGTGAATTCGTACAAAACGGCGATAGGCCTGCCCCCTGTCACGTGAATACACTGTCTAAGCAAAACGTGATGTTCAGAAGTATTGGTACATCTGCCAACCCTTCGGGGATATGCTTCGTGAACGTATGAGTTTGAGTAGAGTTGTGATATTTTTTAAATATCTTTTTAACCACGCAACAAAACCCGCTAAAAAAACCTTGGGAGCCACTAAATATTTCATAAGATTAGTTCACCCTTTCCGATAATCAAAGCTACATAGTTAAAGGGTTTCCCTTATTATTTAAATAATCCATGTTTAAGCCAAGTGACAAGCCACGGGGGATCAAGTTGCTCTAAGCTTTGTTTATTTTAATCGGGGCCATTAATTCATCAATGTCAATGATAAATCAGGCTTGTTCTTGGGAATTTATATCGTTCTATTTAGATGTTTATTTTATTTTTAATGTGATCTTACGTGAAATTCAACGAGTGTTTTAATATATGGCTGGGCGTTTATTACAGACATTATGTACATTTTGTGGACAATTATAATATTATTCATCCTTACAATTTCATTCCTTAATATGGACAATATGACGTCGTCCGTGGCCGAGTGGAAAGGTGATTCTCATAGGCAGAGCATGGTCTCAGCTCTGGTGCAGAGAGGTATGGGTTCAAATCCTGAGTTTTGTCTATAACTAAGTGTTAATTCTACTACTACTAAATTACAGGTGTAGTCATATAAAATAATGTCGTATAGAAACATGGCCACCATTCCAGAACCTTCTACCCGAACAACCTTCGGTTCCCTACCCATGGGCACTTAAGTTACGCAATGTTTTTCATTTACATATCTCTTACGAATCATTTCATTGGGAGTTTGACTATGCAGTGAAAGATAAAACTTAGCCTTTCTTTGCCTTTTAGTCTCCCAACAATGTTTTTAGATCCTTTGTACGAGACTTTTCAAATTATCCTGCATAATATACATTGTTTGGAGATTTGCTGTTTCTGTTATGATTAAGTTTCAAAATATTATTAATGTTAAAAAGGTTGCGAACAAACCAAAGGCGAGACAAAATGAGTGCACCCCGGCTGTGTTATATGTCAATTAGATTATCATACTGTGTTGCTAACCGCGCATTTATATCAGGAGCGACAGCGGATTAAAATATGGTTATTAATTTAAAGAAAGTAAAAACAAAAAGATATAAGTCTAGAGAACACAGTAATATGATCAGTAAAGACCACTACTAAAAGTCAGACAATCTGCCGAACATTATATTTAATATCGATGTATGTTTTCCATCTTTGCACTTGTAAATGTTGGTAGCAATATCACATCAAGGCGATATTCATATAGTTGATATAGTTCATTCTATAAACTTATTTACTACACGCACCACAGACATAAGAGGAACAAACAAGAATGAACTTACGCCATGCACTTTGCTAATTTATATTTTCACAACTAGCATAGCACAGCTCACATTCTCAAAAATACGAGCCTCTTTATTCCTAATAAAAAAAACCATTAAGAAATTCTCCCGATTACTAATAATGAAATATGTAATGATACGAGTAACACAGATTACTTTACTACAAACTTAAAAATAATACTTTTAGTATAGATTTTACATAAATACCTATGAACTACCCATTATTTTTTGCCTTTACCCAGCTAACTGAAAATCACCACTGAGTGATTAACGCCCGATTTCTGAATTGAGTATTCAAGCTGAGAACGACTTAATTATCTTTTTGTCTCATTCAGTTGTTAAGATTTCAATGCGACAGAACGATACTTAAGTTGTTCTCAGCTGGAATACTCAATTCAGAAATCGGTCGTAATACATTAATCGCTTTGAGAATCGCTTACGCTTACGTCTCCCACCCCGCTCTAATATACTTGTACGCTACTGCTCCTTCATAATAAACATCATTTTGAGTATATTACTAGCGACATTGTCAGATAATACGGGACATGTTCTCACGTTATTGAAATTCTAATTAAAATAGACAATCTAATAATAACAGGCTTTCCAACATGATTGTCAGAATTAATAAACAGACGACGAACCTCTCAAATAAAGGCTTTATAATGTAATACATAAATTAATCTAGATTAAATTTAATTTGAAGAGCAGGTTTTTGGAAAGATGAAAGTGATTCCATTTTTATACATTTTGTCACCATCTCGTTAAAGTTCCTACCATGGTCATCGTATTGTATTCCAACTTTTTCTGGAAAAGGTTTGCTTTTATATTTGGTGATGGTTTGTACGAAGTCAACGTATTTTCATAGTATCGATGGATCTAATTTATTTCACCCCGCTCAGAATATAGGTAATTAGTATACTGATGTAGGAAAAACATACATAAATATACTCACGGCTATAAATCCCTAGAAAGGGTAGCCAGAGCTTCAGACTAAGAAATTCCTCAGCCACTTTTGGATATTGCTTGGGGAAAAGATGGTAAAATACAGATTGTTGGTGGTAGGTCTCCAACCGTTTCGCCCAAAAATCCCTTAAAATCCCCAATACCGTTAGTCACCTCTTACGTGCACCCACCGGAAGAAATGGAGTAGTGCTATTCTAAGCCGACACTACACAGCACTAAGTATGAAATCTACCATATTTTTTTAATGCGAGTTCCAATATTGTACACAATTAAATGCTACTCACTTTGGAATACATAATACTTATCTGCCTTTCCTTTTATTGTTTTTCTTTTCAGTCGCGCGAAAAAGTTTCGCGTCATTATTACCCTATATACTAAAATCATGTTTCTCTCATAGATTCTGATGTTGTTGCTACTTTTTTGTAAATATTAGTCAAAAATTGTGAAAGTTCATTGTTATTTTTAAGTAAAGTTCATCGGAAACACCTTACTAAGCAAGAGATAACCGTTTTACTTGGTTCTATAGGTTTGGTGTGTGGCGACCGCTAGACGGCGAACTCACTCGCACACTAGCAGCGTCATAAAAAATCGTACGTCGCGGTATCGAAATGTTTCTCTAACTAAACATAAATACAAATTCTAAGTTGGTACACAGCAGGGTGTACTGGCCAGTATATCTTTGCTGTTCCCACAGTGGTGACCCCCGACAACAACATGACGAATCACCACTGATCAGTGATATAAAAAGTATTTTTAAATATGTATAAATAAATAAATAAATTTTGCTTATAATCTGAATGACCAACATGAATTTGTTAGGGATCTAGGCGTCATATTTAAAACGAAAGTAATATTTGATGAACATATTGAAAATATTGTCGCGATATCTTCTAAAACCTTTGGTTTTCTTATCCGAACTTAATGTAATATCCTGAAGAGATTTTTCCAATTCTTTTTTGTTGCTTTTTTTTTACTTTTGAACATTTTCAATTTTTTCTAATTTAAAAGCTATTAAAAAATATACACAGTTCGTTTGCATGGAATATGCGTCACAGGTGTGGAACCCAAATTATAATATACGCATTGGAGGTAGCCAGAGATTGAAGAGAGGATTTTTGTGGTATCTTAAATTTAAAACTAGATAGTATTCTGCTGATTACAACCACCGTTGCTCTAGATATCACTTCCTCCCACTAAATTTTGGGAGGCGAAGCGATATCTGCTTCCTGGCTACATATTTATACCTAAACATATATATATGACAGTCAGATTGTAAAATCCGCCGTATTACATTACGGCTAGCCGTTATCTAAAACAGCACCGTTTTGTAATGCGGCGGTTCAAGCATTAGCCGGATTCAATGCGGCTTAATATAAAACCGCCGGTTTGTATTCGACCCCAAATGTCATTCAACACGGCTAGCCATAATGTAATATAGCGAGAGATTGCCGCCACTTTGAAAGTTTTTAGTTCCAATTCTTAACACTCGTGGCGCTACCTAGCATAACAACAGCAATGGCGTTGAATACAGAAAGTGGGTTGTTAAATTGTGAAGTTGTGAGTAAATTAAACAATGAAAACGTGTTAAATATCGGTCAACAGTGACTTTAAGAACAATTTTCTCAATTTGGAACAATAGAAAAACCATGGTCAATGTGTTTTTTAATATAAACATAAATAGTTTTTTAATACAATGTTTGGAAAAGTTTAATTATACTAAGTATTTTATGATAACTGTCCCGTGTGATTTATTACATTAATGATAAATGTCTAAAGTCAAATATTTTATTTGCTATTAAAAAATATAACTTTATCTGATTATTAAAATTGATTTTGATTCTAAATTGTTTTATTTTGTAAGCATACGATGCGGCTAAACGTGGGCCGCCTTATTAAAAAACGTATCGTAATGACAATACGACTAATGCTTGAACCGCCGCATTACAAAACGGCGCTGTTTTAGATAAAGGGTAACCGTAATGTAATGCGGCGGATTATACAATCGGACTGCGACATATACATGGCTGGTATATATTGCAAGTGGCACTATAGACACACGGGAACTTCTCACGCGCGTCTCCTTACGGCCTAAGCAGCTCGGACTGAGACTACGTCCTGTACTGTCTGTTCCTACAACCTGTATTAATTATCGTAAGTAAATTAATGAACTATCTCTTGATGTTGACCTATTTTACACCAGCATTACCACCATAGAGCTTGATGACGCAAAGTTATTTTTACTCCTCGTGATATGTACTTATGTATCAAAATGACCTAGCCGCTCAGGCCGATGATGATACAATAGGTCAGAACCTCTGGCGGAGGCTCTGCCGATAATTAAACGATCCGCAGTTCGTCGCCCAAATACCAATAAGCAAATTACTCTCCAGCGGGAGCAGGCTTTTCCACAGTACGAGTGGATATTGGTAGCAAACGATAGGTATGCTTCACACCACGAGGCTGTCGACCAAGCTGGGGACGTTGTATTCAGCAACATACACACGTTCGGGTTAAAGGTTCTTGCACAGATATCAGCGTAACACAAATAGTTCAAAAATAGTTAAAAAGTTCTTGATAAAATATTAAACTTTCTCGCCGGCAATTTGAATTCAGCTATTACACTCATCGCGGTAGCCAATAGTAAGTCTCACTGGCGTGCCCTGTACATCGGGGGTTGCTGATTGGTTGAGCATGCGATGATTGACATTTGCCGTATATTATTTGGAATATAGAATGTTGACGATATAACGTACCGACACTACATAATATAATACAATTACATAATTAATTAATCAACTATTCCCTCGATTTTTTTTATGTTTTTGTTTGTTAACATTCTATTTGAGGAGATTTGTTAGTAGTGTAGCGACGCGCTGTCAGTACACAATGACGCGCACTACATAGAAACGCTGACAGTGCAAGAAGAATCACATTCCACAGCAACATGTAACGAAGCAATATACGTCACACTCGTCATCAAGACTCGCCATACAAATCGTACATCGCGCAATCGAAGTTTCTAAAACATTTACTATATATACAAGTTCCAACTTAATACAGTTGGACCGCGGTCCCCAGGCATACCACCGCCTGGCGGAAGATCTTCCCTTTTCCTCCACAGTAGCATTGGACTACCTCTATATTGTACTCTACCTCTACCCCCATATTATATGCTTTTTCCTCTTTCTCCTTCATTGATTTAGAGAAACCGTATGGTGGTAAGAAAGTGTTTGTGGGAGGTGTTATGCAAGTTCGGTTTGGGGAGTCACCTTATACGTGCATTGGTTGGTAGTGCATGTGTAAGAGTAAACGGGGAAAACACTGACTGGTTTGGCATCTCTAGGGGTGTCCGACAGGGTTGTGTTGCTACTCCGTGGCGTTTCAATTTGTTCATGGATGACTGTTTGGCAGAACTGCGTGAAAGTGATTATGGACTAAGAATGGGTGGATTCATTGTTAAATGCCTCTTGTATGCTGACGATCAAGCGCTACTTGCATCGTCGGTGGAAGAGTTGCAAGAGATGATGAATATTGCATGTGCGTCATTTGAAAGAAAGGGAATGAAAGTGAATGTGGATTAAATTAAAGCCATGGTTTTTGAAAGAGAGGTGACCGAATGCGTGATTGAGATTAATGGTAAGAGAGTGGAACAAGTAAATGAGTTTGTATATCTGGGAAGTCTGTTTACTAGAGATGGAAAGTGTGTTGAAGATATCGAGAGAAGAGTGAAAAAGGGTAATGCGATAAATGGAGCACTGGATAGTCTAATGTCTAGTCAATCGGTGTCTGAAAGGGCCCGAATGGCTGTGCATGATGCTGTTCTCGTTCCTACGCTTATGTATGGCAGTGAATATTGGGTGTGGCAGAAGAAGCATGAAAGCAGAGTGAATGCAGTAGAAATGAGGTCCCTCAGAAAAGTTTGTAATGTAAGGTTATGTGATCGTGTGAGGAATGACGTGATTCGTGAAAGGGGTGGTGTAAAAGATGATATTGTAAGTAAGATAGAAAAAGGAATGATGAGATGGTTTGGGCACATCGAGAGGATGGATGATAGGAAATCGGTAAAAGGTATCTATAGAGCTAATGTGGAAGGTAATGTTAGTAGAGGACGGCCACGAAATACACATTTGGACCAAATTGAGAGTGTGCTCAAAAAGGCAGGCGTCCAAAGTATGAAGAATAAAAGAGCATGTATGAAAAGATTGATGGATGTAGACGAAGAAAGAGAGGTTTGCCAGGATCGTACAAAGTGGCGATCGATAGTCTCTGCCCACCCCAATGGGAATTAACGGCGTGAGTATATGTATGTATATCTTGTCTGTAAATATTCGTAAGAAAATAAAATAAAATAATAATATAGTTGTACGAGTATACCTTGCAGAACAATTTTAGACCTAATTCCATCTTTATAGCGGTCAACATCTGCTTGTTTTATAGAGCAATAAACCGCAGATATATTTCATCTTTAAATGATGCGTATGCATTTTATTGTTCCAAGAATGGAAATTCGTGAGCTAAGATAGTTTTATGCTTTATTTCATATTCTGGAAACGGTCTGACTGGGGTACCTTAGTTTATGATACTACGTAGGGAAAACAAAAGTTTGGATATTAGTTATAGGAGTAGGCAGAGATTTCTGATCAAATGTTGTTTAAGTGTAGGTACGTCTTAACATTTTTACTAAATTCTATGCCATAGTTTTGAATTTACATTGTAGTCATATCATTGAACTATACACTAAACAAACAATATCTGAAACACAATATACTGCCTCCTTGGCCTGGCGTTTTTTTTTTTCGATTTTGAGGTTTCGGGTTCGGTGCTCGAAGGGTTTAATCACAATATTAGACCGAGTTTTATACGGTATTTCAGGCTCGAATCACCTGATTATCCAATAAGATGACTTCTTGCTTCAGATACTACTTAATTGTTATTAGTCTGCCAATCCGTATTAGGTCAGCCAGATTGACTATGGCCAAATCACCTAACTCAGTCATATGTAGGCTATGATGATGAATATCTTCTTTCAACCTATTTTTATGAATGGTTACAAGATAAAAAGTGTAAATTAAAAAAATATATACAGAATTAATTCTACCCAAATTTTGTTAACAATACTGACCAATAATTCAAACGTCTAATATACAAATTGCTAACTAAAATCAAATCCGTAAAATGAACAAAGCTGTTCTCAACTCCACAAAGGTTCGATACTTTCGCGGACCTTTGTTTTAAACTCCGACTCCGCGCAGCGACGGGGCAAAGATTAAAAAGTTAGTCGAATTAAAAAGGAGTTTGGTAGCCGGTCGCTGGCACAAAACGATTTGAAACACAAATAGAATAAAACACTGGCGGAGTGAGAGTGCGAAAATTTAATAAAAACAAAGTCGTCAATTGAAAATTTTGTTTAATGTTTCTGGGTTCCGTAATGTTTTAGTGTTCGAGCAATCGGCTTCTAATCCCTTCCGGATTCGATTTCCGTTCGGTGAACTCGTAAAATGAATTTGTAACAAAACTTATTAACCAATTAAAATAACTCCGTCTTGGAGCGTTCGTCTGCCCAGGTAATATAACGGTTGTAGTTGTAAGATAGCTACCCCGCAGTATACCAGCCTGCCTCTAATCGGAAGTGACACTTTTCAAATAACTTTCCCACTATTATTCCCGTGACATTTCTCTGCATATTACACATTATAAAATTAAAAGGGCAGTTGGAAATTATAAGCAATTGTCAGAACTGGCTGAAGTTTATGTCTAAGTCTAATTTTAATCTTTGCCTACAATATTATAAAATTATAATATAGATACTAGGTAAAAAAAAACTTATTTCTATTCATTAATCTTATACAACTAATATTTCAAAATATGCTAAAGTTGACATACTACACATTTTCTGGCTGTTGTACTCTTTGTTTGTACGGGGGTTTTAGCGAATACACCTCGTTAAGGAGGATGGGCAAAAATGTATAGAACCTGGTATAACTTGCAATAACAATGAGTCACATATTACTTACACAAAGATAATTTCATATATTAAGATATGCACCAGGTTGCATGTTTCTAAGAGTTGTCCGAACTATGTTCTACTATTTTAAATTTCACAGTACTTTAAGTCTTCAATACTGAAAATTATAATATTTTACGTACCCAATATTACTTTAAATAATGTTTCCTGCAAGGAAGTTAGTTTGTGTAAGTTTGTTGGTGGTGACTAAGTAAGATTGATGATTTCATTCGAAATGTTATAAATTATAAACAGTAAAAAGTAGCAATGAAAATCATATGATTAAGTATAGGAATATCACCAAATATTTATGATGCCATATCACCAGATGATTTCCATGCCTATACGCAACCCTCCTCCCGCTGTCGTTTCCTGACTCCTATCTCCTTCTTGCTCACGCTCCCGAGTTCATTCAAAAGTTGCATAATTAAGGCCAAACCACTGTTTTTTCAACCAATAATTACAATTATTGATATTTTGACCAAAACATACTGATGTTCGGTTCGCTGTATCTCCGAACGGACAGCGATTTGGGGAAATTCCCCACAATAAATGTTGATGCACTATATTATCCTAATTTAAAAATGTACCAATCATTGAACAGTATACCAATATACCCATCCTCCTTTCATCATCAATACTGCCTCAATTTAAAGCATTCGTTTTGGTTTTTGTTTAAACTTTTGTTGAAACTGTCAGCTCTTTTGAACCCTAACTCAGTTCAATCGAACGTAGCTCAAACTAAATGCAAGTTTTATTGGAAAAATCAAACATAAGAATAAAATTTGTTTCAATTCACCAGGTCTGTGTTTGGCTCAAGTTTTTCAATTTAAAATAGTTCCGATACAATGAATATTTTCATCCATGTTCCAGGTAAATGAAATAAAGTTTTAGCAAACCCTCTACGTGACTTTATTTCATATTTATTTACAAAGTAAAAACTTGGTTTCCCAAGGGGTTTACGACACTAGCTACCGGCCCGCGACTACATTAAATTATATATTTTTTTTCTTTTAGGTTTGTAAAAATCCGAATGAATTCCTACCTAAAGTCTGGGCTATAAATCCCAAAAAATGGTAACGACTCCTCAGTTTTTAAATAAATTGTGCTTTTGATGGAAATTTTGTGAGCAAAAGGGGATAAAATATGTTTATTGATTCTGATTGGTTACTTACTACCTCGCAAATGAACTGCTTCAAATGCCTAAACCTATTGGTCACCTTGACGATACCCATTGGTTGATTATGGAAGTATTGCTGGTATGAAAAAATATTATACAATATTTTGTAAATTAGGTAAAAATACTAATATTAATAAGTTATTAATATTAGTATTGTTATGGATTTCCGCAAAGTAACGCCTGATTCCATCCAATAAATTAGGTAAAATTGAAAAATCTTTAAGTGATTATTGAATATAAATATTTAACTGTATTTAATAATCAAACTTAACTCAAACTCAAACGTTCACGCCAAATATCCCCGAAGGGGTTAGCAGAGGTACTAATACTTCTGAACATCACGTGACATAGCCATCTGGTGTTCAGAGTACCCACGTTTTGCTTGGACAGTGTACTTACGTGATAGAGGGCAGGCCTATCGCCGTTTTGAACGAATACACTGTCACGTGAATAAGGTTTCCTCACGATGTTTTCCCTCACTGTTAACAACCATGATAAATGAACCACACAAATGACTTTAGAAAAGACAAATTGGTGTAGGCCCGACCCGGGATTTGAACACTAGTCGTTTGCCCATCGTCGGCGTGTATTTAATGGCTCAATTCAAATACATATTGAAAAATATCACAAAAATGATAAACATCGAAAGTGATAGTATATACATATAACATTTATATATAACTTGTCTTTTAGACTCACTTAGATAAACAAAGTGATGAAACCAATACCATGATGAAAGTTGATAAATTAAATTGAAATTTGTTATGTATTAGCTCATAATACATACATACATACATATACGCACGGCTATAAATCCCTAAAAGGGGTAGCCAGAGCTAAGGAATTAGAAATTCCTCAGCCACTTTTGGAAAGTTGTGTGGGGAAAAGATGGTAAAATAAAGGTTATTGGTGATGGGTCTCCAACTGCATCGCCCAAAAATCCATTAAAAGCCCCCTATACCGTTAGTCGCCTCTTACGTACACCCACCGCAAGAAATGGGGTAGTGTTATTCTAAGCCAACACTACACAGCAACAGCAGCAGCACTACACTCATTTAGACTCACTTAGATAAATAAAGTGATGAAACCAGTACCATGATGAAAGTTAATAAATTAAATTGAAATGTATTAGCCCATAATGTATTGTTTTATTAAATAGGCGTATAAATCTATACTTAATGTATATCGAAAGTGATAGTATATATCATGCGAGAATTGCCTTGCAGCATTCTAAAATAGGAAAAAAGAGTTGTAATATAGTTGAGGGTTCAGATTTATATTTTTGTAAAAGTTAAAGGGAATACAAAACTGTTATTTGGTATTTTAATAGGTGTAAGTTTTTTCGGCCCAAGCTGCGTTTATATCTTATGCAATCTGAGTGAGGCTTAGCAAGAGGGGATAACAATAGATTTTATACATACATATACATATATACATATACTCACAGCTATATTTCCCTAGAAGGGGTAGCCAGAACTAAGGAATCATAAATTCTTCAGCCACTTTTGGAAGTTGAGTGGGGAAAAGATGGTAAAAATAAAGGTTTTTGGTAATGGGTTCCCCACCGCATCGCCCAAAAAAAAAGCCCCAATACCCTTAGTCGCCTCTTACGACACCCGTGGGCAGAAAGGGGTAGCAACATTCTAAGCCGGCACTACACATTTTTACATATTTTATACACACTTATTTTTAATTCTCTTCCCTTTTAAGAATATATACAGCTAATATTCATTGTTCTTTTTTTGGGTCTAATTTCATATGTTTCTTGGTTCGTACATATTTATGAGTTACATACACAATGACAAAGTATATTTTTGAAAGCGACTCTGCTCAAATTACAGCGTTTTACCAAAATGAGGGCAAATATGTTGAGTATCGCGGTTAAAATAACGGAATGAATATAATATATTACCACACTGAAGAATGAAATGTGAGAGGTTAATGTGTGTAACAATTTGTATCTTTTGTAGAATTTACAGGCACCTTGTTATATCTCGTTTGTAAAACATTGGTAATGGAAAGAATTTGAGCTGCATGAAAAGCTTTCTATCTTAAAGATCAATTTTACATGTTTTGTCTATACTGTTGCCTCTTTGGGGTTTTAGTAAAAAAATAAAGATATCATGAAAAATAAAACTGACATAATTTCACTGTGTAGTGTCGCTTAGAATAGCACTACCCCATTTCTTCCGGTGGGTGTACATAAGAGGCGACTAACGGTATTGGGGCTTTTTAAGTGATTTTTGGGCGATGCGGTTGGAAACCCATCACAAAAAAACCTATATTTTACTATGTGGGAGTCATGTTAGAGCGCACACTACTGCGGACTCAAACGCACATAGCAGCGTCTCACTCATATTCCTACATCGCGGAGTGTAAATGTTTTTCGAGTTAAGCATAGATACAAATTATAAGTTGGTACACAGCAGGGTGTACTGGCCAGTATATCTTTGCTGTTTCCACAACTACCTTTTCGCCACTCAATTTCCAAAAGTGGCTGTGGAATTTCTTATTCCCAAGGTCTCGTTACCCGTTCTATGTTTATAGCCGTGAGTATATTTTCTTTATGCATGTATTTCTTTTATGTCTTATTGTCAACGCTAAGGGAAAAAATATGGAGAATTATGAGGAATATTACTAATAAATTAGGGAGTGGGGAGTGCTTACGCCACTAAGGTGGTAAGATAACAAGGGAGTAAAGAATTTCGCATTAGTACTTACTTGACACCATAGCTCAATGGGCAGAGCGACTGGAGCGTTGACCTTTTATAGCACAAATCTAAATTCATAAAATAATGAGTTCAGTAGTTACTAGCATTCAAATGTATTAGAGGTAAAAATTGTTTTATGGTTATTGTTCTCGTTATTTCGTGAATAATATAACTACAAATATCATTGATATTTTATTGAATGAAAAATATTTTACGTACATATTTTTTTTGAAAAATCTATTCAATCATCGATTCGTAAAAAATATAAGGATACGAATGAACGGTAATTCATTATTTGATTTTATTCATAAATTCAGCACCACGCCTGCTTAAAACGGTTGCAAAAGGTTTGTATTTGTATTATTTCACCGTTTTGGTTGCCTATTCTAATGGATTTATCACTACAGTAATAGTACATTACATTGTTTAGTTTTGTTTACTGGTGGTGATCGTAAAACCATTTGCGTTCATGTGAACTGAAAAGGGCGAAGTTCAGTTAAACCTTAAATTTGCTAACTCCACAGATAATATATAATACTATACTAGCTAACTCTCGTCAAGAATCATCTTTTCATCGACAAAATATCACCATTTTTCTTTTCAATAGACCTAACTTCAGAGATACGGGTGGAGTTTTTTGTATCTTTTACCTATTCTTTGGATTTATAGTTAAGCGTATGTTCAGCTAGGTAGGTAAAAACGAAAGATATTCCATATTTCAATGTTATAATCGTTTATATTTTTGCATCTAGTTTCTCACCTCAATATTCTTATACTAATTATATCATAAATTTTACTTTACCATACTAGCCACCAATTTAAGTTGTATTACTTCTTAGCAGAAGCCCTTTATTTAATTAATTAAATCAGAGCTTTGCTATAAAATATCACATAAAGAGTCTTTGATAAGTTTAACGAAAATCCTCGACTCTTGACACATCACCTACGTAATATAAACTTATCGACATAAACTGCTTCCAAAAATAAATATTCCTAGATACACCTACATATTAATTGGCAGATTGTTGTTTACACTATACGACTATGAAATAATGATAGAGGTGCTAGGACAAACAAATATTACTCCAACTTTTTAACTAAAGCCAAATGACTCGATCAAATTAATACGTTATCTACTAGAAATTCTTCATGGATTTGTACATACATGTCGAATGTCATATTTCTCTAAATATCATTATTGATTTGTGTTTGTTTCAATTTTTTGGACAACTGCATTACATAAATTTTACTGATGTTATCATCTAAAGCTGGTCTGCTGGAGATTGCTATTGGTAATACATTGTTACATTGTGTACATTGGTACAACCTTATTAATAGTGAGTATTACTTTTGTGATGTGCAATAAATCATTTTTGTATTCTATTCTGTAACTGAGCCATGTGAGGTTCCTCAAGAATTCATTTACTCAAGAATCCACCTCGATGAATACATTATGATTGTTACTTTAAGCCCATAGCACACGACGTTTTTTATACGCGCGCATGGCGCGCAGATGACGCGCGTATACGCGCTTCATACGAGATTTGAACGCAACCTTGTACTCTAAGCACATGGGGCGATCGTGAAACAGCAATACAGACGCGCTGTAGCTTTTGCGTTTTGATCAGAGACTGTTCTGTTCAGTTGTACAATGGCGTCGGTTGAGACAACACTGCGTACGTTGGCCTTAGTACTCCTTTTAAAACGAAAAAAAAGTAAAAAAAAGCGAATCTATTGGATAGACCCATTTACGAGTGAAAAAAGATTGAGTGGTCATTATCATACAACGTTTAAAAAATTGATAATACGTAGAAGATGGAAGAAATTTTATAATTGTTATCGAATGTCACATTCGTCATTCCAAGAACTTCTTTTGATTCTAAAACCAGAGTTAACTCGTCAAAATACAGTAATGAGATCATGTATATCGGCAGAAGAACGTTTGCTCATCACATTGAGGTAAGAAAACAACTAGTTTTTTATTTATTTATTTATTATGTATTTATTTATTTATTGACCTGATGCAGTTTAAATCATTCGCACTTAGATTATTAATAAGAGAAAAATATTTATTCGATATCATCATACATGTCAGTTAGGATATCGGAGTCATTTGTAACCGATTCATTGCTATCCAAATTTTGGAGTGAACTGACAGATTCGTTTCTTGGCACTGATTGATTACTTGGATAAGGAGGCTGAAATTCAGACTGATATCCAGATCCAGACTGATATCCATACTGATGTTCATATTGAAATGCACCTTGGTATCTATTTTCATGTAATGTTCTCGATAACTGTCCCATATTTTTATATTTACGAATTAAATTTATCATATCAGCTTTGGCCTCTAACTTGAATTCCTGTTTGATGGCAGAAAAATCTTTACCTAACGAAACTAAGAACAGAATGTCGGGATTTTCACATAAAATTGTATTATTCACTTCCTTAGACTGTTTGAGATTTGCTGTCAGTGCTTCATACAATTTGTCTAGTGGGTCTTCATGTTTTGGAGTCTTTTTTGACTTCTTTGGTGAATGTGGCTTTTGAAAATCATAGTCTTGGTCACGCCCCAGTGCTGCATCATCGTTTTGACTTGGAGATCTTATTTCATAAAGCGGGTCTAAAAAAGTTAGCAAATTGGAATATATGTAGGGTCTTCTAGGCTTAGCTCCAGATCCACTGGAACAGTTATTGTTCTTCGCTTTGTCTCTTTTATAAGCGTCCTTAATACTCTTCCATTTTTTTTGAAGTTCAATGACTGAAAACAATAATATGTAATGTTAATAATTTAGTTATTTATTAGGTTAATTTGAATTTCTTTGAAATAAGTAGTTGTGTGTATGTTCATTTTAATTAAATATGTAAAATTATCATCATCGTAATGACAATAGAAGTTTTAATAATGCTTTTTTTTCAGGTATTTAGCTACGGGTTGTTATTTCTCAGATATTCACTATGACTTTAAGTGTGGGCAAACGACGGCAGGCATTATAGTCCGTGAAACCGTAAAAATAATATGGGATAAATTAAAAAACATCTGTATGCCAGAACCAACCGAAGAATCACATCTAAAAACTGCTGAAGGATTTATGAAATATGCAAATTTTCCCAACCTACTTGGGGCTATCGATGGAAAACATATTAGAATTATAAAACCTCAACATAGTGGATCAGAGTATTTTAATTATAAAAAATATTTTTCCATTGTATTGCTTGCAATATGTGATGCAAATTACAGATTTATCGATATAGATGTTGGATGCTATGGAAAAGCTGCAGACTCAACAATAAATGATTGTAGTGAATGGACCCAAAAGATAAGGCAAGGAAATTATAATATACCGAATGCGAGACCAATATCTAATAATGGAGTGCCAATACCATTTACGTTTGTTGGAGATGAAGGCTTTGCATTATCTCAACATTTGCAGAGACCTTACGCTGGAAAAATCTTGCCACAAGAAAAAAGGATATATAATTATCGTTTGACACGTGCCAGACGATACATTGAATGTACATTTGGTATATTAAGCAACAAATTTAAAATCTTCAATCGACCACTGAACGTTAGCGTGGACTTCAGTGTGGCTATTGTGAAAGCCTGTTGTATGCTGCTTAATTTCATACGTGAACGTGACGGTTATAATTTTCATAAGTCTTTGAGTATAGTTGGTTTAGAAGATCCTCCTGAAAATGCAAGTTTGATTTCGATTGGTACAAGACGGTCACAGGTACAATTAAGCGGAACCACGATACGAAATATGTACACTGATTATTTTATTAGCGATGAAGGTGCAGTACCATGGCAATATTCTAAAATTTAGGGTACCTAGGTAGGTACCCTAAATTACAATACATGATCTACTGTTTTCCTATTTTATGTATCGGCGGGCGGATCTGAAAAAATAAGGAACTTTTTTTCGAAATGTCAATTATTTGTTCAGTCCATCGACAGAAACCGTGAATACAATCACCATTTATTAATTGTAATTTTTTTCTAAAAACGAATATTTAGCGAAATATCATGACAAATTTTTAATTCATAAGTTCCTTTTTTTCAGATTCGACCCAACGTGCGCCGTGAAGATAGCCACCCCATGTCGTGTGCCTACGTTTTAGGGTACTAAGTAGTTAGTTCCAATAAGTAAAAAAAATACTGCTAGTGCTTATTAACTACCTATAGAAACGTGGGCACGCGACATGGGTGGCCTATCTTTACGGCGGCGCGGCGATGTTCTTGTGTACCTAGTCCTAAAACAAATAAATATAATAAAAATTACCTGCCAGGATTTTTTCCTTATTGGTTTTTTCATTGAAATCGTTATAAAAAATTTGGCACAATTCATCCCAAGCATTTCTTTTTAACACTTTGTTAGAATATTCGGGTAGTAGAGAATTCCATGTAGCTGGACGATTGTTAATTTCTGCAATAAAGCGGTCGGTGTCGAAGTGTTCCATTTTGAACCATATACACGCGCAGCTTACAATAACTATCAACGTTAATAGATGGATCGAGAGGAGTAAAATAAAGAATGTTGTGGAAAATAAACTTGTCACTCAAACCAAAAACGGTAATGTCAAGCCTAACCATAGAGCTTAACATTTAACTTGACGAAGCAGGTCATATATCTTAACAATCAATACAACTGAGGCGCGGGCGGTGCAGTCAGTGGTGGCGTGAGCGCATCTCCTCCCCCCTGCCCCTACTCCGCTCCTTTGTACGCGCGTTTGCATCGCTTTATACGCGCGTATACGCGCTTCATGAATGCAAACGCAAAAATCAGCGCCAACGGCGCCGAAAACGCGCGTTCCTAATACGCGCGTCGTCGGCGCGTATAAAATACGTCGTGTGCTATGGGCCTTAGACTTTAAGACACATTGGTTTAGGCTCAAGTCATGAGTAGAATCAATGCCTCTCTATTACTATTATTATCTTGTTTATTGGCCCTCGTATACAGTTTATACATTCTGCCAGCGTCAGAGTGAAATAGAAACAGCTTACTTTTTGAAACAAGTCCGATAAAAAAGAAATTTAATTATTACTGTTTTTTAAATATCTTAGAGTCAGAAAGAGATTAATAGATACAAATATATGTATATTTTAAGATGATATATAGAAATAAAAAAAGACATTAAGTTTTTACGAATTTGATCTATGATATTATAATTTAATTCCATTAGAAGATATGAAATAACTTAAAGTTTTCACAAAGTCAGTATGAACAAGTGATAACACATTTATCATGTTAGTAGGTTTAGGATTAAAAGAAGGGAGAATATCATAAAATGATGTAGTTAATTTTGAACAGTTAAAAAATAAATGATCCAAAGTTCCTTCCTCAAGTCCACATTCACATAACGAATTATCTTTAATTTTAATTTTAGCGACAAAAACTGGAGAACAACAATGTCCTATTCTCATTCTACATATTGTAGTGGTAGATGTCTTTGAGCATTGTGTAGGGTCAACTTCAGGGAGTGTGGAGGTTTTGAAATAAAACCCAAAATAGCGGTACACTTCGTATAATTTCATCTTTCACAACCACTTGCCGATACAACGGACTACTGACAATTGCCCCCGCAAAAACAGAGATCGTATATTTATACCTTACCTAACCTTAAGTCAGTTGACTGTCAGTTGATTTAAATCAACTGACAGTCTCATTAATAATACTCCACTCAAATCTACATAATCATCATTACAACTCATTTATAAATAAATAATAACATTTTAGAAATGAGTATTTACCAAAATTATGGATTTAATTACAATCATTATTTTAATCAGCGTGAGCTGTTTTGAAGTAAAGTCAAACTAGTATCTCATTATTCATACACGACACCACTAATACTTATTAAATAGGTAAATAATATGATTACACAATAAAACTATACAGTTTATCAATTATAAATAGTATAAATTATACAGTATAATAGCCAATCATAGCACACTCATTATTATAAGCTTACAGCTCGGCCTTCCTGTTATAAGCGAGTCCCTTCGCTTTTGGAAATATTTTTAAAGAATTAATAAAACTTTATTATATTATATTTTTTTTTATACATAGGTAGGTTCTTGAAATAACTTGCAAATCCTGATAACAAGTGATTCAAAATTAACAGGTCCTAATGTGTTAATCCGTACTAATGTTTCATAATTGCGATTGCATTAATTTTTTATACATATATATGCACACACATATCATACACATAGTTTTACAGACATTTACATATTATTTACACATTCAATATACATATATATTTTTATTTACATATTCTACACATTACACACTAACAATGTATTTTTTTATTTTTTATTTATACGAATTGTAACATTAAGCACATAAATATAGAATAGAATAGAACTCATAATGGTACTCATCACGTACCTCCTCCTCACAGTCCATATATGTCCCCACCAAGGGGCTCCAGCCCACCCTACATAGGGCGATCTGGCCACAGTCCACCACGCCGGCCAATTGCGGGCTGGCAGACCAACGACCACCACCGCAACAGTAGCCGGGAGCGACGGCCCAACGTGCCCTCGGAAGCACGGAATCATCTTAATTCTCGGATAGTCAGGTGATTCAAGCCTGCAATATCCCTCCAAACTCGGTCAAATCTTACAAATCAAATTTGTAAGGTGATCACCCCCCCGGGGATCGAACTCGAGACCTCCGCACCCGAAACCAAGCGCTCAACCGCGAGGCCATGGAGGCAGTCATCACAGTTAAAACATTTTACAAAGATTACACTGCTAAACAGAAGCACAATTGGTGGCTTAAAACTATCTCTTCCAGACAACTCTTCAATGGAGAGATCAATACGTTAGTAAAAAGAATAGGCAGATTCACAACTCACATACTCGTGAGGTTATAACTTAATTATTAATTATTTGTTTATATATTATATCGTACTTATGTGATTTTCTTATATATATTTTTTTATTTATTCACTATTTAAATCGCTTAGATCATTACTGCCTTCTAGGTATGACTGTCATTAGGGAGTGCTTTTAAGACGCGGTACGAGCCTTAATGTCACAATCAGAACTACTATGGTGGTTGCTATGGAAATATATTATACTGTATGGGACCCCATGTATCAAGTTTATATAAAAATGCTTCAACAAAATCGAAATAAGTGTATTAAACACCTCACTATAGATTTCCATATTTAGACAACCTTCCTAACTTCATCATCATCATCATCATCATCATCAGCCACTGGACGTTCTAACTTTAAAACCCTTAAGATGTACAAAGGACACTAGGGATCAACTAATTTTATTGAAAACCATCCATAAAAAGGACTTGTAATCAAGGTTAAACTTCAGCTGTTCGTCCTACAATACTAGAATCCGATTCACATTCCGCACCCCATTTTCCGAATATGACATTTTTTCTTTTTTTATTGAGCATTTATTCATTTTAAATACTTTTGTAAACAGTTGGACTTTGTTGAATCAGCCGATCAACCTTTAATGTTCGAGTCCTAAAACTTTCTCATGATATAATTATTTAGATTATGAATTTATTTATTTTAAAGTATGTATTTTAAGTACTTTTATCCATCAATATATGTATCTTATCTTGCCATACAACGCGGTAACGCTTCCAGCATCTTAGGTACCCTTTCCCGATAAGAGGAACTGGAAGAAGTTTTTAGATTTTAAGTTAGGTTTTTTTTTTTTTTTAATAATATAAAATTTTTCTTTTTTTAAATTTATATATGCCTGACCATGATAATTTAATGTACAGGGTTTATTAATTTTTCCTACCTTGACTTTTATTTAGTAAGCTTTATGATAATGGTAAGCTAGTTCTAAATAAGCTCTTATTGATTGTGTACCGAAAATAATAATTTCCTTGGAAAATAATAGTTGCACGGGGATTTGCTATAACTAACTCATATGGCCAATAGAAAGGAGTTTCCCGTTTCTGATTTGACTCAAGAGCATTCTGCTCCCGGAAAAACTGTCCGTCCACTCTTGGTCTTAGTACCTATGCTGACTTGTACCTAGTCAATATACTTCGTACCAGATACCTTAAGTTGCTAGATTAATAAATCGCGCGCATAGCACACTATTACGCTGAGCGATTTCTGATTTATTCTCTGATTGATTATTGTTACTTTTGTGTTTAAATTACACCATCTGAATTTATTACTGAATAAACTTTTGTAACATAAATTACCCTTTTATTCCCTCAATATGGATAACTTTATATATTATCTTACATATATATCATACAATCTTACATATATATTTCTTTTTGTATTTGATGTTTATTACCAGTTTTTAAATATAAATATACCTACTTCAAAATTAGTACCATATATGACAAAGAATCTTATTTAGGTATACTTAATAATAATAATATCATAATTAATTATACATGTACATGTTTTTAAAATCTTGTTATATTCGCTTGGTCTGGTGGGGATGACAATCTGATGCCTTCAAACGAATTCATCTCTATAAACTATCCATATCATAGCCGATGTACAATTATTTTGTTTTAAATACTTATTTTAATTTGCAATTTTCTATATCAACTTCAAAATTAGTATACTATACTATAACTATTGGTAGAAACTTTAGAGGTCATCCTTGCTTGAAATATTGTGTACAGTTTGTTTCTCTAATAAATATTAAGCTATGGTAAAATGTACATAATTTTGATTTATACCATTTTAATTTATTTTTACCTTCCCCTGATCGTGGTTCTAATTATATTTTTAACAAATGGAAGCAGGGCGAAGATTTGAGGTAAAATCTACAGTTATAGTCTTGACAGTTATGATGAGCGGCACTTTTAAAGTACAGAAACAATGTTAAGATTATATATTAATTGTGCTTCACTTATGTATATAGATTGACAAGACAAAGATGACAGCGATATCCAAAAATAATACACGGTGTGCTTAAATAAGTGTGAGTGGGTGACCCTAGTGTGTCGGATTCTATACTAGCCCTATAAAAATTCACGTATTTGACATTTTAGCCCGTATCGTACACTTTATCGTAATTGATATATTGTGATGATAGAAGTTATTATTTGTTTTACAATATATTTGCATCGAAATCTTTTATTTCGGATCCAAAGCAAAGCATATAAGATGGTGATAATTACAGTCTTAATTTGGACATGAATGGCTAAAAATTTAATATTTCCCGAAGGATATGCAATGGATTTAGATTCTGTGCTAATGATTATGACTTAAATACCAGAATTAACGAAAATAAGACAATTATAATTCACACAGACAGTTCATCTTGATGCCTAAGTCGTTGTAGGCAGCTATCGTGTCCGCGAGAGGATCACAGGTATGCAGGAGGTATACCCTTGTTGACGTTTATGCTATGATGTTTATCACTCTCTACCAACCCATGCACCTATACACCAGCATATCTATTATGGTTAAGATATCTCAAAGCTACTAAAGATTTTGGCTAAAAATTACTTAAGATTTAAGAAAACTTCAGAAGAAAAGTATTGAATGTTTGATGCTGATTTGGTTTATATGACAAATAAAACATAGTCACATAACATAACATGATAGTCCAGTGGATAGAACACCCGCCCGAAAAACAGAAGGGCGTGAGTTCCAATCCTGGGACGGGCCTACACCAATTTGTCTTTTCTAAAGTCATATGTGTGGTTAATTTATCATGGTTGCTAACGGTGAGGGAAAACATCGTGAGGAAACCCACATGGCTGAGTTGTACTTAGTCATGTGACAGTGTATTCGTACAAAACGGCGATAGGCCTGCCCCCTATCACGTGAGTACACTGTCTAAGCAAAACGTGGGTACCTTCTCTGGAAACTAGATGGCGCTTGCCATGTGAGTTCAGGAGTATTGGTACCTCTGCCAACCCCTTCGGGGATAAACGGCGTGAACGTTTATGTTATGTTATGTTATGTAAAACATAGTCTCCACCGATATACGTCTTTATCGTTCGTTTTACGTTCTGAACTTCTACGTTGTAGTTGTAATGCTCACGGGATTTATCAGAGCCCTACCTATAGCCCTGAGTAGAGGTATACCCTTTGGAACTATCATATCAAAGTTGAGCTCTCTGGCTTTAGTAGGTTTTATGATAGAGCGTGACTTACAACCTCTACACAGCAATTTAGTGCTACCCCATTTACTTTGATGTCAGTTAAGTATTTATCAAGTTCCAGGTCTAAAGCTGAACTTGAGCTATTTCATTGTTTTTCATTTTTATCCTTCGGATTACCCTTCTTGGTATGTATATATTTTTTTTTTGTTCGCTGCAATGAACTGACAAATGAGAAGACTTTTCCAGCCAGACCAGGTGAACAAGGCGGTCATAATTATAATAATTTATCTTTGATATTGTTGATATTATTTAATTTAAGTAATGGAATTTAGTTTTATTATTGATATTCAAATACACTATCTTATTAATTTGCAATACTGAACATTAATGCAAAAAATATAAAATGTATACAAAACAGGAACAATACATTCACAAATTGTAACTATGATCAATTTTTGAAACAGAATATTCAATTTATTAAATCAGTAGTAGTCCCCATTTGATGTAAATATTAAATATTGGTTTCAATATCATTACATCAATAAGGCCTCCGCGACAAAGTGAAAATTCCGGCATCTGCCCAACAGGTTCGCCCAGTCCGGAGACACAAATATAACAAACTTTTTGAAATTACCCGAAAATCCAAATCGTTTTCTATTATTATAGATTGAGCTACAATTAAACACATTCGTAAAACCTTACATTAAGAATTTGTAAATCTACCTAGCATTAATTGAGTTTATATAGTTAAATAATTACAAGTTGTATTTTGCCCTTTTCGGTAAATAAATTTGAATTTGAAGCATCTTGTCCATCGCAAAAGCAGAGTACATTTGCGATCAATTTTTCGCCTTGAGAATCATTCAAGATGTTCACCATATTGACCAACTTTAACCGTATTAAAGAAATTAAAAACTTGTTCGGGTTTAAGCAGCTGCCTGCGCACCTACCCTACACCGTGCAGCAGACAATCTACATCCTGGCGCCCATTAATTTTACATTAATTTAGTAGATTGTTTTTGGCGTAATAATATTGATCAAGCGATTCTCCGTACTGAACTCTTTCAGCCAGCATCTCAGACAAAATAAACAATAGCTCATCCATTATCATTTACCCTACGTCGTTTCAAACTAAGCGACCCAACCAAAGAGCTGCGGTTACTGTCTATTTTATTTTGGGAATAGTATCCACCCTCGCGTTTGCGTGCACAATGCTGTGAACATCGCTCCCTGCTATTTTCTCGTCCTCGCGCTAGGCGAACGCTCTCGTGTACGCCGAACCGGCTTACGAAGAGACCTCTCCGCTGTTATTGGACTATTCGTTGTTCACCTGTTCACCTCGATTGACCTCGGTATCACGCTCCCGTAATACCCACGGTCGATTTACCTCGGTATCACGCTCCCGTAATACCCACGGTTGTCGATTGACCTCGGTACCACGCTCCCGTAATACCCACGGTCGTTCAGCATAGCGCTTCCTGTCATCTCCAACACCTCCGTGTTGACTGGCTTTTTTTTTTTTTTTTGGCACCTCCATGCCAATTCTGCGCTCAATCTATCGTAACTGAGGCTACGACTCCTGCTCTCTTCTCGATCCATGGTGGAGAACTGAAACTGACAAATTTCAGCTTAGTAAACAATCAAGCCAACCCTCAGTACACATACTTTAGTTTCTTTGATCTCAATGGGCCTAACAATTAGTATAACGCAAATCCAATTTTCTTTTATTGAAATGTAAGGCGACCTTCGCAAATGTAACTTAAATATTTCACTGATAACAAATGTACGGCTGACTATTTTATTAGAAGGTAGTTGTTAAAAGTTTCAAAATGTTTAATTCTTACTTTGTATTGCAAACTAATATTTAAACAGTTACTTTATTAATCCTTGGTCATGTAATTCTCTTACGGACTCACGGTATTATCTTACACACGCTTTGTACAGCTTTACAGGGGACCGAAGAAAATGTATAATACCTACTTGGTTTAATAAAGAATATTTTGATTTTGACGTTTTTACCTCTTACGTGAATAATATGAAGACACTACAATAAGCGGGTGACTATCTCAAATTTAAAATAAATAATTAAGATATTATGCATCATGATGAGTATTAAAACAACTATGTGTTCCTTCGTATTATGTTCCAAAACTAGATTTATAAACATAAAAGGCCTCAATATTTTTCTATTTTATTTTTTTAAACTTATAGGTTTGCTAAAATTTTAGTAGCAGTAGTAGTAGTAATTTGTAGTAAACCTATGGTAAGTTTGCAGTTGAGTTGTACAAAATATAAAAAAACAACCTGGATACTCACAACCAGGCATGGTGTAAGCAATGCGAGCAATGCATCACACGTAATATCGCTCGGACGCGTACTGATACATTACACATTACTCGACCGTTCCAAACATCACACTTAGCATGGCCTTACATTTCATTCCATTACACTACCATAGAGCACTGCAGTGTGATGCTGCGTGATTGATCGGTAACGAACGTATGGGTAAGCAAATGAAAGTGATACTTAAAACGATAGCAATAAAAATATCCTAAAGTCAATAGTTGTTTTAATTATAATAGCAAAAAGTTTTAAATTGTATTCAAAGAGTTCGGTTAACATCGATGAATCCCGTCAACATTCGTCTCAGGCATGTATTTTATTTAATTCAGTGTAACTAAAACTCTTACTACATTAAAATCAAATTGTAGTTTTCTAGGTTTACAATTAATGCATTAAGTTTTCATAATTTTGGATTAGCACCGGGACATTCAATTTATTTCTAAAATCAAGTTCAATATAATTTATCGATTGATTTTGATAATTGTTTGATATTTAAAATCGTGTTATCTTGACATACATTTCGAATCTTTGTAAACATCAAATGAATCCATGCACATTGCTAGTCCTAAGCCTGGACCACACTTGAGTTAAATAAACGCGAGTAAAAGTATGATGACAAAATAACTTTATTCAAAAACGTATAAATATTTAAAAAGTAATGGATACATTTCTTCTCTAATCCCGTCTTACTCGCTCACGTAATTCTATAACTACCTATAACACTGCTATTCTACCTCATGTGATATATTTATATTCCCATTACACGAAATATTTAATTAATTACACAACACCACACGCCTGATAGTAGGAATTGTTAGATCGTAGCATCACATGTAATGCTTTAAACAGATGTTGTAATGCCATATGTCATAATTTCAAAGTGTACTGTTTTCGCACGTGTACTCACAATCATAAACGAAAAATGTTTTAGAAAATTCACTATACTGTATATCGATCCAACATTTCAATATTATTCGATAATCAGAGATTCGATAATAGCTTTGAAAAAAAAAACAATCTGAGCTATCGGGAAAAAAAGGACTAGATATCAGGCTCAAGTATGTAACAGATTAACACTCTTATGTATCGCCCCTATGTTTTTGAGAATAAATGAAAATTCTTTTAAAATACTTTCTTGCCTTCAATTGAAATAGACTTTATTATTTACGACTGTTTATGGATGCTATTTTATAAAGAAGAAGGCAATTTCACCATACCAAGGATTCTAATTACGCAAACACAAAAAAAAAGAACAGGGTACTTACGTAGGCGCAGTACGAAAAACGTGATATTTTTCGCCTATCCTCACTTCTGAGTTGTAGGGTCAACTTCAGGGAGTGTGGAGGTTTTGAAATAAAACCCAAAATAGCGGTACACTTCGTATAATTTCATCTTTCACAACCACTTGCCGATACAACGGACTACTGACAATTGCCCCCGCAAAAACAGAGATCGTATATTTATACCTTACCTAACCTTAAGTCAGTTGACTGTCAGTTGATTTAAATCAACTGACAGTCTCATTAATAATACTCCACTCAAATCTACATAATCATCATTACAACTCATTTATAAATAAATAATAACATTTTAGAAATGAGTATTTACCAAAATTATGGATTTAATTACAATCATTATTTTAATCAGCGTGAGCTGTTTTGAAGTAAAGTCAAACTAGTATCTCATTATTCATACACGACACCACTAATACTTATTAAATAGGTAAATAATATGATTACACAATAAAACTATACAGTTTATCAATTATAAATAGTATAAATTATACAGTATAATAGCCAATCATAGCACACTCATTATTATAAGCTTACAATTGTTTATATTTAAAAAACCAAGGCTTAGAGCGAATTTCCGGTTGAATACCCGCGTAAAATTTTCCTTTAAACTGAATAGAATGTTTCCAATTTTCAGACCAAGAATTTTTAAGGAATACAGATGATTGGGCTACTAGGTCATGAGAATAAAGTTTATTGGTATCAATTCCTGAATCACAAGCAATCTTGGCTGCAGAATCGGCATGAGTGTTCCCTGAAATGCCACAATGGCTAGGAATCCAAGCTAACACTATTTTAATGTTATTAAGGAAACATCGATGTAAAGCAGTTTTCAAATCAAGGATTAATGGAAATTTGGTTTTGGCATGAAACTGATTTGATTGTAGAGCTTGTAGACAGCTTTTTGAGTCTGTAAAAATAACCGCTTTATTAATGGAATGGGATTCGATGAATTTGACGGCTTATAAAATAGCAAGAGTTTCTCCAGTAAAAACTGAAGAATGGACAGGAGATTTCATGCTCAAAATTATTTTGCGAGAGGGAATCCAAACAGCGGAGCCGACGCACTCTGAGTTCAAAAGTTTAGATGCATCAGTATAAATGACAAGCCAATCTTTCCAGAAAACATCAATTTTATATTTTAGTTCCGTATCAGGAGAGAGGGACTCTTTTTCTATACCTAAATTTAAAATGATTTCTGGGAGGTAAATTAAACAAGCAAATTGAGTAGAAAATATGGGATTCGATTGATATCTGACTAACGAAGAAAGGGAATGATTAAATTTATTTATACTTTGAAAAACACGTGGAAGGGACTTGTGAGACCAATAACGGCTGGTTCCCACTTTTAGTGAAAGAGATTGTAAAGATGGAAGTAAAGGATGAGACGAAGATTGCAAAAATTTTGTTATAAATCTATCAGATAAATACTGCCTTCATAAATTGAGTGGGGGTTCGACACATTCTACTTGAAGGGCATTAATAGGCGAGGATTTCATAGCTCCTAAGATGATGCGGAGACACTTTGACTGAATATTATCTAATTTAACTAAATACAGCTTGCTACATGGTTCTAATAAAAAAGTACCATAATCTAAATGACTACGTATTAATGCATTATACAGAAGTTTTTGAGTAAATGGGTGGGATCCCCACCATACACCAGACAAGCATCGAAGAATATTAATATTATTTTCACATTTATTAATAAGATGTTGCATATAATGCCTCTCTACATCTAACGCAGTCTTCCTATAACTGAGCCACTAAGCTATTACCTAGCTACAAAGAGGTTATTTTTTGTGTAAGAGTTACTCTGTTGTTGCTAGGCGTCCATGTTTAATCTGAAAGAACAGAAAGCATAAAAAAAGTTTAAATTAAACCTTTTTGCTTTCAAATGACAAAAAGTTTTCTTTATTTTAATCTCCTCGGACTCACCCATTACTTTAGAAACATTTTTGACTTCAAAGAGTTTTGCGACTAAGCACCTTTCGAAGAAAGTATTGCGGAAGAATTAAATTTGAGTTTTAAACTGAAATTTTGTCATGAAGAAGGTGAATACCGGCTGAGGTCCCGAGATGACTTGAAAATAGAATTTGTCTCAAAGAGTCACCGATCAAAGTCAGTTTAAAGTTCTTAGTTAACGTTTGCGGTGGTCTTATGTAGAGATGGGAACACAGGGTCATCATAGTCGATAAAAATAACCCGTTTAGGTGAATGAGATTTCTAATGTAGAAATAAAATTCATTTTATGAATTGATTGACTGTAGTTATAAATATGGCTTAATAAAGCGTGGGTTTGTTCATAGTGAGTAAAGTTTTTATTGGATTATAACTATCATTTATAAGTATTTATTAAACGTCAATTTCTTTTTTGTAATATGATTGGAAAAGAAATGACAATTACCATAAATACACTTTGATCAGATTAAGTTTTTATTATCATTATATTGAAAAAATACGCAAATAAGCAATCTATCATTAATAAATCATATTAAATGAACTCAAGAAAATAAATCCTAAATATTTTAAAGAAGAAGTATCGACGGATTTCTTTCAATACTTGTTTCACCCCAACACTATTTAAGCTAGTGCCAATTCTCCGGTGGTCTTCAGTCAACTTTATTCTTTCCAACATTTTAGTTTTCAAATTCACTTATAGCAGGGAAAAATAAAATGACTGATTTTGTGTAGTTTATACTAGTTATATATTCTTGAAGATACGAAAGATTTTGGTGTTTGAATGATTATCATGATTTGTATTAGAGTAAAATATTAACGTGTTGGAAATCTAGCGTTTAGCAAGTACAGATGTTAAATAAAATATTTTTTTTAAAAGTAGCATTAAACAAACAAATAAAACCATAGAAACTATTTCAATTGAACTCGGTACAAAGGTGCAGACCCATCAGTGAAATAAATTCAATACAGACCTTAAAAACCCCAACTACCTTGCTTCTTATCATATTATATTAGCGATCAATCAGAACACACCCAATATTGCATCAGCTGAAACATTTGCCGCTAATCACGTTGTCAAACAATGCCGATCTATTTCTAGCTCGCGGATTAATCTCTAAAATGTTCCCGTTGTTCTGTTTATCTAGTCTAATGGATATTTCAGATTGAAGCTTGGTTATTGACAGATCCCAATAGGCTGGGATCATAATGTGTATTTCGAATATGTCCAATCCATAGGGGGATAGGAATTTGAGTCGCCTTCACAACCATTTGTAGCCAAATGGTAATAACAAAACCCTTCAGTTATGTCATGTCTCTCTGTCAGTTTGATTGTTTGGTAGTGTGTCACAGCAATTTATCATAGCTGCATAGCTAGTACGAGCGAGCTTTTAACTCGATATCGCGTAGTATAAAACAGCCATCTCTTTCGCACTCACTTTGTATCGTATACTGTCATCTCATTCTAATAGTTATCGTGACAATAAAATAGCGCTCGTGCTAGGCCTTCAGGTATCACCTAGGAATGCATAATATATTACAAGAGATATCCTTAAGGATGACAGTCCTTTGAGGTGTAAAATATGTTTACAGAATTTTAGGTTGACTTCAATATCTATATCTCTTAGACTATAAAACACAAAAAATATAAAAAAGATAATGAGTAACAAAGGAGATTTGTGTCTTTTCTGAAAAAATAAGAGTGATATTTTCGATGGAAGGAAAAACATCGTTAGAGTTCCTTAGATCATACATCTCACCTTTTTGACAATCTTGATCAACGAAAAATCTTCTGGACATCCCGTAGGTATAATATTTATCATAGTGATCTGTGATCTGAGTACCAAGGTTTTTTGGAATGTGCATTCCAGGTAGGACAAGTTTCTCGTTCCGGAGGCTGTGGGTTCGATCCCTGGTGAGAGCAACATTTATGTGATAAGCATAAATAATTGTTTCTTAAGCTTGGATGTTATTTATATGTGTATTTTATAACATCGAACATATCGTTGAGTAAGTATCCCATAATACATGTCAATAAGTGGTTCTTAGTTTGGGGCTAACTTAATCTGTGTAAAATACGTCCGTATAATACACCTCTACGTTTTATTCTTCTGTCGGTGGCAGTTACATAAGACTTGAGCATTGTTTACAAACAAATTGTCAACATAGTATTTTACTCTAAAATCTAGTCACTAATAGTATAAGATCCCGCTGCTATATCTCTACGTTCATATGTTATAAAGTCAAACACACATTTTAACATAAGTTTATGAATAGGAGAATACACTGACAAGACGCAGCCAGGCAAAAGTGGCCGCAAGTAATTTTAATTTAATTAATGTTAATTATTTTTCGGAGACAAATTTCGTTTACTTGTTTTCGAAATATAATAACATCCCCATCATAGCAGTGTATATAAAGAATATAAAAATCCATAGGTGCCGTTGCAAATTCGGCCGCAACTACCTCGCAGCCAGGTGTAAGTAGGTTATATTTTGGTGTGTTTTATACGTTCATAAGTTACACGCATATTTCTTATATGAAATTGGAGCTATTTTTTTCCTAATCTGATAATACATAGCTGCCTGTGAAAAAGCGGCCGCATATTAGGGTGGCCATTTGTTAAAAAAGCGATATATCCAAATATATTTCACAAACTGTGCAATTGTTTCTATTTATATTTTATGACTTATATAATAACTTTATTTATATTTTTTAAATACTTACTTACTTACCAATACTCACGCCCATTATTCCCATTAGGGTAGGCAGAGACTATCGATCGCCACTTAGTACCATCTTGAAAAACTTCTCTTGCTTCCCTTACATTAATTATTCTATAGCATGTACGAGATGCTCTTTTATTCTTCTCACTTCGGACCCTCGCCTTTATAAGAATGTTTTCTATCTGATCTAGATACGTTTTGCGAGGCCGTTCTCTACTACCCATCCACATTGGCTCTTTATATCTCTTTCACTACTTTATTTCAATCCATCATCTCTATGTGCCCAAACCACATTATCATTCGTTTTTCACTCTATCATACAAGCTTACATTACATATATGCAATCGGAAGTAAACTTCTGAGGGATCTCATTTCCACTGCATAAACTCTACTTTCATGCTTCTTCTGCCATGCCCAACATTCACTACCATGCATCAACGTGGGAACCAGAACAGCATAATGCACAGCCATTCGAGCCTTTTATGACAACGACTGGTTCGACTTTTTTAAATATGCTGGTTTTTTTAACTAATATTTAGTGAGTAATTAAAAATTGTATGAACGAACTGTAATAAAAATAATATTTTTTTCAAATGTGGTATGCGTATATTTTTCTTTCGTGAAAAATAAGACATAAACAAAATTTTGTTTTCATACATTCACATTTTTCCTTTTCACTTGATCAATTTTTATTTTAAAATAAATATTTTATTATTTTTAGTGATTTTCCATTATATTAATTACGTAAAACTTATCTAGATCAGATAGAAAACATTCTTATAAAGGCGAGGGTCCGAAGTGAGAAGAATAAAAGAGCATCTCGTACATGCTATAGAATAATTAATGTAAGGGAAGCAAGAGAAGTTTTTCAAGATGGTACTAAGTGGCGATCGAGTCTCTGCCTACCCTAATGGGAATAATGGGCGTGAGTATTGGTAAGTAAGTAAGTATTTAAAAAATATAAATACAGTTATTACATAAGTCATAAAATATAAATAGAAACAATAGCACAGTTTGTGAAATATATTTGGATATATCGGCTTTTTAACAGATGGCAACCCTAATTTGCGGCCGCTTTTTCACAGGCAGCTATTATTATCAGATTAGGAAAAAAATTAGCTCCAATTTCATATAAGAAATATGCGTGTAACTTATGAACGTATAAAACACACCAAAATATAACCTACTTACACCTGGCTGCGAGGTAGTTGCGGCCGATTTTGCAACGGCACCTATGGATTTTTATATTCTTTATATATGTCGCAGGAAAATCGTCAAACTCGTTAACTTATAAGTTTCCTAGGAAACTTGTAAGTTGACGGAAATCCGTCAAACAGCATGCGAATTTACATCTTACCTGATAGGTTTTAGGAAACTTGTAAAATAACGAACTCACCTCAGGAAAATTGTAAGTGGGGATCATTTTTGACAAGTTTCCTAGTTTTGAATTTATAATTTAGGAAATTTGTAAGCCTCCTAATGGCTGCTAGTGAAATTGTTAATAGAACCAGTTACTTATGATGATTGGTTAAGAAGTGAGTTGAGTAAAGAAAAAACATGAATCTAAAGTAATGACAATGTTTTGATATTTTCAAATATAAATGAGGAACTGGGCTAAGAAGACTTTGGCGCTTGCCATGTGAGTTTGGAGTATTGGTACCTCTGCCAACCCCTTCTGGGATAAACGGCGTGAACGTTTTATGTTATGTTTACTCTTAAAACTTTAAATTTTATGTCAGTAACAGCAAATAATATCAAATTAATAGATTAGCATTAGTAAAGCAAGGAAAATATTAGTTTCGATTGTCGAGTTGACAAGACGCGCGAATGCGTCACGTCACGTGACCGCCGCCAGCCAATCCGCATTCACTAACATCCCTCCCTCCGCGCCATCAGTGCTGCATTGACAACTTTCCTAGCGGGATTCAGGAAACTTGTAAAGTTCCTAAAATACAGAATTTGAAACTCAGAAACTTGTCAAAAATGATCCCCACTTACATATTTCCTGAGATGAGTTCGTTATTTTACAAGTTTCCTAAAACCTATCAGGTAAGATGTAAATTCGTTTGCTGTTTGACGGATTTCCGTCAACTTACAAGTTTCCTAGGAAACTTATAAGTTAACGAGTTTGACGATTTTCCTGCGACATATACACTGCTATGATGGGGATGTTATTATATTTCGAAAACAAGTGAACGAAATTTGTCTCCGAAAAATAATAAACATTAATTAATTTACAATTACTTGCGGCCACTTTTGCCTGGCTGCGTCTTGTTAGTGTATTCTCCTATTCATAAACTTATGTTAAAATGTGTGTTTGACTTTATAACATATGAACGTAGAGATTAAGCAGCGGGATCTTATATATATACATATATACATATAATCACGGCTCTAAATCTCTAGAAGGGGTAGCCAGAGCTGAGGAATTAGAAATTCCACATCCACTTTTGGAAAGTTGAGTGGGGAAAAGATGGTAAAATAAAGGTTGTTGGTCATGGGTTTCCAACCACATCACCAACAAATCCCATAAAAGAACCATTACCGGAAGAAATGGGGTACTGCTATTCTAAACTGACACTACACAGCAATACAAATAAAATCACGGATATAAAATTGAAATAAGGGTGGTCAAATCTTCAGCATTAAAAATTTGTTGGCTACTTTTGGAACTTGAGTGCGGAAAAGATAGAATAATAAAATTTGCCTCCAGTCGCTGGGTTTCACCCTTGTGAAGAAACAAGTTAGTGCTATCCTGTGCTGATAGTACATGGATAATATAAAACAATCACCAAAAACAATAATCCTCTGTAAAATTAGTTCTTCTCAATTTCTATAAGTGGTTTTAAGCCATTTTTAAGCTTTTACTTCAGCTATCAGGCAGGATGCAACAACTAAACTCTCAAAACTCAAAAGTTCACACAGTTACCCCCGTAAGGGTTGGCAGAAGTACCTATCAGTGGCAATAACCGGTTGAGACGCCAAATTAAAAAGCGCGCGACATCTGAAGATTTGAAAACGGGGTTGAACTTCTCGAGGTTGCTTCATCGGAAATACTGCATGTAATGACGTGAAATAAAAACAACTGTAAGGCACTGGTATATACTAAAGCTTCAAGTGCATTTGGTACGGATATTTTGACCCATTTGTGTTCTCCATTACAGCTATGGTAAAGTTTTTTAAATTAACATGAATTTTACATTAAGTCCTTACAACTATGGGTCATTTTTAGGTAACCTCGCTCTCTAGAGTGTGCTTTTTGAATGCGAGAATTTTAATTTGTTAAACGAAAGAGCGAAGTGACACACACATTGTTTTATTTTGATATTTTCCTTTCGTTGCTTAGAAGTCATATAGAAACTTAGTAAGATAAGTTGGAATTTAAGTACCGATACTTCTTGCTATACTATGAATATTTAATGGTAAATGTATATATATGTAAATGTTTAGCAACCGTGATAGCTAAGTGAGTAGAATACCGCTTATCTTGTAGACGATGAGGGTTCAAAGCCCGGATCGGGCCTACACCAATTTGTATTTTCTAAAGACATGTGTGTGGTTAATTTATCATGGTCATGAACGGCCAAGGAAAACATCGTGCCGAAACCCACATGGCTGAGTTGTGCTTAGTCATGTGTCAGTGCATTTTTACAAAACGGCGATAGGCCTACCCCCTATCACTAGATTACACTGGCCAACCAAAACGTAGGTACTTTGAACACAAGGTGACAATGTTGAGAAGTATTAGTACCTCTGCCAACCCTTTCGGGATAAACGGTGTGAACGTTTGATTTCAGTTCTTTGCAGAGATATTCGAGATGCCAAATTCTCAATATATGAGATTATGCGTAATACAGTTTTTAACACGATTTTATCATGTTAGTTCAATATGTCCAAACTCTAAACTGTGACTTTATTTACGCCCGATTTCTGAATTGAGTATTCCAGCTGAGAACAACTTAAGTATCGTTCTATCGCATTGAAATCTTTACAATTGAATGAGACAAAACGATACTTAAGTCGTTCTCAGGTTGAATACTCAATTCAGAAATCGGGCGTTACTCTTCATAAATGTTCTTGTTTTATACCCAAAAATAATATCCGTTCAGTGGTATAAAATGAGTGTAATTATTTACAGTAAATAATTATTTACAGGCATCAAGTAGTTTCTAGAAATTAAACTTTTATTCTATTGATTAGTAGTCATACGATTTACATTCTTACAATTAGACATGGCAGCAATTGTGAATGCGTGGGCATTAGAAGGCAGAACTTGAGAATTTTTCCGTATGAACAGTATATAAAAAAGTTCAACTATTACTTGTAAAAAAAAATTGTTTTTTACTAGGAACGCAACTTAACAAGTATCTTTAAAACAGTCGTAAGCAAACTTGAGAATGTATTCATTGCAGCGCCGCGCTCGGCGTTTTAAAATTGTAATCCATCTCGGCTGTGTACTACGAGTAAAAAAACTTTGCTCATTAGTACTAATAAATAAAGAATAAATAAAAGTTGCTGGCCTGCTTTCAAAGTTGAAAAATATATAAACTTAATCAGTTATAAGCTGCCCACTTCTTCAATAAATAAAAATCCAAATGATAGTTCTAATACTTTCTTTAAAGTACTGATAGACGAATTTAATAAAATATTTACTATTAAAGATGTAACTATATGTAATAAATTTAAATTTAGTGAGTGGGCAACACCAGGCATATATAAATCTAAAGAAATACTATTTGATTTATACGATCAAAAAGCGTTCTCACATAATGATGAATTTATAAAATATGTAAAAAAATACTCAAAAATGTTTAATAAAGTTTGTAAGGAGGCTAAAGCAAGATACTTGAGCCAACGTATTAAAACATCCGATAATAAAGTAAAAACCGTTTGGAACATTATCAACACTCAAACTGGCAAAAGCAAATCATGTGATCAGAACTTTTGTATTCGGTCTGATCGAGGTTTGACTACATCAAATGATGTAATTGCTTGTATTTTTGAAAAGTATTTTGCTGATATACCTTTTAAGACCACTGAACACTTAAATTCATCTGCTACGTTAGCTCAAGAGCTGTTGCAACAAAACGTTGCAATTTGTAAATCTATATTTAATTTTAAAGTTGTCAGTCCCGAAGATATCATTAAAGTGTTTAAATCACTGAAGTTGAAAAATTCTGAGGATATCTGGGGTATGTCAGTAAAAGTATGCCATAATTTTATTGTAATAATAGCTCCTTATTTAGCGAAAATATTTAATGAATGTATAAGTAATGGTATCTTTCCAGATCTCATGAAACATAGTAAAATTGTACCTTTACTAAAATCTGGAGGAGATAAAAATAATCCTGAAGGTTATAGGCCTATATCTATACTACCAGTTATGAGTAAAATATTTGAAAAACTTATGCTTAATCAACTGCTCTTGCATTTTATTTCCAACAATTTGTTTCACCTTAAACAATTTGGTTTCACGAAAGGCCGCTCTACCACTGACGCAGGCGTTGCCCTAATTAAACATATTTTTGGTTCGTGGGAACTTAAGAATGATGCAATCGGTTTGTTCTGCAGATCATAATATTTTATTCATTAAATTGGGACATAATGGCATCGAAGGTGACGCACTTAAATTAATAAAGTCCTACTTCTCAGATCGAATACAAAAAGTGCAAATCGATAAAATAAATCATCTGGAACTCATGTAAAAATGGGTGTTCCACAGGGATCTATATTAGGCCCATTTTTGTTTCTAGTATATATTAATGATTTGCCGTTCATGGTCGAGAAAAGGTCTGAAATAGTATTATTTGCTGATGATACTTCTTTAATTTTTGACGTTGAAAGGAATTCGGAAAATATTGACGATGTAAATAATGCAGTTTCTCAAGTTCAAACATGGTTTGCTTCAAATAATCTTGTACTAAATGCCAAAAAAACCAAATGTATTAAATTTGCATTACCAAATGTTAAAAGTGTTGATAATGAAATTACATTAAATAATGAAAAATTAGCATTCACGGATAGCGCAGTTTTCTTAGGGATACATCTGGACTCGAAGCTCCAATGGGGACCCCACATTAGCGCGCTAGCTGGCAGGCTAAGCAGTGCTGCCTATGCCGTTAGAAAAATAAGACATTTAACTGATGTACAGACCGCTCGTTTAGTTTACTATAGTTATTTTCATAGCATCATGTCTTATGGCATTTTACTCTGGGGCAGAGCTGCTGATGTTGGGTCCATATTCATTCTACAGAAAAGAGCAATAAGAGCTATTTATAATATAGGTTCACGAGATTCCCTTAGAGAATTGTTTAAAACCATAAATATAATGACACTGCCATGTCAATATATTTATGAAAACATCATGTATGAAAGAAAAAATTTGAAAGCATTTTCCAAAAACTGTGACAGACATACTGGAAGTCTTAGAGATAATAATAAAATTTCAATTCAAAAGTACAGATTGTCAAAAATAAATACATCTTTTATGGGATTATGTGTAAAATTTTATAAGAAATTCAAAGTAATTATAAAACGCAGTCTTCATTTAAAAGCTTATTACAGCTTAAATGATTATATGATAGATGAAACTGCTTGGTGTCACCAGGGCTCTATTCAGGATATTTCCAGACATACACCAATATTGTAATATGACTAAGAAAAAATGTGTGTTGCTGAGTTTCTTACGGGTTCTTCTCGCAACAATACACCTTCCGAATCCGAAGTAGAGTCAGTAGAGTAAGATTTAACTTATACGTAAGTTTGTGACGTTCAAAAAATAGAGAACAATTCTTTTTATTTTGTAATAAATATTTTTTATCTTTATCTTTACTTTTGAGTTTAATTTCCTCATATAGATCCTTAGTATTTACCTGGTCATTTATAAGTGATTATTATTTTATTTTATTTTGTTGTTGGGGTTTACTGTGGGTTATTCAAATAATGCAAAATTGAATGACTGCTGATGATGTGATTGCATTGTGTTTTATAATATTATTTAGGTAAAGAAAAGTGACGAAAGAGATATATGAAACCGATGTGGATGGTATTGTTACTAGAGGTTGAAGACCAAATTAAATATATTCTTATAATTGCCTGAGACCGATGTAAAAAGGTTTAAATAGCATGTATGAGATGAATGATGAATGTGAGAGAAACAAAAGAGTTTTGAACAAGCTTATTTGATACATTTTTGCTAGTTATTATTATATCCATTGCTACTCCAAATAAGTTATTAATAAATACTTCGTTATATATCCATATATATATATATATATATATATGTATTGTTGTAAGAAGATGTGTTTTCTAATTATTTGGTGTATATGTATATTCTAGAAAATGGGTAACAGAGGAGTATCTATGGAGAATTAGTAAAAACAGTTTGCACTAATACTTTGTCGCATGACCATGTAAATTCCTTTCCGGTAATTTTTACACAGTGAACGACATCAATCAATGAACCATTACATGTTAGTTGAAAGAAGTCACAAGTATGTAGGCCCGTTTCAGGATGGTGGTGAATTCCCCACTGACCTAACAAGGTAGTTAGAAGAAGGTCCGTGTGGGTTGGTTCGAGACAACCTAAAAAAAAACTTTGGTTCTAATAAACTCAGTATGTTCTTACACAGTAGGTGATTATAGCTCCGTGATAGCTCAGTGGGTAGAACATCGCTTATCGTGCAGACGATGATAGTTCAATTCCCGGGTCGGGCCTACACCACTTTGTTTTTTCTAAAGTCATATTTGTGGTTTATTTATCATGGTAGTTAACGATAAGGGAAAACATCGTGAGAAAACCCACATGGCTGAGTTGTACTTAGTCACGTTTCAGTGTATTTATACAAAAGGCCTGCCCCTATCACGTGAGTAGACGGTCCAAGCAAAACGTGGGTACTCTGAACACCAGGTGACTATATCACGTGATGTTCAAAAGTATTAGTACCTCTGCCAACCCCCCTCAGGCAAATACGGCGTGAACGTTTGAGTTGAGTATAAGTTTAGGTGGTTTCTGCAGTATATCAATTCGGAGAATACCTCACAGACTAAAACTTTGTACGAAATTCAAATTGAAAGAGTTCCGACGCCATTTGCATTTTTAAAGTTTGTCTTTTAAAGCTAGTGCAGATTGGGATAGATAACTAAGGCTAAAACTAAAATTTCACTTGGTATTGTTCAATATATATGTTTAGTAGTTAGTTGACAGCAACAAAGCTACCGTGTAGTCTCTTATACGAACAACGCTACCACAGATAAGGAAAATTGTGTTTTTTGATGATTGAGGTTTTATTTTCAACCGTCAATAAACGGAGAAGTGTGTCAATTTGAATGAGTTATGATCGCGCAGTACTTTAAACGGGTCGATAGACAGGTAAATTAGTGGGTTATTAAGGGTTCACTACGCAACTAATCCAAAGTAAGTACGTAATCCAAATGCATATCGCCAATTCCTAATTACATATGCATACTTGAATTACCTTAGTAATTTCGATTTGAGGAGCCAACTTATTCGTGCTTAGAGTCACTCTACGAGAATCACAGTGAATGTGTAAGAGTAAATAGGCGTAAGCGTATGTAAATAAAATTAAAACAAAAAATATATTCATGTTTTTTGTGTTTTTTTTTTGTCGGTTGCATTTTAACTTAAAAATTAAGAATCTTTTTAGGTACTCATAATCTTGGTGACTCTACAACCAAAGCCAAGTCAAATAAAAAAATAAATAACCGAAAGCAATTGCATGACACGCTTGAACTTGGTATGAAAAATATATCGTTATTTGCTGGGCCTGCTGATTATTCACACATAATTTAATCCGGAGGAGTTTGATACAATTCAAACATTGTGTCCATGAGAATTATATACCTTGAAATATCTTTAAAAATACCTTTTCTTCCTTACTGTAATTGCCATTATTCTAAAAGCGGGTGAGGAGGTTTTATACTTATTTTTGAGAACATAGCTATGGCCTCATAGTGGCACAATATGGAAATAACTTAACAGAGCTTTAGAAACTCTTCAGCCACATTTGTAAGTTGATAGGGGACAAGATGGTAGAAATAAAGTATCGTTCTTGATAGGTCCAACCGCATCGCCCAAAAACCACAAAGAAGCTAAGGAATTTATAATTCCTTAGCTCTGGCTACCCCTTTTAGGGATATAAAGCCGTGAGTATATGTACGTATGTATGTATTTACAAGTTATTTTAGAATAATATTTGCGATGTCTAATAATATCAGAGAAAAGTTTATGGACAATAGGAAGTTTATGATCTAAGTCCACCATTGTTATGGTAATACTGATCAAGTCCAGCTGAGATATTCCTTGCATTTTGATGAATGAAAATCCGACTCGTCTCACCGCCGCCGTCGTTGTGTTTAATAATGCTGTCGGGGAAATATACCAGTTTTATTCTTTGACTGACCAAATAAATGTGCACATTTTTAGAATTTTTAGAAACATATGGTCTTCGACTAGTTTGGTTAGTTCAATAATACTACAAGATCTGAGCATTGACTATATAACTGAGGTATTTTTACGGTGTTTTTTTCTGTCTGTTTGAAGCACTCAATTAATGAGCATAAGTGTCTCATGAGTCCCTAACAATTAAAATATATAATTTTTGAGTATATGCACAATTTATTTATATGTTCATGAAAAACTGAGTAAATTATACGAATATATGTTTTCATTGTTTAACCTTTGTTTTGCTGTGTAGTGTCGGCTTAGAATAGCACTACCCCATTTCTTGGTGTACGTAAGAGGCGACTAACGGTCCCATCAACAACAACCTTAATTCTACCATCTTTTCCTCACACAACTTCCAATAGTGGCTGAGGAATTTCTCATTCCTTAGCTCTGGCTACCCTTTCTAGGGATTTATGGCCGTGAGTATATTTATGTATGTATGTATTATGTAATCATATTCAGCCATAAGTTTATATAATTTAATGCTTCCACCTATTGCACGCTTAATACTACAGTGACCTATGTCAAATAAAATAAAATTTTGATGAATTGGGTTAGAATACTACACAGACCTTAAAAAGCATGCTCTACAACATTGGCACGAGAAAACACCCGTATTCTTAAAACTAAAAGGTTCAATTTTACTTGGGTTTTTATCGTCTCGTTTTTATAATGTTGTAAAACGTTCACGCCGTTTATCCCCGAAGGGGTTGGCAGAGGTACCAATACTTCTGAACTCACATGGCAGCGCCATCTAGTGTCCAAAGAAGCTACCCACGTTTTGCTTAGACAGTGTACTCACGTGATAGGGGGTAGGCTTATCGCCGTTTTTACGAATACACTGTCACATGACTACGTACAGACACAACCATGTGTAGATGACTAGGTACAACTCAGCCATGTGGGTTTCCTCACGATGTTTTCCCTCACCGTTAACAACCATGATAAATTAACCACACATATGACTTTAGAAAAGACAAATTGGTGTAGGCCCGACCCAGGATTAGAACTCACGCCCTTTTGTTTTCGGGCGGGTGTTCTACCCACTGGACTATCATGTCGCTTATAATGTTGTAGAGCATGCTTTTTAAGGTCTGTGTAGTATTCTAACTCAATTCATCAAAATTTTTACATAGGTCACTGTAGTATTAAGCAAGTACTATATTGTTTATACTTGGGCAAAGGTTCATCAGCTAATTATTTTCATTAGTGTGTAACGAAATGTGATGAAAACGTCGTCTAAAAGAATTTAAAACTCAAACATATAAACAAGATAGCTTATAAACAAAACTTAATACAACAAACAAACGTGAAAGATATAACATGCAGCTTTGGTGATGGCGTAATCACACATAGTACATACATATACTAACGGCCATAAATACCAAAAAGGGATAGCCAAGCCTATAGAGCTAGAAACATTTCAGCCTCATTTGGTAGTTGATAGGGGACAAGATGGTAGAAATAACGTATTGTTGGTGAAGGCGTAATCGTTTTGCGGTATTCTTAGACGCTGTTGCAATGAATTAAATAAAATATGTGGTAAATATGTGTCAGCTTTGAAATCTTTACTTTAAACTTTTCGTTTAAAATCTCAATTGGAAATGATGATAACAAAACAGACTTGCAACCTGATTTTCATTAAAACCATATAAACTTCCAAGGCATTGCATTGATATTTAATAAACTCATTTTATGTATAGTAATATATCCTGAATTTTAAATGAATTGTAAATCGTATCTAGCTTTGCAATATATATATTTTGGTATTCTATATGTTGCTTTACTAGCAATATTTGGAATACCCTCTGTTCAATAAATGCATCGACCAAGCAGATATTGAGATTTTGGTATCACAAAGGAAACCTGAGTATGAGGACACTACACCGGTGTTGGCAAAGCAAGCTGCTTCATTTCATCTACGTATACACAATATCGGAATATATTAGCCCATAACGTTAATTGAATGAGATTTTGATTAATCCATTATCTTGGTGGTTAACCGTGAACACTAAATTAATAGATAAACATTAATTTACAGCATGTATCTGTGGATAAGTTGTTGGAGCAATAAGTCTATAAAACGTTAATTCTAAATTATAAATATGGTAAATTCTTTGAGCAACAAATTGTACTTTATTTATTTATCCAACATCTTTAATGCACCTATATTATCTGAAAAAAAAACGTACATAAATATATATACTCACGGCTATATATCCCACAAAGGGGTAGCCAGAGCTTCGGAATTAAAACTTCTCAGCCACGTTTGAGAGTTAAGTGGGAAAGGATTGCAAATAAAAGTTGTTAGTGATGGGTCTCCAACCGCATCGCCGAACAATCACTTAATAAGCCCCATTTCCCTAAGTCGCCTCTCATGACATCTGTATTGACTCCAGTTTAGTACAGTGGCGACATTCTCATTCCTACAATGTTATTTAGTTTTACGTAACATTTGGTCAAATTTGTTTCATTGGACAAATTAAAAACCAACAGAGATCAAGTGGGAATCGAACCCGCGAATTACCTTCCGAATACGCCCCCCCCCCCCACCTTCCGAAAAAAGTAAAAAGTTCGGAGGTAGGAAACGCAAACACTACTTAAACGTGTAAAAGAAATAAAGTGTAGAAAAAAAATCGCGCTGGCAGCCATTGACACGGTAGCTCAATTGGCAGAGCGACGGGGGCGTATACCCGAGGTCGCGGGTTCGATTCCCGCCGGTGTCGAAATGTTTCTTTCCTTTATTTATTCTTTATTTATTAGATTTCAATCACATTTCCTTTTCTTTATCTGATTTTAATGTTAAATAAAAGCAATAGCCATTGATTGCATAGTTTGATTAAGTAACGCGAAATTAATGATTATTAACAGACACATTTATACGTTTTGTGTACAAATTTACGATCGCAGAATAATGTTAAAAACTGCCGCCCATTTACTTTTAATACCTATATCAAATCTACGACGAAATAGAAGTGTGTTACTATTCTAGGCCGACAAAACACGGTATGATGAACAAATGTGTTAAGAGAGTTACACCTAACTTTACACAGAACAAAATGCTGTGTAAAAAATCTTCCGAAATTAAATAAGTTAATAATTTTGATTGATTGATTGATTGCGTTAAAGTTTTATATTTTTTCCCACGAATAAATTTGTTAAGATACACTCTTAGCCGTAAGTGGTGTTTTTCTAGATTGTCTCACGCATTAGTTGTTTCCAAACACTGTCTTGTTCATTTCCCTTCAATACGTGAATGATAGAAAACAAAGAGATAGAAACAAAAGTAGAAGACATAAGAATAAAGAATCAAATAATCGAATATAATGGTTGACCAAGAAATATTAATCTTTTAAGCTTAACATTTGTTTTGAATTAACTGCACAAAAATTTAAATCAATTTGGTGGTGTTGTTGATTATACTACTGGTCGGGGGTGTCGTTGTCAATCAGTGAACACCTTATTATACGAACAGATAAATCTGTATTTTCTAAGATTTTCACGATTGCACATTATAATTAAAACAACTATTGATTTTAAATTAAAATTTTATAGTACTGTATAATGACAAATAACAACTCAGTCTTCCCGTGACCATGATAACTGAAAAATTTTCGAAACGTGTCGGATTTTAAAAATAATGTAATGACACGCGATGAAAATATCCGAAAATCAACAGATAAATTACTATTCAGGCAGGCGTCCAAAGCATGAAGAACAAAAGGGCATAAATAAAAAAAAATGTAAATGAAGCTTGAGAGGTTAGCCAGGATCATATAATAAGATTCGGAATTCGAAGGTGGAACACGTATTACTCAACTCCACACGTTTTAATTAAAATAAAAGTGCAAAAGTTGTCTTTCGTTTGATAAGTGTTGTGAAACAACTAGTTGAATAGTAAGGTAGCATAGTGGTTAAAACGTAACTTAAATCTGTCGCAATTCAAACAAATTACGATAGATCAAACTATCGAGAGTTCGTTAATTTTTAAACAAACCTGACCTACCACAAATTATTCGACTCAAAACGCGCACGCGCACCGAGCCGAGAGCTCACGACAACGACCGAGCTCACCCGAACCCAGCCGAAGCGCGGCGAGGTCATTCACCGCGAGCAACGAGCAGGCGGCAGCGGCGGCGGCAGTGGCGGCGGTGGCGGCGCAGTTCTACGAGTGACATCAGCTGCTGACGTAACGCGTAGCAACTATTGCGCGTAGCATCTATTGCGCGTAGCAACTATCACGCGTAACCGGACTACGACCGAGCGGAGTGAGTGAGTACACATTCTAAACTACGAAATCTAATTTATCCATAACAATGAAGTGCGCGGCGTGCCCTGAGATATTTAAGGATTCATCATTCTTACAATGCACTACTGTGGGCTGTGGTCGACCCTTTCACTTTGAGTGTGTAGGTGCACGGCCTAAGACGACCAACACCAAAGAATGGATCTGCCCAGACTGCGCATGCGCAGCAAAAAAAGGTGGTGACAATAGTTCCACGCCGGTTCGCCTTAACACCGAACAAACAAACATTACAACCAGAAACAGGCTGAAAGCCAAACCAGACCTCGAAAAAACTCAAAATGAATCGCTTAAACTCGAAATAAAACGCCTGACTGAAGAGATAGGTACACTGAATAAACGAGTATCGACCGCACTCAACATGATGCAAGACCAACAGTCTTGTATTCAGGCAGTCTTACTTAGGCTAGAAAATACAGAAGCCCACTTAAAACAAATTGAGGAGAAACACGAAAGAACAGTCACTGACTTACGAAGCACAGTGAGCCACCTTACGCAAGAACTACAGGAACAGCAACAAACTTCGTTAAGGAATGAGATCGAAGTGATAGGAATTCCAGAACTACCTAATGAGAATCTCCACCATACGGTCCTTCTTCTGGCCAAGAAATTAGCCATTGATATAAAGGACACGGATATAGATAGTATCGCTAGAGTGGGGCCACGCCACAGGCCTGATAAAGAACAAAAAGGTGAAGCAACCTCCGGCACCAAACACCGCCCCCTAGTTATCCACCTCCTGCGAAAGAATCACCGCGACAATTTCCTGAAGTCAATCAAATCACGCAGAGATTTCAACACAAGTCACCTTGAGTTTTCTGGCCCATCAAATAGAATATATATTAACGAGCGCCTTACTTCCTCTAATCGAATGTTATTTCGTCAAACACGATTACGAGCTAAAAACGAAGGGTACAAGTTTGTCTGGATCAGCAACGGTCGCATCTTTCTTCGTAAAACCGAAGGAAAGCCTCCAATCCTCGTCAGATCCGAAGAAGAACTGGAACGACTGCTGGAACCGTCAAATCAATGCGCCACTAAAGAAACTTCTGTTACGCAAACGACGTGCTAAATCGCATCCTTATTTGTTTATAAAATTTGCAATTTCATACTACTCTCATTGTTTTAAAATCATTTTGGTGTGTATAGATTTGTATAAAATAATGATCCTTGTTTTTCCTACATCAATTCTTACTTTACATTCCTATTATACTAATTTTACTTTTATCTTAAGTTCACACATACACACCTACATATTCAACAACTACACTTTTATACAACAGACCACACACAGTCAATATCTCCTAACAAACAACCATTTCAAGACGCAATATTATCATCGTTTCACCGGCCTTATCACACGTCTATTCACGGTTAATTCAATACTTAGGCTATGTAGCACTCATCGCATATTATACAATAATTTTAATGGCTTTTGACGACAGGTTTGGTTCAAACGAAATAGACAGCGTTTTTGAAATTAATTGCCATAGCCTCGACTCTGCTGAACAGTGTGAGAGCATCTTAAATAACAAGTACAAACTTAAAATATTGACTTTCAACATACGCAGCATCGAAAAGCACTTTGACGATTTTCTTATTTTGTTGAGACGACTTGCAATCGACTTCGATGTCATTATCTTGACCGAATGCTGGCTAAACCATAGAACGATTATAGGGCAGTTGGCGGGATACACTTCGTACAAAAGTACCACATACATAAATAAGGCTGGCGGAGTGGTAGTTTATGCTAAAACAAACTTAAATATAACAACACGCGAACCCACATGGACTCAAGCAAACTGTATAATCCTAGAAATAAACAATAAAATCACTGTGTTTGCAGTCTATCGCTCTCCGTCCTTTCGAGATCCACAAAACTTTTTAGAAGGTCTGGCTGATCAAATTAGCTCCTCTTCTTGCAGATCACATATAATACTAGCTGGAGACATTAACATCGACTTGTTATCAGGTTCAAACACAGGCCTCTCAGAATATCTATGCGCAACCGCAGAGTTCGGTCTTGTAGCAGCTGCCACAAAGCTTGCTACAAAGCCAACACGTCTCTCTGCTTGCCTTGATCATATATTTATAACCCCTATCTGGAAGGCAGTGGCTATTGTATGTGAAAGTAGCATTACGGACCATAGACTCGCAATGGTTGGGATAGACGACTCAATCTCGAAAGCAAAACCAAATCGAACATCTATTAGAACTGACTTTGCTGGTGTAGAATCTGATTTAGGGAAAATCGACTGGTCTGATCTGATGAATCTGCAATCAACAAATGAGGCAGCAGTCCTGTTCACTGAAATTATCTCATCAGTAATGGCAGCCCACTCAAGAGAGGTAACGTTGAGTCGTAAAAACTTCAACCTTAAACCGTGGATGACTCCGGGCATAATTAGGTGTATGAGGAACAGAGATGCCCTTCATGCTAAGGTGCACAAGCAACCCAGAAATGAAATCTTGAAGGTCACCTACACTTGGTATCGAAATTTTTATTACAATCTCGTACGATCGCTAAAACATGATTACGAAAAATCTGAACTTGAGAAACATCGAAAACATCCAAAAAAACTATGGTCTACCATCAAGGACATTTGCCATTCAAACAAAGCCAAGGTTTCAGCTTCAGATCTAATTACAAATAGTAAAGAACACCCCAAAACTTCTGCTAACCAATGTAACGAGTATTTTTCAAAGGTTGGCAACACATTGGCTACCAAAATATTGGACAGATCAGGGGAGACAGAGGACTCATTGGCCGCAAAACTATCCGTTGCCCGAAAGTCTTTGCATTCGATGTTTCTGCAACCGACCGACTCAGCTGAAGTAGTGGAATTAATACAACAACTACCCTCAGATAAAGCACCTGGACTCGACAAAATTTCTAACAGATTGTTAAAAGCCGCGAAACATCATATAGCTTTACCTCTGGCACACGTATTTAACCTTAGCCTAGCAAATGGCGAGTTTCCTGACCTGTGGAAGATGGGAGTGGTATCGCCAATTCACAAGAGTGGGTATAAAGCACAGCCGTCAAACTGTCGCCCTATAACACTGCTATCAACTATATCAAAAATTCTTGAAAAAATAGTAAATACCAGGTTAGTAAGTTTTCTAGAAACCAATAAACTTCTATCTAGTAGGCAGTTCGGCTTTAGGCGTGGAAAATGCACTGAGGATGCAGTCGGAGAGCTAACCAGCCTTATATCCTCACATCTGGACCAGGGTAGGGCCTGCATCGGTACGTTCATGGACCTTACGAAAGCCTTCGACACGGTGGCTAAGCCTTTATTGATGAAAAGACTCGAAGCAATCGGAGTACGGGGGGTTGCGCTTGACTGGTTCCACAGTTACCTCACAAACCGATTCCAATGCGTAAAAATAGACCAAACTATTAGCGACCCATACCCAATCAACTTCGGAGTGCCACAGGGAAGTATCCTGGGACCTACCCTCTTCTTGATTTACATAAATGACGTGTTGAGCCTTTCTCTTAGAAATGCAGAGCTATTTTGTTACGCAGACGACACAGCTATTGTGTTTTATGGTTCTTCATGGAAAGAGGTATTTGGTTACGTGGAGGAGGGCATGGCTTCCATCGCTAAATGGCTTTCGGAAAATTTACTGACGCTCAATCCTGAAAAGACGCATATGTTATGTTTTCACAAGACTCGCGCTTCAAAGCCTCCTTCCACAGAAATAAAAATACACTCCTGTGGCGCACCAATATTTTCCTTACCAAATAATTTAGGCTGCCAGTGCCCCGTTCTCACAAGAGCCACTTCAACTAAATACCTCGGCATTACCCTTGACCACAACTTGTCCTTCAAAGAACACATCCACACACTGTCTGGTAGAGTTCGCAAAGTCATTAACATAATGAAACTGCTCAGAAATAGCGCCGACTCCAAACTACTGACCCAAATCTATATAGCTATCTGCCAAACACTAGTGTGTTACTGCTTGCCAGTCTGGGGCGGTGCAGCGAAGACTGTTCTAATAGAATCAGAAAGAGCTCAAAGATCTGTCCTGAAGACCATGATGAACAAGCACTACAGATATTGCACAGCTAGTCTCTACACCGAATGTGGTTTAATGAGTATCCGGAAGCTATATATCTCCCTATCAATCATTCAAGCACATAAAAACTTTTCCCAACACTTTCGTAGCAATGTATCCCAAACAAAGAGAATCCCAATTGTTCCTATGAATTACTGTAAGACCACTTTTGGTAAAAGATTTCAATCTTATCTACAACCACGGCTGTATAACTCATTCATAAAGACCTGCGACATAACTCACTGCACTGTAAGAGAAACCAAATTTAAAGTGAACAGCTGGCTGTCAAGCATGTCCTACGATGCAGCAGAGCAATTAGTGATAGTGATTGACTGACACCAAAACATTGTAATACACATACACAAATGCACATACATACATTAACACACACACACACACAACCACGTCAAATTACACTGTACCATTTTTTCTTTAGGAATTTTTATATTAAAATCTTTTAACTTGCTGTTGTAATTTAAACATGAAACACACAAATGCACACACATACACATATACACATATATATTTAGGCTAAATATTTTTATTTTATTTTGTGTTTTAATTTGAATTTTATTATGCATGCTATCCAATATACTTCATCAAAACAGTATCAAAGATAATGTAAATTCTTATAGTTTTTTTTTTATGTTTTTTCTTACTGTCGGATTGTTATATTGTTTATAACTACTCGGTACCCACGATACAGGCTTGCCTAGTGTGGGGCCACAGGTACTCAATTAAATGTATAAAGCAACATCTTAAAGTAATATCCTGTCTGTACTGATACTGATGTGTTTGGAAAATATAGATTTATTATTATTATTATTATATAGAATTGATATTAATAAGCTCTTCCTCTTCCAATAGGCACTAATGGCGTGAGTAACGCCCAATTTCTGAATTAAGTATTCCAGTTGAGAACAACTTAAGTATCGTTCTGTCGCATTGAAATCTTAACAAATGAATGAGACAAAGCGATACTTAAGTCGTTCTCAGCTTGAATACTCAATTCAGAAATCGGGCGTAAATGTATGTTACCAGCATTCAGTCTCCACGCGTACTCTATGTATCTTAAGTAATCGCTTACACGTATCTCGTAATTGCCTTGATTTCTGTCCGAAACATTAGCAGGAAGCCGTGTTTCCACACCCTCTTAATCATTTCTTACGCCAGAAAAAGAAGGTAAACTAGAAATTAGTAGAACAAGTTAGATTGAAGAAACGAAATAAATATTTAAGGGGGATTAACTGATATTTCCAAGACCGTTTCTTTTGACATCTACTGGAAGATATGGGGTAGTGCTCTTCTGAGCCTTCACTACATTAATGTAGAATATATAAAGCGTCCTTTTATATCAAAACTTTTTTTTTAAATACGCCAAACGTAGGGTAATACTTTTGTAAACCAAAGGCAACGTTTAACAAGTTTTTTTTAAGTTGTGCCTTGCTTTGGTTGTGAATCGATGGAGCTTAAAAGTCGTAGTGTGAAGGGTTACAATAAATGTTTTATTTTAAGATGTATCCCTATGCAAGTTCGTATTTGTTGAGTAGTGTTGAATTCCCATTACTTTATTACATCCTGTACGTGTTGTAGAAAAAATAAAGTTATTGGGGATTTTTAGGAAATAGTTATGCAATATGGCCGTAACTTGATAGTTTTGTAAGAGGTTCAGTATTTTAGTCGGATTTTTGATTCTATTTATTCTTAACTGGAATTTGAGTAAAATTTTATGTTAAATAATTATAAAAGATAATTTTTAAAGATAATAAATTATTGATTCCTATTTCCAATATCTCAGAATACGTATTATGTACCTTTGATCCTCGTTAAGTAGATCAAGGCCGAGGTCATTAAAATTATCCCCTATAGTAAAATTTATGGAGCATCTTCTGAGGCCGACCATCGTATTATTCAGCCAAAGTTTCGGTTTGATGGGTTTCAGCCTCACTGCGCCATACCTATTTATAATCAACGTACAACGTCGCTCAAGGGCAGATAATTATAAATGATCGATGTTATATTTAGTGACCCGCCCCAGTTGCGCTTGGGTCGTGTTTTGTTTATATTTACTACTAGCTTATCCGACAGACTTCGTACTGTCAAATTGCTTATGACAAAATTTTAGGCGTTTTTTCCGATACTCATAGTTCAATCAACTGTGAATATTTTAAAGTATAGTATAGTAAAGTATCCTATGTCCTAATTTGGGTAATTATCTTGCATTCTGCCAAATTCCATTAACATACATTAAGTACTTGAGGAGCCTCTTCGCCTCAAACACACGAACATCCAAACATCTAAACTTTTACATTTATAATATTAATAGAATTAAGATTTCAAACATAAAAGCCTCATTTAATGCTTATAATATCAGCAATAGAATATTGCAACACTGATTAGTCGGTCCAATCGTTTTTAAGATAAGACAGAACAGAATGACGTAGCTAACAGACAATTAAAAACACATGTATGGTTGCCTTGTACATATACTCACGGTTATATATCCCTTGAAAGGGTAGCCAGAGCTAGGGAATTAGATATTCCTCAGACACTTTTGAAAGTTGCGTGGGGAAAAGATGGTGGAATAAAGGTTGTTGGTGATGGGTTTCCAAATGCGATCCTCCGACGCGCGTCCAAAAATACCTTAAAAGCCCCAATACCGTTAGTCGCCTCTTACGTACACCCGCCGGTAGAAATGGGGTAGTGCTATTCTAAGCCGACACTATACAGCATTGTCTTCCGTGTAAGCATATATATCTATATACATAAGATCAATTTGCTTATGATGTCTACAAGCTACTTGTTAGTTATCACAAACCACTCATTTCTTTTACTCGCCGGATCAATATTGAAATATGACAATATTGACGAGGGTATTTTGGGTCAAACTATCGAAAATGGTTGAAGGGCGACAAAAAATTGCTTGTGATGGCCTAAAATATACTTTGCAATATGAGTTTCAGCTTTACAATACATCCTTTTCCTTTACTTTGATTTCAAACTCACGTTTGAGGTTAATGGCAATACCCTTCCAACAGTTTATTTAAATGTTCAAATCATAGGTGTTATAAGTTTCAGTTTTATTTCGATTTCTTTGGTCTTAATCCAACTAGTGAGATAAATAAAACTACTACACTAGAACCCTTTTCCACAAGTTATTGAAAAGTACCAATCAATAGAAATCTTTATTAAGTGCAAATAGGATTAAAATTTTACATACATACATATACTTACGGCTATAAATCCCTAAAAGGGTTAGCCAGAGCTGAGAAATTAGAAATTTCTCAGCCACTTTTAGAAGTTGAGTGGGGAAAAGATGGTAGAATAAAGGTTCTGGTGATGGGTCTCCAACCGCATCGCCCAAAAATCCCTTAAAATCCCCAATACCGTTTGTCGCCTCTTACGTACACCCACCGGAAGAAATGGGTTAGTGCTATTCTAAGCCGACACTACACAGATTAAAATTTTCTAATTCAATATTTTCATAGCTATTAAATAATACAGCTTAACTAACTAAACCAATAAAGGAACATTCACCTCCATTCTTCAATTAAATATCAAAGCACTAGATCCCTTCTTACAAGCGTCTAAGACGACAAGTCTTATTAATAAATAAAGCTGCAGACCAGAGATACAGCGACAATAATTATAACTTCGACGTCCATTGCCGGTTGCGGTCGAGACGCTTATACATATATTCATAGACGGGCTGCGGCTTACCGATATCCAAACAATAGTATTGTACTGGTATTGTTAGTGGAAATTATTTTCTCCGAAATAACTGTCAGGATTGGTGTAGAAATTGAGTTCTTTTCTGGTGTAAAAGATATATTGTATATGTCAATGCTTAAAAAGAAAGTAGAATAGGCATGGGAAGGCTCATAACGGAATGCAAAGTGTTGTTGCTGAGTAAAATTCAGTCATGTGGGTTTCCTCGCGATGTTTTCCCGCACCGTCTATAACCATGATAAATTAACCACATATATGTCTTTAGAAAAGACGAATTGTTGTAGGCTCTAACCGGGATTTGAACCCTCATCGTTTGCACGGTAAGCGGTATTCAACCCACTGAGCTATCACGGTTGTGATTGGAAAACTTTGAAATATTACCGTTATCATAATTACGGTATTCAGGCTTTTAAGGGATTTTTGGGCGATGCGCTTGGAAACCCATCACCAACAACCTTTATTTTTACCGTCTTCTCCCCACTCACATTTCCAAAAGTGGCTGAGGAGTTTCCAATTCCTTAGCTCTGGCTACCCCTTCTAGGGATTTACAGCCGTGAGTATATGTATGTATGTATGTATGTATCAGAATACCGATGATAATGATGATATGACCGCTGAAATTTACAGCTATTAACTTGCAAATACTTCTCAAAAGTGAAATATTCGTTCGATAAATCGAATTCATGTAAATGAAAACTAGGACGAAAATACTGCACTATACTTCGAGTTTACAATATGGGAGTAGACCTCCGGCAAGCTTGTATAAACGTAGTCGTGCAGGTTTTCTCACGGTGATTTCCTGAAAATTCTCGAACGATCAGACGTTTTAAGTTAGCTTTGAATATGAAGCTGCCCCAACTTTAGTAAAATATTAGGTGAACGTTATATCACGATCAAATTTCAACACACAATCACACACACATAAAAAACATTTAGCTTCAAGCTTCATTTTTTTTTTTCTTTTTTCACTCAGCTCAAAGATAATCACATGACCCCAACCTAACTTTTGTAGGCGATGAAAATATTATATGCTATTAATTTAAACTTACTACGATATGTATTGAAAGAGCACTGGTTCCTCTGGCACAGGTTTTTTCCTAATTGAAGAACCAGACACAATAAGATACCCATGTACTGTTACAACTTAACATTCTTGACTCTGCGATAAAATTAAGAAACTTTTATGCGAATAAATTTTCTTTATCTTTAACTAAAGATTGATCAGCCAACGGACATATTTGTCTGAAATAAATGATTTTATTATTATTATTATTTATTACTGGGCATAGGACTCCCAGAAATATCTACAAAACAATTAGTCCTATTCTGCCCTCATCCATCGTTTTCCCGCGACCTTCTCCGAGCTGTTGATTCAATTGTGATTTTTTTGTGGAAGGCCTACCCACACTACATGGTCTGGTACAAGCCATCAATCCAGAACCCTTGAGCCAGGATAGTCATCTATTCTGTGTGTAATGTGCCCATTGCTCTTTAAGTTTCTTAATTTTTGGGGCCGATCCTCGTAGCAGATTCGATCGTATTGTGAAACCCTTATGAAAACCTTCTTCATCGCTTGTTGGGTGACTTTAAGCCATCTTATATAGCCTACTGTAAAAGGCTACGTCCCGGTGCTCAACATTTATTAATCAAATATGAGTTAATAAATAAAGGATTAAAAAAGGAAAGAAAAATTTTGACACTAACGGGAATCAAACCTGCGACCTCCGGGTATACGCCCCGTCGCTCTGCCAATTGAGCTATAGTTTCAATGGCTACTAGTGGGAAATTCTTCATTCCTTTGTTTCTTTTACACTTTTAAAGAAGTGCTAGCGTTGCCTACCTCCGTATCTTTTACAATTTGGAAGGCCACTTGCCTACTTTTACAAATAGAATGCATTGTTGAGAACGCTTAACTATCACATAATCTTTATATATTATTTCTGTAAGCCTCTTTCTTGTCCGGAAGCCTGTGACGAGATGAGTTAAGCTAGAAATTTGGTTCAGGTATCGTTTTGTACAGTTCGCGGCCGTGGTGTGCACAAAATTAAGTTAATTGTTACAGAATTTCAAAGTTTCGATTTTGGTTCATAGACTTTGCTTGAGTGTCTTTAGTCGATCAGAGATGCGCTGTGATTGGTCGGAATTTTTTCAAACCGGCCGATCAGAAAAAATCATTAGAAATTCAAAAGAGCTGCGCTGTGATTGGTCGGAAAATTTCAAAATTAACTCATTTAATTGGACGCGACGTAGTCGCGCCAGGGTTACCCACGAGTTAGAATTATTTTTCTTTCATTTATTTATCCTTTATTTATTAGTAATAATCCCCACATGAGGTTTTCATGAACAAAATATTCTTAAATATTATCGATTAAAGAGGTTTTAAATAAACAATTTATAATGTATGATATGTATAATGTACTAGCAGCCCGTCCCGGCTTCGCTCGGGCATAAATTATCATTAACATTTTGTTTTTTATTTTATTACATGTATTATTGTTTTAATAGATTTTTTTTTAAGTTTTAAGCTATGTTATATTTTTTTGCTGTGTAGTGTCGGCTTAGAATAGCACTACCCCATTTCTTCCGGTGGGTGTACGTAAGAGGCGACTAACGGTTTTGGGGCTTTTGAGGGATTTTTGGGCGATGCGATTGGTGACCCATCACCAACAACCTTTATTTCACCATCTTTTCCCCACACAACTTCCAAAAGTGGCTGAGGAATTTCTAATTCCTTAGCTCTGGCTACCCCTTCTAGGGATTTATAGCCGTGAGTATATGTATGTTATATTTTTTTGTATTTTTATATTTAGATATATTTTTTTATTTTTCATAATGAGTAATTACATCAAAAGCCATTCAATTTATAGAGTTAGAGCTTCCCTGTAAACAATATTTGACGTTGTTGTATTTTGGGGCAGCAAAATAAATTGATGTTCAGGAGCTCCCACCCGCGACAGGCCAACGTACAGTTGACCGTGAGTAAAACAATTCTTTCGCAGGTCAATCCCTACTAATTTGAAGGTTTGGCCTTGGGACTTATTAATTGTTAAAGTAAAAGATGTTTTAACCGAAAATTGTAGCCGTTTAAATGAAATTGGCAGATCAGTTGGGATCATCGGTATATGAGCTAATTGACCGGCTGCTGGGCTAGTGATAATAGTCGCTACAATTAAATTTTGCTTTAACTCTTTGATAAGCAGCCTCCCGTACCCCTTCGTGACGCCTGCAACAACTTACTATGCATAGCTAATCGAGCGGAGTTTTATCTATTTTTTCAATTCGAGATAACTTTCGAATGGAATGTTCAAATCGAATAATTCAAAAAGTAATTTAAGGGTATTGAAGTAGTCTAAAATAATATATACGTTTTTTTTATAAGGATTAGATAGGTCCATATAAGGAGCCTTTTCTAAAGCAGGATTTTAATTTAATTTTTAAATAATTTTATATTATGACGCTTGTTGTGAGATAACTATAATAGTTAGAGACATGTTGTCGGGGCATTTTTTTTAGATAATGATGTGTTCTATAAAATTGTAGTACATAATTTTATTCTATTGTCAATAGTTTTCGCAGCGCACGCGATAAAAGGATTTTTTTTGGTATTTCTTTAACACCTTGGGTTACATTTTTGAAGTTTACGTAAGGATCCCTAATTTTTTTGAAAATGAGATATATTCTATGTCACTCGGGAATAGTGTAGCATCAAAACAGTGAAAGAATTTTTCAAATCCGTCCAGTAGTTTTGGAGCCTATTCAATTCAAACAAACAAACAAAAAATCAAACCTTTCCTCTTTATAATATTAGTATAGATGAGCTAGATTGCTCGATAAGGGTTTCAGAATATTAATCATAGATAAGTAAAGACAGATCTTAGTGCACAAATTAACAAGAGTAATTAAAATGAAAATCAAATCTTTTTATAACTTTATAAAGTCTTTTTATGATTTACGAAGTTATATTACCAGATTTTTTGTTTAATATTCCATTTCCAAGACACATTTGGACCAAAAAGTGAGTGTGCTCAAAGAGTGAGGAGTACGAAGTATGGAGAATTAAAGGGCATGTATGCCAGGGTGCCATGGTGTGCCAGAGTCGTGCAAAATTGTGATCGATAGTCTCTGCCTACCCCAATGGAGTGTGGAGTGGAATCATGTGTATGTTATTTTTTATTGTGCATTATTCGATTTTTATTTCATTCAATTTAACTTACAACAATTTCTAGCTAAATGCTTCAAATATTAACACGCCTCATGGCAGAGTAGGCAGAGTGCATATGAATTACTTAAGATCTTGTTAAATATTCTTTTTCTTGCAATAAAACGTTTTTTTTTACAGAAATTTATGGCATTAGTATTATTAGTAGTATACATATTTATGTATGTACCTTTAGAAGATTAAAACCACAAGCTAAGTATACGCTAAGTTGCCTCGATCAAGTGCTTCCACGAGTTTGAAACTTGTACTTAACTATTGCATCCAACTTGAACTTAATCCCAGCTACTTAAATGACTTGGCTTGTAATAACAAGGTTAAGAACATAATATGTTAAAGTGGTTTATAATGGTACAAAAAACCTATGAGTCACTCATAATGAGTGGGATCCCATTAGTGAAATAGTAATAGCAAATCCAGTGACATGTACAAACTTAACAACTTTTCTGTGCTAAATGACATATGACCCCGAAGTAGTAGCAGATGGACTAATAATTGTGAAACTTCTGTTACCTGGTTTTCTTAATCCCACTTTCACGAGCAGGGCAAGCACGAGCGCAATTTTATCGACACGATAACGGTTAGAATGAGATGGCAGTATACGATAAAAAGTAAGTGCGTAAGAGATGGCTGCTTTATCCCACGCGATAACTAGTTTAAACACGGCTCGTACTAGCCGGGCAGGAGCGAGCGCTATTTCATGGTCACTGTATCAGTTAGAATGAGATGACGTATATGTATATGATGCTAAGTTAGTGCGTAAGAGATGGCTGTTTTATGCCACGCGATATATAGTTATGCAGGAATGTCTATTCACGCGATACAAGCCAGTCCATCGACTATTTATACAAATACGTTTTTTAAGTTTCCTCACGATCTTATCATGATTGAAACATTTTTGATAAACTAACAACATAGATAACTTGAAAATATATAAATAAAATTAAATAACCTTGACCTCGGAGGACACATTTGGATCAAATAGAAAATGTACTCAAAAAGGCAGGTGTCCGTAGTACAAAGAATAAAAGAGCATCTATGAAAAGATTGATGGATGTGAATGAAGCTAGAGAGGTTTGCCAGAATCGTACAAAGTGGCGATTGATACTCTGCCTACCCCAATGGGAACTAACGGCGTGAGAATATGTATGTATGTATGTAATATTAAATAAGTCAGTGTAATAAAAACGGTAGAATTAATAAAATGTGTAGAAAGTTTGATGAATGTAAAGGCTTGCAAGCTAGGTATAATGTGGCGATACGCTTTGCCTAGGCAATGGAATTAATTTGGTGGGCTTTATTATATGTGATGTATAGTATGTTTAAGACGTGAAAAACCAAAAATTCGTCGGTCGATGGAAATTAATGTAGCACAATGCTGATTTTTCAGGGTTATTTGTTATTGATAATAATAGGAGCAAGCAAAAATAGGTCACGTTTAACGAAAGAACATTAACCTGTCACTCTAGTTTAGCATTGCTACTTTTCAGGTGTCCCTCAAGCCATAATCCTCAAATTTTAAAACTTCATGAAATTGATTTTGATCAATGCTAAAAAATAGTGCATAAATAGTGCTAAATAGTGCCAAAGGCCAGATAAATAGTGCTCTTATGGTTAAAAAGTTATAGCTAAAGTTTATTGAGGATTATGGCTTGAGGTTCAAGCCATAATCCTCATCTCTGCAGCAAACAAACGGTGCGGCCTAGAGTCTTGGTTAAGGTTTCAAAAAATAGTGCATAAATAGTGCTCACGTTATGCCAATTTCCAGAAGGAACCGTTCATTGGTTCCGGAGTTATTAAGGTTTCCTGATGAGGATTATGGCTTGAGGTTTTGATAACCTCAAATATCTCCGTAATGTCTGCAGCTATTCAATTGAAAGTTATGTCAAAAAATAGTGCGGAAATAGTGCCTCCGGACTATAATTATTTCTATCCGATTTATTAAGCCCAAGTATCTAAATAAAAAGCATTAACTTTCACATACATTTCTGTCCAGGTACACTTCAGCAGAAAAGTGATTAGGATTTTTCTTGTAGATTTTTCAAAGTTTCGTTTTGGTATGCATATTATATACTCAAATTATTTAATCAAATTAATTGCTATTATTTAAGTAAGGCTATTTTGTATGTATTGTTACAGATTTCACTGTTTGTTTTTCATATGCGCGGGGAGTGTTGTAATCTTGTTACCTCACTTAGACTAACTAACCCATTAAACCAACCAATACCACTTTGTTACATAATAGTATATTTTGTCGTGCCCCGGTTATGTATGTATAATAAACTTCCACAAAATGTGAAATTGCTGCAGTTTACAAAATTTAAACAGAAAATGTTTAAATCACTTGTAAATAAATGTTATTATAGCTTAAGAGACTATTTGGAAGATAAGTTATAAGCTTGATATTAGATAAAGTAAATAGTTCCTATTGTTCTAAGATTAAAAAAAATAACTATCTTTTGTTTTATTTTATTTTTTTATGTTTTATTTGACTGAGCTCCGTTTTATGATAATTTTATTTTAAATTTGTATGCCTAAAAATGGCTTTCCATAAGAGAAACTTTACCCATGTATGCTACCAACAACTTGCATATAACTTTACTTACGGAATCAAATACATATTATTCTATTCAACATATCGTGTCCTAGGCGTGCGAGTTGGTGACTTGCAAAATCTTCATTGTAGAGTCGCTTAAAAAGTTAAGTATTTTCATAAATTCAGTACTTACCATGTTTAATAGTAGGTAATAGATAGACACTGAATGCTTCGACCAAGTTTTTCTGCGATCGGAACACGTACTTTGTCTTTTAAGTATGTGAACAATTCATATAGCGTAAACACTTTAATTAGGTAATTTATATATTACTCTCACTTCGGTCATTTGCAAATACATCAACAGCAAAACATGTAACGACGTGACTGTAACCTTGATTCAACTAACCGACAACAAAACAAACAACGTGAGCTATCCAGAGGACAGGATAGAAACAAAAAAACACATCAAGTGTCTCTTTCTCCGTCTCAGTTGCACTCGCCACGCACTCGATGCCTGCGTATGAGCAGAGAAAAGGATAGTATTCATCGTTGATCGTCAAAGATGGCAGGCAGAGCGAGTCGGCAGCGGCCAACATCGCGGCGTTCGGAATTCCAAGTAAGAGTTACTACATAACCTAACAAGAAATTACCTACTCAAATAATCGTGAGTTCATTAAAACATGAACATGCATTGTAACCTACATACTTATTTTTGCTTTAAGAAAAATCCTAATCACTTTTCTGCTGAAGTGTACCTGGACAGAAATGTATGTGAAAGTTAATGCTTTTTATTTAGATACTTGGGCTTAATAAATCGAATAGAAATAATTATAGTCCGGAGGCACTATTTCCGCACTATTTTTTGACATAACTTTCAATTGAATAGCTGCAGACATTACGGAGATATTTGAGGTTATCAAAACCTCAAGCCATAATCCTCATCAGGAAACCTTAATAACTCCGGAACCAATGAACGGTTCCTTCTGGAAATTGGCATAACGTGAGCACTATTTATGCACTATTTTTTGAAACCTTAACCAAGACTCTAGGCCGCACCGTTTGTTTGCTGCAGAGATGAGGATTATGGCTTGAACCTCAAGCCATAATCCTCAATAAACTTTAGCTATAGCTTTTTAACCATAAGAGCACTATTTATCTGGCCTATGGCACTATTTAGCACTATTTATGCACTATTTTTTAGCATTGATCAAAATCAATTTCATGAATTTTTAAAATTTGAGGATTATGGCTTGAGGGACACCTTTTCAGGTGTTTTTTAAAGGTAGTAAAGTTTGGGCGATTGAATATTTTTAAGTTGTGCTTCGTCCAAAAAGTAATAAGTAAATGTGATTACTATAGAAAATATATTTTTTAGAAAGTTACGTCTGAACCAGCGTGATAAATTATAGGTTTATCACACCATCAAGGTTAAAAGGCTTTGGAAGGATCATATATAAACTTTAAACCCACTCAACTTCCAAAAATGGATGAGGAATTTCTTATCCCGAAGCTCCGGCTACCCCTTTTAGGGATTTATAGCCGTGAGTATATGTATGTATATATAAACTTTCTGTGTAGTGTCAGCTTAGAATAACACTACCCCATTGCTTCCGGTGGGTGTACGTAAGAGGTGACTAACGGTATTGGGGCTTTTGAGGGATTTTTTGGGCGATGCGGTTGGAGTCCCAACACCAACAACCTTTATTCCACCATCTTTTCCCCACGCAACTTCCAAAAGTGGCTGAGGAATGTCTGATTCCCTAGCTCTGGCTACTCCTTCAAGGGATTCATACCCGAGAGTATATGTATGTATGTATGTATAAACTATACTAATGATTCATAGGAAAACATTATTTTTAGTGGAGGTTTGAAGCTGTTACGATTTTGTTTGGCTTTGCTTTGCCTTTGTTGTTAAGAGATGTAATAAAATATAAATAATTATAAAAGACGTCCACGGCTATGCTACGTAATACTGTTATCTGATTCATAAAAGATCTCAATGCAAACGCTGTAAATTCTCGGAGGGGTAGCAGAGATACTATATAATATATTTTTGAGACCTGTTGTTCAGTTTTGCTTGGACAGCGCATGCATGTAACAGGGGCAGAAATATTGGCTTTTCAATAGGATACTTTCTCTAAACGTCAAGAACATATTTTTATCAATTAAGCATTACGTAACTTATTTTTGTTAAGTCATATGTTTTAACTACACATACCTATGACTTAACAAAAGACAGATTGGTGTAAGTCTGACTTAGACTAAGTCACCTGCATTAATAGAAGGTTTAATCCTCAGAGCTATAAAGGTTGATCCCATTATTTTTTACATTTGTCAAAGGACCTGTCTCTATTTTTACGAATCTACTAAGCAAAAACTCAATATTTTGATATCAACATATTTATATATCGTGTTACAAATACTCATGTTAACTTAATCTCTATAAAATACATAAAGCTTAGGCATAAGGCTGTGAAAATTCCAAGGAACAAAAACACAGAAGAAACTGCTCTCTGAATCTCTCCTCTTAGAATCCAAACCTATTCATAAAGAATATAATTGCTTGGTCTGAGAACTGAAAGGAAAAGACTGAAAAGGTGTGTTAAAACGATTTGGGTATAGTGAAGATAGCTGAAAGTATAATGATGAAAAAGATTTATATAGATTTTATATATGAATGTAGATGATAGACAGTGTAAGACGACCTCGGAGAACATTTACATCATACTCTAACTCAAACGTTCACACCTTATATCCCGAAGGGGTTGGCAAAAGTACTATTACTGAATATCACGTGACATTGTCACCTGGTGTTGAGAGTACTGGTCTTCTTCATGTGGGTTTGCTCACGATGTTTGTTTTCCCTCACCGTTAACAACTAACATAAATTAACCATACCCATAACATTAGAAAAAACACATTGGCGTAGGCCCAAACGGGGACCCTACCGAAACCTTCTAGTACGATCTTGACATACCTCTCTTGCTTCCCTTACATTCATTATTCTTCTAATACATGCTCTTTTATTCTTCTCACTTCGGACCCCCATGATAAAACCTCTCTCCATGATAAGCGCATGCTCCAATCACTGAGCTTTCTTGGTTATTATTTACAGCGCATTCAGTCATCGAAAGTTTGAAAATAATGCGCATTTAAAAAAAAAATGCTAAATTTAAATACAATTTAAAAACTTGGACAAGATCTTACAAACTATTGATAGATAGTCTTTACCTTCCCCAATAAAACCAATTCGTATGTATAAATGTATACATTTATGTATTTTTAATAGGCTTTGTTTATGCTAATCAGGAATAATCCTTCTGTTAGTGTCTTCTAGAATGCTTATGTGGTCTGGAAAGAAAGTAGCTATGTGGTTGTTTTCAACCCAAGGTACTTTTTTACTTGTATCAAATGAATGGACTACCAACTCATCACTTAATTTAGTCAGCATATAAGATTGATCTAACCAGCTCTTCCAATACATGTTCCGTGGCAGGCGTTAGTAAATCCTTTTAAAGATCTAGTAGATAGCAATCACTCCAAATACGCAATTAGGATTACTCTGATTGAGAATTTGTAAGCTAAGCTAATGCGTGAACATATTAGATCATTTCCTCTACTTAACTGGGCTTTAGATAAACAAATTCCTATTCATATTATAGTTTATCTGTAGTATCAGCTAAGAACAGCACTGACCCATTTCATTCCGTTGGTTATGTAATAGGAGACTTAGGGGTCAGCCCCGCGTCTGGAGGCCCATCTCCGTAATACTTGATTTCAGTATCTTTTCCCCACTTAATATCCAGAATTTAGAATACCTATTATAATAAAATATTGACTCCTAGTCAATATTTGTAGTTGCATACCCGCAATGGTCAAATGTGAAAGGATACAATTATATGATACAAGATCTATGTAAACTGCACCCACATTTACGACAGTATAAATGGTTTTAAAAGAGATTGAGGAATTTGTTTGGAAGCTCCGACTACCGCTTGTTGAAATTTATTAATGCAAGTTTGTTTTTTCAAAAGTGGGTGAGGAATTTCTGATTTTCTGGCTCTGGCTACTCCTTTAAGAGGTTTATAGACGTGAGTTGTGTATGTATGTAAGTTTATATATATGTATGATAAAATTATTAATCATTTTAAAATTAAATTATTATAGTCAGTATTAACTGGAGTTCTTAAGACTTGTACATTATATGTTTTACACCATTTTTTTTCTCATTCAACTTGTGTGTTGTGTTATTCATGTTACAAAATAATATTTCAAAAATTTACTATTTCAAATTCAAACTGTTTTAATACATGAAATTTAAGTTCAGTACCGATTTAGGTAGATAGAGAACATTGATAGCCATTTTTTAAGATTGTGGCAAGCCTCTCCAGCTTCCATGACGTTCATGGATCTTTTCATACATGCCCTTTTAATGGTCAGCCATCGAACTTCTACCTTTTTGAGTACATTATCCATTGATCCAAATGTGTCCTCTACTGACATCCACGTACATTTTAAGCCTTCAAATATTATAACAATTTATTTTATCTCTTAAAGTATTTATATTTATAGCTGTGTAGTGTCAGCTTAGAATAGCACTACCCCATTTCTTCCGGTGGGTGTACGTAAAAGGCGACTAACGGTATTGGGGCTTTAAAGGGATTTTTGGGCGATGCGGTTGGACACCCATCACCAACAACCTTTATTTTACCATCTTTTCCCCGCTCAACTTTCCAAAGGTGGCTGAGGAATTTCTCATTCCTTAGCTCTGGCTACCCCATCTAGGGATTTATAGCCGTAAGTATATGTATGTACATACGTATTTAACGAGTAACTATCCAGAAATATATGGGTATTGTTTAACTTGTGTACTATATTATAAATGCGAAAGTAAATCTGTTTGTCTGTTGCACTTTCATGTTTGAACCATACCGAGCTAGATAGAAATTTTGAACAGAGATAGAGTGAAGTTTGAAAAAGGACAAAGGCTACCGGAGTGGAGGTACAAAGAATTGGGTTTGTGAAGATTCTGGAGGTGATGAGATTGCTTAAGGTTTAACAAATCGTTTTATAATTTATAAAACCCTCGTTTAGTTAGTTGTCTTAAACTCAATGTGTAAAATATACGGAGAAAAGTAATTTTAAACAAAAACATCAGCCTAACTGGTGTCATTAAAATAAATACATAAACTTTATCCAAAAATATTTTATTAATCTACTGATGTTGGATAAGTAAGTCTTATAATATAAGTAAGTCCTTTACTAAATATTGCGGTTTCGTTCAATGAACCATTGTTGGGGAAAATAAAGTTACTTTGTTATGGAAATATTTTTCGATAAACGGGATCAGATTTCAATGGAAAAGTTGAAGTCTGGAAAGGTTTGAGCCTTTTTCTTCGGTCGGAAATATTTTTAGGGTCCCTGTAAATAGCATTTTAGCATAAAATAAGGCGTTAGTAACTTTTTGATTTTATTTATTTTTCTGTTTCTTTTTGTTGGGTCTGAGTTTTCTTGTGATATTAATGTATGAAATTGTAAAAGGACTTTTAAACGAAAGTGGCCCCAGAATTTTTAATTTTGAACTCTGAGTACCCCTTTTTGGCATTAATAGTTTGTAATTAAACGAACTGTAGTCGAGAGGTTTTTACCCACAATATATTAATAACAACAAAGAGTAGTATTTACAACGCCATAATCAATAAATCCGAAGCCACTATGAGATGTGCTAATGAGATCCGTATCACCCTCATAACAATACAAAAGCATCATTGGCTCGTTCATTTATAGATTACTGCATACATGAGAAATGAAAGGCGAACAGATTTGGAATGAATAAATCAATCGGTCAGGTTCTCACTTCTCACGTGACATACTCGCTCATAAAATGTGTAATAAGTAAATTAAACTAAAGTTAGAACAAATAATTATTTAATAAATATAGTCATCATCCATTTGCTTAGTTTTCGCAGTCGTCAGTTTCTCGCTGAAATCTGAATTGGGCACATCGAATTGTGAGTCCAGTACTTTGTTTTTGAATACTTCTCTCAAAATGAATGCAGACTTCCTTGGGGTTCTAGTTCTCTCAGGATTCTCGAAATCTACTTCATATAATCCGAACTTATCACTGGAAAAATAAAACAAATGTGTTTATTTTTTTACAAGTTTTCATACATAAATATACTCGGCACAAAGACTCGTGGCAGACGTTGTAATAGAACGTGGGAATGAGACAGCACATGTCACGTTCTTTCTTGCACGTATATACTATACTATGGGTGACGTCGCGTGGTACGCGGCAAACTCACTCGTATTGCATTTTATCGAACACCAATGTTATGTTGCATCTCTATTACTAGAATGTGGAAGTATTTTACAGCACCATTTGCCGCGAGCTTTAGCATCCATTATAAAGAGTACAGATATCGTTTTTTAGATATTTTCAAAACTATGCCTTGTCATAGCCAAAACCATAAATATTTTACAGGATGACCCGCTGACCCATTAAACTTGGTTATATAACAATTATTTAATCTATGCTTCTACTAAATTGCCGTGCTATTAGAAATTATGTCTCGACTTAGAATAGCATTAAGCCGTATCTTGCCGTGGATGTCATTTATCCTATAATATTTTCCTCACAAAATTTCCAAATGCGACTAAGAGATATCTAATTCTGCAGTTCTGCCCCCCACTTTTTTGGGATTTAAAGCCATGAGCTTATTTACGTATGTTGCTTACAATGTGCAATAAATGAATAAACAAAAATGTACCTGTAACCATGTTTCCACTCAAAGTTGTCCATGAGACTCCAAGCCGCATACCTCTTAATATTCGATCCCTCATCCATAGCATCTAACAAAGCGTTTAAATACTGTCTGTAATATTTAATCCTATCGATATCCAACAAGCCTCCCCCGGTAGACCAGCCGTTTTCAGTCACGTATACTAAAGGATTATTGTACGATGTTCTGACGTATTGCAGGATTTTGTGGAAGCCCCATGGCACTGACTGGAAGGAAACGGAATTTAAGATTAAAAAATATGATTAAGACTTTTTAATAATGTTTTAGAATTATACGAAGATATCTTTTCAGTTGGGTATCACATGCGTCCACCAAATTTTCAGTTACTATTAAAGAAATTATTGATCTTTTTTCTTTTCTAATTTTAATAAGGTGGCTTCGGCCTGGCCTTATTTAATAAATGTAACTCACCTGTAACCAACTAGCGTGAGATTGAGGCCAAGTATCTTTCTTCACCATCACCGCACCAATATCATCCATATACGAAGGCACAGCATACATCCCTTCCACGGAGGCATCTCTGTACACCATTTTAGTAGTATACGAGTTTACTCCGAGAAAATCAGCTGACCCCTTTATTAGGGCTACCTCCGCATGAGTGAGTTCTGGCAAACGTGATTGTGGGAAGTTTTGATCAGCGCTTTTGAGTCCGATGTTCTTTTTCATTTCGATTGGGAAACCACCGTGCTTGGAGAATATTGGGTGGCAGTATTGGCCCCACTAGAAAATGAAAATTAAGGAAGATGTAATGAATGTATATTAATTAAAATGAATAAATAATTCTGCAACTCTGACTATTTATAGCGAAGTATATAATGTATTAAATACTAATGTTGGTTTTAATAGAATATTAAAAATAAAATAACTTTTGGACTTGGAGCCTAATTAGTCCCAAATCATTGTTAATGTTCTTCATTATTCCGTTTTGTTGAGTAATATGGTTATGATTGTTGCGGGCAACTCAGTTTTCAGTTTAGAAGTGACAAAAAATATGTCTTGTAAGAATATTATGATATTACGCCTGCCAAAAAATAGGCAAACTGAAAAGTTGTTGTCGGCGAACCACTAAAATAGACAGTTCAATGCACTAACGTAATTGCTAATCACACCTTTTGTAAAAAATCTTACTTACGTCAAACTGTCTTGCGTCCTGAGCCCCTTGAACATCCTCAGCCGACTTCGAAGCCGGCTCATACCAGGTAAAACTAATGGCTATCCCAACTTGACCATTCTGTTTCTGTCTAAACTTCTCTTGGTAAAGTTTGTAAGCTTTAGCATGAGCTAATAGAACGTTTTTAGCACAAATATATTCGGCGATACCAGTCATATTGAGCATTGGCGCTTTGCCGTCTGAACCGTAACCTTCGTAACATATTTGTTTAGGTTCATTTATTGTTATCCAAGTCTTTACCCTATCGCCAAATTCTGTGAATAGAACTCCGGCATAATTTTCAAACCAGTTAATGGATAATGGGTTTGCAAAGCCGCCAAGTTTTTGAAGATTCAAAGGTAAGTCCCAATGGTACATAGTGACAACTGGTTCGATGCCATGGTTGAGTAGTTCGGTTATTAAGTTGTTGTAGTAGTCTACGCCAGCTCTGTTTATTTTGTCGGTGAAACCTTCAAAAATATATGCAAGCATTAAAAATGTGGGGAATGTGTTCAAAATTAATCCATGATGTATCTACCCGAAATGTGTTTTTTGTAGTTATATGGCCATTATATGTCTTTCATTAGAAATAAAATCAAGAAGATTTTTCAATATTAGCTAAAGCAAAATATTATAAGTTAACTTCATCTTATACGGTGTTGTGATGGCATTTAAACAATTGTACGAAAAGGATAAATATTATTTTTTTGAGCTCAATGGAATTTAAAAATTGAATAAAAAATAAATCTTCATTGTATTTGTTTTGAGAGAATACATATATACATATACTCACGACCATAAATCCCAAAAAAGGGGTAGCCAGAGCTACAGAGCTAAAAATTTTCAGCTACGGTTGGAAGTTGATAGGGGAGAAGATGGTAAAAATAAAGTATAGTTGGTGATGGGTCTCCAACCGCATCGCCCAAAAACCACTTAAAGAGCCCCATACCCTTCGTCACCTTTTACGACATCCGTGGGGAGAGTACTTTGTTTGAGAGAGTAAGTGTAGTGTGTAGATATATATATATATATATATATATATATATATATATATATATAAGAAAAAAGAAAAGAAAATATTTATTAGTTGCATACAAACTTACCTTACTTAAACACAAAACAAATAACAATTACAGTAAAACAAGATAAAAGTTCAAAAGTCTGGCAACTAATGGGTTGCTAACTCATATATGATCTACCTGTAAAAAAATATGTCTCTGAGTACAAATTACGATAATAGTTAATAAGACGATAATATCTAAAAGAGTAATTCATATGCATTTTTAATACAATTGTAGACACAAAGTTGATTCATACTGTTTTCTTAGGTTTTCCCGCTATCAATTCATAAAAAATACTGGAATAACATTATTAATTTGTTATCGATGTTATTATCATATCTAAACTTGATCATCATCATTGTATCTTAAAGATTGTAGCCATCTTATATTTAGGTTTATCTTTTATGTGTGACATGACACTATAGAACGAAAACAGGTAAAAATTTGGTGGATCTTTACTTCTCGGACGATAATTAATAAAACTTTGAGGGAGTTATATGATACAACTATCCACCTAGCCGTTGGGGGGATAAACAGCGATAGCGTAATATATATCGCACATCCGGTGCAACACTGACACATTTGCAAAAAAATGCAAAATTGAGTTACTACTGCCAAACGTTTTGTAAAGTGCTGTTTTATTCGGTGAAACAAAGACATATTTTTAATTCTTCTGTTTTAAGGGCCTCCCCGCATTTTGCAGCTATTGCGCTCACTCTTACGTCAAATTTACCGAGAGTGACAGGGACGGAAAAAACGCGCGCGCAGGATAAATGTAGTTTATTTAGTTTTATTGAATAACTATAATGTTTAAATGAAAAGTTAAACATCAAAGTTACAGATCTTAAAGATACGCGTATATAGACACATAATGAGTTCACATGTATGTTATGCCAGTGGAGCCTATACGGTTTTTATGAAAACAAAGCATGTTCCAATTAATTTTTTTTCATCATATTTTTTAACAAATTATTAAAATGTTAAACATTAAATTTTAACACCATGAACTAATCACCAACATATATTTTATTCATGTCATATCAATATCATCGAATGAGACTTTATAGAATTTCAAAACCATCAATATCAACCTATTTTTCCGGGGACGCCCTTAATACAGAGGGCGAAAGTGTCACTGTTGCATTACGGGCGTTATTTACACTATTTTGGAGCGACAACGTCCCATTGGCCAGTTGCGCGGGGACGTACCTACAAAACATATGTGTTTCCGAAGCAACACTGACACATTTACGTGATTTATACTTTGTGGTAACCTAATTCATTTACTTTTGGTTTAATTTAAGAGTAAAGATTTTCTTTTTTATTAAACAGTAATTCCAGTATGTATTAAAATCGTTATATTTAGGCTTGATTGCCTAAATGTTCCTTTTTATGTAAATTTCTGGTGCAACATGGACATAAATGTATGGGTTTTTTTTTAAATAGGTAATTTTGGGTGCTTTTACTATTTTATGTCTTAAGTGTAAAATATATCACATAACTGAACATACGAACTAACACAATACAAAGAAATCAATAAGAAAACCTTCTTTAAATGTAACTTATAAGTTTTAAAACTTATAAAAAAACTTTAAACTCTTCTCCTGAACATTTATACTTTTGTAAGATACGTCACTGTTGCACCGGATGTGCGATTATGATGAAACAAATTGAATTTCAGACATTTCTTCTTAACTGAAACTTTGTATTAATTATTAAACCTTAATGGGTCATCAATTCTTTCGCTGGATTATGGTCTTTCATTTGTAATGTTTTAACAAAAAGGTTGTATTTTAGTTTCCAGTACATATATGACTAGCTAATTATTGATATCTTTTTTCCCTTACCTACTATAAAGTTGTTTGTTATCATATAAAAACTAGTCGGATTCTTTTGAATTTTTCTCAGTGTTTGTCGCTCAAAAACACTTAGACTTTATAAGAAGCTAGGCACTTGCAACTAATGTTTTTAATATTTCCTCTTCTTCATTTTATTTTTAAATGAAGAAGAATATTAATAATCTCTTCAGGAGTATATGTCCGTGTATTGAAGTACAATTTCTTCTAAATATCAAGGGCAAACCATAAATTCCTATTAAAGTTGCCAGTAACTTAATTTAAACTAACCTGACGGTAAAATCCTAGTCCAAGCTATAGAAAATCTGTAGAAGTCAACGTTCATTTCTTTAAGCATCTCTATATCACGCTTGTATTGATGATAGGAGTCGGCAGCGACATCGCCCGTTGAGTGGTCGTCTATCACGGATGGACTCTGGTGTACCATTTCATCCCATATTGATGGCGCTTTTCCTGAAAATATTTTATGAATTGATTTGTAAATGGTATAGAACTTGTGTAGAATATAATTTTATAATGGCAGTGGTCCGCGATGGAAATGTAATCTATGGAACCGCTTAAAATTTGAAAAATGCAGTCGGTGTTAAGTTTGATCCAACTTGTGAATTTACATATTTGACTCAATTGGCCTAAACCTCGTTTTTAAAACATACCTTTTTTATATTTTAAATCGATTTAAGACATCAAACTTAACAACTTTGCGTATGGAATGCTTATCTAAAATATTGTATTTTTCAAAATAATTAAAAAGATAAAAAGTGTCGCTGCCTAGATCGAGGTCGGTCGAGGCCAATTTAAAGTTAAATATTTTTATTCCATTTTTTTACTTGTAAAATGATAACACTAGCGCACTGGGCTGGTTACTTATGGTTTTGGTGTATTATAACAACAACTGATATTTGCCGGAGCTGATTTTGATGGGCCCTCTGACGAACGGGAAAAAAACACAACCTAAAAAGACATTTAACTTAAAAACTACTCTTTCAAAAAAATTACGTGACGACCGACACGGCTAGAGGTAGGAAATTATGAATAAATATATTTATTATTAACTAGCTTTTTGCCCGCGACTACGTCCGCGTGGACTACATTTTTTGCATCCGGTTTACATCCAAAATCTTAACTTCTGTTTTTTTATATTTATATTCCCGTGGGCGTTATAATATTTATAAAGAACATTAAGACTTTTTAAGTGATTATTGGGCGATGCAGTTGGAGACCCATTTGACTACCTTTTCCCCATTCAACTTCTAAAAGTGGATAAAGAATTACTATCTCTGAAGCTGTGGCTACCCTTTTTTGAGATTTATAGCCGTGAGTATTTGTTTAGTTTACTGTCTGTTCCTTTACTATTTATTTAATTTTGTTTACTTCAAATGTGGCACACAGATTTTTTTGTTTATATATTAATTAATTATGTGTAGTGTAGTGTAGGCCTTAACTGAAAACCAGTGTTTTGCCACTTGGCAATATCAAGCACTGAGTTAGGACCTAGTTTGTGTTACCATAGCACTAATTTTAAGTTTAAAAATATTGTTTTTTTTTTCACTTTATGTATTGTTTTTCATATTGTATGTGGTGTTATGTTAACATAAATAAACGAGTTATCTATCTATCTATCTATATACTCATGCATGGTTGATGGATGAATTTCATATATTCCTTTTTGTAGTCGTTATATCAGTCAATCGCATCAAGTTCCAAATTTCTAGATACAGTATATTTATAGATCAAAAATCTGTATACTATATTTCAATCCCTTAGGGTGTGAGTTCCAAAAAACCTTAAGAAATATGAATATATATAACCATAAGAATCATGAAACAAACCATTTTGTACCAAGTTCCTATGTTCGAAAATGAGAATATCTTTAGTAAGAAGGATATCATTTTGGCGACCCGGTGCTGCCCTCTACACTGACTGTTGGTGATGTGTGAGAGATTGCAGCCAATCAGTCATCGGTCAATAGATGGCGGTACTAAATTAAAATTGAGATACGTACTATTATTTACTAACTATGCATTCTAAGGCTTCAACAGAATATTAATTTATGCGTAAGTATAGCACAATATATCTTTGAGAATATTATTTTAAAAATAGTTAATAAAAAAGTTATAAACATATTCTCAGACCTTCCAAATGAATACGCAAAATTCATACAATATACTTTCAATTATCTTTATTCATACATATTCACATAGTTGAATGTGAAAGAGAAGTAATAGTGCTTCCTATTATTCTAAGCTTACACAAAAGCAAGAAAAAACCGCAAGAAGATTGCAATGGCCGAGATTCGAACCTGGGTCTTCCGTTCGATCAGTATTAACCGAACGGTATACCGCTACGCCACGAAGACGTTAGTGTTGGCTTCAAAATTTTGATAAGCTATATATCTAGTAGTCATACTATTGACAAACAATTAAATGGACATTTATTTTGATGAAAATGGATGAAAGCCTTATTTTTTCCAAAAATACCATTAATGAAGAGTCTGATAAAGTCAATCGATGAAAAAACGAATCGTGTAAATATGGGGAACCATACAGAAGTTATATTTTTTATGCTCCTGTGGGAACCCTTGTAAAATCCGGGATAAATGATATCCTATATGTTGGCCAGGTATATAAGCTACATTCAAACCAAATTTGATCAAGATCCGTCTGGTAGAATTAACGTGATGACAGGACATCCAGACAGAAAGACAGGCATTTTTTTCAAAAGGCGCAGATTTGGCTTCAGTATCGAAAATTAAACATATCCCACCGGGTTTTTTTTGTTTTTGACACTCTGACTTTGACCACAGTTTTGACCTCGGTACAGTCTTATTATAGTTTGTTATATTATTGATTGTCAAATATAAAAATGAAAAATAAATTAAATATGGATTTAAACATACCGTCTTCATTCCATGCTCCTTCAATCTGATACGCCGCCGTGGAAACACCAAATTTGAAGGTCTTGGGGAAAGGCCTGACGATGCATTCTGATTCAAATACTTTGAGGAATAGGAGACAACTGTGAAAATATTACTTCCATGCAAAATTCGTAGATCTTATAGGCTTATAAAATATCAAATAGATGAATTAGCCTTCATAATCACGCCTCATATATATCCTGACCTAGGGACTCGAACCTGCCGTGAATGAATAGCACGGCCTAGTGCGGACATCAGGGTAACAACTAATACCCTTTCAGTAGCCCGGACCAACGGCTTAATGTGCCCTCCGAAGCACGGAATCATCATTATTTTATCTTTGTTTAATTTTCGGACAATACGGTGATGTACCCAGCAATTGCATACTGAATCCACTATTATCGAACCCCTACCCCCTTGGTATCGACCCCTTCGGATCGTACACAAAACGCTTAAGCGAATTGCGAAAAGCAAAATTAAAAATAAAAAATAGTTTTTAATCACAATTGCTTATAATGAGACTTGTATTGCACTGAATAGAAGAATGTAAACGGCTTTTTACCAAAATTAACTTTTTAAAAACTTAATACAAATAAAACATAATTCAACTTCACTGTAATCAAAAAACAGTTGTATCAAATATGGTATAAATGATTTGATAAATAAAAAATCTTTATTCAAGCATTTTTGTAAATGAACTAGCTGAACCGGCAAAAGTATGGAATTTGTAGTGGATAAAATGTTAGGGTTGTACAACACTAGTATTTTCTAAGATTTTCACGATTGCACATTACAATTGAAACAACTATTGATTTTCGGATATTTTAATCGCGTGTTATTACATTATTTTTAAAGCTTGACGTTTCGAAAACTTTTCAGTTATCATGGTCACGGGAAGATCTTCCCTTCTTCGTTCCTTACCGACTTCCTTCAAGACCTTCCCGTGACCATGATAACTGAAAAGTTTTCGAAACGTCGGGCTTTAAAAATAATGTAATAACACGCGATTAAAATATCCGAAAATCAATAGTTGTTTCAATTATATTGTACAACACTTTTCACTTAGGAGTATAAAAAATAGTAATGAATCTATTCTCAGACCTACCGAATACTTATGCCAAATTTCATTCAAATTGGTTCAGCTGATACGGAGGAGTTTGGTAACAAACACTATGACACGTGAATTTTATTTATTAGATTATCAATATCGGTTCATTGGCTCATTAACTCAATTGTATTTTTAACACTAATAAGTTAAAAAAATATATGTTGTGATATGCAATAAGAATTTTTATTCAACGCTATTCATATTCAGACAACAAATAAAAATAAACCACAAACATTCTCGATGTTACACGTCCAAAAATAGCTTCATCAGTTAATTTTAACATTTAACATTGAAGTAACTCACCCAAGTAATTGCAATTTTGATAATAACATGACGCCTATTGTATCTCAAGTGACCGTAGAGTACGCACTCATATTGTTATCGTATTTTATTGTTATCATATGAAAATGATATAACTCAAGGGGTGATCTGAAAGTATTTTAAAATTATTCAGCGTCTTTTATGTTAAGGGTGGAAGCTAGAAAAATGTAAACCAAATTATACATACTCACGGCCATGAACCCCAAACAGGGGTAGTCAGGGCTTCAGAGCCAGAAACTCCTTAGCCACATTTGGTAGTTGATAGGGGACGAAATGGTAAAAATAAAGTATCGTTGGTGATGGGTTTCCAAAGTTCCCAAAAACCACTTAAAAAGCCCTATACCCTTAGTTGCCTCTTACGACACCCGTGGGTAGAAAGGGTAAGTGATATTTTAAGCCGGCACTACACGGAAAAAACCAAATTATCTTTGAATGAATTTGTGTAACTAAACTAAAATTGAATGAATTTGTGTAACAATGGCTGACGTATAAATGAATTCACAGCTGAATTAAAATAACTGTCTAAGTGTGTACCTAAAACCAATTTACAATAATTTATCAATACCATCTGTTATAAAAACCATGTATGATACTCTTCAGAAAGACCAAAAAATACAAGCAGGTGCAAAAACTGTTTTAATGAGAATCAAATGAAAATCATATAATAATATAATAACCGTAAATACATTACGAATGTTGAACTTGATATCAAAACATTGCTATCAATGAGGTTATTAGGTTAACAAATTAAATCATGTTTACTTATTTAACATGTGAATTAACATGCATAGACATTATCCAAGTGCAGAGTTTAAACTATCGTTAAAGCATTTAACTAATTTAAATCACACCTGATATTATTTAAAGGGATTTCGAGTAAGTATCCCTTACTCGAAATCCCTTAAAATAATATCATGAAAAATAGATAAATACACGAATAAATAATATTCATGACTAGAAAGTATACATTTATATCAATGATATACTATATATGAATGATTGTCCTCAGCGTCCTCCGTCTTCAGCAGCTCTTCAACTAGCAAGTAGGCCGCGAAAGTCGTCTCGTCAAAGATAAAGCTAAAGGTTTATTTACCATTTAATGAATAATCATTTATAGAATGTGATTAACTTTTTATACCATGAGTTATCGGCTCTATGCTTTGAGTATAATAACTTCGGTTCAGTCGTTTGAAAGCGTATCAGGAACAAACAGAAGGAAAGTAGGTATACAATTTTAAAATTGCTTTTATAGTTCAAGCAACGCTATTTCAGATAACTTTATAAAGGAAATGATTATTTTATTCATTTCCCCACTAAAATTTCCAAATGTGGCTGAGGAATTTAACTCCTTAGCTCTGACTACCCCTTCAAGGGATTTATAGCCGTGAGTATATGTATGTATGTATGTATGTTTATAAAGGAGTTTATCAGGGTTTTCATTTTATATAAGTTATTGTTTCCTCATTAAAGATGACACATTATTTTATTGCCGTAGTGCCGGCTTAGAATGTCACTACCCCTTTCTACCCAAGGGTGTCATAAGAGGCTACTTAGGATGTGGGGCTTTTTTTGGTAGTGGTTTTTGGGCGATGCGGTTGGAAACCCATCACCAATGAAACTTTATTTTACCGTATTCTGTCCTAGCAACTTCCAAATTTGGCTGAGGAGTTTTTAGCTCTGGCTACCCCTTTTTATGGCCGTGAGTATATGTATGTATGTATTTATTTTATATTTTTCACAATTCACTTGGATAACTATTTTATTGGAACAGCCCATTTTCTTTTGTTATATTATCGATTCAAGAGTGATTTCATCTCATTGTTCTTTACATAAATATATACATACATATACTCACGGCTATAAATCCCTTGTAGCGGTAGCCAGAGCTAGGGAATTAGAAATTCCTCAGCCACTTTTGGAAGTTGCGTGGGAAAAAGATGGTGAAATAAAGGTTGGTCTCCAACCGCATCGCCCAATAATCCCTTAAAAGCCCCAATACCGTTAGTTGCCTCTTACTTACACCCACCGGAAGAAATGGGGTAGTGCTATTCTAAGCCGACACTACACAGCAAATTGTTCTTTAATAGAATCAAACTTCCGACACTACAAGTATAAGTTGTCAATTATTATACTATGTCACTAAATAAAGTGTTATATTGATAGGCCTGCTAACTATTACGTGAATGCACTTTTCAGGGAAAAAATGGGAACTTTGAATACCAGGTGTCAGAAAGTCACGTGATTATCAGAGGTACTTGTAGGTATCTTTGCCACTCTTTCTGGTACTCATATATTGTTGATCTATGGTTTTTATACTACATTTGTCTGCTAATATTTACCTATTTATCTTTGGTCTAAATTGTCAATAAAACAATCTGTCACTTTGTAAATATTATTCGAAATAAAAGACTACAAGTATAAACATATAAAAATGCAATTTGTTATTTTAATTAAATATTAAAATATTCCTCCAACCCAAATTGCAGGATATATACAGCCTAAACGTTGAGTTAAGTTATTTTTAGACTCTTTCAACGATCAATCATTTAATAAGTTTTTTTTAAATGGAATATAACTGTCTTTGTAAAAATGGGATGACACTAACCTATTTCTTCGCTTGAGGGGACTTAGTGTTTTGGGATTTTATGTGATCGTCAGGCTTTGTTTGTAACCCATCACTAACAATCCTTTATTTTATCATCTTTAACCTCTCAATTTCAATTTTAATCCAAACTTAGCATGGTCTTCTTTTTGTCCGCACCATCCTTTGATTAAAACAAAATACGGCACCATCGGAAATTATATTTTATTATATTATATTTGCCGTGTAGTGTCGGCTTAGAATAACACTACCCCATTTCTACCCGTGGGTGATCGTAAGAGGCGACTAAGGGTATAGGGGCTTATTAAGTGATTTTTGGGCGATGTGGTTGGAGACCCGTCACAAAAACATTTATTATTATCTTGTCCCCAATCAAATTCCAAAAGTGAATAAGGAATTTTTCATTCCAAAGCTCTGGCTACCCCGTTAAGGGATTTATAGCCGTGAATATATGTATGTATGTATGTATGTTTAAATACACTGTCTAAGCAAAACGTGGGTACCTTCTCTGGAAACTAGATGGCGCTTGCCATGTGAGTTCAGAAGTATTGGTACCTCTGCCAACCCCTTCGGGGATAAACGGCGTGAACGTTTATGTTTATGTTTAAATGCGAAAGACACTCTGTCTGTCTGTTACGCGTTCACGTCTAAACCACTCAGGCTTAAAAGGGTTGAAATAAGAACCAAATTAGTGTGGTTTTTTTCTCATTAGTGCATCTAGAAACATGAAATTTGTTTTATAATGGTTTGTTTTATAATTGGTATGACCGTTTTATAAAAATTATATGAACAAAATATCATTTTTAAACTTAGCAGTTTGGGAATAGGAATGTTGCAGTGCAGGACCCCAATTACAAATAAGTATGATAAGCACAAGCAAAGGTGACCAATAAAAAAGCTGGTTTCTACTTATTAGGGAGGAGCTTCTAGAGCCCTTGATTTAAGCGTGCCGTTTGATAGAACTGTGTAATCGGAATAAAGGATCTTTTATTTAATTTATGCCTGGAAAACCAACATGGAAGGATTTATTCTTCCATCTTTTACACACTCTGCTCCCAAAAATAAGCAAATAATTATTGATCGCAGACAACAGTAGTGAGAATAACAGCTCAGTGCAGACGACTAGTGTTCTAATTCCGGGTCGGGCCTACACCTTTTTGCCTTTTATAAAGACATATGTGCGGTTAATTTATGATGGTTGTTAACGGTGAGGGAAAACATCGAGAGGACTCAAGGCTGAGTTGTACTTAGTCATGTGACAGTGTATTCGTACAAAACGGCGATAGGCCTGCCCCCTATCACGTAAGTACACTATCCAAACAAAACGTGGGTACTCTGAACAACAGGTAACATTGTCACGTGACGTTTGAGTCTTTGAGTTGAGATTATGTGAGATCATATATTTATTATGCTGTGAGATAGTGTTTTTGGTACTTTGTATACTGGATGCAAAAGTGGTAGTCGCGAGCGAAAAGCTAATAGCCAAATATTTCTTAAATCTAAGAATGAAATTGGTAATTTAGACAAAATAGAGAGTGTGCTCAAAAAGGTAAGCGTCCGAACACTGACCTCCATTATACTATATAAGTACGCTGGACCAATTATAGGCCGTGACATATTGAGGCAATTTGATTTTCGCCATTTTGGCGCTTACGGCAGCAGTGAGAGGGAAAGGAACTAATGAAAGGATGGGACAGTAAGATAGAATATATCGATGAGAGTTTCTACTAAAAAGGAATGGTATATAATACTCTTCATTCATAAATCATGGCTTATGTCCAAACTAATTCAATTGATCGCTAATACTATGACTAAGCAAGGATTGAGTAATCGTAGGAAAAGCCGAAGCTTGGGAATGTAGGTGGTGTGTGACTAACTAACTAGATCCAACATAAAATTGGGAACGTTTTTAGGGTTCCGTACCAAAAGGTAAAACGGGACCCTATTACTAAGAGTTCGTGTTCTGTCGGTCTGTCACTAGACTGTATCTCATAAACCGTGATAGCTAGAAAGCTGAAAATTTCACAAATAATGTATTTTTGTTGCCGCTATAACAACAAATACTAAAAAGTAACAGTAAAGTAAATATCAAAGTCAAAATAACATTATATTATAGATGATAGTACAGAACCCTTCGTGCGTTTTATTTATAAAAATGAATCTTCAACTTCAGTACGTAATGAGCTGCTACGCGTTTCACTTGCCCGTGACAATACAAACAATAGATTAGGTGAGGTATTTATACAAAATAAACATAATCATATTATTTATTATATTAAGTACCTATAAACAAAAACAAAGTTTTTTACTTTTTCGAACTAGTGCATGCTTATGCTAAATAAATCAGTCGTCAGAAGTCGTATCTAGTGTTTTGAGCATATGTAACCATATGCTTTTCGACAGTAACTAGACTTATTAATACTTTCAGCCATAATTCCAGACTCCTATTTTCAGTTGGAAACCTGTTAATTACAAGGTAATCTTTGTTTAACAATCTGTCTATAAGCACTACACGGCCTATATCGGTAAGTTTTATCGAAACTGAATTTCTCAGCATGTTTACAGCACTATTGAATATTATAGTTTTTAAAAAACCATAGATATTATTATGCTTTATGGTAAAAAAAGCACTGGCCAATTTGCAGTTTACGTCAAATTTGTTAAATACTTTTTGTTTTATGGTTGGTTGTCAACATAGGAATGTCAATTATAAAATGTTGTTCAAGATAATGTAAAAGACATTGGAGTCATTATTAAAGAATATCAAATATAAGATGCATTTTATTGATCCAATATAACTAAAAATGGAGATATTAACAAACGCTTCCACTGCGCAATCAAGAATAATAAAATAGTACGCAGATCATATGAATTGAAGAAAAGTAAAAAAGGAAGAAGAAAAAGAAAATGGCAGATAGGGAAATTTTACCAAAACTGACGGCTGAAACAAATTTCAGTAATTGGAAATATAGACTTCAAATTTTATTTGAAGAAAAACAGCTATGGAATTTTGTATCGCAAAATGAACAAGAAGAAGAAAAAGTGGAAGTAAAGTTAAGAAAAGATGCAAAGGCGAAGAGCTTACTGGCACAATGCATATCAGATAAGTATTTAGAAGTAGTAAAAGAATGTAAAACAGCTTATGAAATGATGAAAAATTTGGAAAAACTATTTGAAAGAAAAAGTATTAGTAGCAGACTACACTTAAAGAGAAAATTAATGACAATTAAATGCAAACCGGAAGAAAGTTTGCAAGATTTCTTTTTAAGGTTCGACAACCTGGTCAGCGAACTAGTATCAGCTGGTTGTGAGGTACCAACTATCGATAAAATCTGTTACTTATTATCGTCAATGCCAGCAAAATACGGTAATGTTATAACTAGTATCGAAACAGTTGTATCGGAAGGAGAAGCCAATATAGAATTTGTAAGAGCAAGGTTGCTGGATGAGGAAGTAAAACTACACGAAACTGATTGCATGGAGCAACCTACTGCTTTTCTGTCGTGCTTCAAATGCGGTAGACGTGGACACAAATCATGGAATGCAGACACAGAGGAGGATATGAACAAAGAGAGGCATTTGGAGAAAACTATGGTGGGAGACATTTTTCTGGTATGCGAGGAAATTACAGAGGGAGATTTGACAGAGCAAGAGGACGGTTCAGTAGACGAGGGCGTTTTCAAACTAATTATGAAAAGGTAATGGCAAGCCCGACTAATAATTATAATAATTTAGGATTTGTCACGAGTGAGCGTAATTTGACTTGTCAAGATAGCGAAAATTTTATTGATTTTATTATTGATTCGGGAGCCACTCAAAATTTAATTATGTCTAAATATGAAAAATATATGTCAAATGTAGAAAATTTAGATACAGAGGGTAAGATTTATGTTGCAAATGGTCAATCTTTACCAGTATACAAAAAGGGAATATTAAATGTTAAACACAAAAATAAGGTAATACCGGTTGAGGCAGTTATCGTAAAAGGTATAAGTCATAACTTGTTATCTGTTAGACGATTATTATTAAAAGGTAACAAAATAAGTTTTCAAAGCAATGGTGTCAAAATTTCTTACAAAAATTATCATATGACGGGAAAAATGTTTGGCAATTTGTATGGTATTACTTTAAAATTAGAAAATCAAGATAGATGTTTGATAACTGATAAAAAATTATGGCATAGAAGATTAGGTCACGCTAATAGAAAACATTTGTCTATATTAGGGTTACCATATTCTGATTCTGTGTGTGGACCTTGTGTTGAGGGTAAATCTATTAGAAAACCATTCTTTTCTTTAGATCGACGTAGATCCCGTTATATTGGAGAACTATTGCATACAGATCTTTCAGGACCGGTAAGTACTACAAGTATTAATGATGAAGCTTATTTTCAAGTTATTATCGACGATTTTTCTCATTTTTGTGTAGTATATCTATTGAAAAATAAGAGTGAAGCGACAAATAATTTAAAAGATTATATAAGCAGAATAGAGACACAGACGGGAAATAGAGTACGGAAGTTAAGATGCGACAATGGAGGTGAGTTTAAAAATAAAATTTTAATTAATTATTGTAAAACCAAAGGAATGATTATGCAATTTACTCATCCATATTCTCCACAATCTAATGGGGTAGCAGAGAGAATGAATAGAACATTATACAATAAATCCCGGACAATACTTATTGAGTCAGTATTACCAAAATACTTATGGGGAGAAGCCATAAAGTGTGCAGCTTATCAAATAAACAGGTGTCCGTGTGTAGCAATAGACAATAAATTACCTGCAGAAATATATTACGGGAAAGTAAATATATCAAACATGAGAATATTTGGTTCAAAAGCTTGGGCTACAATAGTACCAAAGCAAGGAAAATTTGATAAGAGGGCTAGTGAAATGAGAATGGTAGGATATGGTATGAATGGATATAGGTTATGGAATCCTAAGACTAATAAAATAATAGATTGCAGAGATGTGACTTTTGACGAGAGTGATATAAAGTATATATGTGAACAAGAGAGAAATGAAAATCCAAATGAAACTGGACAAATGATTAAAAGAGTGAATGAAGAATTAGAAGTTGATGAGAGTGAAAGAGACGGTTGTGATGAAGAAGAATATGTAGACTGTGAAGACAGATCAAGAGAGATTAATGAAAATAATAACAATGAAGAAGAAGAAGAAATAAAGAGGAGTAGGTATGGAAGGGTTATTAAACCCCCATCTTATCTTGAAGAATATGAAGTAAATGCAATATACTGTTTGTGTTCTGGTGAGCCAGAAAGCTATGAAGATGCTATAAAAGATGATGAATGGGTAAAAGCAATCGAGAAAGAACTTGACGCACACGAGAAATTACGAACTTGGGAATCAACAGAAACTTATCAAAAAGAAAAACACAAAGCTATTGAAACGAAATGGATTTTTAGAGTTAAACAAGATGGAACTAGAAAAGCTAGATTAGTTGCCAAAGGCTATCAACAAAGAGACGTCAAGGACTATTATTCACCGGTGGCGCGTATGACGACTATTAGAACAATGCTATGTCATTCAATAGATGAAGGATTACAAATAAGACAATTAGACGTTCCCACCGCGTTTTTAAACGGCGAACTTAAAGAAGATGTGTATATAAAATGTCCACAAGGAGTAAATGGTAAAGACAAAGTTTTCAAACTTAGAAAAGCATTATATGGATTAAAATAAGCGCCTTTATGTTGGAATCAAAGATTTCATGATTTTATAACCAAGAATGGATTTACACAATCTTTAAATGATGTATGTCTGTATAAGAGCGATGATAGTATATTACTTATATTTGTAGATGATATTCTTTTAATGGGAAGTAGTACTATTTTGAAAAAATTGAAAGACGAGTTTAATGTGAAAGATTTAGGTCAGGTAAGTAACTATTTAGGATTAGAAATAGACAGAACAGAAGAACGATTAGTAGTAAAACAGAAAACGATGATTCAAAGAGTGTTAGAGAGGTTTAATATGACAGAATGTAAACCTGTTGGAACGCCTATGGAAACTGTTATGGCCAGATATAACAGTAAAGAAGACTTAATAGATGTTCCATACAAAGAGTTAATAGGATGCTTAACATTTTTGTCAATGAATTCTCGGCCAGATATTACTTTTGCAGTCTCATATTTAAGTAGATTTTTAGACAAACCCACACAAAGTTTATGGAAAGCAGGTAAGCGAATACTTCGATATCTTAAAGGCTCTATAGATAAAGGATTACTTTACACGAGATCAAGTAAAAAGGAAGTAACTACTTATTCTGATGCAGACTGGGCATCCGATACGACAGATCGGAAGAGTACAAGTGGTTGTGCTATTTTCTATGGTAATAGTTTAATCAATTGGTATTCAAGAAAACAGATTGCAGTTGCTTTATCTACTGCAGAAGCTGAGTATGTTGCAGCAGCAGGTGCAGTATGTGACATTGTGTTTATAAAAGGTATTTTGTTTGATTTGACTCGGCAACAGGTCAACACAACATTATTGGTAGATAACCAAAGTGCAATAAGATTGATCCAGAATTCGGAGAATAGTAAACGCTCGAAACATATAGACATAAAGTTTCATTATGTTAAAGATATGTTAAAGAAAGATTTATTTAAAATAGAGTATGTTCCAACCGAGGATAATATTGCAGATATATTTACCAAACCATTACCGAAATATAAACATGAGAGTTTTGTTAGAAGTATGAATATAATTTGTTGAAAGAAAATGTTAGGTATTGTTATTTTATGTTTATCAATTTAAAATTTATTTTAATGAAATTTGAAATTGAGGGGGAGTGTTAAATACTTTTTGTTTTATGGTTGGTTGTCAACATAGGAATGTCAATTATAAAATGTTGTTCAAGATAATGTAAAAGAAATTGGAGTCATTATTAAAGAATATCAAATATAAGATGCATTTTATTGATCCAATATAACTAAGAATGGAGATATTAACAAAATTTAGTTCTATTCCCCCTCATTGGGGGCGCTTCAAATCGGCATAATAAATAGCTGTCATTTTATTACGTATCATTAGTCCAGCGTGCTTATATAGTATAATTGAGGTCAGTGCGTCCGAAGCATGAAAAATAAAAGAGTATGCATGAAAAGATTTATGGATATAAACATTTAAACGAAGTTAGAGAGTTTTGCCAGGATCGTAAGAAGTAGCGATCGATAGTATCAAATTGGAAAAAACGTCGCGAATATATGTAGATATGTATGTACGTAAGAATGAAACTGCCTTTCACTCTGCCTAGTTTAATGAAAACGCCAAAAAAAAATATATCATTGGTGAATTGGTTTTTCTTATATTCGCAAAAGCGTTTATTTAGTTTATTTTATAAAAAAAAATAGGTTTTCTCGTCTGCGTTAGTAAAGGGTGTGTGTAGGACAGGAATTATCATTTTTTGTTGTTTGTGTCTCATGTGCATTGCAACGTTGGGATATCGTTAGGATAGCATATTTAAAATAGGTCAGTCAGGCATATTATGTATGATAAATACTTACATACACATACATACTCAAGTCATTAGTTTCCGTTGGGGCAAGCAAAGCCTATCGATCACTACACACAAGACCATAACATGGATCTTATACAACTGCAGCGAGGTAAAAAGCAGCAGCCGGCAAACATATGGAGATTATGGTTATTTCTCAGAATCTGTTCTAGCCATCAACATTAGTAGCAAGTTATAACCTTGCTTTTAAAAATATATGATATCTTTCAATATGTAGAGCTACTATCATAATATTTATTTATTTACATAACATAACCATTACAGGCATAGCCCAATGCGATTATATTAAACTTAAACATCTATTAAATATCTACTACAAAATACCTATCACATATATTAACATTATTATTATTGAACCTATTAAGTATGAAATAGTTATCTTCTAAATCTTCTCATTTCCTCTTTTACACATTGAAACATCAATTTTTTCATAACATAAGTAAAACAATGAAGATTTTGTAAAGTCAGCCAGCGAACATGAGAATAAATCTATGCGATCGGCAATCTGGTTCAAAGATCGTACCGCTCGCTCGCGCAAAAGCACTCTCAAACAAGAGATTGGTCCGTGAAGATGGAACTACCAGTAGACGACCCCAGCGCCGCCTTAATGTATTACTAGGTACCATTAATTTTAGTTTGAACAGGATAGTGGGGTTAATAATTATTCCTCTTAAAACCTTTAATAAGTAAACTAACAAAGTTAAATCCCTTCTCACTTCCAACTTGTTGTACCCTACCATACCCAAAATGAATAGTGTAGGGTACATCAAGGGATAGTAAGGATAAACCTTAGATAAAAATAAAAGAAGAAGATGCGGCGTGAGCGTACAAATTGTCAACTAAATATGGGCCTTATCGGTTTATCACAACACCGCACTAAATCCATACGAACTGATACGAACACACACGACATGACGCAAAGATAAAGATAGAGCGATAGGCTCGTATAGTCTGTCTCTGTCACTTAAACATGTCAGATTTCAAGGATAAAATGGCCGAAATTAATAATATTTTGCTTGTAAATATATTTTTGGTGTATTTACGCATGAAACGTGATTCCCTGTGATTTGTTTTTACGCCTTGAATGATTTGTGCACTGAATAAAGGCACAGCCAGGCATTTTAAGCGCGAATTGTATGAAAATTTTAATTTCGATGTCAAAGATTATGTCAGCTCGTCGACTTGAAGTATCGTAGCGGACTAAACTCGACTGAAGCAAACCAAGTACATTGTACTCAGTTTAGTAGGACCACGCGCGGGCAGAGGTTGGCGCATCTTCTTCTTTTATTTTTATCTAAGGGATAAACACCATATAGTTTAAAATATAAAAATCTAACAAATTTGTTTTGAATTTTCTCCAGCATGAGGCGATATTTCGCTTCATGTGGAGCCCAGATGACTGCGTTGCATTCCAATTTACTACGCACCAATGTGTTATAAAGAGTTTTTATAGCAAGTATGTTTGTGAACCCTCTTATCGTGCGCAGCACAAACCCGAGCGTTCTAAATGATTTCTTACAAACGTCCACAATGTGATTGCGAAAAGTTAAATCTGAGCTAAACTTAACGCCGAGATCCCGCATCTCTTGTACCCGTTTTAGCGCTACTCCACCCAGTTGGTAATGGTGGTGGTGAGGACTGCGTTGTCTAGTATACGTAACTGTAGCGCATTTACTTATATTCAGTTCTAGTTTATTTTTTTGACTCCATTGGTGGATGGACTCAATATCGCTTTGAAATCTTTTATAATCTTCGACGGTCTCAATTGGTAGGAGCAACTTCAAGTCGTCAGCGAACATAAGACATGTTGAGTGTTTGACTACTTCCGGAAGATTATTTATCATTATCAAAAACTCCAATGGACCCAAGTTGCTTCCCTGACTATTTCCTGAAAGAGTAAGGTATTCTTTCGACACACACCCACCGTAATCAACGTACTGCCGCCTGTTGCTAAGGTAGCTGGCGAACCACGTTAGGGTATGTGGTGTACATCCCATTTCCGCGAGTTTTATTAGCATGACATCTCCATCTACTGTATCTAATGCTTTTTTAAAGTCGAAATACGCCACATCGACACTGTTCCCCGAATCCATATGAGGGACCACGTGGGACATAAAGTTCAGCAGGTTGCTGGTGGTACTGTGAGCTGGTCTAAAACCATGTTGACACTCTGATATTAGTCCCGATGTCTCCCCATATATCCGTTGTTGCAAAGCTGATTCAAACACTTTTGCAAAAGCGGATAAAACGGCCACCGGGCGATAGTCCTTTACGTCCGAAGTAGTTTTACCTTTTGGTACCGGTACAACGCGCGTTACTTTCCAGTAGTCGGGAAAGGTCGCCTCCGCTAGGAACAAGTTAAAAATAAATAATAGCGGCTCCTCTCTATGTAGGGCCTCTTCAAATATGTAGGGCCTCTTCCCATTTTCAGCTTTTGCGCTCACTCTTACGTCTAATTCATTTAAGAGTGAAGGTACGGGAAAACGCGCACACAGTTAAATCGCAGTAATTATAGTTTTTTTAACAACAATAATGTAAGCGTTAAATGACCCGTTAATTTTAGTGAGCTTTCCTTTTCGATAGGGTTATCCTTATAAATGGTTTCTTCTTCCCTGTTCTCAGGATAGATGGCGCCAGACTTGCTATGTTACTGGTAGGAACGGAACGTCACACCGTTTTTCACACTTGGATGTAATGATATCGTAAAACGGAACGTACATAAAAACGTTCTGATTTGAAAGTCTAAATAAATATCAGTTTAAGCCAAGATAGCTTAAAAGTAAATAAACAAAGACGGTATTTATATTTAACATTATTTTTGTTGTTTTTACTCGCCAAAAAGTTACTCTATGGTGATGTGACACATGTTTTTAAAGTTGACATTGGCGAAATGATTGTGGCAACACGATTGAGGCCACGAAGAAAAAATTAAAGTAAGTAACGTAGTTACATCAACGCCATCTACAGAGCTCTAGGAAACTATGTTGTTTTTATATTTCTCAAAAAGAAAACCTCTCATTGTGTTTCCCTTTACGTTGGGATTAGTTTATTAAGGGTTTCTAATTAAGCCGCTCGTCCGGTCCCTAGTTTACGCTGGTTAATTAGCTCTTAGAATATAAATAGGAGTAAAAAAACACGTTGTCCAAATAAATTTAACGGAATATTCATAACAATTGGTATAAAAGTGTTCTTGTGCAAACGAAGCTTAAAAATATATTATCTTCAAAGTCACTTGGATATAGTGAAATATGATAATGTAAACATGGCTTTCATAGTCTTCAAATAAGAGTCTATGTACTTTTCATTCATATTATTCTATTCGTTCAATTTCATTATTTCAGTTCAACTGCTGTCACGGGTGTCTCTCTTCTAAGAATTTTTTTCTCCGCCGCCATCTTTGATTTCCCCGCGATACTATGGCCTGAAGTTGGCAATGTGTGAAGTTAGACGCACAACCCAACAGAACAGCGCCGGCGCCGCCATATTCTAAATTGTAGAGATGTACCAACATTCGTTCGTTACACATTTTGTATTACCGAAGTTCGGCAGATTTACCGAAATTAGATCGATAAATTATAAGAGGATAATTAGAATTAAATTCAATTTCGAATGAAACAAAACCCAATGTAAATATATATGTAAATAATTGCTATGTGAGTCAAATTTGAATGTTTATTTTTGGTCCCTAGAAAAATAAACACAGCAAATATAAAAGAAACGCTTTAATGAAATAATTAAACATAAAGCAACATAATATTAATGCTAACATACATACATGCATATACTCACGACTATAATTCCCTAGAAGGGGTAGCCAGAGCCAAGGAATTATAAATTCCTCAGCCACTTTTGGAAGTTGAGTGGGTGATGAGATGGTAAAATAAAGGTTTTTGGTGATGAGTCTCCAACCGCATCGCCCAAAAATCCAATAAAAAGCCCTAATACCCTTAGTCGCCTCTTACGACACCCGTGGGTAGAAAGGGGTAGCGACATTCTAAGCCGGCACTACACGGCTTTTAATGCTAAATAATCTTTATTTATACAAAACAATACCCACTATAATTATTAATTACTTATACTCAAATTGGTCTATATTTTTTTACGTATAATTTGGTGATTTAAAAGCGCCGAAGTAGATTTACCATGCTAATATTGCCTCCACGAGATATAATATTTCTACATCAAGTACACTTAACTTTGTTTCTTTTATCACTTTCGAGATAAAGATTCACACGCTTGACCTTTTTTCATACTCATAGTTAGGTAGTAAAAACACCTTTTCTATAGAACAGATCTACCGGAAAGCGCGTGAAACTTAACCGAAGTTCGGCTGAAATTCGGCTTCGGCATAATTTATACCGAACATTCGGTTCGGACGAATTCGACATTCAGCAAAACCCACATTCGGTACAGCACTAGTAATTCATATTTTGTATTGTAATTTTAATTTGTTATTTATTTGTTTAATTATTACTACTTTACTTAATACTTTGCATGCCAGTGCATTTTGTTATTTGGTTGGTGGATTCCCCTCCAAAATGTATCCAAAGTGTAGTGTTTGTAATAACTTGCGACGAGATAAAATCAGGAACGCCATCGTCATCGTCACCCTAAGTTGTTGGTGAGTAGGAAATAAACTTGATAAGTTTCACTTAACAATAGTATAGATCTAATAAGTAAAAACGTAAAAGAAAATTATTTGCCGTGTAGTGCCGGCTTAGAATGTCGCTACCCCTTTCTTCCCACGGGTGTCGTAAGAAGCGACTAAGGGTATCGGGGCTTTATATTGGATTTTTGGGCGATGCGGTTGGAGACCCATCACTAAAAACCTTTATTTTTACCATATTTTCCCCACTCAACTTCCAAAAGTGGCTGAGGAATTTCTAATTCCTTAGCTCTGGCTACCCCTTCTAGGGAAACATAGCCGTGAGTATATGTATGTATGTAAAAGAAAAAACTTTGTTAAATGTGTTACTATAATACGTCTTCCTTTATTTCAGATACAATGCTTCCGCAAGCTGAGCTATTCTCGTAAAATGTGACCCTAATCTAGGTAATAATTATTTTGAGCTCTAAATTGACTATTCTGTTTGCTTTTTTTGTACTTTGATTATACTATTTACGAATTTGATAACTAATGACATTAGTTATCTGTGTAATTTGGATTCTGGCCTTGGCTGAAATGAAAAAAAATTCAACAACTTAATTTAAAATGGGAATTCTGGCTGGTTTAGGTTACATTTTTATACCTGAGTTCAATTGGCCATTTTGCTTAAGATTGCATAATGAAAAAAAAAACTTTTCATACTAATTTTTTTTAAAATAATCAGTTTATGTAAGATTGACTTTACTTGTACTCTGATATATTATCTCTGCTTTATCTTATATCTCTATGTCATGCAAGAACCTTTTCTAACTTATGATTGCGTAAGTCACAGTTTTTAATGTTTTACAGATATAACAAATGTTTTATTGTATGACATCCAGCCATCACCAAATAGAACTTGTGGAGTTTCAAATGCTAAAGTTCCTCTTAATATATTATTTTGTTTCTTTGTTCAACTTAAATTTAACTCCCTTGTACTATAATTATATAAATTATATTTAGGTCACTTAAGAAGAATGTAAAACATGAGAAAAAAAGGTTGTCATATAGTTAAATAACTGATATGATATCTTTTCTATTGCAGATATTGAACCAGATTTCGTCAAAATCACCACAGAATACAGATCCTGATATTAGTTAAGGTAATTTAATGATTTTTAAGTGAAATTATCACATTCTCGCTTTGGTATAACACATGATAAGGAGATAAATATTAATGGCTTGTGTTTAAACGCCTACCACATAAGTTAAGAAATAACATCCAATAAATTCTTAATAATTGCTAAAACAGATTAATGCTTACCAAATAGTGTACTATTGCATAAATAAAGCTAATATTTATTTTCTTTCATGCTATAAAAACATGTTAATACCATTATAGTTGATTGCAGATCAAATTATCTATATTATTGTTAATTAAATGTCACCAATATTTTATATTTTTGCTTCCATTTTAGTGATTTTTGCTGAGGCAAAAAACTAATGGTTGACCCCCAATTTTTTTTATGATACCAAACACATTACTATTTACCCTGAACACAAGTAACTTGTTTATTGCTTTATACATTCAAATAATATATGATATGTACTTAAATAAATATTTGCAACTATTTAAATGCTCATCAAAATGGCTTTTATACCCTAAAACTATAAATAAATAAGTATAGAGGTCTCAATTACTGCATCACTAAATAATGAATACTCAGGTCAGGTATATAATGCGTAAAGAAGATCCAAGTGAATTTCCTCAAAACATGTTAGTTTATTAGAGAACATACTCATAGCTACCACTCTACTGAGCAGTACACTACACTACAGTAGTACAGTTGCTCTACACCCCCATATAATATGCAAGTATGCAACATCCAGACCGGAGTATAAGGTAAGTCATGTGGTGGGGTGGAGGCGAGTGTGGGATAAATAAATAAGAGGAAGTGATTACAAATTTAGATTGATAATAATAAATTTTGATTATAAGTTACATAATGTGATCACACTAAAGCAGATAAGACTGCAGTTTTTGGTATTTACGTTGATGTTTTATGAAAACAATTTAGTGAGCAAAATATCTGTTTTAAAAAAAAAAAAACAAAAACTTAAAGTTAGTTTGTTCTGATGTGTGTTTATTTATTTTGGAATACATAATTATTTGGTTTAGGGAGCTTTTTGTAGATTTGGTTTATTTTATATGGAGGTAATTAATTTTACTTGGAATTTAGTTTTAGGGTATTGTAGCTATTTTGGAGAGCATTTAAACAGTAGCCTATATAAACTAAATTTACTACAAAAATCCTTTTTCACTGCTTAATATTATAATTTCAATGCAATATTTTCTTTCCAGGTATAACAGTTACATACAAGTGCTGGCAAGAAGCGTTCTGTTGAAAAAATTAAGAACTTAACACCCACTAGAAGATTCATTTTAAATAATTAGCAGAAAGCCAAGCGGCAGGTTACTTACTACAAGAGAGCCAAGACTGCTCCAAAAGTGTCTAAAAAAGAAGCTTTTATTACTCAAAAATAAAACGTTCAAGAAATTGAAATTTGTTTTTCATTGAACCAACCTAAAAAACTGTAGTATGGAATGAAAATGAGCTTTACCTATTTTGGCTCCCATATCAAGTATCCAGAGCTTTATATTTGCCTGCCAGATGACGGCCAGATGGCAATAATTTATAACAAAGTGAAACGTCATGTATGGTTGGAAATCAAGGCCAGTGGTACAAAATATTTGTTCGAAGTAGGCAGTCTGTACTCGTACCTTAGACTAATAATAACACTACCTGTCTACGACTCGTACCCTATATTGTCTGTGACTGCTGTCAAACTCAGTTGTTTTGTTTATGTGGTACAGCGATCGTAAATCTTCATTTTCTAATGCAAAATGTGTGATTTTAACGAAAATCCTCTCAAATTAAGTGTAAAATGGAATGGCAAGGAATTCGAAATACCGGATTTTGCACCTTCGGACTCCGTAGCTATGCTCAAGATAGCCATTGAAAATGCCACCGGGGTTAAGCCGGAAAGGCAGAAATTACTCAACATAAAATTCCAAGGTATTTCACCAATATCTCCTTATTCATTAATTAACAGTGCATCGAAATCGGCTTGCGAAAGAAAATTCTAGACATTCCTCGTGATATCAGGGATACTTACATCACTCTGTTTGGTTATAGTTCTTGAGTATAATCAGATGGTTTTTCAAATAATATTTATGCTGCATAAAGTCTTATATATTTACTTATTCCTACATAAAAGATTATTTGTTATATATTATTATAGACAGTTTGAGGTCAATAATGTAACTTCTATCCACTAATGAGAAAAGTCCACTAGAAGTTAAAATACCACATGGACTCAATTTAATGCTGTATTGCTTCCCAACTGTTATAGTAATAGTTTTTAAAGTTTATTCTATTTAACCATCTCCTATGTGCTAGAAGAAATCTAAATACATACTCATTTCATCAGTTCTTGTTGCATTGGAAAACTATTGATCACCAATTAGCATGACCCATTCAAACCTTTTAAAAGCTTAATTTTCAATCATAAGTTTATTCATGGCTTTTTATGGCATGTGTTAAATAGTAGAATAAAATATGATGTATATTTACTTGATCTGACTCTAATGAAAATATCTATGACACCAATAGTAAGCTGTCATTTATCTAAATTGTGCTTTTTATCACTAGCTCTGCCTACATGTTACTATTGTGCAACAGCGAGATGTTTTGTTCATTGTTTCCATCTGTCAATTGATTTGTATTCTCCTAATATAACATACATAACATAGGGAAACTTAAACGGCCAAATGGCCCACGTACAATGGCCCACCTCGTAGCTGGGTTAAGTGCGGAAACCCGAGGCGGTTAGCGCCCAACAATAATAATAATAATAATAATCGCGACCAACTTGAGGCGGTTGGATTTCTGTGGCGTGTCGGTTCCAGCACAAATGCAGAAAGCGGTGCTGCTCGATACGGCTCGGATCGTCCGTCGGTTCTTGAAACTGACTCCCTGACCCCGACCGACTGTGCTTTTGTCGGGGAGCACCGCCTCTCCCATTTAAAATTTATATTTTCATTTTCGGCCATGGGAGAGGCGAGAAACAAAAATGTCTTTCGAAATAATAATACATACATAACATAAATAAATAAACATAAACGTTTTTAAATTGAGTCTTCATAAGACTCAAACGTTCACACCGAATATCCCAGAAGGGACTGTCAGAGGTACTAATAGTCGTGAACATCACATGACTTTGTCACCTGGTGTTCAGAGTACCCACATTTGTGCATGTACAGTACAGTACAGTCTACTCATGTGATAGGGGGCGGGCATGTGCAACTTAGCCATGTGGGTTTCCTTTACGATGTTTTACCTAACCGTTAACAAATTCACCACACATATGTCTTTAGAAAAGACAAATACGCCCGACCTGGGATTAGAACACTTGTTGTCTGTACAATAAGCAGTGTACTAACTACTGAGCTATCACATCACTAGCCATGAGTATATGTATGTATATTGAATGAATAATTTTCAGGCAAAGCAGCAACTGACAATTGTACACTATCTGATCTCAATTTGAAACCGAATCTGAAGATAATGATGATGGGATCTCTTGAAGAAGCTATTGAAGGTGCTTGTACTAAACCAGATGTTGGTGATGAAGTGGTGAATGATTTGGATATTGAAGAGGAAGAAGTGGATGTAGAGAACCAAGAGGTATGGGAGATAATTTATTTTCATCCCTGGTTTTTCTCTTTTTAAATGCTATAAATCACAAAATAGGGATAAATGCACAACATAGGTTTTACCGTGTCGTGCCGGCTTAGAATGTCGCTACCCCTTTCTATCCTCGGGTGTCGTAAGAGGAGACTAAGGGTATTGGAGCTTTTTATTGGATTTTTGGGCGATGCAGTTGGAGACCCATCACCAAAAACCTTTATTTTTACCATCTTTTCCCCACTCAACTTCCAAAAGTGGCTGAGGAATTTATAATTCCCTAGCTCTGGCTACCCCTTCTAGGGAAATATAGCCGTGAGTATATGTATGTATGTATATGCACATTGATAAATTGAAATTCCTCTGTAATTTTTGGTAAATTAGTGAGAAAATGATCATAAATAAAACATGGTTGCTTATGCGTAAACAGCCAACATGATAGAGCCTCTCTTTTTGTATAAGGATAGATAGTAAAAAATAGTACTTTTTTATTTAAATCTTACACATCTACTAATGATTTAAATCTACACATCTACTAATCTTTCAAGTTATCTTTAAACTATGTCGTGAAAAACTTGGCTTAAAATACATTAAGCATTTTGTTAACTTAAATCATAATAAATTTCTTACAATTTCAGATTTACCTAGCGAAAATTAACAAGCGAGTGAAAGACTACAAGATCACTATGCTCAATGAACCTAGACCTGACAAAAAGCTACTAGTACTAGATATTGACTACACATTGTTTGATCATAGATCTGTTGCTGAAACAGGTATGATTGGTATTATTATTAGGTATTAAAATTATTCATTTGTGATTTAAGTATAGGATTACTTAAATTACATCATCGCAGCCCATATGTGTCCCCACTGAGGGGCTTGAGCCTTCCCTGAAAGGTATATCCTTTACATAAGCTATATCGCGGCGATAGGCCTGCCCCCTATCACGTGAGTACACTGTCCATGCAAAATGTGGGTACTCTGAACACCAGGTGACAAAGCCACATGATGTTCAGAAGTATTAGTACCTCTGCCAACCACTTCAGGGATATTCAGCGTGAACGTTTATGTTATGTTATGTTATAAGCTATATCCCACGACACCTATATCTGGTTTTTTACTTAAATATAATGATCGAACCTACAATAGGTATAAGCAAAGCTCTTATGAGGACGACGTGATAGCTCAGTGGGTAGAACCCCCGCTTATCGTGCTGACGACTAGTGTTATTATCTCGGGTCGGGCCTACACTATTTGTCTTTTCTAAAGATTATGTGTGGTTAATTTATCATGGTTGTTAACAGTGAGGGATAGTATCGTGAGAAAACCCACATGGCTAAGCTTTAGAATAGAATAGAAAAAAAAACTTTAATGCCCATCAAAAAACAGAAAAATTTACAAAAGAAAAGAATTTAATAACAAAAGTACAGTTGGCAGTCTTATCACTAAAAGCGGTCTCTTCCAGACAAACATTGAATGGTGATGTTGTACTTAGTCATGTGACAGTGTATTCGTACGAAACGGCGATAGGCCTTCCCCCTATCACGTGAGTACACTGTCCAAGCAAAACGTGGGTACTCTGAACACTAGGTGACAATGTCACGTGATGCTCAGATAGTTATTAGTACCTCTTCCAACCCCTTCAGGGATATTCGGTGTGAACGTTTGAGTCTTATGAAGACTCAATTTTAAAAACTGTTTATATTTCAGGCTACGAACTAATGCGCCCATTTCTCCACGAATTCCTGACAGCAGCTTACGAAGACTACGACATAGTGATATGGTCGGCGACCGGAATGAAATGGATTGAGGAGAAAATGAAACTGCTTGGGGTAGCTCAGCACTCTGATTATAAGATAATGTTCTATTTGGACTACCTGGCTATGATCACTGTGCATACGACTAAATATGGAACTATAGATGTAAGTTTCTTGTTTGAATACTTATTCTGGGACGAAATTTTACTTTGATTAGCGCGTTCTGTGTTTTGGCTCATCTTATTTTCATTTTTTAGAATTATTTATAGTTTTAAGACGAAATAAATACAATGTTACTTCGAATATATATGTTGTCAATAGTATCAAGAGTTTAATAAAGTTAAAAAAAATCTTCTCTGTCAAATTTTCTTTGTTTCTCATTGGACTTCTCTGTTTACTATTATATATTTTATGTTACATGGATATTTCGATTATTTATTTTGATGTTTCTGCTTTATAATGAAATACATATTTTATTTCAGGTAAAACCTCTCGGCGTTATATGGGGCAAATATCCACAGTATAGCTCAAAGAACACAATTATGTTTGACGATATAAGAAGAAATTTCATAATGAATCCAAAAAGTGGGCTAAAAATACGACCATTCAGACAGGCGCACCTTAATAGAGATCGGGATAGAGAATTACTTCATTTATCGACGTATTTAAAAGACATTGCACTTTACTGTGATGATTTTGATACGTTAAATCACAAAAAATGGGAGAAATACAAGCCCGATAAAACTTTATACCAAAATGCGGGTATTAAAAGAAAAGCAGACGGAAGTTCTCCGTCGACTGCCAAGGAATGACAATAGATGGCGTTAGTTTTTAAGATTTTAATTTGAAAATTGTAAAATATTCCCTTTTTACGTTGAGAACTTATTTCTGATATGTTATGTTCGACATTAATTTTTTAAAGTATTACTGCTAAAGCACAAATGCACTTAACTCTTGATTAAAGAGTAAGCATTAAATTGTTATCTCATAATTCCGGCATAAGTAATTTTTACGTTTCGTCAAAATCATTTTAAGACGGCATTTGATTTTACTTTTTGTAGACAGTCGATTTAACAATATTGAGATATTTTTTTTGTTACCTAGCATCAAATTGTATTTGCAATTATTCTGAAAAAAATATGATTCAGTCTACTAGTTAAAAACGGCTTACGATGATTGCTGTCTCTTTAAGTTTGATAAATTTACTTTATCGTCCATTAGCAATCTGATGAAATTAATGGAAACGTGACTAAAGTTGCTTAGACATAGAATCATTTCTCTGTCTGTGTCGCTCTCAAATATGATAACTTATGTGGCCTTGCGACTCAGTTTATTTCGTGCCAACTATAGTTTTGAATAAGGTCAAGCCTTTTTTCTTCGCTCCATTGTGTTTTTATCGAAATCATTTACATTCATGTACCTACCCTGTTTTCCTGCAGAATGTACCGAAGGACATTTTCTATTAGTATAACTTTTAGAGGGTGATTAAGTACAGTTGGAACCGTACACTTAATAAAGACTCTAGACGAATAGGCAAAATATTCGTTTAGTTCACTTTCAAAGTCAACCTGTGCACCTTTCGCCAAAGTGCACCTTCAATTAACCAGATCTGTCAAATATGTACTCATAACTCCACAAAAATTGAAATTGAAGTTCCATTTTCATATTGGCGTCATTTCACTGTTCACCACTAAGAGGGTCAACTCTTCACATCGAGAACGATAATAGGCATACTTATCTCTTCCAACCCCTATTCGTATTCTGACATTTCTGATATATGAGAATACATGGTGATATTCGACGAATCCAACGATACCTCCTAGTTAGCATAGTTGTCATTGGTTTCATCGAATAAAAAGGCCTAATATTAATATTGTTCTATACATTTCAAAATGTCAAAATCTGGATATTCAATAGTGCGAGGAAGATAGAAATAAATGTTAATATGGGTAGAAGAGAAACGTATGCTAATTATCGTTCTCGGCGTAAACAGTAGACCATCTGATCTAGATTTTTGCTTGGTGTAACTAAGGTGTTATGGGGGTCAAGCTTACCTTCTTAACTAAGACATATGTATTATTGAAACAGCATGTCTTTATAAAGCGACTCTA